>CM057461.1:80180000-81380000 GCA_030035585.1 Dugong dugon | reverse complement strand
TATAAAAGGAACTCATCACAGAAAATTAAGTGTAATAAATAAACCAATAACACTACAAAAAAATCATAACAAAGTGGCAGCAGTAAATTCATAGCTACCAATAATTACAATGGCTATAAATGGATTAAATGCACCAGTCAATAGACAGAGAGGCAGAGTGAATTAAAAAAAAAAAATATGACTCAAAAATATGTTACCTACAAGAGACGCACCTTACACAAAGACATAAATATGTTAAAATTCAAAGGATCAAAAAATATATGTAAAGCAAACAGAAAACAAAGGATAACATTGGCAATAACAATCTCTGATAAAATAGTTTTTAAGTCAAAATCCATTATAAGAGGCAAACAGGGCATTATATAATGATTAAAAGGTCATTTTGCCAAGAAGACATAACAATAATAAATATTTATGCGCTCAATGACAGCGTTCCAAAATGCATAAAACAAACTGTAACAGAATTGAAAAGAGAAATAGACAGTTCTTTAATAAAAGTCCAAAAAAAAAAAAACCCAAACCAAACCAGTTGCCATTGAGTCAGTTCTGACTCATAGTGAACCTATAGGACAGAGTAAAACACCCCTTAGGGTTTCCAAGGAGTGGCTTGTGGATTTAAACAGCCAATCTTTTGGTTAGCAGCTGAGCTCTTAACCACTGTGCCACCAGGGCTCCTCAATAATTATAAGAGACTTTAATACACCACTTTTGATGGTGGACAGAATATCAAGAGACTCCAGAAAGATACAAGAGATTAAATGACACAATTAACCAACTCAACCTCATACACATATACAGAACATTCCACTGAACAGCATCACTGTAATGCACATGGATCTTTCTCTAGAATAGGCCATATTTTAGACAATAAAGCAAGCCTCAATAAATTCAAAAACATTGAAATAATACAAAGCATCGTCTCTGTCCGTATCACTCTAAACTAGATACTAAAACAAAAAGAACAAGGAAAAAAGTTAAATACATGGAAGCTAAATAATGACTTACTTAAAAACTATTGGATAATAGAATAAATTAAAAATGAAATTAAAAAAATCCTTAGAATCAAATGAGAATGAAAACACAATGTAACAAAGCTTTGGAACACAGCAAAAGCAGTGCTCAGAATATTTATAGCAATAAATGCAAATATCGAAAAAGAAGAAAAGTCTCAAATCATTAACTTATCCCTATGAACTGAACAAATAAAAAATGAATAGCAAAAGAAGAACACAGTTTCCAGAAGAAAGGAAATAATATAGACCAGAGCAGAAATAAATGAAATAGAAAACAGAAAAACAATAGAAAGATGCAAGTTGATTCTTTAAGAGGATCAATAAAATTGACAAACCACTGGCCAAACTGAAGAAGAAAAAAAAATGAGAAGATGCAAATAACCACAATAAGAAATGAAATAGGTGACATTACAACAGAGTCATCTGAAATAAAGAGGATCATAATCAGCATATTATGCAAAACTCTATCCCAACTAATTTTTTTATTGTTGTAGTTTAAGTGAAACTTTACATTTCAAGTTAGTCTCTTATACAAAAATTTATATACACATTGTTATGTGACCCTAATTGCTCTCCCTATACTATGATAGCACACCCCTCCTTTCCATCCCTGATTTCCCATGTCCATTCAACAAGCTCCTAACCCTCTCTGCCTTCTCATCTCACCTCTAGACAGAAGCTGCACATTTATTCTCATATATCTACTAGAACTAAGAAGCACACTCTTCATGAGTATCATTTTATCACCCACAGTCCAGTCCAATCTTTGTCTGAAGAGTTGGCATCAGAAATTGTTTTAGTTCTGGGCTGAACAGAGAGTCTGGGAGCCATGCTTTCCAGGGTTCCTTCCTTCTCAATCAGACCATTAACTATAGTGTTTTTACTAGAACTTGAATCCTGAACCCCACTTTTTCCTGCTCCATCAGGGACTCTGTTATGTTCCTTGTCAGGGCAGTCATTGGCGGTAGCTGGGCACCATTTAGTTTTTCTGGTCTCAGGCTGATGAAGTCTCTGGTTTATGTGGCCCTTTCTATCTTTTGAGATAATACTTTCCTTGTGTCTTTGGTGTTCTTCATTCTCCTTTATTCCATGTAGTTCGGACCAATTGAAGCATCTTAGATGGCTGCTTGCAAGCATTTCAGACCCCAGACACCACTCACCAAGAAGGATGCAGAACATATTCTTAATAAATTTTGTTATGGCAATTGACCAAGATGTCCCCTGAAAGCATGGTCCCCAGACCCATGCCTCTGTTACTTTGTCCCTCGAAGTGTTTGATTGTATTCAGGAAACTTCTTAGCTTTGGTTTAGTCCAGTTGTGCTGACTTCCTCTGTAGTGTGTGCTGTCCTTCCCTTGGCCTAAGATAATTCTTGTCTACCATCTGTTAAGTGAATAACCCTCACCCTTCCTCTCCACCCTTGTAACCATCAAAGAATATTTTCTTCTGTGTTTAAACATTTTCTTGAGTTCTTATAATAGTATTCTTATACAGTATTTGTCCTTCTGAGACTGACTAAATTCAGTCAGCATAATGCCCTCCAGATTTGTCCATGTTATGTTTCACGGCTTAATCCTTGTTCTTTATCATTGTGTAGTATTCCATTGTGTGAATATACCATAATTTGTTTATCCATTCATCCACTATGGACACCTAGGTTGCTTCCATCTTTTTAGTATTGTGAACAGTGTTGCAATAAACATGGGTGTGCATATATCTATTCATGTGATGGCTCTTATTTCTCTAGGATATACTTCAAGGAGTGTGATTGCTGAATCTTTTGGTAATTCTACTTCTAGCTTTTTAAGGATGCACCAAATCGATTTTCAAAGTGGTTGTACCATTTTACATTCCCACCAACAGTGTATAAGTGTTCCAGTCTCCACAACCTCTTCAGCATTTATTATTTTGTGTTTTTTGGATTAATGCTAGCCTTGTGGCAGTAACATGATATCACGTTGTACTTTTGATCTGCATTTCTCTAATGACTAATGATTGTGAGCATTTCATCACGTGTCTGTTAGCTGCCTGAATGTCTTCTTTGGCGAAGTGCCTGTTCATATCTTTTGCCCATTTTTTAATTGAGTCATTTTTCTTTTTGTTGTAGAGATTTTGCAGTATCTTATACATTTTAGAGATTAGACACTGATCAGACTTGTTGTAGCCAAATTCTTTTTCCCAGTCTGTAGGTTGTCTTATACTCTTCTTCACTGAAGTGAAGTCTTTTGATGAGCATAAGTGTTTGATTTTTAAATGCTCCCAGTTAACTAGTCTCTCTTCTGGTGCTTGTGCATTGTTACTTATGGCTTGTATTCTGTTTATGCCATGTATTTGGGATCCTAGTGTTGTCACTATTTTTTCTTTCATGATCTTTATCATTTTTGATTTTATATTTAGGTCTTTGATCCACTTTGAGTTAGTTATTGTGCATGATGTGAGGTATGGATCTTGTTTCATTTTCTGCAGATGGATATCTAGTTCTGCCAGCACCATTTGTTAAAGAGACTGTCTTTTCCCCCAATTAACGGACTTCGGGCCTTTGTCAAATATTAGCTGCTCATAGGTGGATGAATTTACATCTGGATTCTCAATTCTGTTCCATTGGTCTATATATCTGTTGTTGTACCAGTACCAGGCTGTTTTGACTACAGTGGCGGTATAATAGGTTCTAAAATCATGTGTTGTGTGGCCTCCCACTTTGTTCTTCTTTCTGAGTAATGCTTTACTTATCTAGGGCCTTTTCCCTTTCTATACGAAGTTGGTGATTTGTTTCTCCATCTCATTAAAAAATGCTGGTGGAATTTGTATCAGGATTGCATTGTATCTGTAGATCACTTTGGGTAGAATTGACATTTTCACTATGTTGAGTCTTCCTATCCATGAGCAAGGTAAGTTTTTCCACTTATGCAGGTCTCTTTTGGTTTCTTGCGGTAGTGTCTTGTAGTTTTCATTGTATAGGCCTTATGCATATCTGGTTAGATTTCTTCCTAAGTATTTTATCTTCCTGGGGGCTATTGTAAATGACATTGATTTGGTGATTTTGTCTTCAAATTTCTCTTTGTTGATGTAAGGGAATCCAAGTGATTTTTGTATGCTTAGCTTGTACCCTGAAATTTTGCTGAAATCTTCTGTTAGTTCTAGTAGTTTTCTAGTGGATTCTTTGGGGTTTTCTGTGTATAAGATCATACCGTCTGCAGGTAGAGATACTTCTATTTCTTCCTTACCAATTGGAATGTCCTTTATTTCTTTTTCTAGCCTAATTGCTCTGGCTAGGACCTCCAGCACAATGTTGAATAAGAGTGGTGATAAAGAGCATCTTGTCTCGTTCCCGTTATCAAGAGGAATGCTTTCAAACTCTGTCAATTTAGGATGATGTTGGCTGTTGGCTTTGTATAAATGCCCTTAATTATGTTGAGTAATTTCCCTTCTGTTCCTATTTTGCTAAGAGTTTTTATCATGAATGGGTGTTGGACTTTGTCAAATGCCTTTTCTGCATCCATTGATAAGGTCATGTGGTTCTTGTCTTTTGTTTTATTAATGTAGTGGATTACATTGTTTGTGTTTCTAATGTTGAACCATACTTGCATACCTGGTATAAATCCCACCTGATCATGGTGAATTTTTTTTTTTTTTTGATATGTTGCTGAATTCGATTGGCTAGAATTTTGTTGAGGATATTTGCGTCAATATTCATGAGGGATATTGGTCTATAATTTTCTTTTTCTGTGGTTTCTTTACCTGGATTTGGTATCATGGTTATGCTGGCTTCATAGAACAAGTTTGGGAGTATTCCATCCTTTTCTATGCTCTGAAATACTTTTAGTAGTAGTGACGTTAACTGTTGTCTGAAAGTTTGGTAGAAATCTCCAGTGAAGCCATCTAGGCCAGAGATTATTTTGTTGAGAGTTTTTAAATTACCTTTTCAATCTTTTCTTTGTTATGGGTTTATTTAGTTGTTCTACCTCTGTTTGTGTTAGCTGAGGTAGGTAGTGAGTTTCTAGAAATTTGTCCATTTCCTCTAGGTTTTCAAATTTGTTAGAGTACAATTTTTCATGGTATTCTGTTATGATTCTTTTAATTTCAGTTGGGTCTGTTGTGATATCACCCATGTCATTTCTTATGGGGTTTATTTGCTTCCTCTCCTGGTTTTCTTTTGTCAATTTGGCCAATGGTTTTGTTGATCTTTTCAAAGAACCAGCTTTTGGTCTTATTAACTCGTTCAATTGTTTTTCTTTTCTCTATTTCATTTAATTCTGTTCTAATTTTTATTATTTCCTTTCTTCTGGTGACCAAGGGCTTCTTCTGTTTTTCTGTTTCTACTTGTTTGAGTTGTAGGCTTAATGTTTTGATTTTGGCCCCTTCTTCTTTTAGGATGTGTGCATCTATTGTTATAAACTGACTCCTCAACACTGCTTTTGCTGTATCCCAAAGGGTCTGGTAGGATGTGTTTTTGTTCCCATTTGATTTTATGAATTTCTTTATTCCATCCTTAATTTCTTCTATAACCCAGTAGTTTTTGAGCAAAATGTTGTTCAGTTTCCATGTGTTTGATTTTTTTTTCCTTGTTTTTTCTTTTATTGATTTCTACTTTTATGGCTTTATGGTCAGAGAAGATGCTTTGTAATATTTTGATGGTTTGGATTTTGTTAAGCCTTGCTTTATGGCCTAATATGTGTTCTATTCTGGAGAATGTTTCATGTGCGATGGAAAAGAAAGTATACTTGGCTGCTGTTGGGTGGAGGGTTCACTATATGTCTGTGAGATCAAGTTAATTGACTGTAGCATTTAGATCTTCCGTGTCTTTGTTTAGCTTCTTTCTGGATGTTCTGTCCTTCACCAAAAGTGGTATGTTGAAGTCTCCTACTACTATTGAGGAGCTGTCTCTCTCTCTTTTCAGTGCTGTTAAAGTTTGTTTTATGTATTTTGGAGCCCTCTCGTTGGGTGCGTAAATATTTATTATAGTTATGACGTCCTCCTGTTGGATTGACCCTTTAATCATTATATAGTGTCTTTTTTTATCCTTTGTGGTGGATTTTACTTTAAAGTCTATTTTATCAGGTATTAATACAGCCACACCCACTCCTTTTTGAGTGTTGTTTGCTTGATATATTTTCTTCCATACTTTGAGTTTTAGTTTGTGTCTTTAAGTCTAACATGTATGTCTTGTAGGCAGCATATAGATGGATCTTTTTTTATCCAATCTGTTACTCTCTGTCTCTTTATTGGTGCATTTAGTCCATTTACATTCAGCGTAATTATTGATAGGTATTAGTTTAGTGCTGTCATTTTGAAATCTTCTTTTGTGTGTTGTTCACAGTTTCTTTGTTCCACTTCCTTTTCTGGGCTGAATCATTTTTCTTTATGTGTTTTCTTTTAATCTTTTTCTTTGTGTTGATTTTGTATTTACTTTGTCTTCATATTTTTCTTGTTTTTTTTTTTATTTTGACATATAGGATTGATAGTTTCCTTTGTGGTTATCTTAATATTTACCCCTATTTTTCAAATTTTATACCAGTCTTTTATTTCTGTATATCACCTTGACTTCCTCTCCATATGAAAAATCTGTCTATATTTTTAAGTCCCTCTTTTTTGTTTTAATGTTGTCATCTTTTACATATTGACACCTGTTTCCCTACTTTCAGTGTTTTAGCTTTGATTTATTTTTGTGACTTCCCTATCTCGGTTGATATCTGGTTGCTCTGTGCTGTGTTCTGGTATTGGGTTGTTATCTGATATTATTGGTTGTCTAACCAGATAACTCTCTTTAGTATTTCTTGTAATTTTGGTTCGGTTTTTGCAAATTCCCTATACTTCTCTTTATCTGGAAATGCCCTAATTTCACCATCATGTTTGAGAGACATTTTTGCTGGGTATATAATTTTTGACTGGCAATTTTTTCCTTCAAGGCTTTATATATGTCATCCCATTGCCTTCTTGCCTTCATGGTTTCTGCTAAGTAGTCCAAGCTTAGTCTTATTGACTAACTTTTCATTTATCCCTAATTGCTCTTAAAATTCTCTCTTTATCTTTGGTTTTGACAAGTTTGATTATAATATGTCTTGGTGACTTTCTTTTGGGATCTACTTTATGTGGGGTTTGATGAGTATCTTGGATAGATATCTTCTTATTTTTCATGATATCAGGGAAGTGTTCTGCCAATAAATCTTCAACAACTATCTCTGTATTTTCTGTCATCCACCCCCCCCCCCCATTCTGGTACTCCAATCACTCATAAGTTTTTCCTTTTGATAGAATCCTACATAATTCTTAGGTTTCTTCAGTTTTTTTAATCCTTTTATCTTATTTTTCCTCAAATAAGTTGGTGTCAAGCATTTCATCTTCAATCTCACTAATTCTAACTTCCATTGCCTGAATTCTGCTCCTATGACTTTTTATTGAGTTGTCTAATTCTGAAATTTTATTGTTAATCTTCTGGATTTCTGAATGCTCTCTCTCTATGGATTCTTGCAGCCTGTTAAATTTGCCATAATGCTCTTCTCTAATCTTTTTAATTTATTCTATTGCTCATTCTGCATTTTGCCTAATTTCCTTGCTAATCTCTTGAAGAGTTCTGTATATTAATATTTTGTATTCTGCTTCCAGTAATTCCGAGAAATTTTCTTCCTCTGGAAAATTTCTAGATTATTTATTTTGGGAGCTTGCTGAAGCCATCAGGGTCTGCCTCTTCATGTTGTTTGATATTGACTTTTGTCTCTGAGCCATCAATGTTATTATATTTATTTTCTCTTTGCTTACAGTGTCTTAGCTTCTTGTTTTGATATGTCCAAATAGGTTGCTTATGTGAGCTAAACCAGTCACCAGCACCCCTGAAGCTCCAATGTCCTTCCCCCAGGTGGCCAGACATGCCACTAAGTATGTGAGCCAGGAGTCTGCCCATTCCTCCTGTATGGGTTCAGCTCAGGTGTTCAGGTAGTTGGCCACCAAGTGTGTGGTGAGGCTTTCACTTACAGTCTTAGACAGACATGGGCGACTGATGTAGGCAGAGGCACCCGACTGCAGTAGGAGGACACAAGTTGAGCAAGGCAGGGGGCTGATGGCCACACCTGAGTATCCAGGAGGAAAGTGTGTCCCTGTTCCCTAGAGCACGTAGATGGGTGATTTTTGCAGCCAGACTATGAGCATACGATGATATTGGCTTTAAGGACTGGGGAGCACCTCTTATTCTTGCGTCCCTGTCACAGGTGGATAGGTGGTGAGTGTGGAGCCACCAGTCCTCAGGCCTCTGATGTGGATAGGTGAAGACCTTGCTTAACAGGCAGAGTGGTGTCAAATGTCAGGAACCTGCCACTTCACAGCTGAAATAGTTGAAGTTAGACTTCAGGTATATACCCTGACGTACTGTGGTAATGAGGGCCTACATTGTTGAAATGGGCCCACACAAGTCTATGCAGGGGAAAGGCACTCAAAGTCCATGGATCCTTTATGCCTGTGCCTAGGTAAAGGAGCTCTGTATACCCTGAATTCCTGGCTTAGGGGAGACAGCAGATTATTTTTCCCCCTCATTTGTTAATTTGTTCACTCTCCAAGGCCGGGAGAATGGCTCTGGGTGTATGATGGATCCTACTTCTGGCCCAGGGGACTCAGCAATTGCTGAAGCCAGTTCTGGGACTCAGTGCAGAGCATGGAGCAAGGAGGTAAATGGGAGTGATGTTTTTCCCTAAGGGGGGTGTTTTTGTTCCATGCAGTCAGCCAGACACAAGTACTTATCTTTTGCTGATTGAGGGCTGCTTCTCACTGGCTCTTTATGGTTGAGCAGACTCGCTGCCCCTGGGTCTCTCTGGATGTGGAAAATGCCTCCTACACGCTGCTGCTTGCCTGCCTCACCACTCATGCTTAAACTGATCTAGCCTGAAGGGTTCATGCTCTCACCGAGTCAGGTCTTGCAACTCCGTGCTGCCTCTGAACCGTCTCTCCCTCCCCTACCTCTCAGTTTGGTTCCTCAACTTCACCTTTGATGTTCAGGGCTCCTAGATTGCCATATATAATTGATTTACTTTTTTTTCCAGGTCTTTGTTGTAAGAGGGAACACTGGAAGTGTGTGACTACTCTACCATCTTGGCCCTGCCCTTATTCCAACTAATTTGAAAGCCTAAAAGAAATAGACAAACTTCTAAAAACACACTATCTACCTAAAGTAACACAAATAGATGTAGAAAATCTGAACAGACTGCTAACAAAAGGAGAAACTAAAGATGTTGTGGTAGTTAAGATTGTGTGTCAACTTGGCTGGGCCATGATTCTCAGTGTTTACTTGTGATCACCCCCATGATTGAATCTACTGTCAGTAGCCAATGAGTTGAAACGGGATTCCTTGGGGGTGTGGCTTGCATCTGAATATAAGCAGACCTCCTGGCTTTTTGCTCACTATGGATCCTGAGGCTGCCTCTGGTTCTTCTGACCTCCAGTTTTTGGGACTCGAGCTATCAGCTTATCTGTCAATCTTGGGATTCATCGATATTCACAGCCTGTTAGGAAGAGCCCTGCTTTCCGACCTGCCAATCTTGGGTTCACCAGCCCCAGAGGCTACATGAATTGGGAGAAACCTCCATCCTAATTCAAGGATTTGGGATATTCCAGCCTTTACAATTGCATGAGCTGTTTCTCTGATATAAATCTCTCTATATATATATATTTATATGTTTTACTGGTTTTGCTTTTCTAAAGAACCCAGCCTAAGATAGATGTCATTAAAGGAACTCCCAACCAAAAAAAAAAAAAAAAAAAAAAACAGTCCAGATGGCTTCACTGGAGAATTCTATCAAATATTCAGAGAAGAGTTGAGACCAATTCTACTCAAACTGTTCCAGAACATAGAAAAGGAAGGAACACTCCTTAATCCATTATATGAAGCCAGAATAACCCAGATACCAAAGCCAGGCTAAGGCATCAAAAAAAAAAAGAAAAAGAAAATTACAGACCAGTATCCCTCATGAATATAACCCATTGTCATCGAGTCAATTTCTGCTAATAAGAACATTATAGGACAGACTGGAAACGTCCCACAGGGTTTTTCAGGAGCTACTGGTGAATTTGAACTGCCGACCTTTTGATTAGCAGCCGAGCTCATGAATATAGACACAAAAATTTTCAGCAAAATTCTAGCCAAACAGATTTCAACAGCATATTAAAAAAAAATACACCATGATCAAGTGGGATTAATACCAGGGATATAAGGATGGTTCAACATTAGAAAATTAATTGATATAACTCACCACATATATAAAATAAAGGAAAAGAATCACATGACCACATCAATCAATGCAGAAAAGTCATTTGATAAAAATGCTGAGTTTTATCATGCCGATAAAAACTCAGTAAAATAGGAACAGAAGGGAAATTTCTCAGCATAATTAAGGATAAATATGCAAAAACAACTGCCAACATTATTCTCAATGGAGAAAGTTGAAAGTATTCCCCTTGAGAAATGGAATGAGACAAGGATGCCCTTTATCACCATTCTTATTCAATATTGTACTGGAAGTCCTAGCTAGATGTCTCAGTCATCTAGTGCTGCTCCAGCAGAAATACCCCAAGTGGATGGCTTTACAAAGATAAATTCATTGTCTCACAGTCCAGTAGGCTACAAGTCCAAATTCAGAGCTTCAGCTCCAGGGAAATGCTTTCTCCATTGGCTCTGGAGAAAAGTCCGTGTCATCAGTCTTCCTTTGGTCTGGGAGCTTCTCTGTGCAGGAACCTCAGGTCCAAAGAATGCGCTCTGCTCCCAGCACTGCTATCTTGGTGATATGAGGTTCCCATGTGTCTCTGCTCACTTCTGTCTTTTATATCTCAAAAGAGATTGCATTAAGACACTAATCTTGTCAACTGCATCAGTATAAACTCATCACAGTGAGAGAATTTACAACACATGAGGATATCGCATATAATCTCATCATAGTAGTAGAGTTTACAACACATAAGGAAATCACATCAGATAACACAATCATAAAATACTTGGAATCATGACCTAGCCAAGGTGCTACACACATTTTTTGGGGGACACAATTCAATCCATGACACTAGAGCAATAAGGCAAGAAAGGAAAATAAAGAGTATCCAAATAGGAAAGGAAAAAGTAAAACTATCCTTATTTGCAGAGGACATATTAATATACATGGAAAATCCCAGAGACTCCAGAGGAAAGTTACTGGAACTAATAGAAAGATTCAGCAAACTGGCAGGATACAAGATCAATACACAAAATCAGTTAGATTCCTTTATACAAACAAGGAGAACTCTGAAAAGGAAATCAAGAAAACAATACCATTTACGGTAGCTCCCAAAAGGATAAAATATCTAAGAATAAACCTAACCAGGAATGTAAAAATCTATTCAAGGAAAACTATAAAACCTACTGCGAGAAACTAAAAGAGACCTACATAAATGGAATAACATTCCATGCTCATGAATTGGAAGACTTAACATTGTGAAAACGAAATCCCATGGTGTTATCCATTAGAGCAATGAAAATCAAAACTACTAAGAGATACCATATTGCCCCTGCAAAAATGGCAATAATCAAAAAAACAGAAAACAACAAATGCTGACTAGGTTGTGGGGAGATTGGAACCCTTATACAACTACTGTGTAAAACAGTATGGCACTTCCTCAAAAAGCTAGAAGTAGCTTATGTTCCAGCAATTCCACTCCTAAGTACATATCGAAGAGATCTAAGAGTAATGACATAAATAGACATATGCACATCTATGTTAATTGCAGCATTATTCACAATAGTAAAAAGATGGAAACAAACTAAGTGTCCAATAACAGATGCATGGATAAACAAATTGTGGTACATATGTACAATGTAATATGTGACTATAAAGAATAATAAGAAAATACAAAAAACTTCTTATAACATGGATGAATCTGGTCTGGAGGACATTATGCTTAGTGAAATAAGTCAATCACAAAAGGAGAAATATTATATTATAAAAAGTCAAGAATAGGCATGCATATAGAAAGAAATTATCTTTGATGGTTACCAGGGATGGGAGGGGAGGGAGGGGAAATCACCTTCTAGATAATAACCAAAAACAAAAACCTAGCCCATTGCCATCAAGTCAATCCCGACTCATAGCAACACTATAGGACAGAGTAGAACTGCCCCATAGGGTTTCCAAGGAGCAGCTGGTGGATTTGAACTGCCGACTTATTGGTTAGTAGCCGTAGCTCTTAACCACTGCAACACGAGGGCTCAAAAAAAACTGCCATGCCCTCTCTGAGGCTCGAACTGAAGACCTCAAGATTATGAGACTGACTCACTGCCTACTGTGCTAAGAAAGCACTAGATAGTAAACCCTTGTTATTTTTGGTAATAGGAAAGGTAATACCAAATATGGGTGAAATCTGCACAATTTGATCAAAGTAAATGAAGACAATAAGAAGTACCCATGAAAAAGGGGCAATTATGGTAAATACTATGACGTATACGATTTTGCAACAATAGTAATAACAACTAAAAATATGTATGTGTTTACATAGGTAGATATGTAGATATATATGTGTATAGGAAGACATATGTGAGAGCACACATGTGCACGTATAGGTGTCTCTGTAGGCATAGGTATATACATGTTTTTGTGTGCTGCATGATGTTAGTTGTTAGGTGCTGCTAAGTAGGTTCTGACTTTTAACGACCCTGTATACAACAGAGCAAAAGACTGCCTGGTCTTGTGCCAACATCACAATTATGTCTGAGCTCATTGCTGCAGCCACCATGTCATCCATTTTGTTGATGCCTTCCTCTTTTTTGCTGACCCTCTGCTTTACCAAGCACGATGTCCTTCTCCAGGGTCTGGTCCCTCCTAACAACTTGTCCAAAGAATGTAAGAAGAAATCTTGCCATCCCCCCTTCTAAGGAGCTTTCTGGCTGTACTTCTTCCAAGACAAATTTGTTCATTCTGGCAGTCCATGGTATATATTCAATATTCTTCTCCAATACCATAATTCAAAGACATCAATATATGTAATAAAACACATAGGAAGATCCGTTACAGAGTCTTCCTAAATATATCCAAACAACTCACCAGATTGTTTTACTGGCTTAAAAAGTTTAGGACTATAGTCTCATGGAATAACTTAGTCAATTCACATAACATAGTACATACAGTTAATGTTCTACACCATAGTTTGGTGAGTAGTGTTGGGGGTCTTAAAAGATTGTGAGCAGTCATTTAAGATACAACTATTGGTCTCTACTAGTCTGGAGCAAAAGAGAATGTAGGAAACCAAAGACTCAAAGAAGAAACTAACCCTCAGGACTAACAGCCCACACAAACCACAGCCTCTTCTAACCTGAGACCAGAAGACCTAAATGGTGCCCAGCTATTACTACTGACTGTTCTGACCAGGGACACCATAGAAGGTTCTAGACAGAAAGGGCAAAATACTTAGAACAAATCTCACATTCCTAAAACAAGGCAAAACTTGCTGGGCCGATAGAGACTATAGGACCCCCTGAGACTATTGTTCTATGATACCCCTTGAACTTGACACTGAAACCACCCCTGGAGATCACCTTTCAGCCAAATAAGATTGGCTTATAAAATAAACAATATCACCCCTGACTAATGTGTCCCTTAAGCAATCAGCTATACAATACTGAACAGTCAACATTTACCAAAAACCAAAGATGAGAAGGCAAGGAGGGGAAGTCAGGCTAGATCAATGGAAATGGAACAAACAAAATGGAAAGATGAGAATGTAACTATTGTCACAGGACAATTTGTATAAAAATTGTTAAATGGGAACCTAGTTTGCTGTGTAACTTTCACCTAAAATACAATAAAGTATTTTAAAAACAGAAAAATAAACATGGATGATATTAAAAAAAAATTTAGCTTTAAAACAAAAAAGAAATGACTGATAAAATACAGAAAATAATTTAATGCTTTTATATGGAGCAGTAGAACATTTCAAGCCCTTTACCCATCTCTGTCACAAAAAGACTTTTAAGGTATTAACTGCTAGACAAACACAACAAAATTTTATTTTCCAATAATTTATAAAAGCTAAAGAGTACTGTGACAGTTCATGGCTGCTAGCACCACAGAACCATGCCTTCCCTTCCTGTGTAAGGAATAAGGCAGCTTCCTGCAGGGTTCCCTAAAGCGCCATTCTAAAAGGAAGTTCATCATTTGCAAAGACCTTTCCCAAAACATAGAACTCCCTGGGGGCATGTCCATTGTCTTGGTCAAGCATGAACAGAAAACCAAGAATCATCAGACGTTTTATAAAGTGTGCAGCATGAGAGAGATATAAATAAATAGAAAATTTAAATGGGGAGAAATAGACTTTTGAGGGGAAGAGATATTAACAGAATAAGAAAACTTACTAGTATAATTGCATAGTGCTCTGTATTAGCAGAAAAAGTCTTTAAACTTCTAGTATTTATTTCAGTTATTCATGTGCTTTTTATGTATATACCTTTTTTATATTTATATGAGTTTATTTATATGTATATGTATATTTATGTTGATAGAGTCACATTCATAATAAAATTCACATTGATACTCTTATTCGTATGTATTTGTGCCACTTTAGCCCCACTTTACAGATGGGACAACAAAACCAATGTAATATCAAGTAACATGACTGTATGCAGAGCCAGGATTCAATCCCAGATGGACTCAGTCCCTAAACATTATAGTACCCTACCTCTAATGTAGAACCCCACACACATGAAAGGTCTATTCTGAAGCATCAGAAGGTCTGCATTGTTTTCCTCTAGCAGATGTCTCTATAACTAAAACCCAGACCTACATAAAATTCCCAGATCCTTAATGGTTATTTCTTCTTGCAGCTTACTCTTGCTACTGATGTTACATGTTAATTTTTTTCTCTAAATATGTTTTTCCAAGAATCTTTTTATGAGCTGTGTCATTTTTTACTGAGAGTTACTGGGATAACAGTCTCCAGAGTCATATTAGCTTGGTTAAAACCCAGCTTCAACCACTTACAAACTGTTTTATCATGGGGAAAATCATGTAACTTTCTCTGGAAATCAGTTAGGCCAAGTGAACTTGGTGTATAATTAAATGATATAGTTTATGTAAAGCACTAAGAACAATGTCTGGCATATGGTAAGCATTCAGTAAATATTAACTATCCCTGTTACCATCGTAATTGTTATTTTTGTTGTTCCCAAGAAAGATGCTGTTTCTGTAGCTAGGGCAAAAGTATTCTAAACAGACACTTTGGATGTCAAGGATTGAGCACTGAGAATGGGCTAGCATGAATACATACAGTAGTCAGTACAAATTGGTGAAATAGCAGGGTGTTATGGACTGAATTGTGCCCAAAAAAATGTGTCAACATAGAAAGGCCATGATTCCCTGTATTGTGTGATTGTCCACCATTTTGTCATCTGATGGATTTTCCTGAGTGATTTTTCTTTGATGTTAATGAGGCAGGATTAGAGGTGCTTAAGCTAATGAGGCAGCACTCAATCTACAAGATTAGGTTGTATCTTAAGTCAATGTCTTTTGAGATATAAAAGAGAGAAGTGAGCAGAGAGTAAAAGGGACCTCATACCAACAAGAAAATAGTGGCAGGAGCAGAGAGTGCCCTTTGGCCCTTGAGTCTCTGTGCTGAGAAACTCCTAGACCAGGGGAAGATTGATGACAAGGACCTTCCTCCAGAGCCAACAGAGAGAGAAAAATTTTCCCTGGAGCTGGTGCCCTGAATTTGGACTTCCGATCTAGAATGTGAGAGAGTAAACTTCTGTTTGTTAAAGCCATCCACTTGTGATATACTAAGACAACAGGGGATACAGTTAAAAAAAAATAATTCCCTGATGACTGTACACATGTATCTTGGTCATCTAGTGTTGCTGCAACAGAAATACCACAAGTGGATGGCTTTAACAAAGAGAAATTTATTCTCTCACAGTCCAGTAGGCTACAAGTCCAAATTCAGGACATCAGCTCCAGGAGAAGGCTTTCTCTCCCTGTTGGCTCTGGAGGAAGGTCCTTGTGATGCACCAGTCTTCCTTTGGTCTGGGAGAATCTCAGTGCAGGAACCTCAGGTCCAAAGGGCTCACCATACTCCTGGCACTGCTTTCTTGGTGATATGAGGTTCCCATGTGTCTCTGCTTGTTTCTGTCTTCTATATCTTAAAAGAGATTGGCTTAAGACACTATTCAATCATGTATACCTCATCAGTATAACTGCTGCTAATCCATCTTATTAGATCATAGTGATTGAATTTACAACACATAAGGAAATCACATCAGATCAAATATACAATACTGGGAATCATGACCCAGACAAATTAGCTGATATTTTTGGGGGACACAATTCAATCCATGACAACTTGTAACCACAGTACCACCTGGGCTCCAAATCCATGTCTATATTGTCCTATTTCAGTGGCCAAGGCAACGTTATCTATCCTCAGCTCTTCAGAAGTTGACTATCACTGCTGGTCTCCTTGGCCCATATGATTTGTTGTGTGTCTTAGTCAAGGTTCAGCAGAGAAAAAGAATATATAAATATATAAACAAAAATATATAAATCTATATTTATAAACAGAGAGACAGCAATTTACTGACTTCAAGAATGTGGCTCACGAGTGACTTCCAGCAAAATGGGGCTCTAGGCAGAAGCACCACACCGTCCCTCCACAGCAAAGATCCGAAAAAAAGAAGCCAAACAGAGAATACAACAATCCTGAAACCCTAAAACATCAAACGAAGAGATAAAGAACTCAGCCGAGCACCAATGGAGTGAGAAAACTGTCAGAGAACGGAGAGCGAGGAGAGATTCTTGCAGAGGTCCCCTATCAGCTAACGCAGCACGGATCCGCCATCTTGGACTCCTGTCAAAGGCCAGCAAATAGGGGGTATGAGAAAGCAGCTTCATGGAGCTTCCAGCAGGAGACAGCACAACTGGTAATTTGCAATATAAGCTTTCCCACCCACACCTTTCTTCACCCCCACTCAGCCTCCTCTGCTTCCCGCAGCCACAGACTCTTGTCCGGGAAGCACTAGCTGCTTGGATTCCACCCATCAGCTCTGGCCGTCTCTGAGTGCCATTTGTTGGCTGCTGGTGTTGCTTTGTTTCTGCTTCTTTTGATTTCTTCCTTACCTCTCACAACCTCCCCCTCTTTTCACTCAAATACCTGGCTCCATGCGCCATCTTTGCTTCTTCCTGAAGGGCTGCAGAGCTCTGGTAATTTGCGATATTTGCTTCCCCACCCCCCACACTTCTTCACCACCACTCAGCCTCCTCTGCTTCCCATGGCCACAGTCTCTTGTCCAGGAAGCACTGGCCACTTGGATTCCATTCCACTTGCCCACCCTCGCTGGCTCTCTGAAGGCCATTTGTTGATTTTTCTCCACTTCTTTTGATTTCTTCCTTACCTCTCACCACCTCCCTCTCCTCTCACTCAAATACCTGGCTCCGTGCACCATCTTCGCTTCTTCCTGAGGGGCTGCGGAGCTCCTTTCCAGTATGGAGCTCCTTCCTGGTCTGGGCTGCCACGCTGGTGGGATATTGGGGCTTTTGTTTGCTTGTTTATGTTGGGTTATTTGTTAGTTTTATTTTCCTTTTCTTGAGTTGGGAGCCCGTTCTGGCCACGCGGTGCTGCGTGGCTTGGAACCTACACCCTCAGCTTGCACAGACGTGCAGAGTGATCCCTAAGAACATTTATTTTTTTATGGATTTTCTTTTTTTTCTGTTTTTTTGGAAGGTATTTTCTTGTTTGTTCTTTTTTTTTTTTTGATTTGTTTTCTTTTCCCCCTTTTACCTTTTTGTCTTTCTTCATTACTCAGTTTCTCGTCTCTCTATACCTTCCTTCTATTTTTGTTCCCTGAATACCTGGCACTGAATACCTCTACGCCTTCTAGCCAGGCTGTACTGCAACACCTGAAAACAACTTCCCCAGACCTAATAGCTGCACCAGTGGGATCCCTGGGAGCTTTGCTGTTCTTTTACCTTTCTGATTTTTATTTATTCATTCTTTTCTTTTTTTTTCCTTTCCTTTCTTCTTCCCCTTTTTGTTTTTCTCCATTTCATAGTCTCTCATCTATCCACTCCAATGGCAAGCTCCCCTAGCACTCTTTTTCAGTTGTTTGCATGTTTTTGGTTCCGGTTCTTCTCTCCTCTCTCCCATATCCATCTTAGCTCCACAAATAACAATCTCACCCCTACACCCTGCCTATCTGCGCTGTGCACTTAACACCACACCACCAAACAGCACAGGCATGGCTTACTGGAACCTGCCCTGCACTGATTACCGACCTGCCCTGGCAGCTGTAGTAAGTACCACAAACAACCAATCTAATTTACTCCTCTTCAGCTAGACCTGCCCTGGTGTACCATATCTGAGCGACTGACCCTGCCAATCGGGGAAGGAAGCAAAAAGTATCACGCCCACATACAAGCAAACAACAAAGAACACACAACCTTCCTGCTCAGACATAGCCAAATTAAAAAAAAAAAAAAAGGAAAAAACAAATAAATCTACAATCAATAAACGATAAAAATAACTACTGAATGCCACGGAGACAGCAGAAAATATCAAAACATTTCCAAAAACAGGACAGGATGGTTCCAGTAGGCATCCAACATAAAACACCAGATGACTTTCTAGGGAAAGAAAAGGCACTAGAACTTCTTGATAGGGAATTAAAAACTCCAATACTCAGAATTATCCAGGAGCTGAGGCCAAAAGCAGACAAAAATGAGGAAAAAATAGAGAAATTCAGGGAAAATACAGACAAAAAATTGGAAGAATTCAGGAAAATAATGCAGGAACAAAATGCTAAATACATTCACAATTAGAAATTATTCAAAAAAAAAATTAGAAATCCAAAAGATAAACAACAAGATTTCAGAAATGGACAGTGTTGTAGAAGGTCTGAGGAGCAGATTTGAAATGGTGGAAGACAGGATCAGTGGAATTGAAGACAAACACTTGGATACAACTCTGTTTCAGGAAAACTCAGAAAAAAGATCAAAGAAAAATAAAGAAACTCTGAGAGGTATGTGGGATACAATCAAAAGCAAAAATTAACAAGTGATTGGCATTCCAGAACAGGGGGAGAAAACAGAAAACACAGAGGGGATCACTGAAGAAATGATGACAGAAAACATCCCCAATATCATGAAAGATGAAAAGCTGGCCATCCAAGAAGCTCAACAAACTCCATATTGTAGAGACCCCAAAAGCAAATCACCAAGGCATATCATATTCACACTTGCCAAAACCAAAGACAAACAAAGAATCCTGAGAGCAGCTTGTGAAACACAAGAAGTCACATACAGAGGAGAGGCAATAAGACTAAGATCAGATTATTCAGCAGAAACCATGCAGGAAAGAAGGCAATGGGATGACATATATAAAACCTTGAAAGTAAACAATTGACAGCCAAGAATAATATGTCCTGCAAAACTATCATTCAAATTTGATGGTGAAATTAGGTCATTTCCAGATAAACAGAAATTAAGGGAATATGTAAAATCCAAACCAAGCTTACAAGAATTATTAAAGGGAATTCTTCAATCTGTGAACAAACAACTTCAGCTCACAGGCAGAATCTAGGACATAAGGTCATACCAGTCAGATACCAATCTAGGAAATGAACTCTCAAGGACTATCCAAAACCAAATGAAATACAAAAGGGAATCAGAGCAGGTAATCAGTAAATGACAACAACATCACAACAATAAAAGAGGGAATCAATGGTGTAGGTACAGAGCCTTCTAATAGAGAGGAAGGCAAGGCGATAACAAGTAACAGCAGACTGCTTCAAACTTAGAAAGTTAAAGGTAAATTTCATGGAAACCAAAAAGAAAGTTAATAAATATATAAAGAAGAAAAACATAATGTCTCAGCAAAAACGAAACCTACAAAAACAATAGCAATGAAAAAAAAATCCAAAAACAAAATTCACTCAGCACAGGAGAGTAAGAAGAACAAAGAAAACGTCAGCACCACCAAAAAAAAAAAAAAAAAAAAACTACAAATTGACAGCAACAAGCTCATATCTATCAATAATTACACAGAATGTAAATGGACTCAATGCACCCATCAAGAGATGGAGAGTGACAAAATGGATAAGAAAACAGGATCCATCAATATGCTGTCTACAAGAGACACACCTTAGAAACAAAGATGTGAATTTATTAAAAGTCAAAGATTGGAAAAAAATATATCAAGCTGACAACTACCAAAAAACAGCAAGGGTGGCAATACTAATCTCAGATAAAATAGATTTTAAAACAAAATCTACCATAAAAGACACAGAAGGACACTATACAATGATTATGGGGAAGATCCATCATGAAGACATAACCATAATAAACATCTACACACCCAATGAGAGGACTCAAAAATACATAAATCAAACCCTAATAACACTGAAAAGAGAAATTGACAATTCCACAATTCTAGTAGGAGACTTCAACACACCACTCTCAGTAAGGGACAGGACAACTAAAAAGAAACTCAGCAAAGATACAGAAGAACTAAAGGGCACAATCAGCCAACTTGACCTCATAGACATTTATAGAACACTCCATCCAACCACTGCAAAGTACACATTCTTTTCCAATGCACATGGAACATTCTCCAGAATAGACCACATCTTAGGCCACAGAGAAATCCTCAACAAGATCCAAAACGTTGAGATAATTCAAAGTATCTTTTCTGACCACAATGCCATCAAGGTAGAAATTAACAACAAAAAGAGCAAGGAAAACAAAAATCAATTACATGGAAACTGAATAATACCCCGCTTACACATCACTGGGTAATAGAAGAATTCAGAGATGGAATCAAAAAATTCCTAGAACCAAATGAGAAAGAAAACACATCATACCAAAACCTTTGGGACACAGCAAAGGCAGTCCTCAGAAGACAATGTATAGAAATAGATGCAGACATCAAAAAACAAGAAAGGGACAAAATCAAAACATTAACGACAGAACTCAAACAAATAGAAAGAGAACAGAAAAAATAACCCACAGACACAGGAAGAAAGGAAATAATAAATATCGGAGCAGAAATCAATGAAACAGAGAACAGAAAAACAATAGAAAGAATCAATAAAACCAGAAGTTGGTTCTTTGAAAGAATCAACAAAATCAACAAACCACTGGCCAGACTGAGAAAAGAAAAACACGCTAGGACACAAATAATGCAAATAAGAAATGAAATGGATGACATTACAACACACCCAACTGAAATAAAAATGATCATAACAAAATATTATGAAAAACTATACTCCAACAAATTTGAAAACCTAGAGGAAATGGAAAAACTTCTAGAAACACACTACCTACCCAAATTACAACAAAGTGATGTTGAAAATCTGAACAATCCATAACAAGAGGAGATTGAAAAGCTAGTAAAAAAACTCCCAACAACAACAACAACAAAAAACCCTGGCCCAGATGGCTTCAGTGGAGAATTCTACAAAACATTAACAGAGGAGCTTGTACCAGTACTGCTCAAGCTGCTTCAGAGCATAGAAAAGGAAGCAACACTTCCAAATTCATTCTATGAAGCCAGCATAACACTGATACCAAAACCAGACAAAGATGCCACAAAAAAAAGAAAATTACAGACCAATATCTCTCATGAATATAGATGCAAAAATTCTCAACAAAATTCTAGCTGATAGAATTCAGCATCATATCAAAAAAAAAAGAATACACCACGACCAAGTAGGATTCATATCAGGTAAGCAAGGATGGTTCAATGTTAGAATATCAATCAATGTAATCCATCACATAATAAAAGGAAACAAAAGAATCACATGATCATCTCAATTGACACAGAAAAGGCATTGGACAAAGTCCAACACCCATTCCTGATGAAAACTCTCAATAAAATAGGTATAGAAGGGAAATTTCCCAAGATAATAAAGGGCGTCTATGCAAAAGCAACAGCCAACATCATTCTTAATGGAGAGAGGCTGAAAACATTCCCCTTGAGAACAGGAAAAAGACAAGGATGCCATTTATCACCACTCCAATTTAACATTGTGCTGGAAGTTCTAGGTAGAGCAATTAGGCAAGAAAAAGAAATAAAGGGCACCCAAAATGGTAATGAAGAAGTTAAACTGTCCCTGTTTGCCGATGATATGATACTATACATAGAAAACCCTAAAGACTCCACAAGAAATTTCCTGGAACTAATAGAAGGATTCAGCAGAGTAGCAGGATACAAGATAAACATTCAAAAATCAGTTGGATTCCTATACACCAATAAGGAGAACGATGAAAAGGAAATCAGGAAAACAATACCATTTATAATAGCCCCTACAAGAAATAAAATACTTAGGAATAAATCTAACCAGGGATGTAAAAGACCTATACAAAGAAAACTACAAAACACTACTGCAAGAAATCCAAAGGGATCTACGAAAATGGAAAAACATACCATGCTCATGGATAGGCAGACCCAACATTGTGAAAATGACAATTCTACCCAAAGCAATTTACAAATACAATGCAATCTGGATCCAAATACCAACAACATTCTTCAAAGAGATGAAAAAACTAATCATTAACTTTATATGGAAAGGGAAGAAGCCTCAAATAAGTAAAGCACTACTGAAGAAGAAGAATAAAGTTGGAAGGACTCACACTACCTGACTTCAGAACCTACTATACAGCTACGGTAGTCAGAACAGCCTGGTAGTAGCACAACAACAGATACATTGACCAATGGAACAGAATTGAGAACCCAGATGTAAATCCATCCACCTACGGTCACCTGATCTTTAACAAGGCCCAAAGTCTATCAGATGGGGAAAAGACAGTCTTTTTAACAAATGGTGCTGGCAAAACTGGATATCCATCAGCAAAAAAATGAAACAGGACCCATACCTCACACAATATACAAAAACTAATTCAAAATGGATTAAAGACCTAAATATAAAGCCAAAAACTATAAAGTTCATTGAAGGAAAAATAGGACCAATGCTACAGGCTTTAATACATGGCATTAACAAGATACAAACCATAACCATCAACACGCAAACCCCAGAAGATAAGCTAGATAACTGGAATCTTCTAAAAATCAAACATCTATGCTCTTCAAAAGACTTTACCAAAAGAGTTAAAAGAGAACCTACAGACTGGGAAAAAATTTTTGGACAGTACACATCAGACAAAGTCCTAATCTCCATAATCTACAAGAAAATCCAACACCTCTACAACAAAAAGACAAATAATCCTATTAAAAAATGGGCAAAGGAAATGAACAGACACTTCACCAAAGAAGACATTCAAATGGCCAACAGACACATGAGGAAATGCTCGTGATCACTAGCCATTAGAGAAATGCAAATTAAAATCACAATGAGATATCATCTTACCCAGGCATTACTGGCACGAATCAAAAACACTGGAAATAGCAAACGGAGTGGCCGCGGGGCGATCAGAACTCTTATGCACTGCTGGTGGGAATGCAAAATGATACAACCATTTTGGAAAATGATATGGCGCTTCCATAGAAAGCTAGAAATAGAAATACCATATGATCCAGCAATCCCACTCCTAGGAATATATCCTAGAGAAATAAGCGTCATCACTCGAATAGACATATGCACACCTATGTTCATGGCAGCATTGTTCACAATAGCAAAAAGTTGGAAACAACCTATATGCCCATCAACAGATGAATGGATAAACAAAACTATGATACATATACACAATGCAGTACTATGCAAAGAGAAAGAACAGTGATGAATCTGTGAGCATCTCATAACATGGATGAAACTGGAGGACATTATGCTGAGGGAAATAAGTCAGTCAGAAAAGGACAAATAATGTGTGAGACCTGTATTGTAAAAACCCATGAAAAAGTTCACACACAAAAAGTAACAATCTTTGTTGGTTACCAGAGATGGGAGGGGTGAGGAGGAACTATTAAACAGGCAATAGACAAGTGGTATCTTGGGTAAAGGGTGAGACAGCACACAATACTGGGGAAACCAGCACAACTTGCACAAGGAAAGGTCATAGAAGCTCCATAAACACATCAAGACTCCCTGAGGGACTGATTTGCTGGACAGAGGGCTGTGGGGACCATGGTCTCCAGGAATATCTAGCTCAATTTTGGCATAACACAGTTTATAAAGGTAATGTTCTACATTCTACCTTGGTGAGTGTTGTCTGGGTTCTTAAAAGCTTGTGGGCTGCCATCTAAGATACTCCACTGGTGTCATCCCTTCAGGAGCAAGGGAGAGTGAAGAGAACAGGAAGCAAGGGAGAGATTAGTCCGAAGGACTGTTGGACCACAGCTACCGAGGCCTCTACCAGACTGAGTCCAGTACAGCTAGATGGTGCCCAGCTACCACCACTGACTGCTCTGACCAGGATCACAACAGAGGGTTCTGGGCACAGCTGGAGAAGGATGTAGAACAAAGTTCTAGCTCACAAAAAAAAAAGACCTGATTTACTGGCTTAAAGGAGACTGGAGAAACTCCGGGAGTATGGCCCCTAGACACCCTTTTAGCTCAGTGGTGAAATCACTTCTGAGGTTCACCATTCAGCCAGGGAGTGGACAGCCCCATAAAACGAAATGGGTCTAATGAGGCACAGCAGTCCAGGGACAAGGGCTAGAAGGCAGAAGGTGACAGGAAATCTGGTGGTAGGGAACCCAAGGATGAGTAAGGATAGTGTTGATGTGTGGTGAGGTTGTTAACCATTGTCATAGGGCAACATGTGTACTAACTGTTTAATTAGAAACTATTTTGTTCTGTAAATCTTCATCTAAAGTGAGAATAGCAGCACAATTGGAAGAGCGAAGTTGATGTCACTGAACTGTGCATGTAGAAATTTTTGAAATGGTGTATCATTGGCTATGTCTATTTTCACCGAAAAAAAAAAGTTCAAGAAGGGAGACAGTTGTCATGTCATGGGGTTGTTAACCAATGTCACAAAACAATATGTGTACTACTGTTTCATGAGAAGCTATTTGTTCTGTAAACCTTCACCTGAAGTACAATAAGAAAAAAAAATAAAAGAATGTGGCTCAGTTGTTTCCTGTGGCTGGCAAGTCCAAAATTCATTGGTTAGGCGACAGGGTGTAAGTCCTGCAAGCTTGCATCCCAAGCTCCATAGGTCAAGCAACGGGAAGAGTAAAGAATGAAGAGAGAGTTCTGCCTAAATATCTATTTACAGTCTTCCGGCAGATCACCAGAGGGCAACTCCCTTTTTTGCTCTTAAGGCTTTCAACTGATTAACTACATTACATTAGATTAAATTATGGAAGGTAATCTGCTATACTTAAGGCCAACTGATTTAATTACATGCAACTACTCCATAACAGTATGGCGACTAGTATTTGGCCAAACAACTGAAAGCCATAGCCTAGCCAAGTTAACACATAAAATTAAGCATCACACCATGAATGACGCCTGTTTGTTTCAGTGTTCCATCAACCAAGAAAATTTACTTAATGTCAACCTCAGATAGAGAAAGAGTACCATGGGTGGACTACATTCCCTTCTGTTTTTGTTTTAATTATATTTTCTACTTTGAGGTAATTGTAGGTTCACATGGAGGTATAAGAAATAATACAGAGAGATTCCATGTATCCTACAACATTCGTAAATTGTACTACTAAAGGGTCAAGGTGGGCAAACCCTACCTTTATACCATCCTCCTCTGGAGCCACGTCTGTGGCAGTTTCTCTCTCTGAATCTAACCATCCAGAATAGGTAAGGTCTTATTCCTGCCATTAGGGTTCAGGTCATCATGCACCATCTGTAGGTGCAGAAGTCTGCACAACTCCCTGGACTTCAGACCAGTCAGCTCCCCCATCTCATAGTCCCCTGGGGCCAGGTCACAAACTAGAAGGACTCTGTACTTCTCCATCAACTGCTTGTCCAGCCTTTCCCTGACCACCAGCCCCCCACAGCTGAGGTCTTCACAAGTTAAGACTCTGTCCTGCCAGCCCCTTCAGGCTTATTGCCCCCTATGGGTTTGTAAATTTTCTATAGTGTCTGGAAAAATGCACAGAAACTATTACCTATACTTACAGTTACCCATATATTATTACCAGAAATGATACAAGCAAAGAGACACATCAGGCAAGCTCTGGCAGAGTTCCAGGAATGGGGTGTCCATTGTAGCCAGGGAATTGTCATGCTTTCCCCTTTGTAGATGTTTTCACTACTCTAAGAATCCCCAAAAGAGGACGTCCCAAGGTCCAGGGTGCCATAGTCATTGGAGCCCAACTATTATGCATGAGTGGGCCTTAATACATATGCATAAATCGATGAATATGTATGATTGATTCTACAGTTCATGCCTTTGTCCCTTTCTGATGTTTACTGCCAGAGTAGGCCTGTGTAGCCCCTACTCATTTGTTGTTGCTGTTGTAGGGGTCGTTGAGTCAGTTCTGACTCATAGAGATGCTATGTACAACAGAACAAAACACTTCCCGGTCCCATGTCATCCTTATGTTCGTTGTTTGAGCCTATTATGTCAATCCATCTCATTGAGGGTCTTCCTTTTTTTCACTGACACTCCACTTTACCAAGCATAATGTCCTTCTCCAGGGACTAGTCCCTCCTGAAAACATGTCCAAAGTATGTGAGACCAAGTTTTGTCGTCCTTGCTTCTAATGAGCATTCTGGCTGTACTTCCAAGACAAGATTTGTTTGTTCTTTTGGCAGTCCATGGTATATTCACTGTTCTTCACAAACACCACAACTCAAAGGTGTCAATTCTTCTTTGGTCTTCCTTATTCACTGTCCAGCTTTTGCATGCGTAGAAGTCAATTGAAAGCACCATGGCTTAGGTCAGGCCATCTTAGTCCTCACAGTGACAACTTTGCTTTTTAACACTTTAAAGAGGTCTTCTGCAGCATATTTTCCCAATGCAATGTGTCCTTTGATTTCTTGACTGCAGGTTCCATGAGTGTCAATTGTGGGTCCAAGTAAAATGAAATCCTTGACAACTTCAATCTTTTCTCTGCTCATCATGATGTTGCTTATTGGTCCAGTTGAGAGGGTTTTTGTTTTCTTTACGTTGAAGTGTAATTCGTACTGAAGGCCGTAGTCTTCCATCTTTGTCAGAAAGATCTTCAAGTCCTCTTCACTTTCGGCAAGCATGGTTGCATCATCTGCATAATGCAGGTTGTTAATGAGTCTTCCACCAATCTTGATGCCCCATTCTTCTTCATAAAGTCCAGCTTCTCAGATTATTTGCTTAGCATACAGACTGAGTGAATATATGGAAAGGATACAACCCTGACACACACGTTTCCTGACTTTAAACCAGTCAGTATCCCCTTGTTCTGTTCAAATAACTGCCTCTTGATCTATGTACAGGTTCCTAATGAGAACAATTAAGTGTTCTGGAATTCCCATTCTTCACAATGTTATCCATAATTTGTTATGATCCATACAGTCGAATGCCTTTGCACAGTCAATAAAACACAGGTAAACATCCTTCTGGTATTTTCTGCTTTCAGCCAGGATCCGTCTGACATCAGCAATGATATCCCTGGTTCCAACTTTTCTTCTGAATCTGGCTTGAATTTCTGGCAGTTCCCCATTAATGTACTGTTGCAATAGCTTTTGAATGATTCCTACTCATTTACACATGTTTGAATGTGGCCTGGCTGTTTTAGAAAACAGAAGACACCTTGATTGCTCAGAAATTCCGAGGGCTGTTTTCAGACACTGGAAACAAAAGGACAAATTGAGTTCTTTGTCTTACATACCTTTCACACGGTCTCCCCCAGTGGTAACATCTGGTGAAATTTAGTACATTACTACAACCTGATTGTTGACACTAATAAAATCAAGATACTAAACAGTTCCATTACCACTAGGATCCCTGATATTAGCTTTTTATAAACACACTCACCTACCACCCCATTCCCTGGCAAAGACTAATCTGTTCACCATTTCTTTATTAATGTCTTTTAAAGAATAATGTATAAAGGGAATCCTACTGCATGTTACCTTTTGAGATTTTTTTTCATTCAACATAATTTATCAAAATCATTGTGTTTATCATTCATTTCTTTGTTTCTGGCTGTTGTTGTTGTGGCTAAGTGCCATCAAATCATTTCCAACTCATAGTGACCCCTTGTACAACAGAAGGAAAAACTGCCAGGTTCTGAGTGATCCTCACAATCTTTGTTATGTTTGAGCCCATCATTGAGCAACTGTGTCAGTCTGTCTCTTTGAGGGTCTTCCTCTTTCTTGCTGACCCTCTCCTTTACCAGGCATGATGTTCTTTTCCAGGGACTGGTTCCTCCTGGTAACATGTCCAAAATATAAACATAAAATGTATGTACTACAACTTGCTTAAATAATCATCAATTGAAGCACATCTGGGATGGTTCCAATTTGGCTATTACAAGTCAAGATGCTATAGGGACACACTGAGCTTCTATTAAGTATGATGAAAAAATCTGAAAAAGGATAGTGGCGATGGTTGCACAACATGATGAACACTATTAATGTCACTGAACTGTATATGTGAAGAATGTGAAGAACGTTGAAATGGTGAATTATATATATGTGTGTGTGTTTAAGTCTGTGTATGTATATAAAATATATATATATTTACCATGTTTAAAGAAAACAAACAGATGTTATGGACATTTATATATTGGGTTTTGTTTACATAATTTTTCATTTCTTTGGAATAAATACTGATTTAGGAAATGATATTGGAATCATTTATTCCATCTCCTTGAGCATAGAGAATGTGACCCAGCTGGAGCTGGGCTCACAAGGACTCACAAGGACACATCAACTGGGCCCTGAGGTATAAAGACAATAGCTAAAATATATTGGAAAATATCTTTTAGGAAAACTTTCACATAAAGCCCATCAAACACAACACAAAAGACTTTCGACTCTTATCTTTTTCTATTAGCATTTAGTGAATAGAAATTTGTTGGACCAGTGAAGACTCTCCTGACTCTTGTTTCTGAAACCTGTACTAATGATTGTTAAGAAAGACAATTCAAAATGTAGGATCACAGTTTCTAGCCAATCTGAAAAGGCTAAGATTTCAATGGTTTTGCCCATTTCTAAGGTTAATATATACTGATGATTCTGTAACGGTCTTTGGACTTGGGCAAACATGGCTGTGGCAGCAAGCTTGTCTGTTTTCCTGCTCTTGTCTATTCTGTAATATTCTTTGGACTTGGATAGACATGGCCCTAGCAATATGCTTGTCCATTTTCCCACTTTTGTCCTTTTGAATATATGCCAAATAAAACTTTCTTGCTTTACTAAACTTTATGATGTTTTTCCCCTACAATACCCAAAAGAGAAATTGCTGTACCATATGGTTGTTGCATGTCTATTTTTTTAATAAGTTGCCAACCTGTTTTCCAGAGTGACTCTACAATTTTACATCCCAACCAGCTGTGTATGAGTGATAGAGTTTCTTCACATCCTCACCAGTCTTTGGTGTTGTAACTCTTTTTCTTTTACCTGCTCTGATAGATGTGTGTTGATACTTCGTTGTGGCTTTAATTGGCTTTTCCTTAATGGCTAATTATGTTGAACATCTTTTTCTGTGCTTATTTCTCATGGGTATATTCTCTTTGATGAAACACCTGTCATGTCATTTGTCTATTTTCTAAGTAGTTTTTTTTTTTATTCTACTGTTGGGTTTTGAAAGATTTTATGTATTCTAGACACTAATCCTTTGTAGGATATACGGTTAACAAATACATTCTCCCAGTGTGTAACTTATCTCTTCATCTACTTCACATGGGTTTTTGCAGACAAAAGTTTTTAATTTTGATGACGTTTAATGTATTAATTATTTATCTAATGGGTCATGCTTTTGTTGTCAAGTTTTGCCTAGCCTTAGTTCCCAAAGATATTCTCCTATTTTATAACAGTATAAAATAATGTATTACATTTAAGTCTGTAATCCATTTTGATGTAACTTTCATATATGATGTGAGGATTAGGTCATGATTTATTTTTGGCCTATGGATTTTCAATTGCTCCATCACCATACTGAAAAGTCTTTCTTCTCCCATTGAATTTAATTTGCTTCTTCCTCAAAAATCAGTTGAGCATATTTCTGCGCAGCTCCCATATTTTTACACAAATTACACTCACCTTCTAAGATTGTTTTTCAACTGCTCCCTGCCCCCATGAGGTATTTTTATAAGCACTGCTATGCAAATTATTTTTTACCTGTTGCTGTAAAAAAAAAAAAATAAAATAAGCACAGTGTGCTTAAGAAAATACCTCCAGGGGAGGGAGCAGTTGGCAAACAAATTTAGAAGGAGCATGTTTTTTGTGTAAAAATACAGTATTTCTGAGTCGGAATTGACTCAGCCACAGCGGGTTTGGTTTTTTTTTTTTTTTTTTTCTGGTTTATATGATTTATGTGTCTATCCCTCCACCAGTACTGTTTTGGTTATTGTATCTATAAAATAGATGATATAGAGTAGAGTGATTCTTCCCACTTAATTTTCTTTGTGAAATTGTTTTAACTATTCTAAAGCTTTTGCCTTTCCCTATAAATTTTAGAATATGCTTGTCGATGTCTACAAAAATTCTTGCTGGAATTGTGACAGGAATTGTTTAAAGCCTACGGATCAACTTGGGGGATATTGAGGTTATTACTATGTTGATTCTTCCAATCTGCGAACAAGTTATGTCTCCATTTATTTTAGCCTTTGTTGATTTTTCTAATTAGTATTTTGTAATTTTCAACCTGCAGATCAATACATGTTTTCTTAAGTGTATACCTAAATACTTCATTTTCTTTGAAGTGATTGTAAATAGTATTATGTTTTGAAGTTTGGTTTCTACCTGTTCATTGTTAGTAAAAGAAATGAATTGATTCTTACATGTTGACCTTGCATCTTGTAAACTAAATGAACTCAATTATTACTCCTAGGATGTTTTTCTTATAGATGTCTTGGTATTTTTCTATGTAGACAATCATGTAATCGGCAAAAAGAAAACAGTTTTATGGTTTCATTTCCATTGTGCGTATCTTTTATTTATTTTTCTTGCTTTGTTGTCCTGACTACTTCAATAAGTTTGTTGGATAAGACTTGTTAGGCTGGACATTCTTGCTTTGTTCTTAATATTAGAGGGAAACGGTTCAGTCTTTCACCATTAAGTATGTTGTTAGCTATAGGTATTTTCGTAGATGGTGTTTATCAAGTTGAGAGAGTTCCTTTCTATTCCTAAATTTGTGAGTTTTTGTCATAAATGAGTGTTGCAATTGTGAAAAACTTTTTCTGCTTAAATCTATACGATTTCTTTCTCTTTACCCATTAATACAGTGGATTGCATTGATTGATTTTTGACTATTGAAACGGTTTTGCATACCAGTCTTAAATCTTACTTGGTCTTAGTGTATAATTAATTTTTTAGGTAGTTGGATTGAATTTGTAAAAATTTTTTGAGGATTTTTGTGTATAACTTCATGAGATGTATTTGCTGTAATTTTCTTATATTTTTGCACTTTCTTCATCTGGTTTTGGTATCAAGGTAATATAGATGCCATGCATTCAGTTGTAAAGAATTCCCTCCTCTTTTATTTTGTGGAAGAGATTGTGTGAAATAGGACTTGTTGAGCAGAAGTTTGAAACAGATCTCACTGGGTTAAAATCAAGGTGTTGCTAGGCTACATTCCTTTATGGAGGGTTTAGAGAAGAATTTTTGTCCTTGTCCTTTCTAATTTCTAGAGGTCACCCACATTCCTTGACTCATGGCTCCTTTCTTTATCTTCAAAGGTAGGAACTTCAGACAAATTTCTTCTCATGCTACCATCTCTCTGGCTCTTTCTTTTCAGTCTCATGCTTCCACTTTTAATGGCCCTTGTGATTGTATTGAACTCACCAAAATTTTCTAGGGTAATCCCCCTACTTTAAGGTCAGCTGATAAGTAAACTTAATTCTATCTTCAACATTAATTCTGCATTGATATATAAACTAACATAATTACATGTCCCTGGAATCAGGATATTGACATATTTAGAGGGCTATTGTTCTGCCTACATCAGTCCACCACCCTCTTACCCCAAAGTATTCATTTCTGTTCCAGATGCAAAATGCATTTACCCTGCCTGAACATCCTCAAAATTCTCAACCCATTATAGCATCAACTAAAATTCTAAAATCTCATCTAAGTCTCATCATCTCAAAAGTCTGAAATTTTATCATATAAATCATCCAAATTAGGTCTGATTGAGATGCTGGTTAGCATTCACTCTTTGACACAATTTTTCCATCTTCAGAAGGGTGGAACTAAAAAAGTGCAGTATTCTACAAGGGTGATACAGACATACAAAAATAATAATAGATGTTTTTGTTCAAAAAGGGAGACAGTGGAAAGGAAAAAGAAGTCACCATCTAAAGCAATTTTGAAATCCAGCCGGGCAAACCTCATTTGCTTTCAAGGCTTGGATATTATTCTCTCCAGCTCAAGGTTCTGCTTTCTGAGTCATCCTTTCTTTTTCATGCAAAGCAGCATGTATTTGTACAAGAGTAGTTTTATCATCCAGTTTCCTGTCCGTCAAATTTTTGGGATCCCACAACTTTCTTTCATTCCCTACTATCTCTTTTCAGTTCAATCTAGTCCTTTTCAGTTCAAGCTAGCAGTGTTTCTAGAAATATACAGTTCTCAAGAACCATGTCAGTATACTATGTATGTCTCAATGATACACTCTGTTAAACAGGAGGCTCCTCCACAGATATTTCCTACATAATCCTGTCTATATTTTTAGATTCTGCTTAGATAGCTGAGAAGATCTATGATTCATATACTTAATTTCTTCAAAGAATTTTTTGTATGATTGTATACTTTGAACTTTTGATCTTTCTGAAGTATTAACAAAACATCACCCAGCCAACCTTTGGAGTTTTTCTCTAGAGCTGTTTTCCTTACTAAAAATCTCATAATGTCTTTGATTTTTGCAATCTGGTTAGGCTAAGAATTTTCTCAAATCATCTAGTCCTGGTTCGTTTTTGCTTAAAAGTTATTCCCTCGATCTGTTTCCTCTCACATTTTACTATAAGCAGCAAGAAGAAACCAGATCACAAAACTATGCTTGAAAACCTCAACTGAATGTCTAATTTCACCCTTTACAAGTTATGCTTTCTACAATTCTGCTAAGTTTTCTGTTACTATATAACAAGGATTCACATTTCTCCTGTTTCCAATAACATGTTCCTCACTTTCTTTTGAATCTTCTTCAGCAGAATCTTTAGCAGCCATATTTTTAGTAACAATCTGTTCAGGTTAAACTACACATTTTCTATCATGCTCCATAACATGCTTCCAGTCTCTGCTCTCTGCCAAATTTCAAAGCTACTTCCACATTTTTAGATATTTATTACAGCAGCATTCCAATTCAGGTAACAAAATCTTTATTCATTTTCTATTTCTGATGCAATATGCTAACACAAACGTAGTGAATGAAACAACACAAAGCTATTATAGTTCTGTCAGTCGAAATTCTGACACAAGTCTCACTGGGTAAAAATCAATATGTTGCAGGGCTGCATTACTTTCTGGAAGCTGTAGAGGAGAACTATTTTTCTTGTCTTTTCCACTTTTTAGAGGCTAGCAGCATTGCTTTGCTTAAGGACCCTTTCTCCATCTTTAAAGCAAGCAACTTTCGGCTGAGGCTTTCTCACACTGCTTTCTGTCTGGTTCTTTCTCTTCTTATTTCCTCTTCCACTATTAGGAACATTGGGATTCCATTGGATTCACTTAGATAATCCAGAATAATCTCTCTATTTTAAAGTCAGCTAATTAGTGACTTTGAGTCTATTTGTAACTTCAATTACCCTTTGCTATATAATTAACCCACCACCCGTCTGTCAGTTTGCTGTATTGTCGTGCCTTGTGTGTTGCTAGGATGGCGGAAGCTCTGCAACTGGTATTTCAAATACCAGCAGGGTCACCCATGGTGGACAGGTTTCAGTGAAGTGAAGGCTAAGACAGATGAAAGCAAATACCTGATGATCTACTTCTGAAACATTATTTAATAAAAATCTTAGGTAGGTCACAAAAGGATATTGTCCAATGCAGTGCTGGAGGAGAAACTCTCTAGATTGGAAGACATTCAAAATAAGACTGGGACAGAGCTGCCTCCTCAAACTAGAGTTGACCTTAATAACTCAGACAGAGTAAAGCCTTCAAAAACTTCATTTGTTGATGTGGCACAGCTCAAAATGAAAAGTAACAGCTACCACTGTCCATTACTAGACAATAATTGCAACAATGGACTAAATATACCAAAGATCATGAAGATGGTTCAGGTCAAGGTAACATTTTGTTCCATTAACTTAAGATTGCCATGAGTGGAGCCAAGTTGAAGGCAACTAACAACATACTAGCTAACATACTCACAGGTTCCCAGGATTAGGGCGTGGACACCTGTTTTTTTTTTTTTTTTTTTTTTTTTTGTGAGAGGGGGGAGATTAGTATGCCTACCACAAATACTAAAAACAAAAATGAACAGATGTGCAGGGCTTCAAAGACAGTTCTCAGCTCTCTTTGAGATGATCAGACTCTAGGAAGCTAAAGGACAAACTGGGCTGAAGGGATGCACTTGAAGCACCTGAACTTGCACCAGTTTTCTCTGCCACCCTCTCCAAGAGGATGGACTCTGACTACCAGGCTGGAGGAGCTGCCTTTTGTTTCATTAAGCTAAAAATATTGATAACATATGGTTAGTTGTCATCAAGTCAGCTCTGACTCCTGGCAACCGTATACATCACAGAAAGAAAAGTTGGTCTTGCAACAGCTTCATAATCATTGACGATAACACATATTAAACAATAATTTAACAAGCTGCATCCACAGGTTTTAGTTTCTTATGATTTTCCCCTTTAACATTAACTCAACATCATTTGGATTCATTTTATTTTAAATAATCATAGTTTCTTTTAACCTGCTTAAATTAAGAGGAGTTTGATTTAAACTATTTTCTCCCAAAGCCTTAGAAAAGCAACTTGGATATCTATTCAGAGTTTTATGTAAACTTTAAATTCAAATAATTCATTTAAATTCAGTTAAAATAAAATTGCACAGACCAAATAAAGCACATTTGATGATTGAATGTAATCCACAGGCCATGCTGAAATCTGTACCTTAAAGGTACTCAAAAGTTTTTATCACATTTGAAAGGACCACAAAGGGGCCCAAATTCTTGTAAGGTGGTGTGATTTTCACCCATTTGTTTTATGATATGAGCTTCACATATGTGTTTTATGGTTCTGAAACTCTCAATAGCTATAAAGATGAAACATAAATATATAATATTATGCCATGATATCCTAACATTTCAATTTCCTTTTCAGCCAACTTAATAAAATTGGGGAAAAAAGGCCTTAAAAAATACTTTCTACAGAGTTCTTTTTTCCTATCCATGCTGTCTTTTCTTAGGGTATCTCGGAAAAGATCAGAGATAAAGTAGAAAGCAGAATTTATGTAAACTACTGAATTTACATTCTTTCGTTCCCAGTTCCCATTAAATAAAAATAATTATGTTTTATTACTAAAACTGCTGCAAGTAACTTTTAACTCACTGACATATTTTTTTTCCTACTTATGAATAACATGGCAATCTAACAATGGAATAGAAACTACACGTTATGGTAATGGATAAGAAGCCCCCTGTACTTGTCAGTGAAAATGTGGCCCGTTCTGAAATACACAGATGACAGACAATGAAATGCCACCGCATTGAATTCTCTCTCGTACTACAGGATATTAGAAGAAGGCTCAATAAAAAGACAAAGTCTGGTTACAATTATCAAAATTTTACCCTTTGATTTCCATTAAATTTGATACATTAATAGTAAAATTAGTAGCTGTTATGAGAAAAATATATTAGCTGAAATATACTTTAGACAGATCATTATCTGTTTAGTGTGGATTTATATACATTATCGTCATCTCTTCGTCATTCTAAACTAATTTCTCGTTACAGAACTCAGATTATTATTCCAGCCAGATCAACTCAGACCAACTCCTGGGTGGTCTCTTAATTATATTTCTCAGAAAATGTGTTAATTTAACTCTTTGTTTCAGAATTTTCCCCACCTAACACCACCAACTGCTTCCTCTATGTGGTATGCTAATGGTTGTGCAGGAAGGGTGAGCCCATTTTTTTCAATCAACCTGTGTAATAATCTCAACTCTGCCATTTACTGGCTTGTGACTATAGCATTGCTCTTATGTACAATGGAGATGGTAGCAGTACTTCCCAGGATTGTTGTGAGATTAAGTGAAGGGCTCTTTAAAGTGCCTGGCATGGTACCTCACTTAAAATAGTTAACTGAATAAATATTAGTTTCTCTTCTCCTCCTCTCCACTTAATATCCGACTCAAGATGTGCCTGCTCCCAGGTGTTATTCCTGGTTAATTTTGCTCTTCTTTGATCATTGCTTTGTTTAATATTGTCACAGTGACTATATACTTATTGCGCACCATATCATACACTCGAGCACATTTCCAAGTTATTGTTTTTAGTGTCCCTTGATATATACTCTCGAGCAGTTTTTGTATTTCATGTCTCCTTTTATCACTGTTACTGCCTTGAGACTAAAAATTGATGCAACATTTGATAAGCGTGAATTATAAAGAGAACTAGCAAGACCAGGAAACTAACTCATTTTGACCTCATTTATATTACAAATAACAATATTCATTATTGCCAAGTTAAAAAATAAGATATACATATCCCTTCTCATTTGGTAAAATCAAAATTAGTATTATACCTTTATTGCTGTTGTTAGTTGCCATCTAGTCAATTCTGACTCATGGTAACCCAATGTGTGCAGAGTAGAAATGCTCCATAGGGTTTTCAAGGCTGTGACCTTTCAGAAGCAGATCACCAAACAGTTTGCCCCATCCAGGGACTCATTTTCTCCAGGCTATTGAGAGCTGAGAGAGAGCAAACAACTTTTTTAGGCTAAAAAGTCAAAACTTGATTGCAAATCTTTCTTTTCTGAGATTTTTGAACATAAGATTGTGCTTATGTTTACTTTCGAAGACTTTCCAAACAATAGCAACAATATTAATGACATACATTTATGAATAAAACACAGTCTGTTAAGGGAATCTCTTTTTTACCACAGTTTTCTTTGAGAAAGATGTTGTTTCCTCAGTCTTAAAGAAGACAGAACTGAGACTCAGAATAGTGAAATAAAATTGGTCAAGGTCAGATGTTAGAAAATGACAGAGCTAGAATTTCCATCCATATATATTTAGATGCAAAATCTAAAATCCATGCACTATCCAACACAACATCTTTCCCTAGATTTACATTTTTCTCTTGCATTTAAGTTCCTTGTTTGTGTCTCCCTATTAGTAATGAATATTATTCAAATTTACCCACCAACCACTAAGGCTAAAGATGAAGAAATTGACATTTTACCAACTTCTGCAGTCTGAAATTGATCAAAAATGCAAACAGGATGCATTGATAATTACTGGTGGTTGGAATACAAAAGTTAGAAACAAAGAAAAAGGATCGGTAGCTGGAAAGTATGGTCTTGGTGATAGAAACGATGCCAGAGATGGCATGATAGAATTTTGCAAAACCAACGACTTCTTCTCTGCAAATACCTTTTATGAACAACATAAATGGCCACTATACACATGGGCCTCACCAGAGGGAATATGTAAGACTCAAACCAACTACATCTATGGAAAGAGATGATGTAAAAGCTCAATACCATCAGTTAGAACAAGGCCAGGGACCGACTGCAGAACAGACCATCTGTTGTTAATATGTAAGTTCATACTGAAGCTGAAGAAAATTAGAACATGTCCACCAGAGCCAAAGTACAACCTTGAGTATATTCCACCTGAATTTAGAGACTATCTCAAGAATAGATTTGGCTCACTGAACACTAATGACCAATGACCAGACGAGCTGTGGAATGATATCAAGGACATCATACATGAGGAAAGCAAGAGGTCATTAAAAAGACAGGAAAGAAAGAAAAGACCAAAATGGATGTCAGAAGAGACTCTGAAACTTGCTCTTGAGTGTTAAGAAGCTAAAGGGAAAGGAAGAAATGATGAAGTAAAAGAGCCGAACAGAAGATTTCAAAGTGCAGCTCAAGAAGACAAAGTAAAGTATTATAATGAAATGTGCAAAGATCTGGAGTTAGAAATCCAGAAGGGAAGAACATGCTTGCATTTCTCAAGCTGAAAGAACTGAAGAAAAAGTTCAAGCCTCAAGTTGCAATACTGAAGGATTCTATGGGGAAAATATTAAATGACACAGGAAGCAGCAAAAGAAGATGAAAGGAATACACATAACCACTATACCAAAAAGAATTGGTCAACATTCAGTCATTTCAGGAAATAGCATATCATCAGGCACCAACTGAAGGAAGAAGGTCAAGCTGCACTGAAGGCACTGGTGAAAAACAAGGCTCTAGGAATTGATAGACTACCAAGTGACATGTTTCAATAAACAGATGCAGTGCAGGAAGTGCTCCCTCATCTATGCCAAGGAATCTGGAAGACAATTACCTGGCCAACTGGCTGGAAGAGATCCATATTTATGCCTATTGCCAAGAAAGGAGATCCAACTGAATTAGGATATTATTCAACAATATCATTAATTTCACACTCAAGTAAAATATTGCTGAAGATCATTCGACAGTGACTGCAGCAGTACCTCGACAGGGGACCATCAGAAGTTCAAGCTGGATTTGGAAGAGAACATGTTCCCAGGGATATCATTGCTAATGTCAGGTGGATCCTGGCTGAAATCAGAGAATACCAGAAAGATGCTTACCTGTGTTATATTGACTATGCAAAGGTATTATTCTGTATGGATCATACAAATTATGGATAACATTGAGAAGAATGAAAATTCCAGAAAACTTACTTGTGCTCATGAGGAACCTGTACATATATCAAGAGGCAGTTGTTCGAAACAAACAAGGGGATACTGTGTGGTTTAAAGTCAGGAAAGCTGTGGGTCAGGGTTGTATCCTTTCACCATACTTATTCAATCTGTATGCTGAGCAAATCATCTGAGAAGCTGGACTATGTGAAGAATGGGGCATCAGGATTTAAGGAAGACTCGATAACAACCTGCTTTATGCAGATGATGCAACCTTGCTTGCAGAAAGTGAAGAGGACTTGAAGTGCTTACTGATGAAGATCAAAGACCACAGCCTTCAGTATGGATTACACCTTAACATAAAGAAAACAAAAATTCTTACAACTGGATCAATAAGTGACATTATGACAAACAGAGAAAAAATCGAAGTTGTCAATGATTTCATTTTACTTGGATCTCTAATCAACACCCATGGAAGCAGCAGTCAAGAAATTAAATGATGTGGAGGCGGGGCCAAGATGGCGGAGTAGTCAGTTGCTTCCAGTGTTCACTCTTACAACAAAGACCAGAAAAAACAAGTGAATTGATTATCGATGACAATCTGGGAGCCCTGAACATCAAAGGCTAAGTTGAGGAACCAGACTGAGTGGCATGGGGAGGGAGAGATGGTTGGAAGCAGCAAGGAGTTGCCAGACCCGACCCGGCGAAAGCTTGAGCTCTTCAGGACTGATCAGCTGGCGGTGTGCGGTGAGGCAGAGAAGCAGTGGCACTTGGGAGGTGGGAGAGACTTAGTGGTACAGAGTCTACTCGGCCATCTGGAACCAGTGATAAGCAACCCTTGATTGGTGAAAGATAAGTACTTACATCTGGCCTACCGTGCAGATCAGAAACACCCCCTCTTAGGGAAAAACCTTTCCCTCATTTACCTCCCCCCTCCCTGTTCTGCACTGGGTCCCAGACCTGCTTCAGAAATTGCCGAGTCCCCTGGGCCAGAAGTAAGACCCATCAAGTGTCCTAAGGCATAATCCCAGCCTTGGAGAGTAAACAAATTAACAAACAGGGGGAAAAATCATCTGCCAGCTCCCCTAAGCCAGGAGCTCAGGGTAGGCACAGCTCTTTTGCCTAGGCACAGGCATAAGGGATCCACAGACTTTGAGTGCCTTTCCCCTACAGAGACTTGTTTGGGCCCATTTCAACAGCATAGACCCTCATTACTGCAGTACAACAGGGTATATACTGGAAGTCTAACTTCAACTGTTTCAGCTGTGAAGTGACAGGTTCCTGACATTTGACACTGCTCTGCCCATTAAGCAGGGTCTTCACCTACCCACATCAGAGGCCTGAAGACTGGTGGCTCCACCCACACAACTGAGCCACCTGCTACAGGGACACAAGAATAAGAGGTGCCTCCCAGTCCTTACAGCCAACAGCCCTGGGTGCTTATAGTCTGGCTGAAAAACCCACCCAACTACACACTCAAGGGAACAGGGATATGCTTTCCTCTTTGACACTCGGGTGTGGCCATCGTCCCCCTGCCTTCTCAGCCTGTGTTTCCCTGCTGCAGCTGGATGTCAGTGCCTATGCCAATCACCCATACCTGTCTAGGACTGTAGGTGAGAGCCTGCACCACACACTTGGTTGCCGACTACCTGCACACTTGAGTTGAATCCATACAGGAGGAGTGGGCAGACTCCTGGCATCACATACTTAGTGGCAGGTCTAATGACCTGGAGGCAGGACACTGGAGCTTCAAGGGTGCTGGTGACTGGGCTAGCTCACACAAGCAGCCTATTTGGGCATATCAAAACAAAATAAAACAAGAAGCTAGGACACAGTAAGCAAACATAAAATAAATAAATATATCTTATTGGTGGCTCAGAGACGACAGTCAATATCAAATCACATAAACAGGTAGTCCATGATGGCTTCAGCAAGCTCCCAAAATAAAGAATCTAGAAATTTTCAAGAGGAAGAAAATTTCTTGGAATTACCAGAGGAAGAATACAAAAGATTAATATACAGAACTCTTCAAGAGATTAAGACAGAAATTAAACAAAATGCAGAACACACAATAGAGGAAATTGAAAAGATTAGAGAAGAGCATAAGGACAAATTTAACAGGCTGAAAGAATCCACAGAGAGACAGTTATCAGAAATCAAGAAGATTAACAATAAAATTTCAGGATTAGACAACTCAATAGAAAGTCATAGGAATAGAATTGAGGCAATGGAAGTCAGAATTAGTGGAATGGAAGATAAAGCACTTGCCACCAAATTAATTGAAGAAAAATCAGACACGGGATTAAAAAAAATTGTAAAAACCCTAAGAATTACGTGGCATTCTATCAAGAGGAATAACCTACAAGTGACTGGAGAATCAGAATAGGGGAGGATAACAGACAATAGAGAGAAAATTTTTGAAGATTTGTTGGCAAAAAACTTCCCTGATACCATGAAAGATGAGAAGATATCTATCCAAGATTTTCATCAAAACCCACATAAGGTAGATCACAAAAGAAAGTCACCAAGACATATTATAATCAAACTTACCAAAAACCAAAGATAAAGAGAGAATTTTAAGACCAGCTAGGGATAAACAAAAAATCAGATACAAAGGAGAGTCAATAAGAATAAGCTCAGACTACTCAACAGGAACCATGCAGGCAAGAAGGCATTGGGATGACATATATAAAGCCTTGAAGGGGGGAAAAAAAACAAAAAAAAGCCAGCCAAGAATTATATATCCAGCAAAACTGTCTCTCTAATATGAGGGCAAAATTAGGGCATGTCCAGATAAATTGAAGTTTAGGGAATTTGCAAAAACCAAACCAAAATTAGAAGAAATACTAAAGGGAATCCTCCGGTTAAAAAATCAATAACATCAGATAACAAACCAAGACTAGAACACAGGACAGAGCAAGCAGATATCAACCCAGATAGGGAAGTCACAAAAATAAATCAAAGCTAAAACACTGAAAACAGGGAAACAGATCTCAACATGTAAAAGATAACATCACTAAAACAAAAAATTGTAAAAATAGATTTTTCATATGGAGAGGAAGTCAAGACAATATAAATAAATAAACGACTGATAGAAAGTTAGAAAAAAGGGGTAAATATTAAGGTAACTACAAAGGAAACTAACAGTCCTACAAGTCAAAATAAAAAAAAAAAAAAAAAACAAAAATATAAAAAGTCAGCAAATACAAAATCAACAACAATGAAAAAGAAGAAAAGAAAATACATAAGGAAAAATGACTCAGCACACAAAATTAAGTGGAACAAACAAACTGTGAACAACACACAAAAAAAGACATCAAAATGACAGCACTAAACTCATACCTATTAATAATTACACTGGATGTAAATGGACTAAATGCACTAGTAAAGAGACAGAGAGTGGCAGGCTTGATTAAAAAAACAAGATCCATCTATATGCCGCCTACAAGAGACACAGCTTAGACTTAAAGACACAAACTAAAACTCAAAGGACAAAAAAAAAAAAAAAAACTGTATCAAGCAAACAACACTCAAAACAAAGCAGGAGCAGCAGTATTAATCTCTGACACAATAGATTTTAAAGTAAAATCTACCACAAAGGATAAGAAAGGACACTATATAATGATTAAAGGGTCAATTCACCAGGAGGATGTAACTATAATAAATATTTATGCACCCAACAACAGGGCTCCAAAATACATAAAACAAACTAACAGCATTGAAAAGAGAGATAGACAGCTCCACAACAGTAGTAGAAGATTTCAACACACCACTATTGGTGAAGGACAGAACATACAGAAAGAAGCTCAACAAAGACATGGACGTTCTAAATGCTACAGTCAATCAACTTGATCTCACAGACGTATACTCAACCCTCCACCCAACAAAAACCAAGTATACTTTTTTCTCCAATGCACATGGAACATTCTCCAGAACAGACCACATATTAGACCATAAAGCAAGACTTAGCAAAGTCCAAAGCATCAAAATATTACAAAGCATCTTTCTGACCATAAAGCAATAAAAGTAGAAATCAATAACAAAAAAGCAAGGGAAAAAAATCAAACATATGGAAACTGAACAACGCCTTGCTCAAAAACCACTGCATTATAGAAGAAATTAAGGATGCAACAAAGAAATTCACAGAATCAAATGACAATGAAAACACATCCTACCAGAACCTTTGGGACACAGCAAAAGCAGTGCTCAGAGGTCAGTTTATAGAAATAAATGCACACATCCAAAAACAAGAAAGGGCCAAAATCAAAACATTAACTCTACAAGTGGAAGAAGCAGAAAGAGAGTGGCAAAAGAACCCCTAGGGTGCCAAAAGAAAGGAAATAATAAGAACTAGAGCAGAATTAAATGAAATAGAGAATACAAAAACAGTTGAAAGACTTAACAAGACAAAAAGCTGGTTCTTTGAAAAGATCAACAAAATTGGTAAACCATTGGCCAAACTGACAAAAGAAAAACAGGAGAGGACACAAATAACCTATATAAGAAATGAGATGGATGATAACACTACAGCCCCAACTAAAATTAAAAGAATCAGAATACTATGAAAAATAGTACTCTAACATATATGAAAACCTAGAGGAAATGGACAAATTTCTAGAAACTCACTACCTACCTAAACTAACACAGATATATAAAAAATAAATAAACCTATAACAAAAGAAGAGACTGAAATGGTAATTAAAAAACTCCTACAAAAAAAAGTCCTGACCTGGATGACTTCACTGGAGAATTCTACCAAACTTTCAGAGAAGAGTTAACACCATTACTACTAAAGGTATTTTAGAGCATAGAAAAGGATGGAATACTCCCAAACTCAGTCTATGAAGCCAGCATAACCCTGATACCAAAACCAGGTAAAGGCACCATAAAAAAGAGAATTACAGACCGATATCCCTCAAAAACACTGACACAAAAGTCCTCAACACAATTTTAGCCAATAGAATTCAGTAACATATCAAAAAAAATAATTCACCAAGTGGGATTTATACCAGGTATGCAGGGATAGTTCAACATTAGAAAAGCATTCAACTTTATCGATCACATAAATAAAAAAAAAGAAAGACAAGAAACACATGATCTTATCAATCGATGCAGAAACGGCATTTGAAAAAGTCCAACACCAATTCTTTATAAAAACTCTCAACACAATAGGAGTAGAAGGGAAATTCCTCAACATAATTAAGGGCATTTATACAAAGCCAGCAGCCAACATCATCCTAAATGGACAGATTTTCAAAGCATTTCCCTTGAGAACGGGAACCAGAAAAGGATGCACTTTATCACCACTCTTATTCAACATTGTGATAGAGGTCCTAGCCAGAGCAATTAGTCTATAAAAAGAAATAAAGGGCATCAAAATTGGTAAGAAAGAAGTCAAAGTATCTCTATTTGCAGATGATATGATCTTATACACAGAAAACCCCAAAGAATCCACTAAAAAACTATTGGACCTAATAGAAGATTTCATCAAAGTTTCAGGATACAAGGTAAACATACAAAAGTCACTTGGATGCCTTTACATCAACAAACAGAACTTCGAAGACAAAATCACCAAATCAATACCATTTACAATAGCCCCCAAGAAGATAAAATACTTTCGAGTAATCTAACCAGAGATGTAAAAGACCTATACTTTGAAAACTACAAGACCCTACTGCAAGAAACCAAAAGAGACCTGCATAAGTGGAAAAACACACCTTGCTCATGGATAGGAAGACTCAATACTGTGAAAATGTCAATTCTACCCAAAGCGATCTACAGATATAATGCAATCCCAATCCAAATTCTAATGGCATTTTTTAATGAGATGGAGAAACAAATCACCAACTTCATATGGAAAGGGAAAAGGCTCCAGATAAGTAAGCATTACTCAAGAAGAAGAACAAAGTGGGAGGCCTCACACTACCTGATTTTAGAACTTATATATCACCATGGTAGTCAAAACAGCCGGGTACTTTACCTAGACTGGTACATAGACCAAAGGATACATAGAACAATGGAACAGAATTCAGAACCAGACATAAATTCATCCACCTATGAGCAACTCATATTTGACAAAGGCCCAAAGTCCATTAACTGGGGAAAAGACAGTCTCTTTAACAAATGGTGGTGGCAGAACTGGATATCTATATGCAAAATACTGAAACAAGACCCATACCTCACACCAAGCACAATAACTAACTCAAAATGGATCGAACAGAATTCTGGCAAAATGGTGCTCTAGGCAAAAGCATCATGCCGTGCCTCCACAGCAAAGATCCGAAAAACTAAGCCGAACAGAGAATACAACAACCCTGAAACCCTAAAACATCAAATGAAGAGATAAAGAACTCAGCCAAGCACCAAATGGAGTGAGAAAACTGACAGAGAACAGAGAGCAAGGATAGATTCATGCAGAGGTCCCCTACCAGCTAACGCAGTGCGGATCCACCATCTTGGACTATTAGAGACCAGAAAACAGGGATAAGAGAAAGCAGCCTCACAGAGCGTACAGTGGGAGACAAAACAACCCGTAATTTGTGGTGTGTGCTTTCCCACTCCCCACCCCTCCTCGCCCTGGCTCGACCTCCTCTGCTTCCCGCGGCCACGGTCTCTTGACTGGGAAGCGCCAGCTGCTTGGATTCCACACACCCAAGCGAGCGGCTCTCTGGGTACCATTTGTTGACTGTTGGTGCTGCTTTTTTCCACTTCTTTTGATTTTTTCCTTGCCTCTGGCCATCTCCCCCTCCTTTCACTCGAGTGCCTCGCTCCGTGCGCCATCTTTGCTTCTTCCTGAGGGGTTGCAGAGCGCCAGCAATTTTTGATATATGCTTTCCCACTCTCTACTATTCTTCACCCATACTCGGCCCCCTCTGCTTCCCGCGGACACAGTCTCTTGTCTAGAAACACCAGCCCGCATTAGCTAGCTCTGAGTGCAATTTGTTGGCCCCTAGTGTCGCTTTTTTTTTCTCCTTCTTTTGATTTCTCACTTGCCTCTCGCCAACTTCCCCTCCTTTCACTTGAGTGCCTGGCTCCATGCGCCATCTTTGCTTCTTCCTGAGGGGCTGCAGAGCTCCATTTGAGTGTGGAGCTGCTTCCCTGTCAGGGCTACCATGATGGTGGGATCCCGGGGCTTTTGTTCGTTTGTTTGCTTTGAATGTTTGTTTTCTTTTCCTTTTCTTGAGTTGGGAGCCCTTTCTGGACAGGCAGAGCTGCGTGGCAAGGAACTCCACTTCAGCTTCCACAGACGTGCAGAGGGATCCCTGAGAGCATTTCTTTTATCGTTTTTTTTTTTTTTTTTCTGTTTTTTTAGGGGGCCATTCTTGTTCTTGTTTTTTTATTTTTTTATTTGCTTTGTTTTCTTGTCCCTCTTTTTCCCTTTTTGTCTGTCTTCATTGCTCATTTTCTCATCCCTCTATATCTTCTTTCTCTTTCTGATCCCTGAATACCAGGCGTTGAATACCTCTATGCCTTCTAGCCAGGCTGTATTGCAACAACTGAGAGCAACTTCCCCAGACCTCATAGCTGCACCGTTGGGATCCTTGGGAACTTTTCATTCTTTAACCTTTCTGATTTTTATTTATTCATTCTTTTCTTTTCCTCCTCTTCCCCTCTCTGTTTCTCTCCTTTTCATAGTCTCTCATCTCTCCATTCCAATGGCAAGCTCTCCTAGCATTCTTTTTTGTTTGATTGTATGTTTTTGGCTCCTATTCCTCTCTCCTCTCTCCCATATCCATCTTAGATCCACACATAACATCTCCCCGATGCATCCTACTTACCTGCACCATGCACTAGACATCACACCACCAAGCAGCACGGGCATGGGCTACTGGAACCTGCCCTGCACTGGTTACCAACCCACTCTGGTGGCTGTAGTAAGTGCCACAAAAAACCCGTCCCAGTAACTCCTCTTCAGCTAGACCTGCCCAGCTGTACCATATCTGAGTGACTGATCCTGGCAGTAGGAGAAAGAGGCGAAAAAGTATTGAGTGCACAGATGAGCAAAGAACAAAGAACACACAGTCCACCTGCTCAGACATAGTCAATTTTTTTTTAAAGGGATGAAACAAACAAATCTACAATCAATAAACGAGAAAAATAACTGCTGAATGCCCTGAAAACAGCAGACAATATCTAAACATTTACAAAAACAGGACAGGATGGTTCAAGTAGGCAGTCAAGATAAAATAACAGATGACTGTCTTGTGGAAGAAAATGCACTAGAACTACCTGATAGGGAATTCAAATCTCTAATACTTGGAATTCTCCAAGAACTGAGGCAAAAAGCTGGCAAACATGAGGAAAAAATAGACAAATTCATGGAAAATACAGACCAAAAATTGGAAGAATTCAAGAAGATGATGCAGGAACAAAATGCCAAAATAAATTCACAACTAGAAATTATACAAAGACAACAATTAGAAATCCAAAAGATAAATAACAAGCTTTCAGAAATGGATGATGTCATAGAAGGGCTGAGAAGCAGATTTGAAATGGTGGAAGATAGGATCAGTGGAATTGAAGACAAACACTTGGATACAAATTGTTTGAGGAAAACTCAGAAAAAAGAACAAAGAAAAATGAAGAGACCCTGAGAGTTATGTGGGACACAATTAAAAACAAAAAATTTCGAGTGATTGGAATTCCAGAACAGGGGGAGAAAACAGAAAACACAGAGAGGATCATTGAGGAACTGCTGACAGAAAACTTCCCCAATATCATGAAAGATGAAACGCTGGCAATCCAAGAAGCTCAACAAACCCCATATAGAAGAGACCATAAAAGAAAATCACCACGGCATATCATATTCTAAACCAAAGACAAAGAAGCCTGAGAGCAGCTAGTGAAAAACAAGAAGTCACATACAGAGGAGAAACAATAAGACTAAGCTTAGATTATTTGGCAGAAACCATGCAGGCAAGAAGGGGATGGGATGACATATATAAAATCTTCAAAGAAAAAAAATTGCCAGCCAACAATAATACATCCTGCAAAACTCTTGTGCAAATTTGATGGTGAAATTAGGCCATTTCCAGATAAACAGAAATTAAGGGAATATGTAAATTCAAACCAAACTTACAAGAATTATTAAAGGGAGTTCTTCGATCTGAGGACAAACACCTTCAGATCACAGGCAGAACCTAGGATGCAGGATCGTACAAGCCAGATACCAATCTAGGAAATGAACTCTCGAGGACTATCCAAAACCAAAAGAAATACAACAGGGAATCAGAGCAGTTAATCAATAAATGGCAACAACATCAAAACAATAAAAGAGGGAATAAACAGCATAGGTATACAACCTTCTAATGCAGAGGAAGGCAAGGCGATACCAAGTAATTGTAGACTGCTTCAAATTTAGAAAGATAAGGGTAAAATTCACAGTAACCACAAAGAAAGTTAACAAACCAACTCACAAAAATAAAGATGAAAAACATAAAGTCTCGGCAAAAACAAAAGAAATGAAAAAAACAAAAACACAAACAAAAGTAACTCAGCACAAGAGAGTAAGAAGAACAAAGAAAACTTCAGCACCACAAGAAAAGCACTACAAATTGACAGCAACAAACTAACATCTATCAATAATTGCACTGCATGTAAATGGATTCCATGCACCCATAAAGAGATGGAGAGTTACAGAATGGATAAGAAAACAGGATCCATCAATATACTGTCTAAAACAGACACACCTTAGAAACAAAGATGTGAATTTATTACAAATCAAAGTTGGAAAAAAATATATCAAGCTAACAACTACCAAAAAAGAGCAGGAGTGGCAATACTAATCTCAGATAAAATAGACTTTAAAACAAAATCTACCATAAAAGACAAAGAAGGACACTATATAATGATTAAGGGGATGATCCATCATGAAGACATAACCATAATAAACATCTATGCACCCAATGACAGGGCTCCAAAATACATAAATCAAACTTTAACAACACTGAAAAGAGAAATTGACAGTTCCACAATACTAGTAAGAGACTTCAACACACCACTCTTAGTAAAGGACAGAACAACTAAGAAGAAACTCAGCAAAAACACAGATGACCTAAAGGGCACAAACAGCAAACCTGACCCCATAGACATATATAGAACACTCCATCCAACCTTTGCAAAGTAGACATTCTTTTCCACTGCATGTGGAAAGTTATCCAGAATAGACCACATCTTAGGCCACAGAGAAATCGTCAACAAGATCCAAAACGTTGAGATAATTCAAAGTATCTTCTCTAACCACAATGCCCTCAAGGTAGAAATTAACAATAGAAAGAGCAAGGAAAAAAAATCAACTACATGGAAACTGAATAATACCCTGCTTACACAGCAGTGTGTAATAGAAGAAATCAGAGATGGAATCAAAAAATTCCTAGAATCAAATGAGAATGAAGACACATCATACCAAAACCTTTGGGACATAGCAAAGGCAGTCCTCAAAGGACAATTTACAGCAATAGATGCACGTATCAAAAAAGTAGAAAGGTACAAAATCAAAACATTAACTACATAACTCAAACAAATAGAAAGAGAACAGCAAAAAAAGCCCACAGCCACTGGAAGAAATGAAATAGTAAAGATCAGAGCAGAAATACATGAAATAGTGAAGAGAAAAACAATAGAAAGAATCAACAAAATGAAAAGTTGGTTCTTTGAAAGAATCAACAAAATCGACAAACCACTGGCCAGACTGACAAAAGAAAAACAGGAGAGGACACAAATCACCCAAATAATAAATGAAATGGGGGACACTACAACAGACCCAAATGAAATAAAAAGGATTATAACAGAATAGTATGAAAAACTATACTACAACGAATTTGAAAACCTAGAGGAAATCGATAAATTTCTAGAAACACACGGCCTAAGCAAACTACAACAAAGTGATGTCGAAAATCTGAACAAACCCATAACAAGAGAAGAGATGGTAATAAAAATACTCCCAACCAAAAAAAGCCCTGGCCCAGATGGCTTCACTGGAGAATTCTACAAAACATTTACAGACAAGCTTGTACCAGTACTACTCAAGCTATTTCAGAGCATAGAAGAGGAAGCAACACTTCCAAATTCATTCTATGAAGCCAGCATAATGCTGATACCAAAACCAGGCAAAGACGTCACCAAAAAAAGAATATTACAGACCAATATCTCTAATGAATATAGATGTAAAATTTCTGAACAAAATTCTAGCCAATAGACTTCAGCATCATATCAAAAAAATAATACACCACGACCAAGTAGGATTCATACCAGGTATGCAAGGATGGTTCAACATAAGAAGATCAATCAACGTAATCCACCACATAAATAAAAGGAAAGAAAAGAATCACATGATCATCTCAATTGACACAGAAAAGGCATTTGACAAAGTCCAACACCCATTCCTGATAAAAACTCTCAAATAGGTATAGAAGGGAAATTTCTCAACATAATAAAGGGCATCTACACAAAACCAATGTCCACCATCATTATTAATGGAGAGAGGCTGAAAACATTCCCCCTGAAAACAGGAACAAGACAAGGATGCCCTTTATCACCACTCTTATTTAACACTGTGTTGGAAGTTCTAACTAGAGCAATAAGGCAAGAAAAAGAAATAAAGGGCATCCAAATTGGTAATGAAGAATTTAAACTGTCCCTGTTTGCTGATGGTATGATACTATACCTAGAAAACCCTAAAGACTCTACGAGAAATCTACTGGAACTACTAGAAAGATTCAGCAGAGTAGCAGGATACAAGCTAAACATTCAAAAATCAGTTGGATTCCTATACACCAGTAAGGAGAACGATGAAAAGGAAATCAGGAAAACAATACCATTTTCAATAGCCCCTAAAAAGATAAAATTCTTAGGAATAAATCTGACCAGGGATGTAAAAGACCTATACAAAGAAAACTACAAAACACTACTGCAAGAAACCAAAAGAGATCTACATAAATGGAAAAACATACCATGCTCATGGATAGGCAGACTCCACATTGTGAAAATGTCAATTCTACCCAAAGCAATTTAAAAATACAATGCAATCCATATCCACATACCAACAACATTCTTCAAAGAGATGGAAAAACTAATCATTAACTTTATATGGAAAGGGAAGAAGCCCTGAATAAGTAAAGCACTACTGAAGAAGAAGAAGAAAGTTAGAGGACTCATACTACCTGACTTCAGAACTGAAATAAAAAGTATACAGTTACAGTAGTCAAAGCAGCCTGGTACTGGTACAATGACAGATACATTGACCAATGGAACAGAATTGAAACCCAGATGTAAATCCATCCACCTACGGTCACCTGATCTTCAACAAGGGCCCAAAGTCCACCAAATGGGGAAAAGACAGTCTTTTTAACAAATGGTGCTGGAAAAACTGGATATCCATCTGCAAAAAAATGAAACAGGACCCATACTTCCTGCCGTATACAAAAACTACTTCAAAATGGATCAAAGACCTGAATATAAAGCCTAAAACTGTAAAGTTCATAGAATAAAAACTAGGACCAACACTTCGGGCCTTAATACATGGCATTAACAGGATACAAACCATAACCATCAACACACAAACCCCAATAGACAAGCTAGATAACTGGGATCTTCTAAAAAGCAAACACCTATGCTCTTCAAAAGACTTCACCGAAAGATTTAAAAGACAACCTACAGACTGGGAAAAAAATTTTGGACAGTACACATCAGACAAAGTCCTAATCTCCATAATCTACAAGAAATTCCAACACCTCTAAAACAAAATGACTAATAATCCTATTAAAAAATGGGCAAAGAAAATGAACAGACACTTCACCAAAGAAGACATTCAAATGGCCAACAGACACATGAGGAAATGCTCGTGATCACTAGCCATTAGAGAAATGCAAATTAAAACCACAATGAGATACCATCTCACCCCGGCATTACTGGCACGAATCAAAAACACTGGAAATAACAAATGTTGGAGGGGCTGCGGGGAGATGGGAACTCTAATGCACTACTGGTGGGAATGCAAAATGATACAATCATTTTGGAAAATGATATGGCACTTCCTCAGAAAGCTAGAAATAGACATACCATTCGATCCAGCAATCCCACTCCTAGGAATATATCCTAGATAAATAAGAGTCGTCACTCGAATAGACATATGCACACCTATGTTCATGGCAGCATTGTTCACAATAGCAAAACGAGGGAAACAACCTACATGCCCATCAACAGATGAATGGATAAACAACCTATGGTACATACACACAACGGAGTACTATGCAACGAGAAAGAACCACAATAAATCTGTGAAGCATCTCATAACATGGAAGAAACTGGAGGACATTATGCTGAGTGAAATAAGTCAATCACAAAAGGAGAAATATAGTATTAGACCTCTATTGTAAAAACCCATGAAAAAGTTGACACACAAAATGTAACTTTGTTTGTTGGTTACCAGGGATGGGTGAGATGGGAGGAAATACTATATAGGCAATAGATAAGTGGTATCTTGGGTGACGGTTGAGACAGTACACAATACAGGGGAAACTAGCACAACTGTTCAGCCTGGGCGTTTACAGCCCCATAAAACCAAATGAGACTAACCAGGTACAGGAGTCCAGTGACAAGGGCCAGAAGGCAGAAGGGGACAAAGAAGCTGGAGATAGGGAACCCAAGGTTGAGTAAGGATATTGTTGATGTGTTGTGAGATTGTTAACCATTGTCAGAGGGCAACATTTGTAGTAACTGCTATATGAGAAACTATTTTGTTCTGTAAGCCTTCATCTTAATTGAGAATAACAGCACAACTGGAAGAGCATAGTCAGTGTCACTTAACTGTGCATGTAGAAATTTTTGAAATGGTGTATCTTTGGCTATGTGTAGTTTCACCAAAAAAAAAAAAAGATTTAGAAGTTAGAGGGTTAATATGTTGTGGGGTTGTTAACCAATGTCATAAAACAACATGTGTACTAGTGTTTCATGAGAAACTGTTTGTTCTGTATGCCTTCACCTGAAGTACAATAAAATATAAAAGAAAATTTAAAAAAATGGATGAAACACCTAAATATAAAATGAAAAATGATAAAGATCTTGGAAAAAATAATAGGGACAACGTTTGCAGCCCTAATACATGGCATAAACATAATACTAACCATAAATAACAATGCACAAGCACCAGAAGAGACACTAGATAACTGGGAGCTCCTAAGACTCACACACTTATGCTCATCAAAAAACTTCATCAAAAGAGTCAAAAGACAGCCTACAGAATGGGAAAAAAAATTGGCTATGATAAAGCTGATCAGCGTCTAATCTCTATAATCTACAAGATACTGCATAACTTTAAAAACAAAATGTCAAATAACCCAATTAAAAAATGGGCAAAGGATATGAACAGGCACTTTGCCAACAAAGATATTCAGTCAGCTAACAGATACATGAAGAAATGCTCAAAATCATTAGCCATTAGAGAAACGCAGATCAAAACTACAAAGAGATATCATCTCACCCCAACAAGGCTAACATTAATCCAAAAAACACAAAATAATAAATGCTGAAGAAGTTGCGGAGACACTGGAACACTTATTCACTGTTGGTGGGAATGAAAAATGGTGCTACCACTTTGCAAATCTATTTGGTGCTTCCTTAAAAAGCTAGAAACAGAAGTACCACACAATCCAGAAATCCTGCTCCTTGGAATACATCCTAGAGAATAAGATGTCACACGAATAGATATATGCATACCCATGTTCATTGCAGCAGTGTTCACAATAGCAAAACAATGGAAACAAACTTGGTGCCCACCAAAGTGAGGGAAACAAACTAGGTGTCCATCAATGGACGAATGGATAAACAAATCATGGGATATCCACACAATGGAATACTATGCAATGATCAAGAACACTGATGAAACCTTGAAACATAACATGGAGGAAGCTGGAGGGCATTATGCTGAGTGAATTTAGCCAGTCACAGAAGGACAAATATTGTATAAGACCACTATTATAAGAACTCAAGGAAAGGTTTAAACACAGAAGAAAACATTCTTTGATGGTTAGGAGGGTGGGGAGGGAGGGAGAGTGTTATTCACTAACTAGTTATAGACAAGAATTATCTTAGGTGAAGGGAAGGACAGCACACACTACAGGGGAAGTCAGCACAACTGTACTAAACCAGAGCTAAGAAGTTTCCTGAATACAATCAAAAATATTGAAGGACAGAGTAGCAGGGGTGGGGGTCTGGGGACCATGCTTTCAGGGGACATCTAGGTCAACTGGCCTAACAAAGTTTATTAAGAAAATGTTCTGCATCCTTCTTTTGTGAGTGGCATCTGGGGTCTTAAAAGCTTGCAAGTGGCCATCTAAGATGCATCAATTGGTCCCAACCACTTGGAGTAAAGGAGAATGGAGAACACCAAAGACACAAGGAAAGTATTAGCCCAAGAGACAGAAAGGGCCACCTAAACCAGAGACTTCATCCGCCTGAGACCAGAAAAACTAGATGGTGCCCAGCTACCACCAATGACCTCCCTGGCAGGGAACACAACAGAAAGTCCCTGATGGAGCAGGATAAAGGTGGGGTGCAGAACTCAAATTCTAGTAAGAAGACCAGACTTAATGGTCTGAATTAGACTGGAGGAAGCCCGGAAAGCATGGCCACTGGATTTTCTATCAGCCCTGAACTAAAACAATTTCTGAGGCCAACTCTTCAGACAAAGATTGGACAGGATTGTGGGACATAAAGTGATACTCGTGAAGAGTGTGCTTCTTAGATCAAGTAGATACATGAGATTAAATGGGCATCTTTTGTCCAGAGGTGAGATGAGAAGGCAAAGAGGGTTAGGAGCTGGTTGAATGGATATGGGAAATCAAGGGTGGAAAAGAGGTGTGTGCTGTCACTGTATAGGGAGAGCAATTAGGGTCATATAAGAATGTATGTATAAATTTTTGTATGAGAGACTAACTTGAAATGTCAGTTTTCACTTAAACTACAACAATAAAGAAACAAACAAAAAAGAAATTAAATGATGCATTGCATTGGGCAGATCTGTTGCAAAATACTTCTTTAAAGTGTTGAAAAGCAAAGATGTTACCTTAAACACAAAGGCTTGATGTTTTCAATTGCCTCATATGCATTCGAAAGCTGGACAATGAATAAGGAAGACAGAAAAACTAAAGTCTTTGAATTACGGTATTGGAATGTCAAAAGAATGAACAAATCTGTCTTGGAAGAAGTACAGCCAGAATGCTCCTTAGAAGCAAGGATAAGGAGACTTCGTCTCACATACTTTGGACATGTTATCAAGAAGGATCAGTCTCTGGAGAAGGACTTCATGCTTAGTAAAGTAGCATGTCAGCAAAAAAGAAGGAAGACACTCAATGAAATGGATTCACACAGTGGCAGACACAATGGGCTCAATCAGAAAAAAGATTGTGAGGATGGCACAGGACCTGGCAGTGTTTCATTCTATTGTACAAATTGTAACACTATGAGTTGGAACAAACTCAACAACACCTAACGACATTTGTAATGAAGGTGCCCTTGTGGTGCAGTGGTTAACAGCTTGGCGGCTAACCAAAAGGTGCTCCTTGGAAATCCACCAGCTGCTCCTTGGAAACTCTAGGGGGTAGTTTTACTCTGTCCTATAGGGTCACAATTATTTGGAAACGACTCAACTGCCACAGGTTTATATGTATCGACCCTCAGTCTAGATTGTTATTATCTGAACATCTCCACACTTACAAAAATGTCTAGACTATTCTTTCTAGGCTTGCCTTGTGCCTTTGCTGCCTGTGTTCTGCTCATGAAGCAGTCTCTCATGGATGGATAACTACATGCTAAGAGAGTGATGGAAGGGATGATTTTGACGATGCAGATATATAGCCCCACTGCTAGCGAACTGCTATTTGACTGCCAGTCACACATTGCAACAGATTTTGGTTAAATCAAGCTCTGATATGATTGGAACAAAAATCAAATGAAACACCTGTCAAAACAGAATTTATGTCAAACTCCTAAACAGGAAGAATGTCCCTAATGGTTGTAACATCTGAACAGTAATAAAACTAGTTTTACAAAGTTTCTCAAAATTCTCAAATTTTTTGGTGCTATTTGACAATATTTTTCCTGTTCTTTTTAACTTTCATGTAGAAATTGTTTTCCTAATTACAGTAAAAAAGGAGTCAGTTGTAGTATCAGAATATGAGATAAGATAAATTCAGTTTACTTCAATGAATATTTTCTGTCATTCAATAAGAAAGAAAACCCACCTGTTAGGCATCTGGAGTACATTCTGTATCTGTTAAGTCTAGATGGCATCATATTTCTGCATGAAAACTGAAGCTCACACATGTCTAACCAGTCAGATGATTTACTGAATTTTTCCAATTTCCTCTTGATGTTTGTGATTGTACAGACATGACAACAAAAGTCAAGTGGGCCTCATTGGACATTACTGGAAAACTCTATGAATAGCATGCATTTTGACTGATCTGGACAATAGGAAAGCAATACCACCTAATTAGAAGTTCATTAACAGGATAGACCGTGATGTTGGCTGCCTTAGGCTAGCCTTACTCATGGTTGTAAACTGTTTTCCAAATTCTAGAGGAAAGAGAGGGCCCATCTCTTTCATGTGTCTATTTTTAGGAACAAAGAAAACTTTCTTCCCAGCTTTGACTTTAGGTCATGTTGGACCCCTTGGCTATCTGAAACCAACTACTAACAAAGGGAGTGGGATTGTTCCATTCATGCTAGACTAACCATCCAGGGTGCAATGATGTGAGGTAATCAACCACCATGATCACTACAGGCATATGTTGTTGTGGTTGTGTGACAGTTTGGAAGCATTGCAACCCTATTGAACAGAGTAGAACTTCACCATAGGGTTTCCTAGGCTGTAATCTTTATGGGAGCAGATCACCACGTCTTTTCTCCAGTAGAGCCACTGGTGGGTTCAAACCACCCACTGTTCCGTTAACAGCGAAGAGCTTACCCATTGCATCACCAGGGCTCCTTCCACAAGCATATAGGACTGCATATGCCCTGTGTCCTTGGAATCACCACTGAGAAATGCAAGAAGCAGAAAAAAAAAAAAAAAACTATTGCTGTCTAGGCAATTCCGACTCATAGTGATCCTATGGGACAAACTGGAACTTCCCCGTAGGGTTTCCAAGGAGCGGCTGGTGGATTCAAACTGCCAACCTTTTGGTTAGCAGTGAGCTGTTAACTACTGTGCCACCAGGGCTCCAAGAGGATGCAGAAGAGGACAAAAATCTGAAGGTGACAGTCACAACTGATAACAGCAATAACACAAAGCACACTGAAAAAGTCTTCACTTCCTCCCGGGTTGATTTATGCAGGTTTCTAGGCAATTAATTAGGAACGAAGGTAGGAATCACTATAAGTTTTTCCTTTACAAATTATATCTGGTGAGTATTGTCCCTCTTATGACTTTGAGAAAGATAATCATCTCTGCCTTGGTTTCCTAGTCTAAAAAATGAGAGCCTTAATAATAATTGTTGTACCTACGTTATCGTCGTTTGCAAGATTTTTTGATAATTAGGTGAGCTATTATTCTGAATTCAGTGATCTTTTATCAAGCTCTTCCTACGTGAACTGAATATAGTTATTCACAAATGCAGAACGCTTTACAGTTTTACACACTATTATTACTTTTATTATGTTAACACTACTTTTTTATTAAACGCCATCATCAGTTCCATTTTAGGCATGCAACTATAAAAATGAATATATGTGGAAACAGATTATTTTATCTGTTCTTCAATTTGTGTCTGGGTTCTTCTGAAAATTAAAAATAAATATATTATCTTGCACATCCCCAAATATAATACTCCACCCCAAAACAAACAAAAAAGTATAACCAGAAAAAAACAAACAAAAACAAAAACCTTGAAGCAATCAAGCAAGAAATTGCATTACAATGAGCTTTAAGTTTTTTCCTCTTCTGACTTCACTTTACACTTGTAATTTCCCTTTGCACACAGCTCTGCTTCCTTGAATGCAACTTTCAAGAATCAGAAGCCAATGTTTACAACTCCTTTTATGGATTCCAGAAGTTATGCAGAGCATATTAAGTCCTGAACTTTTTGGACAAATCACCACCGCTGTTATTGTGAAGGCTTGTTTATGAGTTGAGTTTAACAGCCCCTAAAATTCCCTGGCAGTGGTATTCATTTGGATTGCAGACATGTGCACTTGGTTCATCAGGGCTAATGCTTGGAGGCTCTAACCTCACACAGAACCACTCTTTACCCACAGCATTAGTGAACACGTTTTACTTTTCTAATATCGGAATGGCTTTAGAGTGTAAACACAATGTGAAAGAGGAAGTGCCGTCTTGTTCTGGATACAGGCAAGCCTTCATTCATATGTGAAGTGGGGAGGAAAAGAGGGAAACTGGATGTAAGAAATTATATGTTTGCACTTTTAGAATACGTAAAGCTGACAGCTCTTTTAGGATCTGGCTGAGCACTGCCAGGAGCAATGAACAGTTCAGCATTTATCTCCTTAGCTTGAATGTGGACATGGTTTATTCTCATCCCACTCAATGCTAGCTGAACAGACTCATCTCCCCAGCCTTCCCACTGTGCTAAGAATACAGCCAGTATATACATCCCCATGTGAAAAGCTTGCATTGAACTAAAAGCGTATCCCTCTCACCTATAAAATGTTTATCACTAAGTGATGTTGATAATTTATTTCATAACATATCTCAAATTTGTTCTTTCTCTTCTCATTATATAGTTTTCTGGCTTTCTTTCTGTACCCTATATTCCCTTCTTTATCCATCTTGCCTATTAGCAGGTTAATCTTCAATCATTTATTGTCATCACTTTCTCTGTCTTGGTTATCTAGTGGTGCTATAAAAAAAATACCACAAGTGGATGGCTTTAAAAAAACAGAAATTTTTTCTCTCACAGTCTAGAAGGCTAGAAGTCTGAATTCAAGGCACAAGCTCCTGGGGAAGGTTTTCTCTCTCTGTTGGCTCTGAGGGAAGGTCTTTGTCATCAATCTTCCCCTCATTTAGGAGCTTCTCACTGCAGGGGCCCTCGGTCCAAAGGATGTGTTATGCCCCTGGTTCTTCATGCTTGGTGGTAGGAGGTGCCCCTCCTCTCTGCTTGCTTCTCTCTTTTATGTCTCAAAAGAGATTGACTCAAGATACAAATCTAATCCTACAGACTGAGTCCTGCCTCATTAACATAACTGCGTGTAATCCTGCCTCATCCATACGACAGATGTTAGGACTTACAACACAAAGGATAATCACATCATATCACAAAATGGTGGACAACCACACAATACTGGGAATCATGGCCTAGCCAAGTTGACACACATTTCTGGGGGACACAATTAAATCCATAACATTCTTCATCATCTTCATTTATATTGTCCCTACCCTGGTGGCGCAGTGGTTAAGAGCATGGCTGATAACCAAAAGACGCATGGCTCAAATCCATCAGCAGCCCCTTGAAAACCCTATGGAGCAGTTCTATTCTGTCCTATAGGGTAGCTATGAGTCAGAATCCACTCGATGACAATGGGTTTTCAACAGGTTTTGGGTGGTGCAAGTAATTAACATGCTAAAGAAAAGGTTGGGAGTTTGAGTGCACCCAGAGGTGCCTTGGAAGAAAGTCTTATCTACTTCCGAAAAATCAGCCATTGAAAACCCTATGGAGCACAGTTCTACTCTGACACGCATGAGTTCGCCAAAAATCAGAGCTTACTCCATGACAACTTTTGGGTTTTTTTATATCCAATCTATGCTAATTGTTATGTAAGTGCTTGACATAGGAGGACTCACTACGTCTGCCGTGAATGGTAGGCCTCACTGCCCCTTTTACCAGAGTATTATTTAAAGGCTCAATAAAAGGAGAGTAACTATGCCCAGATCACATAATTGGAAGGTGGAGAGCCAAAATTCAAACCCAGATCAACGCGACTCAAAAGTCTCATGTTTAGCCACAACACCAAGGACTGCACACTGAAATTGAAAAAGGAAGCATATTTGTTTTAAGGAAGCTCTCGTGTTTGAACATCTTTCTTTCAAAAGTGATCCAGGTGTCTGTTCTGAACAATTCAGATAGGAGGGTAATTATTATTTATGACTTTTTAACAACTACACAGGATAAATTGAAATAAATAAATAAATTTCTATCTTACTCTACATTGTTCAATATACTTTACATATAAGCAGATAAAGCAAACAATACTTGTTGGGTGAACTTTCATTACAGTAGCCCATCTGGCACATGGTATGAGCACAATAAATGTGTGCTAATTAAAATAAAAATGATGATTGGCAAGTTCCTTAACCAAGATTGTTGAAGCAACTTTAACTCATAGGTCTTTATCTGATTCATAGGTCTGAACCGATTGTATGATGGCATACAATAGCTGAGAGTTCTATAGAATTGGCCTGAAAATGCTCAAAGTTTTTGGTTTGTACACAATTCAGAAAATCTGCTAGGGCTATTTCAGTTCATAATTACAAATACACAAATATAAGAAAAGCAGTATATGTTGGAATGATGAGGTTCTCATTCCTATTTCCTAAATGAATGTTATTTAGAACAAACAGCAAAAGATGTTTCATGAAAAAAGTAGTTTACGATCAAACAAGTTTGGAAAACCCACGTAAAATATTCCAGTCCTAGAGATACACAGTGAACATGGCTATATTAAGACTGAGGAATATAGCTAAGAAAATTGTTTCATTTTTTTACCGACAGTTTCTGAAATATAATTGACCACAGAATATTTTGTACTTGCTGTAGATGCTGTTGTATTTTTTTCACTCATATGCCTTTAACATCCCATAATACTTATTTTAAGAATAGTTACTCTATGCATTTCTTAACGTGTGAATGCCCTTTGCAAATGTACAATGTCTGTGAAATTATATATGCATATATATATGTATGTATGTGTGTATATATATATGAATATATACATATTATATAAACTTTAAATGGGACTTGTTCGGTCCTCTCAAAAAGGAAAATAATATATGTTTTCTGAAATATCTACCCTGTTTTTCAAATGTATTTTTATCTGTAACTGTTTTGTAGCTTTCTTTATCAATTATACTTTAACCGCAATGTCTCAGGTTGAAGTGTCCTAGCGTCAGATAATGCATTGGGGTTAAACTATTTATTTCTATTAAATGAGGGTTACTCTACTCTTGTATAATGCCACTGTTTCAATGAAAACCCTGAAACACTGCTCATGGCTGTTCACGGTGTATCTGAATCTGCTGAAGCTTGAGACCCTTCATAAGTTGACCCCATTTTAACTATATAATCTCATTTCCCATCAGTCTCCAATAAATGTACTCTAAATTATATGGGGTGTGAAATGATTAAGTAGCACACCTCCAAAGAACTATTTCTAGACTGAAAATAAAATGGTCTTACAATGGATGAGTCACGATATCCATGTTTCTACCCGATAAGGCTATATTTTCACCTTGGACCCCAATTATGAAGTAATGCTTCTCATCAAAAGTAGCAAAATATTCATTTGACACCCAGAGCTTCAGAGAATACAGAACAGAGAATGTGACAGGCAGAGCAGTACTACCATGAAAGTAGAAAAAGAGAATAATCTTAAGTTCACACACAAAGAAGATCCCCCCCCCACACTTTTTTCCCTTCTAGAACTCTTTGGATCAACTCTCTCTGGCTTGTTTGACTATAAGTAGAGTTTGGGATTAAATATTCTTTTTTTTTTTTTTTTAGTGGAATACATAGTGTTAGACAAGCAAAAGAACAACAACAGAAACTAGACAAGTTTATCATGGGACAACATCAGTAATCTTCCCTGGCTAAGGGCTTTTACTACTTCATTAATTCATTGAAAGTTTAAGTTCAATATAGGCTAATGTGATCTAGTGTCTAAAATATCTGTATTTAAAATTAGAGAGTGTGGTTTAGTCATTTTTAACATAGTTTTATGACTTTATAAAGTGTAGAATAAAATAAATCCTCTGAATATTATTATACACAGATACCTATGTAAACCACCTCAGAGCAGGACAGATAACATTCTATTGATCCATAGGGTTTTCATTGGCTAATTTTCAGAAGTAGATCGGCAGACCTTTTTTTAGTCTGCCTTAGTCTGAAAGCTCCACCAAAACCTGTCCACCATGGATGACCCTGCTAACATTTGAAATACTGGTGACACAGCTTCCAGCATCACAGCAACACACAAGTCACTACAGTATGACAAAGTGACAGATGGGTGGTGGTTTCTTAGTATACTAAATGAGTGAATGTGTCAACTATTGAATGAATAAATGAATGTAAAAAGAAATGAGTGAATGAGTTAAGACAAAAATCATGACCATCATATTCGTCACACATCTTTTCCTTTTTCACTAGAATACCAAACCTTCCAGTGTTTGGTATTGAGTTTATGGACAGACTTAATGGCTTAAATTACCCTAACTTGATGACTGAATATTGTTTCTTCCTCAATATTTCTATTGTATATTCAGTGAGAGTAATCATATATCTGTCTTTGATGCCATATTACTAATTTTCATATTAAGAAATATATTAGGGCCAAATTAGTGAAAGCAAATTATTCACTACTTGATGTAGATTTCAAGTTGAAAAGTTAATTATTATACATGTGAAAAAGTATGAATAATGTTCACAGGTAACCTTAGTTCTTTCAAAGTTTATTCTTAATTTCATTCTTTCTAGTCTTGATTTGAGAAAATGGTAATGAGTCATTTGACAGGCAAAATGAATTTGTTTGTCACAATGTAATATTCAAAGCAATAACCAAAAATTACCATTTTCTCCTCCAAGATTCAGGAAGATTTACCAAATTTCTGAGTTCATGCCAATCTTTACTTCTCCTGAAATCTCATTTCTTTTAAAATCTATATGGCCAATTCTATAGTTAATACTTCTAGCTCAGTATTGCTAATTATAGTAAAGTCCTCTTTTCATCTTATTAAGGAAGGAAATCATCATTTTTATCTCTTTGACCTTTACATTTATTCATCAATAAATACTATATACACACACATGCACATATAGTCATGTATATGATATACAATATCTTATATATTATATAATAGTACCTACAAGCAATGTATAAAAAATATTTAGAATCTCATTTGACTATGATCTATAATCAGATTGATTGAGAAATTACAGTGTGCTAGACTGTTCACCACAGTATTCATACATTGCTTAGGAAAAAAAAATGTCCCCATGGGAAAATAGTAAATCATATTCTCTACTAGAAAACTCTTACACTATTATTCTAAATATTTTTTATAAATTGCTTAACCCATTGCCGTTGAGTTGATTCCAACTCATAGCGATCCTATGGGACAGAGTAGAACTGCCCCATATGGTTTCCAAGGAGCAGCCAGTGGATTTGAACTGTTGACTTTTTGGTTAGCAGCCATAGCTCTTAACCACTGTGCCACCAGGGATTCATAAACTGCTTAGAAAAATATATATATATGTATATATATATATATATATATATATATATATATATATATATATATATATATACCCCATGGGAAAAGAGTGTATCACATTCCTTACTAGAAATTTTCTCTCAAAATTGGCTCTTAGCACGTTGCAACTAAAGTGGCATCACACACTGGTAACATGGGTTATATCTAAGGAGGAAAAGTCTTAGTATTTGTAAGTGTATCTATGCAGGGTCAGGAGGCAGGTAGGCCACATATAGTCCAGCTCCCCCAGCAGTGTAGGGCAAAGGGTAAGGAAACATGACTTGCTATCACTGGGGTCAGAGGTATGGGGTATAGAATCGAGGATTCTAAATTCAGCATTTCTGAGTCTATAATATCTAAGTGGAGTAAGTCTGAGTTTCTATGGTTGGCCATTTTTCACTGAAGTCAGGCTCCACAGGATGGGAATTTGGCAGTTTTGGAATCTGAAAAGCTTAGCTGGCTTGGTTGGTCTAACAAGAAGTTACATGAAGATAAATCCTAAACTTGTCATTAAGGCAGTTGGGCAGTTATGACAATGACGTAGGGAACAGCGAATATAATGACAATAACCAGGGTGTAAACAAGAGACATCAGCTATTTCCAAATAGGAACACAAAATTTGCTTGCATATGGTCTAAATGAACATGATAAAATTTGCACGGGATGCTCCAGCCATCTTTTCTTATGCTGGGTGAAATAGCCTCCACACATCTTAAAAATGTAGGAGAGTCTTCTGAAAACTCTAGGCAGAGAATCACGGATTACAAGATGGATTATAAACCCCATGAATATATTAAAGAAAAACAAAATAAATTGTGGGCTCATATAGAAAGATTGTGTGAGAAATATACGTTGGAACATCAACTAATCAAATGAGGTGAATGTACACAAGCTTGAATACTACAGGCCTATACTTATATATTACTGCAGATTTACTTATGATTATTAGTTTTAAAAAATATAACGACTTCAACTTCCCAGCCGAGAAAACTGTTCAGCAACTTGTATACAAAACATAATTGTTGGGAAAACAGTGGATGGAGTTTTGTATATATGGTGATAAGCTCATTGGTGTACACAAGGTTTATTGTGTACAGCAAAGTGGAGGCCATCTTACTTTATTTCAATTTCACAATGTTACCTTCTCAATCTTCTCACAAGCGATTTTGCAGAGTTTCATCTCCTAATGTACTGAGATGCACTAACAAATTACATTTTGTTTTTAAACTCTGATAAAGGGAAATGACGAGTAACTCATGTTGAGTAATTTGAAATCTGACAAGAAGTAAACTTTGTTTAAATAGGTCCCTGTTCTAGGGTCTGAAATTATTTTCTTTTATGTTTATTTTATTATGCCCAGAATATTGTTCAATTGTTAAAATATGCAACCATATCAACTACTATACATTACTAGTAAACAGGGTTACAATTGAACACGATGGGCACCCAAAAGCAGAGGACACAAAGGTGAAAGACAGACTAGGTGAAAGAGTAAACTGCAAAGAAGTAGTTCATTGATGTGTAAGTTGGTCTTGGGGCTGGCTCTTATGCAGAGTTCCTTAGAAATAAAACTGAGAGTTATAGAATATGGAAAAAGGTAGTATATTCCCTGTGTTCCTTTGAGTAACCATGGCTGAATTCGTAGCTACAGTCCTGAGAGTCTGGCTCATGGATTTGACATGTAATTATATTACATTTAACTCCTTTGAGGTGCTGATTTTTTAATTATCTCCTCTTATTGATCTCTCTGTCCTTCAGTTTTTAACAATCTTCATTTGCAAAGAGAGAAATGAACAAGAAAAGCCTTGGGATTCTACTTTGACTATTTAATGAAGTTCTATCTGAATTTGAATTTCAAATGTTTTCTTTCTTCATCAGGCTGATTTTGAAAAATATTATTTTTCATTATCTTTGAAAATGTCAACAAATTTAATAGCTCAATATTATGCAAAACCCACTATATGTTGGGGTTAGTGATGACTTTCAGAATAAATTTAATTCGGAAACTCAAAGGAAAGCCATTTTTAAAATGATTTATACTCCCCTTTTATCTTTTCTAGATTATTTAAAAACAGATGATTTTCTTTCTGTCTCTTGAATTAGTACTCCTATTGCTGTCAAGTAGATTCTGATTCATAGCGACATTATAGGACACAGTAGAACATCCCCCACAGGATTTCCAAGGAGCAAATGGTGGATTCGAACTGCTAGCCTTTTGATTAGAAGCCAAGCTCTTAAACACTGCACCACCAGAGCTACAGAATTACTATATGAACCAGTAATTCCACTCTTAGTATACACCCAATAGAATTGAAAGCGTATGTTCACACAAAAACTTGTACATAAATGTTCATACAAGCATCATTAATAGTAGTCAAAAATGGAAACAATCCAAATGTCCATCAAATGATGAATGGATAAAAACGTATGAGGTATCCATACAATGGAATATTATTCAATGATATGAAAATAATTGTTGATACATGCTATCAACATGGATGAATCTTAAAAACCTTATGTTAAGAAAAAGAAGCTAATTACAAAAGGTCACATATTGTATGATGCCATTTATATGAAATCTCCAGAATAGGCAATCCGTAGAGATAAAAAATAGATTAGTGGTTGCTAGGTAAAGGTAACATGGGGAGTGACTTTTCACAGGTATAAGAATTCTGTTTTGGAGTGATAGAATTGGTCTGAAAATAGATTGTGATGATTGTTTACAAAATTATAAATATGCTTAAAATTACTAAAGTGTACACCTGAAAATTATGTGAATTATGTGACCTTATCAAAATTTTATCTCAATTAAAAATTATTAAAAAAAGAAAAAATCACATACCCATTAACAGTCTCTCTCTTGTTGCTTTAAATTCTCTTTGACTTTGACTTTCAACAGTTCAATTGTGAAGTGTCTCAGTGTAAATTTTTTTGCGTTTATCCTTCTTGTTGAGTTTCTTGCATGTGTAGAATGGTATTTTCTCCGTCAAAGATGGGAAATTTTTAGTCATTATTTCTTCAGATGTTCTTCCTGCCCATTTCTCTCTCTCCCATCTTCTGGAGACTCCCATTATGCCTAAGTTGGTATTCTTGATGGTGTCCAATAGGACTCTAATACTCTTTTTCTTTTATTATTTATTTTTTTTATTTTTTATTTTACTTCAGGGGAAGGCTTACAGAACAAATAGTTTCTCATGAAACAGAAATACACAAGTTGTTTTATGACATTGGTTAACAACCCCACAACATATCAAACCTCCAACTTCTCAACCTTTTTATTTTGGTGAAATACCCAGGGCCAAAGATACACCATTTCAAAAATTTCTACATGCACAGTTCATTGACATTGACAACGCTCTTCCAATTGTGCTGTTATTATCACTTAAGATGAAGACTTACAAAACAAAATAGTTTCTCATTTAACAGTTAATACAAATGTTACCCTATGACAATGGTTAACAATCTCACATCAAAAATATCCTTACTCAACCTTGGGTTGCCTATCACCAGCTGCCTTGTCCCCTTCTGCTTTCTGGCCCTTGTCACTGGACTCCTGTACATCATTAGTCTCATTTGGTTTTACAGGACTGTCCACTCCCGGGCTGAATGGTGAACCACGAGGTAACTTCACCACTTAGCTAAAAGTGTGTCTGGGGGCCATACTCTCAGGGTTTCTCCAGTCTCCTTTAAGCCAGTAAATCTGTTTTTGATTTTTTTTGTGTGTGTGTGTGAGTTAAAATTATGCTCTTCATTCTTCTCTAGCTCTGGTCCAGAACCCACTGTTGTGACCCTGGTCAGAGCAATCAGTGCTGGTAGCCAGGCACCATCTAGCTGTATTGGACTCAGTCCAGTGGAGGCCTTGGTAGCTGTGGACAATTAGTCCTTTGGACTAATCTTTTCCTTGTATCCTGTTCTCTTCATTCTCCCTTGCTCCCAAAGGTTGGAGACCAGTGGAGTATTTTAGATGGCTGCTCACAGGTTTTTAAGATCCCAGACACTACTCACCAAGGTAGAATGTAGAGCATTGTCTTTATAAGCTGTGTCATGCCAATTGAGCTAGATGTTCCCTGAGACCATGGTCCCGAGAGCCTTCAGCCCAGCAATTCAGTCCCTCAGGGAGTTTGGATGTGTCTATGGGGCTGCCATGACATTTCCTTGTACAAGTTGTGCTAGTTTCTCCTGTATTGTGTACTGCCTGACACTTCACCCAAGATACCACTTATCTATTGTCTATTTAGTATTTCGCCCCCCACCCGTCCCATCCCTGGTAACCAAAAAGATTGTTATATTTTGTGTGTGAACTTTTTCAAGGGTTTTTACAATAGAGGTCTCATACAATATTTGTCCTTTTGCAATTGACTTATTTCACTCAGCATAGTGTCCTCCAGTTTCATCCGTGTTATGAGATGCTTCACACATTCATCGTTGTTTTTTCTTGTTGCATAGTACTCCATTCTGTGTATGTACGATAGTTTGTTTATGAATTCATCTGTTGATGGGCATCTAGGTTGTTTCCCTTGTTTTGCTATTGTGAACAATGCTGCCATGAACATAGGTGTGCGTATGTCTATTCGAGTGATGACTCTTATTTCTCTAGGATATATTCCTAGGAGTGGGATTGCAGGATCGAATGGTATGTCTATTTCTAGCTTTCTGAGGAAGTGCCATATCATTTTCCAAAATGGTTGTATCATTTTGCATTCTCAACAGCAGTTCATAAGAGTTCTGATCTCCCCACAGCCACTCCAACATTTATTATTTCCAATGTTTTTGATTCTTGCCAGTAACGCCGGGGTGAGATGGTACCTCATTGTGGTTTTAATTTGCATTTCTCTAATGGCTAGTGATCGCGAGAATTTCCTCACGTATCTGTTGGCCATTTGAATGTCTTCTTTGGTGAAGTGTCTGTTCATTTAGTTTGCCCATTTTTTAATAGGATTATTTGCCTTTTTGTTGTAGAGGTGTTGGATTTTCTTGTAGATTATGGAGATTACGACTTTGTCTGATGTGTACTGTCCAAAAATTTTCTCCCAGTCTGTAGGTTCTCTTTTAACTCTTTTGTTGAAGTCTTTTGAAGAGCATAGGTGTTTGCTTTTTAGAAGATCCCAGTTATCTAGCTTATCTGTTGGGGTTTGTGCATTGATGGTTATGGTTTGTATCCTGTTAATGCCATGTATTAAGGACTGAAGTGTTGGTCTTATTTTTTTCTTCTATGAACTTTATAGTTTTAGGCTTTATATTCAGGTCTTTGATCCATTTTGAACTAGTTTTTCTATACGGCATGAGGTGTGTGCCTGTTTCATTTTTTTGCAGATGGTTGTCCAGTTTAGCCAGCACCATTTGTTAAAAAGACTGTCTTTTCCCCATTTGATGGACTTTGGGCCCTTGTTGAAGATCAGGTGACCGTAGGTGGATGGATTTACATCTAGGTAGTCAATTCTGTTCCATTGGTCAATGTATCTGTCGTTGTACCACTACCAGGCTGTTTTGACTAATGTAGCTGTATAGTAGTTTCTGAAGTCAGGTAATGTGAGTCCTCCAACTTTATTCTTCTTATTCAGTAGTGCTTTACTTATTCAGGGCTACTCCCCTTTCCATATAAAGTTAATGATTAGTTTTTCCATCTCTTTGAAGGATGTTGTTGGTATTTGGATCGGGATTGCACTGTATTTGTAAATTGCTTTCGATAGAATTGGCATTTTCACAATGTTGAGTCTGCCTATCCATGAGCATGGTATGTTTTTCCATTTATGTAGATCCCTTTGGGTTTCTTGCAGTAGTGTTTTGTAGTTTTCTTTGTATAGGTCTTTTACATCGTGGTCAGATTTATTCCTAAGTATTTTATCTTTTTAGGGGCTATTGAAAATGGTATTGTTTTCCTGATTTCCTTTTCATTGTTCTCCTTACTGGTGTATAGGAATCCAACTGATTTTTGAATGTTTCTCTTGTATCCTGCTACTCTGCTGAATCTTTCTATTAGTTCCAGTAGATTTCTTGTGGATTCTTTAGCATTTTCCGTGTATAGTATCATATCATCTGCAAACAGGGACAGTTAACTTCTTCATTACCAATTTGGATGCCCTTTATTTCTTTTTCTTGCCTATTGCTCTAGCTAGAACTTCCAACACAATGTTAAATAGGAGTGGTGAAAAAGGGCTTCCTTGTCTTGTTCCTGTTTTCAAAGGGAATGTTTTCAGCCTCTCTCCATTAAGAATGATGTTGGCCATTGGTTATGCATAGATGCCCTTTATTATGTTGAGAAATTTCCCTTCTATACCTATTTGATTGAGAGTTTTTATCAGGAATGGGTGTTGGACTTTGTCAAATGCCTTTTCTGCATCAATTGAGATGATCATATGATTCTTGTCTTTCTTTTTATTTATATGGTGGATTATGTTGATTGATTTTCTAATCCTGAACCATCCTTGCATACCTGGTATGAATCCTACTTGGTCGTTTTGTATTTCTTTTTTTTTTTTTTTTTTTGATTTATAAGTTCTATTTGCTAGAATTTTGTAGAGAATTTTTGCATCTACATTCATGAGAGATATTGGTCTGTAATATTCTTTTTTTGTGACGTCTTTGCCTGGTTTTGGTATCAGCGTTATGCTGATTCATAGAATGAATTTGGAAGTGTTGCTTCCTCTTCTATGCTCTGAAATAGCTTGAGTAGAACTGGTACAAGCTCTTCTGTAAATGTTTTGTAGACTTCTCCAGTGAAGCCATCTGGGCTAGGGCTTTTTTTGGTTGTGAATTTTTTTTTAATAACTTTTCAGTCTCTTCTCTTGTTATGGGTCTGTTCAGATTTTCAGGATCACTTTGTTGTAGTTTGGGTAGGCTCTGTGTTTCTAGAAATTTATACATTTCCTCTAGGTTTACAAATTTGCTGGAGTATAGTTTTTCATAATATTCTGTTATAATCCTTTTTATTTCAGTTGGGTCTGTTGTAATGTCACCCATTTCATTTCTTATTTGGGTTATTTGTGTCTATCCTGTTTTCTTTTGTCAGTCTGGCCAGTGGTTTGTCGATTTTGTTGATTCTTTCCAAGAACCAACTTTTGATTATTTTGATTCTTTCTATTGTTTTTCTGTTCTCTATTGCATTTATTTCTGCTCTGATCTTTACTATTTCTTTTCTTCCGGTGGTTGTGGGCTTTTTTTGCTGTTCTCTTTCTATTTGTTTGAGTTCTGTAGTTAATGTTTTGATTTTGTCCCTTTCTTCTTTTTTGATATGTACATCTTTTGCTATAAATTATCCTCTGAGGACTAACTTTGCTGTGTCCCAAAGATTTTGGTATGATGTGTTTTCATTCTCATTTGATTCTAGGAATTTGTTTATTCCATCTCTGATTTCTTCTATTACCCACTGGTGTGTAAGCAGGGTATTCAGTTTCCATGTAGTTGATTTTTTTTCCTTGCTCTTTCTAGTGTTAATTTCTACCTTGATGGCATTATGTTCAGAAAAGATACTTTGAGTTTTCTCAACGTTTTGGATCTTGTTGAGGATTGCTCTGTGGCCTAAGATGTGGTCTATTCTGGAGAACGTTCCATGTGCATTGGAAAAGAATGTGTACTTTTCAGCGGTTGGATGGAGTGTTCTATATATGTCTATGAGGTCAAGGTGGCTGATTGTGCCCTTTAGGTCTTCTGTATCTTTGCTGAGTTTCTTCTCAGTTTTTCTGTCCTTTACTGAGAGTGGTGTGTTGAACTCTCCTACTATTATTGTGTAACTCTCCATTTGTCTTTTCAGTGTTGTTAGAGTTTGTTTTATGTATTTTGGAGCCCTGTCATTGGGTGCGTAGATGTTTATTATGGTTATGTCTTCATGATGGATCGTCCACTTAATGATTATATAGTGTCCTTCTTTGTCTTTTATGGTAGATTTCATTTTAAAATCTATTTTATCTGAGATTAGAATTGTCACTCCTGCTCTTTTTTGGTAGTTGTTAGTTTGATCTATTTTTTTCCAAGCTTTGACTTTTATTAAATTCACATCTTTGTTTCTAAGGTGTGTGTCCTGTAGACAGCATATTGATGGACCCTGTTTTCTTATCCATTCTGTGACTCTCCGTCTCTTTATGGGTGCATTGAGTCCATTTACATTCAGTGTAATTATTGATAGATGTGGGTTTTTTGCTGTAATTTCGTAGTGCTTTTTTTTGTGGTGCTGAAGTATTCTTTATTTTTCTTACTCTCTTGTGCTGAGTTACTTTTGTTTGTGTTTTTTTTTCATTTTTTTGTTTTTGTAGTTTTTGTTTTTGCTGAGACTTTATGTTTTTCCTTTTTTTTTATGAGTATGTTTGTTAACTTTCTTTGTGGTTACCATAAATTTTACCATTATCTTTCTACGTTTGAAGCAGTCTACCATTACTTCATACCTCCTTACCTTCTTCTCCATTAGAAGGTTCTATACGTATGCTGCTTATTCCCTCTTTTATTGTTTTGATGTTTTTGTCATTTACTGATTAACTGCTCTGATTCCCTGTTGTATTTCTTTTGCTTTTGGATACTCCTCAAGAGTTCATTTCCTAGATTGGTATCTGGCTGCTATGATCCTGCATCCTAGGTTCTGCCTGTGAGATGAAGCTGTTTGTACTCAGATCGAAGAACTCACTTTAATAATTCTCATAGTTTGGTTTGACTTTTACTTATTCCCTTAATTTCTGTTTATCTGGAAATGACCTAATTTCACTATCAAATTTGAACGAGAGTTTTGCAGGATATATTATTCTTGGCTGGCAGTTTTTTTATTTCAAGATTTTATACATTTCATCCCTTTGTCTTCTTGCCTTTATGGTTTCTGCCAAATAATCTGAGCTTAGTCTTATTGTTTCTCGTCTGTATGTGACTTCTTGTTTTTTATGAGCTGCTCTCAGGATTCTTTGTTTGTCTTTAGTTTAGACAAGTGTGAATATGATATGCCTTGGTGATTTTCTTTTGGTGTCTCTTCTATATCGGGTTCGTTGAGCTTCTTGGATGGGCAGCTTTTCATCTTTCATGATATTGGGGAAGTTTTCTATCAGCAGTTCTTCAATGATCCTCTCTGTGTTTTCTGTTTTCTCCCCCTGTTCTGATATTCCAATCACTCACAGATTTTTGCTTTTGATTGTGTCCCACATAACTCTCAGGGTCTCTTCATTTTTCTTTGTTCTTTTTTCTGAGTTTTCCTGAAACACATTTGTATCCAAGTGTTTGTCTTCTATTCCAATGATACTGTCTTCCACTATTTCAAATCTGCTTCTCAGCCCTTCTGTGACATTGTCCATTTCTGAAATTTTGTTGTTTATCTATTGGATTTCTAATTGTTGTCTTTCTATAATTTCTAGTTGTGAATTTAATTTGGCATTTTGTTCCTGCATTATTTTCCTGAAATATTCCAATTTTTGGTCCGTATTTTCCATGAATTTGTCTATTTTTTCCTCGTGTTTGTCAGCTTTTTGCCTCTGTTCTTGGAGAATTCTGAGTATTACAGATTTGAATTCCCTATCTGGTAGTTCTAGTGCATTTTCCTCCAGAGGAGAGTCATCTGGTGTTTTATTTTAGACGCCTACTTGAATCATCCTGTCCTATTTTTTGTAAATGTTTTGCTATTGTATGCAGTCTTCAGGGCATTCAGTAGTTATTTTTCTCATTTATTGATTGTAGATTTGTTTGTTTCATTCCTTTTTAAAAAAAAAATTTGACTATGTCTGATCAGGCAGACTGTGTGTTCTTTGTTGTTTGCTCATCTGTGGGCACAATAGTTTTTGCCTCCTTCTTCAACTGGCAGTGTCAGTCACTCAGATATGGTACAACAGGGCAGGTCTAGCTGAAGAGGAGTTATTGGGACAGGTTGTTTGTGGAACTTACTACAGCCACCAGAGCTGGTCAGTAATCAGTGCAGGGCAGATTCCAGTAGGCTGTGCCTGTGCTGCTTGGTGGTGTGATGTCAAGTGTACAGTGCAAGTGAGCAGGATGCAGTGGGGAGATTGTTATGTGTGGAGCTAAGATGAATACGGGAGACAGGAGAGAGGAACAGGAGCCAAAAACATACAAACAAAAAAGAAGGCTAGGCGAGCTTGCTTTTGGAGTGGAGAGATGAGAGACTATGAAATGGAGAAAAACAGAAAGTAGAGGAGGAAGAAAAGAAAAGAATGAGTAAATAAGAGTCCGAAAGGTTAAAGAACCGCAAAGTTCCAAGGTATCCCACTGGTGCAGCTATGAGGTCTGGGGAAATCGCTCTCAGGTGTTGCAATACAGCCTGCCTAGAAGGTGTAGAGGTATACAATGCCAGGTATTCAGGGAAGAGAAAGACAAGGAAAATATAGAAAGATGAGAAACTGAGCAATGAAGAAAGACAAAAAGGGAAAAAGTGGAAAAAGAAAACAAAACAAATTTAAAAAAAAAGAAAAAAAGAAAGAAAGGCTCCCAAAGAAACAGAAAAAAAAAAAAAATAACCCAACATAGAAAGAAATGTCCTCAAGGATCCCTCTGCATGTCTGTGGAAGCCGAAGGGTAGTGTCCCTGCCACGCAGCTCAGCCTTGCCAGAAAGGGCTCCCAACTCAAGAAAAGGAAAGAAAACAAACAAACAATTCAAAACAAACAAATGAACAAAAGCTCCAGGATCCCTCCAGAGCGGCAGCCCAAACCGGGAAGCAGCTCCACACTCGAATGGAGCTCCGCATCCCCTCAGGAAGAAGCAAAGATGGTGCACGGAGCCAGGTATTTGAGCAAAGGGAGGTTGAGGTGATGAGAGGCAAGTAAGAAATCAAAAGAAGCAGAAAAAAAAAAGCTACACTAGCAGCCAACAAATGGCACTCAGAGAGCTAGCTAGTGTGTGCTGGTGTTTCTGGACAAGAGACTGTGTTTGTGGGAAGCAGTGGGGGCCGAGTGTGGGTGAAGAAGTGTGGAGAGTGGGAAATCATATATCACAAATTACCGGAGCTCTGTAGCCCCTCAGGAAGAAGCAAAGATGGTGCACGGAGCGAGGTACTTGAGTAAAAGGAGGGGGAGGTGGGGAGGGGCAAGGAAGAAATAAAAAGAAGCGGAACAAAAGCAACACCAGCAGCCAACAAATGGCACTCAGAGAGACACCCCTTTGCGTGTGTGGAATCCAAGTAGCCGCTGTTCCCCAGTCAAGAGACTTTGGCCGCGGGAAGCAGAGGAGGCCGAGTTGGGGTGAAGAAGGGCTGGGGGTGGGAAAATTTATATCGCAAATTACTGTTTGTTTTGTCTTCCACTGGAAGCTCCGTGGGGCTGCTTTCTCGTACCCCCTGTTTGCTGGTCTCCGATAGGAGTCCAAGATGGCGGATCCGTGCTGTGTTAGCTGGTAGGGGACCTCTGCATTAATCTCTCCTCGCTCTCCATTCTCTGTAAGTTTTCTCACTCCATTTGGTGCTTCGCTGAGTTCTTTATTTCTTCATTTGATGTTTTAGGGTTTCAGGATTGTTGTATTCTCTGTTTGCCTTAGTTTTTCGGATCTTTGCTGTGGAGGGAAGGCGTGGTGCTTCTGCCTAGAGCGCCATTTTGCCGGAACTCCTCTAATGCTCTTTTATTTTACCTTTCTTCATATTTTTTTTTTTTCTTCTTGTCCCTCAGACTAGATAATTTCAATTAACCTATATTCAAGTTTGGTGATTCCTTCTTTTGTTCTCTTCAAATTTGCTTTGAGCCCCATAATGATTTTCTCATTTCAGTTCTTGTACTTTTTACTCCAGAATTTCTGTTTGGTTGTTTTTATTTTAGTATCTCTATCTTCATTTTATTTTCTGTTTGGTCAGACATTGTTCTCATACTTTCCTTTCCTTTTTTATTAACATATTTAGAATAGCTGATTTAAAATTTTTCTCTAGGACGTTCAATATCTGGAATTCCTCAGGGAGAGTTTCTATTAAAAAGCTTTTTTTCCCCTTTTATTGGCCAAATCTTGGCAGTTTTTTCATGCTTTTATGGAGCCTGGAATTTGAAGATGTCCTTACTTCATCCTTTGCTGCTGTATCCAACACTTTCTTATGCATGCAATCTTATGAAAAATTTTATTCAGTAAATTAAATCCAAAACAGATCATGTTTAAATCCATGTGTTGTAGAAATTCTAAGATTAAGTTAAAAAAAAAGTAAACTAAACTCACATTCAGAAAACCATATTGTTATTATTTATAACCATTACCTAAGGACACTTCTAAGAGGCCATAGGTGTAAATTCATGTGTGTGGTTTTCGTATGGCCACTGAATGATTGTATTTTTACTTGGTGTAGTAACAGTTTGACAAATATAACTAGCTGAATGTTACAAAATATACTTAGCACACATACATATTCATATAATACATATTCCATCCTAATAATAAGGTAAATAATATTATATTAATTTTTTGCTTCTGTCTAGGCCCCTAGGTATTACTTTCTTCTGGCATTGTGGATCTTTATTGTTGAAGCTTGAAGAGTCCTCCTATAGTCAATTTTCAAAGGGATGTTCAGAATATGAAAATATCTCAAGCGATTCTGAGAGGTAGTGCTCACAGCAAAAAATGCTATTTTTCAAGAATATACAGACTAACTAAGATGTATACATTTATAGTATGAGTAAATGGAAGAGGAGAGATTAAGTAGAAGACCGGACACTCACGTGTGAATCATTGCAAATTGGTTTGCACCTCATACAGACCCCAACTTAGGTGTCTAACTCAGATGTCTCCACAATTTATTTTATCTATGAAGGAGTCAACTGTGATGAATATGAGAGGATCTCTGGACCTGGAACTGCTCTGAATCTCCTGCTGTAACATTCCCCATCCCACTCAAGCCAGGAAGGGACCTCAGAAAAGAATGAAGAATTGTTTGAGGACAGTTGAAATGAGACTTCAAAAAAATTCAGCCAGTATAGTCAGCTTAACTTGACTTTCCTACATCATTTTACATTTCTGGTATTCATTAGATATTGAGTATTGTCTACTAATTATAAATGAAAGAAAGATAGAGATAGAAAGAAAGAAAGAAAAGAAGGTAAGAAGGGAGTGAAATAGAAAAAGAAAGACAGAGAGACAGACAAAAGAAAGAACGAAAATAAAAGGATTTATTTGTGTTCCTTTAGATTCAGTTGCTAACTCAACAGCAACCAACAACAAAAACAGGATTAGTTGACCATGTTTTTCATGTAATCATTTCAATTAGTGATCCTTTACCTATCGATGAGAACAAGTCTGTCTTAGCCATAGTTATTATTGATGATGTTAGCTGCGGTCAAGTTGATCCCTACTTATGACAACCTTAGGTACATAGGAATGAAACGTTGCCTAGTCCTACATGGTCCTCACAGTCACTGAGCCCATAATTTTGGCTAATGGGTTGATCCATCTCACTGAGAATCTTCCTCACATTCTCTGTCCTTCTACATTATCAAATATGATGTCCTCCTCTAGCAATTGATCGCTCTGATGACATGTACAAAGTAAGTGAGTCAGATAATATTCTGTTGTGATCTATGGATCACAGTAAGATTTTCACTGGCTAATTTTCTGAAGTAGATGGCCAGGCCCTTCTTCCTAGTCTGTCTTAGCCTGGAAGCTCCACTGAAACCGGTCCACTATGACTGACCATGCTGGTATTTGAAATACTGGTGGTATAGTTTCCAGCATCATAATATCATACAAGCTGCTACAGTACCACAAGTAGACAGACAGATGGTGGCTTAACCATAGAGGGGTATGTATAAATGTAAGAAGTATCTGTATATACAGAAACCAAATATAAAATTAAATCCCAAACAAAAACAGTAGGTGAAAACTTGTGTATTTAAACCTGCATTTGAAAGAGTCTAATTGAACTTCTGTTGGCTTACATAACAGCATAACATTGAACGCAATTGATTACGTAAATCTTAGATGTACTTGTATTCAATGAAACAGAATTTCTCAGAAAACGTTTGGCAAAATTTTTAGTTCTGACTATCCATTTTCCTCTCAGTCTTGATGCTTGAGTTACCACTTATTGTATTTATATATTTTTTTGAGTGCCTAACTTTGCATTTGTAGACGTGTTTTGTGTTTACTTGAAAGAAATTTATTCATCAGTCTGAACACTTTATTTTCCCACCTATTGGTCAGCTTGAGAAACCACATACTAACTTGAGATGTCTGACCTTTCTTTGCTTCTCTAAGAAGGGTTTCCTGAATCCACTCACTCCAAATAGATTTATGCATTCAGAATCCCAGAGAGATTTAACAGTTCTTGTTTCTTTGTTTGATAGTTTGTGTATTGTGATGAGATATTTGGAACTGCCTAATTTCACCATGACCATCAACTTTATACTTCCACTATATCTTCCTGAGGATTTTGTAATTAATGAATAACAGCTATATGAATTCAAGAACCCCATTATTAAAGTGGTCATGTTTTCCAGTATTTCTTAATGTAGAACTTTGCTAATAATTGAGTTGATATTTGAAGTTTAAACTTTTTACCTTAATGTGTTCTTGTCCTCTCCTTCTAATCTCTTCCAATTCAATTTAATTTTTGTGGTTTACTACCGTCTGGCCTTCCATGGTTTGGGTGGAATGTTGAGGTGAAAATTGCTAGTAGATGAGATCTGCAGGGCATTGGAAGCCATTTCTAGTCCCTCAGTGAAGAGGAGAGGGATGTGATAATAACTATCTGATATCCTATTTAGTAGGAAATGGTGAGGGCAGTGGTGGTTTAGTGGTAGAATTCCTGCCTTCCATGTGGGTGACTTGGGTTCTATTCTCGGCCAATGCACCTCATTTCCAGCCACCGCCCACCTGTCGGTGGAGGCTTGTGTGATGCTGAACAGGTTTCAGTGGAGCTTCCAGACAGTGACAGACTAGGAAAAAAGGCCTGGTGACTTACTTCAGAAAATCAGTCAATGAAAATCCTATGGATAACAATGGTTCATAGTTCGTCATGCATGGGATTGCCATGAGTTGGGGGCTGATTCCATGGTAGCTAACAACAATAGGAAACTGGCTTTATAGCAGCCAGAAGAACTGTGTGAAAAAGTGTATCTGCATGCATGTGTGTGTGTTGAGGATAACTGCTGTGTAACCAAAAATCATGTCTGTCACAATGAAATATATATTTTAAATGATAGAGTTAAAGAAAAACTTAGAAACCATATAGTATTCACCTTAGAAATTCATCTGACCTTTATTTAGAACGGAGAAATCAGAACACAGATTAAAGAAATACCTTGTTCAATGTCACAAAGGCAGTAGAATAACAAGGACTCTGTGATGGTTAAGGCCGTGTAACAAATTGACTGGGCCATGATTCTCAGTGGTTTGGAAGTTATGACATAGTTTGGCCGTTATGTAATCACCTCAGTGATGAGATCTGATATAATGTAATCATGTTCATGATGAGATCTGCTATGAGAAGCCAATCAGTTGAAAGGCAGTTTCCTTGGGATATGGCCTGCATCCAATACATGTAGACTTTCTGGCAAAGCTAGTAGGCTTTTCTCATTTGGGATCCTGCATCTGACCTATGGTTCTTGAGATGAGCTAGCAGCTAATAGTCTGATCTTGGATTTGTCAGCCCCTGCAGCTAGATGAGTCAGGAGAAACCTCCAGCCTGACCCGTGAACTTGGGACATTCTAGCCTCTACACCCATTACAGAGCCATTTCCTCAATAGAAATCTCTCTCTCTCTCTTTCTCTCTAAATATACATACACACACACACATATATATATATGTATAAACCAGAATTAGAAAAAAAAAAACCTAATCCATTGCCATCAAGTCAATCCCGACTCAAAGCAACTCTATAGGTCAGAGTAGAACTGCCCCATAGGGTTTCTAAGGAGCAGCTGGTGGATTCAGACTACTGACCATTTTCTTATGTCATTTTAAGACTGCTGACCTTTCAGTTAGCAGGCAAATGCTTAAACCACTGTGCCACAGGGGCTCCATATATATACGTGTGTGTGTGTCTGTGTATATATATATATGTGTATATATATATGTATACATACATACATATATATAAAATACATATATAATACATATAAACATATATATATACATATATATATACACACACTATATATATATATAAAATCAAGGAGACCTTGTGGCATAGTGGTTAAAAGCTCGGCTACTAATCAAAAGGTCAGCAATTCAAATCCACAAGCCTCTCCTTGGAAACCCTATGGGGCAGATCTACTCTTGTCCTTTAGGGTTGCTATGAGTCAGAACCAACTTAACAGAACCTAACAACAGCAACATACATAAAACCAAAATGAAACCTGCTGCCATTGAGTCAATTTTGACTCATTGCAGCCCTGTAGGACAGAGTAGAACAGCATCATAGGGTTCTCAAGGTTGTAATCTCTATGGAATCAGACTGCCACATCTTCATCCTATGGAGCCACTAGTGGGTTTGAACCACTGACCTTTCAGTTAACTGTCGAGCTCTTAACTACTGTGCCACCAAGGCTCCTATATACATATATATGCTTCACTGGTTTTGCTTCTGTAGAGAACCAGCCTAAGACATTTGGTACTCAGAATGGTTCTAGAGAAACAAAATTGTAAAGATGAGTTTTCCAAACTGGTTCTCAGGTCTGTGTAGTCTTAAAGATGCTGATGATTCTGCTTCCAATAGTAAAGAGGGTGTTGCTAATTCATGGTGTGAGGTGGCAATAGAAATACGAAAAATGTCACCACTAATAGATTAGTTATTGGTGAGAGGTGAGGTTCTGGATGATCCCGTATTTGATACTTTTCTACCATTTTGTCAGAATGAGAAGTATAAGGAAGCTGGTTGGTTGGTCTTATTTTTGCTAGACAAAGTGATGAAAGAAAGAGATGAGCTCAGGCTTCAGAGTCACAGCACTAGTGCTGCATAGACAACCTCAAAGTTACCACTTGTTCCTTGAAAGAAAGCCTTATTTCTTGTAATAACAGAGCTGATACTGGCCAAAATCAAACCTAGAGTCTTATTGTAAGAGTAGCTGAATAAACAATAACAATTGAATTTCCAAACTTGAATGGTGTCTGAAGTTACAGTAAGGGCATTGATTGGGAAGAAATGGGATCCTGAAACTTGGCATGGGGACTTATGGGCAGATATTTAGGAAGCTGGGGACACAGAGCCCCTAAATTTCACTGAATCACTCCTGCCAACAGAACCAGCCCACTCACTTCCATCTGAAGAGATTATTCCATCTTTTTCTGCTAAACCACTCACTCACTCAGGAACTTATGACATTGGCTACTTAATAAAACCAGTAAAACCATTAACTCTTCCACTCCCATCTGATGAGATTAACCCAGCTGCATCTGAAGAGCCTTTGTCTGCATCTTCCCTTGGGAAGGTATCTGAGTAATGGCATGGGACATTGACTGCCTGAGGCAGATGCCTGGGGAATATGTGTGGAAATAGTTATTAAGGGTGTGGGATAATGGTGCAAGGAGCATAAAGTTGCATCAGCCTGAGTTTATTGATATGGGCCCACTAAGCAGTGATTTTTCATTCAGTGTTTTAGGAAAGGCTTTAACAGTTTATTTGGTTGATTTGCTGAAGAATGGATTATGAAGTGGTCTACACTAAACCAAGTTGAAGTGCCAGACTTACCTTGCTATACTGTAGAAGAAGGAATCCAAAGGCTCAGGGAAATTGTCATGTTAAAGTGAATTTATCAGGTTAGACCCACAGACCTACATATGGAGTGCCCAGAGAACACACCTTTTACCACAATAGCAAGGAACAAATTTGTGAAGGGAGCCCCAATATCCTGAAGACTGCTGTGATTGCTATTTTTGTAAGTCACTTTTGAGAGTGGAAGTTCCCCTAAATGAACTAAGACACCTAAATACAATGTCAAGGTATTCCTTCTAAAGTAAAGGATAAGTTATTGTATTTGGTTCCTCCTACAACTAAAACAGAGGCACAATGCCTGGTGGACTTCTTTGGATTCTGAAGGGAAAATATCCCCCAACTGGGTATGCTACACTGGCCTATTTATCAAATGACTGGAAAAGCTGCTAGTTTTGAGTGGGGCCCAGAACAAGTGAAGGCTCTGCAACACTTTCAGGCTGCTGTGCAAGCCACTCTGTCACTTGGGCCATGTGATTCAGCTGATCCAATGGTGCTTGATGTGTCAGTGGCAGACAGAGATGCTGTTTTGAGTCTTTGACAGGCCCCTATTGGTGAGTTACAGCTCAGATCCTTAGGATTTTGGAGGAAAGCCCTGCCATCCTCTGCAGATAACTACTCTCCTTTTGAGAAACAGATTTTGGCTTGTTACTGGACCTTAGAAGAGACTAAACATTTAACCATGGGCCACCAAGTCACCAGCCTGCCTAAGCTGCCCCTCATGAACTGGGTATTGTCTGATCCACAGAGTCACAAAGTTGGACGTGTACAAAAGAACTTACTACATGGAAATGGTATATACAAGATCAGGCCCAAGCAGGACCTGAAGGCACAGGTAACTTGCATGAGGAAGTGGCCCAAATGCCTATGGTCTCCACTCCTGTCACATTACCTTTCACCTCCCAGTCTGCATCTATGGTCTTATGGGGAATTCCTTATGATCAGTTGCCCAGTTTACAGACAGCTCTGCCCAATATGCAGGCACCACTTGAAAGTAGATAGTGGCAATGCTACAGCCCCCACCTAGGACCTCCCTGAAGGACAAAGTAAAGGGAAATCCTCCCAATGGGCAGAACTTTGAGCAGTACACCTGGTTGTATACTTTGCTTGGAAGGATAAATGGCTAGAAATGTGATTGGACACTGATTCATGGGCTGTGGTCAATGGTTTGGCTGGATGGTCAGGGACTTGGAAGGAACATGATTGGAAAGTAGATGACAGGGAGGTATGGGAAGAGGTATGTGGATAATCTTCTCTGAATGGGCCAAAGAGGTGAACATATTTGTGTCTCATGTGAATGCTCACCAAAGGGTGACTGGAACAGGAGGATTTTAACAATCATGTGGATAAGATTACATATTCTGTGGAAATCAGTCATTCTCTTTCCCCAGCCACTCCCGTCATTGCCAGATAGGCTTATGAATAAAGTGGCCATGATTGCAGGAATGAAGCTATGCATGGGCTCAGCAACATGGACTTCCACTCACCAAGGCCAACTTGGCTATAGCTACTGCTGAGTGCCCAATCTGCCAGCAGCAGAGACCAAAACTGATTTCCCAATATGGCACCATCCCTCGAGGTGATCAGCCAGCAAGCTGGTGGCAAGTTTATTACACTGGACCACTTCCATCATGGAAAGGGCAGCATTTTGTTCTTACTAGAATGTACACTTATTCTGGATACAATGCTTCCCTACACGCAATGCTTCTGCCAAAACTGCCATCCTTGGACTTACAGAATGCCTTATCCACTGTCATGGTATCCCATGCAGTATTGTCTCAGATCTAGGGACTCACTTCACAGCAAAGGGAGTGCAGCAATGGGCCCATGCTCATGGAATTCACTGGTTTTACCATGTTCCTCATCATTCTGAAGCAGCTGGCTTGATTAAACTATGGAACGGTCACCTTAAGACACAATTATGGCACTAGCTAGGTGGCAATACCTTGCTGGGTTGGGGCAATGTACTCCAGGAGGCTGTATATATTCTAAACCAGTGTCCAATATATGGTGTTGTTTCTCCCATAGCCAGGATTCCTGAGTCCAGGAATCAAAGGGTGGAAATGGGAGTAGCACCACTCACTATTACCCCTAGTGACCTACTTGCAAAAATTTTGCTTCCTGCTTGATGGGTCTAGAGGTCTTAGTTCCTGTCTTAGGCTACGTTCTCTAGAGAAGCAAAACCAGTAAAGCATATAAATCTATATATAGAGAGATTTATATCAAGAAAATGGCTCACGCAGTTGCAGAGGCTGGAATGTCTCATGTCCATGAATCATGAAACAGGTTTCTCCTAATTCGCACAGCTTCAGGGGCTGGTGAACCCAAGATTGGAAGGTCAGAGAGCAGGGGTCTTGCCCACAGGTTGTGAAGATCGGTGAATCCCAAGATTGACAAGCAAGACTTCAGGGTAAGCTGCTAGCTCAAGCCCCAAGAAGCAGGAGTCAGGTGAACAGGAGCCAGATGCAGGATCCAGAGCTGGCAAAAGCCCGAACATCGGCCTATATTCAAATGCAGGCCACACACCCAAGGAAACACCCTTTTAACTGATTGGCTACTCACAGCAGATCCTATCATAGAGGTGATCACATATCAAATCTCAACACGGAAGTGATCACAACATTATATGACTGCCAAAACACTAAGAGTCATTGCCCAGGCAAGTTGACACACAATCTTAACCATCACAGTTCCAAAAGGAGAAATGCTCCAACCAGGAGACACAACACAGATTCCACTGAACTGGAAGTTAAGAATGCCACCAGGCCACTTTGGACTCCTTATGCCTCTGGATCAACAGAAACAGAAGTGAGTTACAATATTGGTTGATGTGATTAATCCTATTTACCAACAGAAAATTGGGTTAATATTACATAATGGAGGTAAAGAAGAGAATACCTGGAATACAGGTGATTCCTTAAGATATCTCTTAGTACTACCATGCCCTGTGATTAAAGAGAATAGAAAACTACAGTGACCCAAATCCAACATGGCTACCAGTGGCCATGATGCTCCAGGAGCAAAGGTTTGGGTCACACCACCAGGCAAAGAACCACAACCAGCTGAAGTGTTTACTGAGAGTAAAAGGGATATAGAATGAGTAGAAGAAGGTATTTTGAAATACCAGTTATGACCCATGATCAGTTGCAGTAACAAGGACTGTAATTGTTATGAGTATTTCTTCCTTGTATGTGTGCATCAAATATTTTTGTTTTCTTCACTTATAAAATGTAAACTGTAAACAGGTATAGCACTTTTTCAGTTGTATGCGTGTTAGTTGTATCATGTTAGGTGCAATTATGACTTTCTAATTGTCTTTATTTAGAGATTATGTATGGTTTACAGAGATGTGTACCAGAGTCAAGTTCACCATGGGTGGACTGTGTTGGTTAAGATTGTGTGTTAACTTGGCTGGGCCATGTTTCTCAGTGGTTTGGCAGTTATGATGTAGCTTGGCAGTTATGTAATGATGTAATCACCTCCACGATGAGATCTGCTATGAGAACCCGATCAGTTGAAAGGGAGTTTCCTTGGGAGTGTGACCTGCATCTAATGCATGTGGACTTTCTGGCAAAACTAGTGGGATTTTCTCACTTGGGATTCTGCATCTGACTTCCAGTTCTTGAGGCTTGAGCTAGCATCTTACCTGCTGATCTTGGGTTCTCAAGCCCTGTAAGTCAGGCAAAGCCTCCAGTCTGACTCATGGACTTGAGACTTTCCAGACTCTACAACCATGTGAGCCACTTCCTTGATATAAGTCTCTGGTTTTGCTTTTCTAGAAAACAGAGCCTAAGACAGAATCTTAGCATCTTCAAGTATATGATTCCAATGAACCATGTTGCTTCCCAGATTTAAATAAAGCAAATCTTTATTTAAGAACAAATTCTCCCAAAGGGCAAGAAAGCTCTAATTTACATTATCACGTTATTAAAACTCCTAGGACTTTTTGTATTGTCTGTGATAATTGCTAAAGCTAATCGTACTCAATACACATAATCTTAGTCATAAAAAAATTAGGCGAATATTATTTCTTCACTCTCAATAGCATTTTGAAAATTATAACATTTTAATGTATAATGGTTAAATGAATAATGCTAGCAATAATGCTTTTGAAGGCTTAGAATGGAACTTTGCTAACTTACAATCAAGGAAGAATAATACAAAAATTTCACATACCAACTTCAAAAAGTTTTATCTCTTTGTTTACATGCTATCTGACTTAATGATGAAAATTTATACATTTAGACCAATGTTTATGTTTCAAATATCTAGATGTCTGAAATCATACTGATCTAGCATTATTCAAATCATAAAAGCATTAGAGGAGAAGAATGTAAGTGAGGAAGCATTAGCAATCATTTTAGTACAGAAGGAGTAGAACGATAACAGTTTTTGCATGATGCGTGTGATGCTCTCTGTTCTCCCTGGAAGCTGCCTGCTAGTGGAGTATTTCTGGTAGGAGAAAGAATATATTACTTTCTGGTAATCAGCTGTAAGTAGTAAGTTCTTAATGAATCATTTTTATACATAGAGTAAAGATGAAGCCTGAGCACTTCAGGATAGCATTTTAGGTAAATGTTTAATCTATTTTTAATGTGGATCACAGATGTAATGCACTGTTGGCTTTTTACAATAGTTCTTTCTCACTACAAATGCCTTTCCTCTGCAGTTACTATCAGCTAAACTTGAAGTTGAAAACACTCTCTCAGATTTATCTTGTCTAGGTCCCTGAATTAACTGGACAAAGAAAAGTGTAGGCAAAATTATTCTTATTTTTAATTCCATCATTTCAACATTCAGTTGCTCCTTCATTCAATATTTTATCATTCATTTATCCATTAGGAGCCCAGGCAGCATGGTAGTTAAGAGGTCAGCAGTCCGAATCCATCAGCTGCTCCTTGGAAACACTATGGGGCAGTTCTACTATGTTCTATAGGGTCACTATGAGTTGGAATTGATTTGATGGCAACAGGTTTTTTTTTTGTTTTGTTTTTGTTTTTTAATTTATCCATCAAAGTGCACTACGATTTTTTTTTCCCCTGAGATATAGAGATGGAGGATGATATGGATTAAATTTTGCCCACACCCCCCCCCAAAAAAAAATACATGTTGGAATACTTACCTCTATACCCCTGGATGCAATCCCATTTGGGAATAGGGTTTTCTATGTTATATTAATGAGACTATATCAACGTAGGATTGCTAAGAACTGAGGAACTCTGGTTACAGAAGCTGAGACAAAGATTTTCTCCTCAGAGCTGACAGAGAGCGAGCCTTCCCTAGAGCTGGTGGCCTGAATTTGGACTTCCAGCCTCCTAAACTGTGAGGAAATAAAATTTTGTTCATTAAAGTTACCACTTACAGCATTTTTGTTACACCAGCACTAGATAACTAAGGCGGAGGGTAAAAATGAAAGAATAAAATAAAAGACAGTGCATATCTTCAACAGTCTCACAATTACATAAATAAATCATTATATCTAATTGTGAGTTCAATTAAAGAACAGGGCCCAGGTTCAGTATAGCAGCAGAAGATAGCAAAGGATCTCAGGGAGGTGGACATTAAGGAAAGCTTCTAGAACTTTCAGGTATCTGACCAAAATCTTAGGGTATGAGTAAAGTTGAGCTAGGAGAGAGGTAGAGCAAAGTTAAGACTCTCAGCAATTGGAAAAACATGAAAAACAAGACCTCGTGTGAGGGAAATGAAAGTGATTCCACCAGCCATTTCACTGCGCCCTGCAGGGCCTGACTTCAAATGCAGCCTCTTTCAGCCAATTTTTGGCAGACTAAGTTTGAGACCCTTGCACTGCATAATCCATTCTAAATGCCAGGCCATTCCAAAGGGATGAGAAACAAAGAGGGAAGGCATGCTGGAAAATCCACCTGACCAAGGGCAGGACATGCTGAATCTACAGAAATCTCTCCAGAGCCTGGGTGGGGATTAAACTAAAGATGACCATGGAGATGGGATCAACAGTTAAGAGACAAACAAGGTGCTGAAAACCTGCACTTAGTAATTAGGAGCAGGTTGTAAAAAGGAGTAGGAGATGCCAATGCTGGCAGGTCAGATTGTACATATAGTGCTGTTCCTTTAAAGGAGTCCCTGGGTGGTTCAAATTGTTAACACAGATGTGTGCTGACTAAACGGTTGGAGGTTTGAATTCACCCAGAGATGATTCCAAAGAAGGACCTAACGATCTACTTCTGAAAAATCAACCACTGAAAACTCCGTGGGGCATATTTCTACTCTGACACGTGTGAGGTCACCATGAGTTCGGGTCTATTCCATGGCAACTGGTAATGGTGGTCTTTTAAAGCCTTGAGAGTAGTTAGCCTTTAAAAGACATTATTATGGTGCCCAGTTCTAGAACAAACAATGTGAAAATAGGTTGCTTTCTGTGTGGTGTCACAAAGGAATTAAAAAAAAAAAAAAATCTCCAGCTCTAATATTCCTAAATATCTGTTTAATTAAAATATTAGTGATCTTAGTTATATTACAGATGTCAACTGAGAAGAACAACATGCTATAAGGCATTTTCCCTGTTAAAGGCCTTAGAGTAACTTTCTTTCTTCCTTCCTTTCTCCCTCGCTTTCTCCTCCCTCCCTCCTTACTCCCTTCCTTTCCTTCTCTCTCTCTCTCTTTTTTTTTTTTCAATTAGTTTTGGCAGTACAGTGGTAAATTTTCAGAAGGGCTAACATGGAATCAGGAAAAGCCTTATTAAGGATATTCTGCCATCCAAGTACCTTTCATTGCCAATGAGTAGTAAGTTCCAGACCAAGCAGGTTTGAGTGGCAAAGTAGAAAAGATCAGAGAATGTGCAAAATAAAGGGAAGAAGACATGTTGATAGTATGAAAATTGAGAACAGACAAAAAACACATGTACAGATTTTTCTGTTTATAAAATAATGTATTTTTGCTAGAAAATAGAAAAATAAAGTAAGAAAGGGACTACACATAGAGATATACATACATGGACAATCCCAATAAAAAATAACAACTATAACTTACTGGTATAAGTTCTTCCAGATTTTCTTCTCTCTGTGTATATTTTACTGAATTCATATTATGCACAAATTTTATGTCCTGTGTCTTAGTTATCTAGTGCTGCTATAACAGAAATACCACAAGTGGATGGCATCAACAAATAGAAGTTTATACTCTCAAAGTCTGGGAGGCTAAAAGTCCAAATTTGAAGCATCAGCTCCAGGGACTGTTTTTCTCTGTTTGATGGCTCTGCAGGAAGGTCCTTGTCATCAATCTTCCCCTGGCTGAGGAGCTTCTCAGGCGCAGGGACCCGAAGTCCAAAGAACACGTTCTGCTCCCGGTGCTGCTTTCTTGGTGCTAAGAGGTCCCCATATCTCACTGCTTACTTCTCTCTTTTGTATCTCAAAAGAGATTGGCTTAAGACACTATCTAATCTTGTAGATCTCATCAATATAACTGCCACTAATCCATCTCATTAACATCATAGTGATAGGATTTACAACGGACAGGGAATCGCATCTGATGGCAAAATGGTAGAGAATCATACAGTACTGGGAATCATGACCTAGCCAATTCAATAGAAGTTTTTGAGGGACACAATTCAATCCATGACACCCTGCTTTATGAACGAGTTCATATAAGCAAAGCCTTGAGGTACTTCCTGGAGCACACATGTGCTATGTGTTTGCTCTGATTAATACTTACCTTAGGCCAGACACTTACAGCAACATTGGGATGTAGGTTGTGTGTCGTATGTTAAAAATGATGAAACTGAAGTGTAGGCATGTTAAGTAACTTGCCTAATTGCACACCATAGGCTTGTAAGGGAGTCAGGATGCCAACCCAGGCAGTCAGTTTCCACATTCCTAGGATGTTGCAGTAAAATAGCATTTACATCAACACTGTGGTGAACCTCACTGTTTTTCCTTCCTAGTATTCCTAATTCCTCTTTGGGTCACAGCAGATCATTTTCTCTGGGTGGTTATTACTCTACTTTGGATGCAGTCTAGGTAAGACTCTGATCTAGGTGCCATCAAGGGTCTCTTCAGTCCCCCAGTTCACAGGCTAGGTAGGATTAGAGGATAGCTGCAGCTAAATTGTCATAGGTTCATTGCTCACATCAGGAATTGTGGGGGATTCAATCCACTGGCACAACACAAAAAAGACATCCCTCATCACACTCTCTTCATTAGAGGTTCAGGGAACTGAAAGTTTTATTGAACTATTATACAACAAATCCCTTAGTGTTTCCAAGTTGTTTACGGTTTGTCAGACATTGAATATATTTTACATATTTTATCTGATATAAAACTCAGAGGAGCTCTGTAAGGCACATATTATGATGCTAATTTCACAGAGGAAGAAACTGAAGCCCTTGGAAGATAACATGCTCCAACTGAGTAGAAAGGAAACAGGGTCTTTCTAATCTGTTGTACTGCCAGTCACAGATAGTGTAAAGGGAGCCCTATACCAGCCACCAAGGTAGACATATGGCCACCAACTATTTGATCCTGAATCTCACTGAACTTAAAGGACAGAGAAAAGTAAAACTGCTGTTGTTGTTTTTAGGTGCCATTGAGTCCATTCCAACTCATAGCGACCCTATGTACTACAGAACAAAACATGCCTGGTCCTGCGCCATGCTCACACTTGTTGTTATGCTTGAGTCCATTGTTGCAGCCACTGTGTCAATCCATCTCGTTGAGGGTATTCCTCTTTTTCGATGACCTTGTACTTTACTAAGAATGATGTTCTTCTCCAGGGACTGATCCCTCCTGATAACCTGTCCAGATTATGTAAGACATAGTCTTGTCATCCTTGCTTCTAAAGATCATTCTTGTTGTACTTCTTCCAAGACAGATTTGTTCGTTCTTTTGGCAGTCCACAGTATATTCAATATTCTTCGCCAACACCACAATTCAAAGGCGTAAATTCTTATTCGGTCTTCCTTATTCATTGTCCAGCTTTCACATGTGTATGATGCGATTGAAAATACCATGGCTTGGGTCAGGCACGCCTTAGTCTTCAAAGTGATATCTTTGCTTTTCAACACTTTAAAGAGGTCTTTTGCAGCAGATTTGCCCAAAGCAATGCATCTTTTGATTTCTTGATGCTGCTTCCATGGGTGTTGATTGCGGATCCAAGGAAATTGAAATCCTTGACAACTTCAGTCTTTTCCCCATTTATCACGATGTTGCTTATTGATCCAGTTGTGAGAATTTTTGTTTTCTTTATATTGAGGTGTAATCTATACTGAAGGCTCTGGTCTTTGATTTTCATCAGTAAGTGCTTCAAATCCTCTTCAGCTTCAGCAAGCAAGGTTGTGTCATCTGCATAACACAGGTTGTTAATGAGTCTTCGTCCAATCCTAATGCCCCGTTCTTCTTCATATAGTCCAGCTTCTCAGATTATTTGCTCAGCATACAGATTGAATAGGTACGGTGAAAGGATACAACCCTGATGCATACCTTTCCTGTCTTTAGACCACACAGTATTCCTTTGTTCTGTCTAAACTACTGCCTCCCGATCCATGTACAGGTTCCTCATGAGCACGATTAAATGTTCTGGAGTTCCCATTCTTCACACTGTTATCTATAGTTTGTTATAACTGACATAGTTAAATGCCATTGCATAGTCAATAAAACGCAGGTAAACATCCTTCTGGTATTTTCTGCTTTCAGCCAGGATCCATCTGCCATCAGCAATGATATCCCTGGTTCCACATCCTTTTCTGAATCTGGCCTGAATTTCTGGCAATTCTCTGTTGATATATTGCTGCAGCTGCTTTTGAATAATCTTCAGAAAAATTTTACTTGTGATATTAATTAATTTTACTTGTGATATTAATGATATTGTTCGATAATTTCTGCATTTTGTTGGATCACCTCTCTTGGGAATAGGCATAAATATGGATCTCTTCCAGTCAGTTGGCCAGATAGCTGTCTTCCAAATTTCCTGGCATAGACGAGTGACCACTTCAAGCACTGCTTCCATCTGTTGAAACATCTCAGTTGATATTCCATCAATTCCTGAGCCTTGTTTTTTGCCAGTGCCTTCAGTACAGCTTGGACTTCTTCCTCAGTATCATCGGTTCCTGATCATATGTCACCTCTTGAAATGGTAGAATGTCGACCAATTATTTTTGATATAATGACTCTGTGTACTCCTTCCATCTTCTTTTTATTTTTCCTGTGTTGTTTAATATTTTCCCCCTAGAATCCTTCACTGTTGCAACTCGAGGCTTGATTTTTTTTTCTTCAATTCTTTCAGTTTGAGAAATGCTGAGTGCATTCTCACCTTTTGGTTTTCTATCTTCAGTTCTTTGCATATGTCATTATAATCTTTTGCTTTGTCTTCTCAAGCCACCCTTTGAAATCGTCTGTTCAGTTCTTTTACTTCATCATTTTTTCCTTTTGCTTTAGCTACTTGGCATTCAAGAGCACATTTCAGAGTCTCTTCTGACATCTGCTTTTAGCTTTTTCTTTCTTTCTTGTCTTTTTAATGACCTCTTGCTTTCTTCATGTATGATGTCCTTGATGTCATTTCACAACTTGTCTGGTCTTCAGTCATTAGTAAAACTAGACACATGAAAATTTAAACTATATAGGAGTTGGAGTACCTGGGTAGGGATTACCTGCTCATCTGCTAACCAAAAGCTTGAAGATTTGAGTCCACCCAGAGGCACCTCAAAATGAAGGACTGACAATCTACTTCCAAAAAATCAACCATTGAAAATCCTATGGAGCACAGTCCTACTCTGATGCACATGGGGTCTCCCTGATTCGGAGTCACCATGAGTCAGTGTCTACTCCACAGCAACTGGGAATACAAGAGTCACCCTGCAGAATATAGGTTAAATATGCTATACGTAAAGAAAAGTGAGTGGGGGCTGGATAATAGTGCTAATTACTGTTTCTCCTCTAGCAGTAAAATCCCCCAGTTGAACAAATAACTAAATATTTTTATTAGTATAACTATTTTAGCAAATTAGAATTCATCCAGTGCAGTGGTTTTCCAAGGGTATTCCCCAGACAAGCAGCAAGAATATCACCCAGGAACAGGTTACAACTGGAAATGCGCAAACCCCACCCAGACCTACTGAATCAGAACCTCTGGGAGTGAGAGCAGCTCTCAGTGTTTAACAAGACTCCAGGTGATTCTGATGCATGCTCAAGTTTGAGAACCACGGCAAAAGTTTTCTGTAAAGGGCTAAATAGTACATAGGCTAATTTCTGTAGGCCATATGGTCTCTGTCACTACTAGACAATTCTGCTATTGTATGTGAAATCATTCATGGACAATACAGAAACAAAGGTTGGTGACTGTGTACAAATAAAACTTTCTTCAGGAACTCTAAAACTTGAATTACAAATAATTTTCATGTGTCACAAAATACCATTTTTCTTTTGATATTTTTTTCTGTTCAAAAATCATATAAAACATTTGTTTTTTTAGCTTTTGGGCTGCATAAAAATAGATGGTGAACTAGATTTAACTCAGAGTTTGCTTTATGGAAGTCTTTATTTAGTGTCTCAGCTCTGCCATGTATTAGTTTGGGGCCTCAGAAACTAGGCCCACTCTTAACCTCAGTTTCATCACCTAAGAGATGGAGTTAATAATATTTTCTCATAGGGTTTGTGTGAGACAGCATGTATAAAATAACTGGCACATAGTAGGTGCTCAATATAGGTGACTCCCCTTGAGAATTTTCGCATTCATATTAAAGAAGAACACACCTTTTCTGTGTAAATTTCCAAATTCAGTCTCTTACAAAAATGAGGTATGGTCTTATTGTTTTACATTTCCTAAGATCGGTAGCTACTCTTGAAATATTTTCTCCCTAAAGAAGCATCTCAGAAACAATGCCCTTTCAGACACTCTGCTTTGCTCAGAAGACTGCTGTCTCTTCAGGAGTTTGTAGGCCTAGATATCCAAGTCAGACACAAACCCACTTACATCTTCTTTAGTGGAGACAGAGAATAACAGAAGGCTCCAATTAAGGAACAGCAGGAGTGAAGCTTTGTGTATATATATTTTTTTTTTCCCTTCCCTTCAAACCACAACAACAACTAAGCAAACTGGGTCACAGGTAAATGAAGTTTAGATGTGGATAATTTTTCACAGCTGTGAATAGAGTTGGGGGTGAGCTGGCCACACAGTGCTCAGGTAAGGGACTAGCACCCAGCAGAGCAGCTATACATACAAAGATGCTTCCGTAACTATGAATTATTTAATTGTGTACTTATCTGGCAAGACTATATTCTGATTAAATTGTTTACTATGGGAGGTATAGCCCTTGACAAAATTGTGATTATAGTGAAGTGTGTCTTCCATGTACCCATCCAGGCTGTGTGTACCCCATCTTTTTTAAGCAACTTCTATTCTTGCATCCCACGACTCATATGTCAGTTTATTTTACTGTGGTGGCTTGTGTGTTGCTGTGATTCTGGAATCTATGTCATCAGTATTTCAAGTACCAGCCAGGCTATCCATGGTCGTTAGGATTCAGTAGAGCTTCCAGACTAAGACCAACTAGGAAGAAAGTCTAGATGATCTACTTTCAAAAATTAGCCAATGAAAACCTTATAGGTCACAAAAGAACAACACCCAACTCTCTTGCTTTGTACATATCATCAGGAGGGATCAATTGCTAGAAGGAGACATCATGTTTGGTAAAGTAGAGGGCCAGGGAGTGTGAGGGAGGCCTCAGTGAGATGGATTGGTAGAATAGCCACAATGATGGACCCGGAAATGCTGGTGACGGTGAAGATGACACAGGATCAATCAGCAGGTTGTTCTGTTGTACATAAGGCCACCATGAGTATCTAGCTAGATATTCTTGCATCAAAGACATCAAAAATGAGTTTTTTGAAAAATCTGAGCTATTTATTCATTTTATGTCTTTTTTTTTAAATTTTTTTTTTATTGTACTTCAGGTGAAGGCTTACAGAACAAATAGTTTCTCATGAAACATAAGTACACATGTTGTTTTATGACATTGGTTAACAACCCCACGACATATCAACCCTCTAACTTCTCAACCATTTTTTTTTTTTTTTTTGGTGAAAATACACATAGCCAAAGATACACCATTTCAAAAATTTCTACATGCACAGTTCAGTGACATTGACTACACTCTTCTAATTGTGCTGCTATTCTCACTTAAGATGAAGGCTGACAACAAAATAGTTTCTCATTTAACAGTTACTACACATGTTGCCCTATGACAATGGTTAACAATCTCACAACACATCAACAATATCCTTACTCAAACTTGGGTTCCCTATCACCAGCTTCCTTCTCCCCTCCTGCCTTCTGGCCCTTGTCACTGGACTACTGTACCTCATTAGTTCCGTTTGGTTTTATGGGGCTGTCCACTCCCAGGCTGAATGGTGAACCTTGGAGATAACTTCACCACTGAGCTAAAAGTGTGTCTGGGGGCCATACTGTCAGGGTTTCTCCAGTCTCCTTTAGGCCAGTAAATCTGGTCTTTTTTTTGTGTGTGTGTGAGTTAGAATTATGTTCTACATCCTTCTACAGCTTTGTCCAGAACCCTCTGCTGTGATCCTTGTCAGAGCAGTCAGTGGTGGTAGCCAGGCACCATCTAGCTGTACTGGACTCAGTCCGGTGGAGGCCTTGGTAGCTGTGGACAATTAGTCCTTCAGACTAATCTTTTCCTTGTGTCCTGTTCTCTTAATTCTTCCTTGCTTCCGAAGGGATGAGACCAGTGGAGTATTTTAGATGGCCGCTCACAGGCTTTTAAGACCCCGGACACTACTCACCAAGGTAGAATGTAAACATTGTCTTTATAAACTGTGTTATGCCAATTGAGCTAGATGTTCCCCAAGACCATGGTCCCCACAGCCCTCTGCCCAGCAATTCAGTCCCTCAGGGAGTTTGGATGTGTCTATGGGGCTTCCATGACCTTTCCTTGTACAAGTTGTGCTAGTTTCCCCTGTACTGTGTACTGTCTCACCCTTCACCCAAGATACCACCTATCTATTGCCTATTTAGTCTTTTGTTTTGTTTTTTTTGTGTGTGTGTCTTTTCTGTGAAGTTGGGTCAGTCGAATATTTATTTATTTATTTTTTTAATTGTACTTTAAGTGAAAGTTTACAATTCAAGTTAGCTTCTCATACAAAAATTTATACACACATTGTTATGTGACCTTAGTTCTTCAGCCTAGGCTGTGATGGCACACTCCTCCTTTCCTCTTGGGATTTCCCATGTCCATTTAACAAGCTCCTGACCTTTCCTGCCTTCTCATCTCACCTCTGGACAGAGGCTGCCCATTTAGTCTCATATATCTACTTGAGCTAAGAAGCACACTCTTCACGAGTATCACTTTATGTCCCATAGTCTAGTCTAATCTATGTCCAAAGAGTTGACCTCGGAAGTGGTTTTAGTTTCAGGCTAACAGAGAGTCCAGGGGTCATGTCTTACGGAGTCCCTCCAGTCTCAGTCAAACCTTTAAGTCTGGTCTTTTTACTAGAATTTGAGTTCTACACTACTTTTTTCCTGCTCCATCAGGGACTCTGTGTCATGTTCCTTGTCAGGGCAATCACTGGTGGTAGCCAGGCACCATCTCATTCTGGTCTCAGGCTGATGAAGTCTCTAGTTTATGTGGTCCTTTCTGTCTCTGGGGCTAATATTTTCCTTGTGTCTTTGGTGTTCTCATTTTATGTCTTAATAAACATTTAAATTCATAGACCCCAATCGCAGGAAGGTTTTTGCAATAATGTACTGTGCTAAGAGCGGAGGCTAATACCAGAAAGCAGCAAGCAGAATGTACTCAAGAAGAGGCACGGTCACCGATGATGTGCTGCAACAGCTTCTCAGGGCTCGCCAAGGCCACTGAGTACATTGCTGCCCAGTTCCACATTCAGTGGCATCATGTTGGCCATTGGCCACATGGTAGTGTTTACACATAAACACTATAAACACAGGCTTATTTTCTTTGTCGTGTGTGTGTGTTTTGTCTTTTGGAGAGCTAGCTGTTAAACATTTACCAGCACAGCATAGGCACTCATTTCAAATTCTCAACCCAGCTCCCTCCCTACACTTTCTCAGCTGTGAGAAGAAAGATCTTGTACCAGACATTTCTGGGTTTAGCTTTATCCAGAAGTCATAGGGAAGATGCTTTCAGGAAAGGGGGCCTTATTGATGCCATAAAACCAGAGCACACACTGGGCTCCATTTGATAAAGAAGTTCAACATCCTCAAGAAGGAAACTCAGAGACAAAAGCTAAGTCTGACACAAAATTAACAAAGACTATTTCTTCATAAACTAGCAGCATATATATATATATGTGTATATATATATATATATATTTTAAGTAGGAACAGTCTCTGATTGTCAAGTGTTCTTTTCAGGTGGGATTTTTTGAAGCAAGGGAGACTTTCTAGTCGTTCTTTAGGAACATTAGGCAGTCCTTGGTTGGCTGCAAAGAAGCAAGGCAGCATTTTGGGGACATTTCAAAAGAGAAAGAATTATTCAATGTGGGAAAAGGGTTTTCTTTGCAGGTCATTGGGGGGCTTTTTGTGGTCAAACTGTCATAACGATCCTTATGAGAGGTGGCTGCCATGGTAGGCAGTTTCTCAGAGAAAGAAATACTGTGTCATAAATGTCAGAGCCTATATTAAGCTAGATGGATTGCCTACTTGAGTATAAACACCTGGCATGCTTTTCTTGGAATCACAATGGAACCTTGTGAATTTAAGGAAATCAGACTGGTCAAGACCATAGCTTAGTAAATTTTAAAATGTCAGAAATATGGAAAATTGATGTTATGATTTGAATCAAATATTGGTGTTCATTAAATTGATTATTCCATTAATTTATTTATTCCATTCACTAACCCTGTACAGGAGCCAGAACCAATATCTTCATTTTATAAATAAATCTATAAGGCATAAGTACTTAGAAGTCACTGTGTCGAATTTCCATCAAATACAGAGCTCTTGGCCACAATCCCTGAACATTTGCTTCCCTGTCTCTGCTTAAACATCTCACTACTTTGGGAAGGCAAGCAGTTTCTGACATTAGAGAATCCTTCCTTTGATTGTGCCAAGATCTTTCTCTCTTTCACTGTAATCCATTCCCTGTTGAGTTAGGTAACAATAAAAATTCTTCCACATTGTAGGCCTTCAATATCAGAAGGCCGGCAGCTATGGGTTTCCCCCAGATCTTCTTTGTGCTAAGCATTTCCAGCCCTCTCAATTTTCAAGCATGATTTATGAAACTTTTCATAGTCCGTCTCTGGGGCAGATCATAAGTACATTTAACAGTTCTCTGAAGTAACAGGACACAACATTACAGAGTGGGTAGCACAGCCCTGAAAACAGTAAGAAGCATAAAAACTATGATAACTTAAAACCTTTGATATAAATTGTCAAGATAATTGAAACACTTCTCTAAGCTGTTATCTCTCTCTCATTCAACACCTTTACTGTAAACAACCATGAATCTCAAAGTCAAAAATATCCCTGGGCCACCAATTTGTTCTATTTTATTTCATTTCCTAATGACATTATTCAAATTTATATGTCTATACTATCACTATTTTAGCCTTCTATTGGAGCCTGGGTGGTATAGTGGTTAAGAACTAGGCTGCTAACCAGAAGGTGGGCAGTTTGAATACACCAGTTGCTCCTTGGAAACCCTATGGAGCAGTTCTACTCTGTTCCATAGAGTCACTATGAGTCGAAATCGACTGGATGGCTTCAAAAGATTATTTATTTATTTATTTTGGTTCATGCTCTTGAATAATAGTCTACAAGAGCATCTGACAACTAATTTATTTTTAACTTTTCCCTGGATTTGAGTAAATCTGATTTCCTAAGGTCCTGAGTCTGACTCACATAGGACTAATTTTCTTTTTCTTCAATATTCCATTTTCAAGCTACCAGTATCTCTGACTGAAAGCTCCTTTCATTTGTGTCCAAGCTGTTATAATGGTCGAAGGTATCAATAACACTGTTTGTAACAGAAGTAGGAGACCCGGGTTCAACTCCCAGCCAATGCACCTTCTGCCACCATCCATCTGTCAGTGGGAACTTGCATGTTGCTATGATGATGAACTGGTTCAGACTAAGACAGACTAGGAAAAAAATGTCTGGTGCTCTACTTCTGAAAATACGCCTATGAAAACTCTATGAATCACAATGGTCCAATATGCAATTGATTTGGGGCATGGTGCATGACGAGGCAACATTTCCTTCAGTTGTGCATGGATTTGTCTGTCAGGAGTCAGGGGCCAACTCAATGGTGGTGGAAAACCACAACAATAGGCTTCTTGCAAATTGTCTAAGTGGTTAGGTTCTTATCACTGCCCCACCTTGCCTCTTTGCTCTGACTTAGCAAAGTAAACAGTATCTTCTGCTACTCTGTTGGCTGATAAATGCCTCAATGCCATTGCCTCACCTTCTTTTGAGAAAATGGGCAAATGCTTGCAAACCTGGTTTATAACTCAAACAAGAAACTATTTAGCCATATGTTAATTTTGAAGAAAAATAGTACTACCTGTTTTAATCCACCACTTTATTCACCTTGTCTCAGTTTTTTTTTTTTTTTCTTTTCTTTTCTTGGTCCCACAAAAGTTCAATGTGATGATTTATCTAAAGTATGTAATCCAGAGTTTAAACAAAAACAAAAGCAAAAAAAAAGCCTTCAGGATTAATGTTGCAGAATAGCTTCAAGCAAACCCAATCCTATCATTTTAGAGGGAGAAATAGTCATTGAATATTTATGTCCCGTGTTTTTGCTTAAAAAGAAAACTGCCATTAATTTGCATGTACATTTTTATGTATTTAAATGTTAGACATTTATCACATGGGGAATGCTGTGTAAAGAATAGCAAATATAAATCAAGTTCTATTTCTCCCCCACAGAATTATAATCTAGAGTATTTGTTTTCATTAGTAATGCTTATTAAATCTAATACCCTCCAATAAAATGTTAAATGTAAATTGCTTCCCAATTTTCCAATTCTACATAAAGGTTTAAGCCAGCAAATGAAAACAGTCTCTTGCTTTCCAAATAGCAAGTGATGTAATTAAACAAAATTAACAAACCGGCATGCAAATTATAAAATTAAATATGTATCTAGATAAGATTTAAATAATGTTTAGTGTAATATATTCACTTTGTAATGTACTTACTTTGTTTATTTTCTGTTTGTTTCTTATATTTTTTCACTTGTTGATTAATTACAGTCTGCTTAGTGATTTCTAAACACATGCATTAATTAATTCTCTGTGTGTAGAAATAATGTGCCTATTATTAAAGATTGCTGAGGCATTCTCTTGCATATAGCCATATTTACAACATGAAAAACATCTGTATGAAAAATAGATAGTTACCCCTGTATTTACTCACCCCATTCATGACACGGGGTAAGTATGGCAGCCCTCACCAAGTCCTTTGTGGTCTGCTAGGCGGCATTCTTGAGAGTCAGTATATTGTAATTCAGGAGTAGGCAATCTTTTTCTGTAAAGGGTGAAATAGTAAATCTTTTTGAGTTGGTGGACCAGAAGGGCTCTGTTGCAAGTACTCTAATTTGCAGTTGTAATGTGAAAGCAACCACAGACAATACATAAAAAAAATGAGTATCGCTATGTTCCAATAAAACTTTATTTATGAACATTGAAATTCAAATTTCATATAATCTTCATATATTCTTCTTTTGATTTTTTCAACCATTTAAAAGTTCTTCAGACAAAAATACACTGAATTTGATGATATGATGAGAATGAGGATAATAGTGATAGGATTTATTTTGAAGAACACAACGATGACCTTGTTAATCAACTGGTGTCCTCTATAGCTTGTGTTCTTGCAACAATTCAGAACAGAAAAGACATGAAAAATCCAATAATATTCAGGGGTCATTATGATTACATTAGTATTCATGTTCATAAGTCATCCCATAGTCAAAAGTGAAAGACGTAATGCCTTAACCTTCTGAGATGTTCCTATTTTCTATATGACACAACTATAATACCAGCTTCACAAATGTAAGAATTAAAAATTAACAAAAGTACAAAGCACTTCCCAGTCTTATATCTATATCTATACCTATGACTATGCCCATGTCCATATCCATATCCATGTCTATGTTGATGACAACATCAACATCGACATCGATAGCTATATCTATCTCGATACATAATGGATTATTTATATATATGTGTGTGTGTGTGTGTGTGTGTGTGTGTGTGTGTGTATGTATCTATATAGATAGATAGATACATATATGTATACATATATAGGATCCCTGATGGCCCAGTGATTAAATGCTATGGCTGCTAAGCAAAAGATTGGCATTTCGAACCCACCAGCTGTTCCTTGGAAACCTTATGGGGTGGTTCTACTCTGTCTTATAGGGTCACTATGAGTCTGAATCGACTCGATGACAATGTTTTTTTTGTTTTCTTTTTATACGTACATATGTGTATATGTTTTTAGCTGCCATTGAGTTGGCCCCTGACTCATGGTGACCTTACACACAATGCAATACCTTGTCCAGGGATTGAACCACTGTGAGTTATAGGGTTTTCATTGCTGATTTTTGGAAGTAGATTGTCAGAACTTTTTTCCTAATCCATCTTAGTCTGGAAGCACCACTGAAACTTGTTCAACATCATAGCAACATGTGAGCCTCTACTGACAGACGGGTGCTGGCTACAATTGATGTGCATAGGCTGAGTGTCAAAACCTAGTCTCCCACGGAAGGTGAGCATTCTACCACTCAACTACTGATATATATATATATATATATATATATATATTTTCCAACCAGGATTGGAACTTGCCACATACACACATAATAATAGACATTTAATGAATACTAGTAATTAATATGACTAACAGTTATTTTATTTGTAGCTACCTTCTTTTCTCCTTCATTTCCTACTACAACTAACAATTAAAAAATATGATCTTTTAATATTATGAGTAGTAGGTAGGAAACTCTGATAAAGGAATTTCAACTTGGAAATTATTTTGCAAAATCATCATACTTGAGATTGAGAAATTGACTTATCTGCGTAAGTGGTAACAGAGAATCCCATAAAAGACATTCTTCCTAACTAAAGGAAATGTTCAGAAATACATGTTTCTTACAATAGCGTGATTCAGTGATGGAGGGTAGGAGAGCTGGTGGGGATGGAAGAGAAAGAAGAGTGGTGGATTTTTTTTCAGTACAGTGTACATCTATGACTTAGATTTTCTTCTGGCTTAAATCCTATACATGTTTTGAACAAAAGATCGATGGGACCAAAAACAGTCATTTATCTATATAAGATTAAATAAAGAACATAAATTAGAATTCCTTCATAGCTTCTGCCCAAAATGTAGTACTAATGTCAGTGAAGAATTTTTTTATGACTTTAAATAACTGAAAACAAGTTGATTTGAAAAGCAAGCTAAATAGGGCTAATATGAGAAGACATCATGTTCCAGCAGGCATCAGTAGCATCTTGAGACCTTTGAATAATTTTTGGTCTTCATCACAAGCGTTATTACCTCTTGTTAGAGGAATCTAGGAAGAAAATGGCAGCAACTACTGAAAAGCCTATCAAATCATTTAATAAGGGGACAAGAATCTCTTCCTGAGAGGTTCCAGAAATACTTGAGCTATTTCAGAAAGCATGGATCCCCACAGTTAGTGGCAAAAGAGTTTTTATTGGGAATTAATTTATGCCTCCAGAATTTAGGTAAACATGGATTCTAGACATATGGAATTGTGGATTTTTAGGCCAATCTATTGCAGAAGATGCAAGAAGACTCCAGAAAAATAATGTTATTTATCCAAAATTTAAAAAATAGTTAAACTCAAAGCTGAGGGTGGCAGAACAGTAAAATTCTGTCCTGCCTTCTTCTCACTTATTGTCTTAACTAGTGCTGCTGTAACAGAAATGCCACAAGCAGATGGCTTTAACAAAGAGAAATTTGTTCTCTCAAGGTCTAGGAGGCTAGAAGTCCAAATTCAGGGTGCCAGCTCCAGAGGAAGTCTTTCTCTCTCTGTTGGCTCTGGGAGAAGGTCATTGTCATCAATCTTTCCCTGGTCTGGAAGCTTCTCAGTATAGGGGCCCCAGGTTCAGAGGATGCCCCCCCTCCTTCTTCTTCATTCTTGATGGTAGGAGGTCCCCCATCCTCTCTGATTACTTCTCTCTTTTGTATCTCAAAAGAGATTGATTCAAGATACAACCTAAATCTGCAGATTGTGCCCTGTCTCATTAAGATACTTTGCTCTAATGCTGCCTCATTAACATCATAGAGGTTAGGATTCACAACACCTAGGAAAATTATATCAGATCCCATAATGTAGGACAACCACACAATACTGGGAATCATGGCCTAGCCAAGCTGACACACATTTTGAGAGGACACAATTCAACCCATAACAGTCCATCCTTAGGCCCCCCAAAATTCATGTCCTTGCCACATGTAAAACACACTCACCCCGTCATATCATAGCAAAAGTTGTAAATCAATTCTCAGTCCAAAATCTCCATGGGAAAAATTCCTCTTCATCTGTGAAATCTAAAATACAAATTATGTTTCCAAAGTACAATGGTGGAACAGGAAAAAAGTAGACATTTCCATTAAAAATGGGAGAAATTGGAGAGAAAGAAGGGTTAACAGTCACCAAGCAAGTCAGCAGAACACATTATATTTGCTCTCAAGGACTGAAAACAACCCTCTGTTCTCTGAGACATTTAGGTAATTACTCTGCCCTTCAGAGTCTGAGTGTTGGCCACACTCTCTAGATTCTTGGTGGATGCCATTCAGCCCTGGGCTTCTGCTCTGCCTTCCAGGCCCACTGGAAAAGCAACTCTTCTCCCTTGCATTTGGGTGGCCCCATTTTCCTGGTCCATCTGAAGGGCAACTCCAGCCTCTCGGCCCTGGCAGTTCCCACTCTTCTGCCCCTTAGCCATGGCAGACCTGCCACATCAGCTTTGGGCAACTGATCTGGCTCCATCCTGCTGGCACTCATGAAAGGCAGCCCCACACTCCAGAAACCAAGTTGGCAAAGATCTGACTCTTCGAAACCTATGAGGCCATGGCTCCACCCTTTGAGACCCTAAAAGTCATGGCCCCACCTTTTGAGACTGAGGCAGCTCTGCTTCCTGTGTTCCTTATATCTCTAGCTTGTGCTTTCTGGTTTCTTGGCCTCTCAGACCCTCGAGCCCTTGGGCAGGCCTGGCATCTGCCCTGCTCAGGCAAGCGTTTCAAAGCTCTGTAGCTCAACTGATAAGTGCCCAGAGGCACCTCACTGCACCAGGATATCTCTTACCTGAAGGCAGTCAGCTCTTTTGCTCTGTGGGTTGGCTCCCACTCCATCTTGCTCTGGTGTCCTGGTTCAGCTGTCATAATTTCTCTGCTGCTGCTTCTTGCTGTCTGCAGCATCTCCCATGTTACAACTCTTTTCACTTCCTTCTGAGCCCCCACCAGGATTGCCTATGATGTCCATAACTTTACTAACAGTCTCCTCAAGGCATTCTAGGCTTTTACTATTAGACGCCTTAAAACTCTTCCAACTTCTACCCATTCACAGTTTCAAAACCGTTTCCACATTTTAAGTATCTGTTAGAGCAGAACCACACCCCTGGTAACCAATTCTGTCTTAGATATCAAGTGCCACTATAACAGAAATACCACAAGTGGATGGCTTTAACAAACAGAACTTTATTCTTTCACAGTCTATGAGGCTAGAAATCCAAATTCAGGATGCCAGTTCTGGTGAAGGCTTTCTCTCTCTTTCAGCTCTGGGAGAAGGTGCTTGTTATCAATCTTCCCCTAGTCTAGGATCTTCTCAGCACAGGGACCTCAGGTCCAAAGGACTCGCTGCACTCCTCGTTCTTCATGCTTGGTAGTAGGAGGTCCTTCTCCTCTCTGCTCCCATCTCTCTTTTCTATCTCAAAAGAGATTGACTCAATATGCAACCTAATCTTATAGATTAAGTTGCTTCTTTAATACAACTGACTCTAATACCTCTAAAGCTTCATTTACATAACTGCCTCTAAGGTCTCTTTAACATCATTGAGGTTAGGATTTACAACACATGGGAAACTAATATCAGATCACATGATGGAGAAAAACCACACAGTACTGGAAATCATGGCCTAGCCAAGTTGACACACATTTTGGGGTGACACAATTGAATCCATAACACATATTGTTTATTTAAATATTTCTTTTATTTTATGTATTCTAACTTAATTTTAGTACTGATACTTCCCTGTTTCCCCTCAGTTCCATTTTAGTGATTAGAACATATGGTTTCTCTTTCTCTGTCTCTCTCTGTATGTGTGTGTGTGTATCTATATATATGTTTGTGTGTGTGTACACACAAATATACATACATACATATACAAAAAAATACAAAACTGAATAATATCAGTCAATATAAAAATAATAATAAGCAGTTTTTTTTTTTAACCTCAAAAGAAACAAGAAAATCAAAACAAAACAAGAGACTCTGAACTACTTGAAGAAGAGTTAATCATCAAAGAGATGATTAATATGAAGGTTGAAAACAAGTTGTTATTCTTTTGTCACTTAAGATAGAACTGGAAGCCATGAAATTAAATTATATAATAAAGGATAGTCCCCCAAAACAACTAAAAATATGTTATATAAAACTAAAAACAAACAGACATTAATTTCTTTGCTTGGTACTGCATGAATGGTTTCTAGGAGCTGGTCAAAAACTGGGGCCTGGAGAGACTACACAAGATAGCAGATTAATCACACACACCATACAATCCCCCTATGGCAAAGAACTGAGAAACCATGTGAAACAGATACTGATTATAATCTGGGAACCCAGAACAGAAAATGGAAGGAAAAAGAATTAGATCAAACACTAAAGAGAAGGAAAAACTGAATGAAAACAGTGAACGAAGAGACTTATGGACTAAAGGTTCCCTACCAGCTAGTCTGGTGCACCATTGTCATCTTGAGACAAAGCAAACAGCATACCTGGGTGAGGAGCACAATAAGGAAACTTTACAGAATCCCTAATAGGAGACAGAGATACTGTGTAGACAAACATGGAGCAAAGTAAGGTGAGCACGATATGAACTGCATCTAAGGAGGGAAAGTGCAGGAAGGTGTATGAGAGTCCCAGGGATCCAGGTAACCACAGAGGAGGGAGAGAGCCAGAAAATAAGGATGAAACTATTCAACAGCAGCAGTCCCTGGTCATTTGGGTGGGTGTCACTAGCAGAGTGGAGGATCCTTGAAGTGGTGGCTAGAGATCCCCTACCCAACCGAACTCTCACATTTGCTTGGGGATGGGTCCTGATTACTGGCTGCATACTGCTGGGAGTGCCCCAGAACCCACACCAGAGACTGAGGGAACACACTCCCCCTTCTCACCAGCAGTTCAGCAATCAGTGACAGTTGCTCTGGTGCTGTTGGTCCTCCGCCCATCCTCACACTGACCCACCTGCCTGGTGGTACTCTGTGCAACACAAGCACTGTCAGACCTGTGACCAGAGGTTCATGCCCAGTATAACCACTTCTGCGCTACCCTGCCTGCCCAGCCATCCACTGTGTATATTGCCACCACCAGAACTGTCACTGTTCTGGCTGATGACCAACAGTGCAGATTTCTGTGTCATCCACCTAGTGACCGGTGATGCATTCACCCTTGCCCCAACCATCGGGCAACCAATAGTATGCACACACATTGCCAAACCCAGCAACCAGTGAGTACATACCCTGCACCCACACCAGTTAATCAGACAGACAGACACATTGCCTCATCAGCAATGCCAGTCACATCCTGACAGGCACCATCTGCACCACTCACAAATTATGAGGAAAACCTACTGTCTTCTTCTGACATCCACCTAGCTGCAACATCACACATCCCACACCCAAGCAGCACCTGCAGCCCATCTGCACTTGCACTGAAACTCTTTGCTCTCCTCCCACCTACTGAGACACCAATTCATGCACACATAGCAGGCCTACCCCATCCATTTTGGTAGCACTGCCTCACAGTGGATACAGAGACATCCTGCCTTGACTTCCAGAGAATGCACTCACTGCTAGCACCAACCCAAAAGGACCCCATCGTCTCACAAGGGCTATGGAGGGACCACTGACCACCCAACACTTTTCACCCAACATCAGGGAAAGAAACTACTCTACCACCTCCACCCAATCTGGTAAGGGAAGACATATGAGGCTAACTACAGGGGACTCAAACATGGGTTTGAACCCCCACGCTCACTACTGAGAAGAATTCATAACCAGCCAACAGACAACACCATAGTCACACATAGTCCAGAAGCACAAAAAAAATAATTAAAATAATTCAAAGGAAGAAAGACATTCTAAAGACAAAGAGAAGAAACAAAGCTATGGATACAACAAAACAAAATTAAAAAATCAGCACAAATCAAACATACAATACATATAATCAATAAAGAAATATATAAATAAATTAACACCTTCATGCCTTGGAAATAGCAGACAACAAGAAGTCATACGAAGATACAGGGTAAGAAGGCTCAAAAAAGTGAGCAAATAAAACAGGCAGAAAAACTTTCTGAGGAAGAAATGGTAATAGAGTGCCCTGATAAGGATTTCAAAAGCTTTATGTATAGGATATGTCTCACATACTTTGGACATGTTACCAGGAGAGATCAGTCCCTGGAGAAGAACATCATGCTTGGTGAAGCAGAGGATCAGTGCAAAATAGAAAGATCCTCAATGAAATGGATTGACACAGTCGCTACAACAATGGGCTCAAGCATAACAACAATTGTGAGGATGGCACAGGACAGAGCAGTGTTTCATTCTGTTGTACTTAGGTTGGCTATCAGTCAGAATTGATTCGACAGCATCTAACAACAACAATAACATATATAGGATCCTCCAACAGATCATGGAAAACAGAAAGAAAAAAAAAAGAAAAAGAAACCCTAGAAGAATTCAGGAAAACAATACAAAAAAAAAAAAAGACAAACTAAATAGACAATTAGAAACCATACTGAAACAACAACTAGAAATCAAGATTAATAATAACATATCAGAAATAGATAACCCAATGGAAGGACATTGAAGTAAAATTGAAGCACTGAAAGAATCAGCGAAAGAGGATGAATCCCTTGATAATAATTTGTTTGAGGAGCAATCAGAAAAAAGAATGAAGAAAAATAAAGAAAGCCTAACAGTTATATGGAATACTGTCAAGAGAAATATTTTACACATAATTGGAATTCCAGAAGAGGAGAAAAGAAAAACATAGAGAGAACTGTGGAAGATTTCCTGGCAGAAAACTTCTCTAATATCTTGAAAGATGAGGTTTCCATCCAAGAAGCTCAAAGAACCCTATACATGATAGACTCCAAAAGAAAATCACCAATACTTATCACAGTCAAACTTTCCAAAACCAAAGACAAAGTATTCTGAGAGCAGCTCATGAAAAACAAAATATCACCTACAAAGGCACACCAGTAAGACTAAGTGCTGATTTCTTGGCAGAAACCATGCAGGCAAGAAGGCAACGGAATGGCCTATATAGAACCCTGAAAGAAAAGAATTGCCAACCAAGAATCACATATCCAGCAAAATTGTCTTTCAAATATGATGGTGAAAGTAGGACATTTCCAGATAAACAGAACTTAAGAGAATTTGTAAAAACCAGACCATCCTTACACAAAATATTAAAGAGAGTCCTTCAAACAAAGAATCAATGATATCAAACAATAACCTGAGATTAAGACACAAGACAGCATCAACCAGATACCAATGCAAATAAAGAATTCTAAAAAGTAAAATAAAGTTGCAAAACTGGAAAAGGGACACAGAGATCACAATCTGTAAACGACAATGACTTCAAAACAAAAAGTGGGAATAAATGATGTAGTTATAGAACCTCCATATAACAGACTGATTTAAACTTAGGAAGATAAAGGTAAATTCTAGCATAAACACAAAGAAAATTAATAAATATACTCACCAAATTAAAGAAGAAAATCAGAAAGATTCAACAAACACAAAATCAAAAATGACAAAGGAAACAAAAAGAAAAGCCATACACAAACAAAAAAAACTCAGTACAGAAAATTAAACCAAACAAAAATCCGTTAACACCATACACACACACACACACAAAATGGCAGCAGTAAATTCATAAATATCAGTAATCACACTGAAAGTAAATGGTTTAAATGCACCACTCAAGAGACAGAGTGGCAGAATGAACAAAAAAAATGACCCATCAATATGTTGCCTACAAGAGACATATCTCAGTCACAAAGACATAAATAGGTTAAAAATCAAAGGAGGGAAAAAATATATAAAGTGCACATTAAACAAAAGATAGCAAGAGTGCTGATAATAATCTCTGACAAAATAGACTTTAAGTCAAAATCTATTATAAGCTACAAGGAAGGACATGATATAATGATTAAAGGATCTATCCACCAAGAGGACATAACCATAATAAATATTTACAAACCCAATGACGGAGTTCCAAGACACATGAAACAACCTCCAACAGAATTGAAAGTAGACATAGACAGCTCTACAATAATAGTAGGAGTCTTTAACATACCACTTCTGATGGTGGACGGAACAACTAGAAAGAAACTCAGCAAAGATACAGAAGACCTAAATAACGCAATCTACCAACTTGACCTCATAGATACAGAGAGCACACCACCCAACAGCAGCACAGTACATATTCTTCTTCAACACACATGGATCATTCTCCAGAACAGGTCATATTCTAGGCCACAGAACAAGCCTCAATAAATTAAAAAACATTAAAATAATTCAAAGCATCTTCTTTGATCATAACACTATAAAACTTGAAATCAGCAACAAAAATAACAAGGAAAAATAATTAAATACATGGAAATTGAATAATACCTTACTTAAAAACTACTGGATAATGGAAGAATTTAAAACTGAATTTTAAAAATTCCTAGAATCAGATGAGAATGAAAACACATCATACCAAAATCTTTGGGGCACAGCAACACCAGTGCTCAGAGGAGAATTTATAGCAATAAATACATACATAAAAAAGGAAGAAAGGGCCAAACTCAATAGCTTAATCTTAAAACTTGAATAAATAGAAAAGGAGAAGCAAATGAAGTCCACAGTCACAAAAAGAAAGGAAAGAATAAGGATCAGAGCAGAAATACTATATTTTTATGCAAATAATGCACGTCTTCTACGTTTGTTTGTCAATGGCACCCTCACCCATGAGAGATTTTTGTAAGTGCCACTATGCCAATATTCTTTAATGTTGATGTAAAAAAAAAAAATTACACAGCATGTTTACAAAAATACTTCATGGGGGAAGGATGCAGTTGGCAAACAAACATAGAAGATGCCTGTTATTTGTGTATATATGGTAAATGAAATAGAAAACAGAAAAACAATAGAAAGATCAACAACAAGAAGTTGGTTCTTAAAGAGGATCAATAAAATTGACAGACTATGGCCAAATTGACAAAGGAAAAAAAATGAAAGATGAAAATAACCAAAATAAGAAATGAAATAGGTGATATTGCAACAAAATCAACTGAGATAAATAGGATCATAAGAGAATATTATGAAAAATAGTACTCCTACTAAACTGAAAACCTAGAAGAAATGGGCAAATTTCTAGAAACACTTTACCTACCTAAATTAGCACAAATAGAGGTAGACAATCTGAATAGACTCATAATAAAAGAAGAAATTGGAGATGTCTTAAAATAAACATCTCAACAAAAAAAGCCATGGTGTCTTAGTTACCTAGTGCTGCTACAACAGAAATATCATAAATGGATGGTTTTAACAAACAGACATTTATCCTCTCACGTTTAGTACACTAGAAATCCGAATTCAGGGCACCACCTCCAGGGGAAGGCTTTCTCTCTCTGTGGGCTCTTGGGGAAGGTCCTTGTTATCGATTTTCCCTGTCAAGGAGGTTTTCAGGGCAGGGACCATGGGTCCAAAGGATGCGCTATTCTCCTGGCTCCTGCTTCTTGGTGGTATGAGGTCCCCATCTCTCTCTGCTAGCTTCTGGCTTTTATATCTCAAAAGAGAATGACTCAAGACACAACCTAAACTTGTAAAATGAGTTTTGCCTGATTCACATAACTGCCTGTAATCCTGCCTCATTAACATTGTAGAGGTTGAATTTATAACACATAGGAAAATTACATCAGATGACAAAATAGTGGACAATCACACAATACTGAGATTCATGGCCTAGTCAAGTTGACCCATATTTGGGGAAACACAATTCAATCCATGACACTCCTCCCAGATATCTTCTTTGGAGAATTCTACCAAACATTTGGAGAACAGATGACACTAATTCTTCTCAAACTATTCCAGAACATAGAAAAGAAAAGAACGTTTCAGAATTCATTCTATGAAGCCAGCATAACCCTGAAGTCAAAGCCAGGCCAAGACACCACAATATTAGAAAATTACAGACAAAGTTCCCTCATAAATATTAACACCAAAGTTCTCAACAAAATTCTAGCTAACAAAACTCAAAAGCATATCAAAAAAATAACACATCATGATCAAATGGAATTCATACCAAGGATGCGAGGATAGTTTAACATTAGAAAATCAATCAATGTAATTCACCACATAAATAATGCAAAGGAAAAGAGTCACCTAATCATCTAAAGCGATGCAGAAAAGGCATTGGATAAAATCCAATACCCTTTCCTGATGAAAACTCTCAGCAAAACAGGAATAGAAGGGAAATTTCTCAACATAATTAAGGGCATGTTTGCAAAACAAACTGCCAACATTATTCCTTTTTTTTTTTTTTATTTAACTTTTTTTTTTAATTGTACTTCAGGTGAAAGTTTACAGAACAAATAGTTTCTCATGAAACAGTAGTACACATACTGTTTTATGACATTGGTTAACAACCCCACGACATGTAAACCCTCTCCCTTCTCGACCCTTTTTTTTTTTTTTTTTGGTGAAAATATACATAGCCAAAGATACACCATTTCAAAAATTTCTACATGCACAGTTCAGTGACATCCACTACGGTCTTCCAGTTGTGCTGCTATTCTCGCTTTAGATGAAGGTTTACAGAACAAAATAGTTTCTCATTAAACAGTTAGTACAGATGTTACCCTATGACAATGGTTAACAACCCAACTACACGTCAATACTGTTCTTACTCAACCTTGGGTTCCCTATCACCAGCTTTCCTGTCCCCTTCTGCCTTCTAGTCCTTGTCCCTGGGCTGCTGTGCTTCATTAGTCCCTTTTTGTTTTATGGGGCTGTCCAATCCCCGGCTGAACAGTGAACCTCAGAAGTGACTTACCAATGTGCTAAAAGGGTGTCTGGGGGCCATACTCTCGGGGTTTCTCCAGTTTCTTCTAGGCCAGTAAATCTGGTCTTTTTTTGTGTGTGTTAGAATTGTGTTCTACATCCTTCTCCAGCTCTGTCCAGAACCCTCTGTTGTGATCCTTGTCAGAGCAGTCAGTGTTGGTAGCTGGGCACCATCTAGCTATACTGGACTCAGTCTGGTGGGGGCCTTGGTAGCTGTGGTCCATTAGTCCTTTGGACTAAACTTTTCCTTGTAACCTGTTCTCTTCATTCTCCCTTGCTCCCGACGTTGTGAGACCAGTGGAGTATCTTAGATGGCCGCTCACAGGCTTTAAGAACCCGGACACTACTCACCAAGGTAGAATGTAGAACATTGTCTTTATAAACTGTGTTATGCCAATTGAGCTAGATGTTCCTTGAGACCATGGTCCCCACAGCCTTCCGCCCAGCAATTCAGTCCCTCAGGGAGTTTGGTTGTGTCTATGGAGCTTCCTTGACCTTTCATTGTACAAGTTTGCTGGTTTCCCCACTATTGTGTACCGTCTCACCCTTCACCAAAGATACCACTTATCTATTGTCTATTTAGTATTCCCCCCACCCCCACCCCTCCCATCACTGGTAACCTACTAAGATTGTTATCTTTGCGTGTAAACTTTTTCATGAGTTTTTACAATTGAGGTCTCGTACAATATTTGTCCTTTTTGATTGACTTATTTCACTCAGCATAATGTCCTCTAGTTTCATCCATGTTATGAGATGGCTCACAGATTCATTGTTGTTCTTTCTCGTTGCATAGTACTCCATTGTGCGTGTGTACAATAGTTTGTTTATCCATTCAACTGTTGATGGGCATCTAGGTTGTTTCCATCGTTTTCCTATTGTAAACAGTGCTGCCATGAACATAGGTGTGCATATGTCTACTTGAGTGATGACTCTTATTTCTCTAATATATATTCCTAGGAGTGGGATTGCTGGATCGTATGGTATTTCTATTTCTAGCTTTCTAAGAAAGCGCCGTATCATTTTCCAAAATGGTTGTATCATTTTGCATTCCCACCAGCAGTGCATAAGGGTTCCGATCTCCCCGCAGCCCCTCCAACATTTGTTATTTCCAGTGTTTTTGATTCGTGCCAGTAATGCCGGGGTGAGATGGTATCTCATTGTGGTTTTAATTTGCATTTTTTTAATGGCTAGTGATCATGAGCATTTCCTCATATGTCTGTTGGCCGCTTGAATGTCTTCTTTGGTGAATTGTCTGTTCATTTCCTCTGCCCATTTTTTAACAGGATTATTTGTCTTTTTGTTGTAGAGGTGTTGGATTTTCCAGCAGATTATGGAGATTAGACCTTTGGCCAACGTTATTCTTAATGGACAAAGACTAAGAGCATTCCTCTTGAGAAATGGAATGAGGCAAGAATGCCCTTTATCACCAGCCTTATTCAGTATTTTACTGGACATCCTAGCTAGAGCAATAAGTCAAGAAAGGGAAATAAAGAGTACACAAATTGGAAAGGAATAAGTAAAATTATCCTTATTCAGAGAGGACAAGATCCCATGTATAGAAAATCTCAGAGACTCCGCAAGAAAGTTAGTAGAACTAACAGAAGGATTCAGCAAAGTGGCAGAGTACAAGATCAACACACAAAAATCGGTTGGGATCCTGCACACTAACAAAGAGGCTCTGAAAAGGAAATCAAGAAAACAATACCATTTACAATAGTCCCCAAAAGGATAAAACACTAGGAATAAACCTAACCAGGGGCACAAAAGACTTACACAAGGAAAACTATAAAACACTACTGCAAGAAGCTAAAAGAGATCTACATAAATGGGAAGAAAAAAATCCATGCTCATGGATTGGAAGACTTAACATTATGAAAATGTTAATACTACTAAAAGCAATCTATAGATATAATGCAATCCTGATCCAAATCTCAATAACATTCTTGAGATGGAAAAACTAATCTCCGACTATATGGAAAGGGAAGAGGCCCCAAATAACTAAAGCGATACTGAAGAACAACAAAGTAGGAAGCCTCACACTTCCTGATCTCAAAACTTACTATACAGCCATGGTAATCAAAACATCCTGGTACTGGTTCAATGACAGACACATAGACCAATGGAATATAATTGAGAACCCAGAAGTTACTCCATCTATCTGTGGGCAACTGATCTTCACCAAAGTTCTAGTCCATTTGATGGGGAAGAAAAAGTGTTTTTAACAAATGATGCTGGCAAAACTGGATATCCTTTTGCAGAAAAATGAAACAGGATTCATATCTCACACCATGCACAAAAACTGACTCAGAATGGATCAAATACCTAAATGTTAAAGCTAAAACTATAAAGTGCCTGGAAGATAACATTCTTAGTTCCTGAATCTAATTTTTGGCATAAATAGCCTATATCAAACGAAACAAAAAATACTCAAACAACAGAAGACAAATTAGATAACTGGGACCCCTAAAAATTAAATACTTATGCTCATCAAAACATTTTACTGAAAGAATAAATAGAGAACCAGAGACTGGCATACATATACAATGTAACAATATGCAACGTTAACAAATGATGAGGAGTCTGAGAAATGTCTTATAACATGGATGAATCTTGAGGACATTATGCTGAGTGAAATAGGTCAATCACAAAAAGACATATATATTACATGGTCCCACTATTATAAAAAGTCTAGAATAGATATACACACAGAAAGAAATGTTCTTCGTTGGTTATCAGGGATGGGAGGGAAAGGCAGGGGAAATCACTTTCTAGTTGGTAGATACTTTTCATGATGGGAAAGGCAAGACAAAATATGCATGAAGTCAGCACAAATTGACCAATGTAAATAAAGACACTAAGAAGTACACAAGAAAAAAGGGACAATTTTGGTAAATGCTATGGCATACACAATTTTGCAACAACAGTAAAAACAACCAAAAAATATGTATGTGGTTATGTAGGTAGATAGGCATGCACATATGTGTATAGAAAGTCATATGCGAGTAAATGCACATGCAGGTTAGGTGTATCTGTAGTCATATGCATATACATGTTTGAGTGTGCTGCATATATGTCCACATATATAACAAAGCACATAGGAGGCACAGTTACAGAGGCTTTCTAGACATATACAAACAACTGCAGGGATTGGTTTACTGGATTAAAAGTCTTGGGATCATAGTCTCAGAGGAAAACTTAGTCAATTGGCATAACATAGTTCACAAAGATAATGTTCTATGTTCTAGTTTGGTGAAGAGCATCTGGTGTCTTAAAAGCTTGTGAGCAGCCATCTAAAATACAACTATTGATCCTACTAGTATGGAGCAAAAGAGAAGGAAGCAAATTAAAGGCTCAAAGAAGAAACTAATCCACAGGACTAATAGCCCTCAAAACCACAGCCTGTTCTAACCTGAAACCAGAAGAAGATGGTGTCCAGCTACCTCTACCAACCATTCTGACCAGGGACACAATGGAAGATTCCAGATAGAACGGGAGAAAAATGTAGAACAAAACTAAAATTCCTAAAAATGGCCAGACTTACTGGACTGATAGAGACTAGGGGATCCCCTGAGACTATCACCCTAAGATAACCTTTGAACTTGGAATTGAAGCTATTTCTGCAGGTCACCTTTCAGCCAAATAATAGATTGGTTTATAAAATAAACCATATCACCTGTGAGTAATGTGCTCCCTTAAACAATTAACTATGTGAGACCAAGCTGTCAACATTTTCCCAAAAGCAAAAATAAGAAGGTGTTCTGGATTGAATTGTGTCCCATTAAAATGTGTGTCAACTTTTCTAGGCCATGATTCCTCGTATTGTGTGCATGTCCTCTGCTTTGTGACCTGCTATAATTCTCCTATGTGTTGTAAAATCCTAACCTCTATGATGTTAATGAGATGGGATTAGAGGCAGTTATGTTAATGAGGCAGGACACAATCTACAAGATTAAGTTGCATCCGAATCAATCTCCTTTGAGATATAAAAGAGAGGAGTGATCAGAGAAGAGAGGGACCTCATTAGCACCAAGCATGAAAAGCCAGGAACGGAGTGCATCCTTTGGACCAGAGTTCCCTGCACTATGAAACTTCTAGACTGGGGAAGATTGATGACAAGGACTTTTCCCAGAGCTGACAGAGAGAGAAAGCCTTCCCCTGGAGGTGGCACCCTGAATTCGGACTTCTAGTCTACTAAACGTGAGAGGATAAATGTCTGTTTGTTAAAGCCATCCATTTATGATATTTCTGTTATAGCAGCACTAGATAACTAAGACAGAATGCAAGGAGGGGAAGGGAAGCTAGATCAATGGAAACAGAATAAACAGAATGGAAATAATGAGAATACCGACATTGTGAAAATTGTAACCGATGGTACAGAAAAATCTGTATAAAAATTGCTAAAGGGGAACTTAATTTACTGTGTAAACTTTCACCTAAAATAAAATAAAATATTATTAAAAAAAATTGTGGACTGGTAAATTTGTTCATGTTTATTTTAAAGTCTTCATGTGAAACTCAAGAGAGAACTTTATTTCTATGTGGCTTCTGAGAGGAAAGAATTAATGACCTTAGTAAATCGCAAATTTCTTCATTCAAATCTAAGTGAATCAAATTTGTTGTAAACCACCCTAGAGGAGAAAGTAAGGCGTAGCTGATCTCAATGGTAACTTCTGAGGACAGATTTAGAGCCCATCCACCCCACGGTATAATACCTTTAAAAGTATTTTGTAACACCTTTAACAATCTATTTGGTCTGCAATGGAGCCAAAGCAATCCCAAATGTATCCTTTCCTTTGACTCATTTAGAGGAATGATGATTTAAAATAGTTTTAATGAATTTAATATAAGGATAAACAGTAAATGCTAAAGGATATGCAGTACAGTAATATCAAGGTAGGTTGACAATGGATGTTTGCATGTGTTTGTTGTACTGTGGTGGCTTGCATATTACTCTCATGTTGGAAGCTATGCCACTAATATTTCAAATACCAGCAGGGTGGACAGGTTTCAGCAGAGCTTCCAGACTAGGATAGATTAGGAAGAAAGGTTCGGCCATCTATTTCCGAAAATTAGCCAGTGAAAATCCTATGAATCACAACAGAATAGTGTTGTGATGGAAGATGAGCCCTCTAGGCTGGAAAGCACTCAAAATACACAGTGGTCGCAACAATGAACTTGAATGTATCAACTGCTAAGAAGATGATGGAGAACCAGGAAAAATTCCCTTTTGTTGTACTTTGGTGGCTAGAGTCAGAGCCAATTCAATGGATACTAGCAAGAACAACAGACAATGGATATCCTTGTAAAGATAATTTGTGAGAAGAGAGTATGAAACATTACAAAACAGTTTGGCAACATTTTCCTTCCATTACAACATACGAAACCGAAAAACCAAACTCGTTGCTGTCAAGTCGATTCTGACTCATAGCGACCCTATAGGACAGAATAGAACTGCCCCATAGGGTTTCCAAGGAGCAGCTGATGAATTTGAACTGCTGACCTTTCGGTTAGCAGCCGAGCTCTTAAACACTGCGCCACCAAGGCTCCTAAAACATACCATGGTACCATTATTTTGAGCTCTTACGATAAGAAATATTGTATATACATTTCAAATAAAATATAAAGATTTGGTGTTATTGAAACAAGGATGCTCTTAACATTCATTTTCTCTGTACCATAGTGTGTACAAATAAATGTAAATTTTGGAATTTCCTCCTTTTCTTGATGAAAATAGGAGAATGTAATATTGTTAAAAAGATTAAAAATATTTCCTTCAAAAAGGTATGAGGCCATAATAGCCAAAATACCCAGTGTACAATAAAAAATCACCCATCATACCAAGAACCAAGAAAATCACAACCTGAGTGAGAAAAACAATCAACTAATGCCAGAGACTGAAATGAATTAGATGCTGAAATTACCTGATGGGGAATTTAAAGCAGCCATCATAAGAGTTTCAATGAGAGATTATAAATTCTCCGGGAAGAAATGAAATAAAAAAGGAAAAAGAAACCTCAGCAAAGAAAAAGATGTTATAAAAATAATCAAATGGAAGTTATAGAACTGAAAAATAATAGAGTGAAGATCATCTAGGATACTTAGTGAACGAGGAAAGAATAGAACTCACGCAGTCTGAAAAGTAGAGATATTATGCTGAAAAAAAAAAATTGAATAGAAACTCTAGGACCTGTGGAACATAACAAAAAATTTAACATTTGTATCATTTGAGTACTGGAAGGAGAAGAGAGAGTGGGACTGAAAGATTATTTGAAGAAATGAGAGCTGAAAACTTCCTAAATTTGGGCAAAAAATACAAATTTATAGATCCAAGATAAATCCTAATGAGTATAAATAAACCAAGAAAATCCACACCAAGACACATCATAATTAAACTTTTGAAGACTAAAGAAAAATACATAAATTTGAAAGCCAGAAGAAAGAAAAATGCATTTTCAATAGAGGAATACCAGTTCAAATGACAGTGGATTTCTCATCTTAAACAAGGCAGCCAAAAGAAATCACACAATATTTTTAAAACACTAAAAGAAAAGTACTGTGAACCATAATTTCTATATCTGGTGAAAATATGCTTTATGAATGAAGGAGGAAATTAAAGCATTTTGATATAAGAAAAACTTTTTTTTAAATTGTCTCTTGCAGACTGATCTACACAGATTGACTAAAAGTGCTTCAAATAGAAAGGGAATGATAAAACAAGGAATCTTGAAGCATGAGAAAAAAAGAAAGGACAACTGAAAGAGTAGAACATAGGTAAACACAATATACTGTATTGTTTCCTGTAAGTTTTATAAATCATACCTGAAGACTAAACAAAAAATTTAGCACCATCTGATGCTTAAGATAATGACATTTAAAGAGGGCAAAAGTTAGGGTCCTAAATGCAAGTGAAGTTTGCACACTTCCCTCAAATGAATTAAGATTTTTATAGCTATCAATACTGAAATAATTTGCATGTGTATAACACCCAGAGCAACCACTATGAAAAATATACAAAGACTTACACTCAAAACACAACTAAAAATTTATAGAATCCTAAAAACACTTTCCAGTTACCCACAGAAAGTCAAGGAAAGAGAGACAGTTACAAGTACCAGAAAGAATGAAAAAATCATAATAAGAAACAAAAAAATTTAAAATTATTGACATAAGCACTAACTTAACAATAATTATCTTAAATATAAATGGTCTAAATATAGCAATCATAAGAGAGAGATTGGCAGAAGAGATAAAAACACAACCTATCATTAAAATTCAATGATATAGAGATGTTAAAATTCAAAGGATAGAAAAAAAATACGCCACGCAAACATTAACAAAAATATATTCTAAAAATGAGAGGCTATATGTCTTAGGCTGAGTTCTCCAGAGAGGCAAAACCAGTGAAGCATATATATATACACACATACACAGAGAGAGACAGTGAGAGAGATTTATCCCAAGCAAATTGTTCATGCAATTGTAGTTGTAGAGGCTGATAAGTCTCAAATCCATGGGTCAGGAATCAGGCTGGAGACTTCTTCTGACTCATGTAGCTGCAGGGGCTGATGAACCCAATATCAGCAGGTAAGACAGCAGTCTGCTGACTCAAGAACCAAGAACCAAATGTCAGATGATAATGAGTCAAATGCAGGATCCAGAGCAGAGCAAAATCCTGAAAGCCTTGCTGGAAAGTCTGTGTACACTGGATACATCCACACCTCCAAGGAAACTTCCTTTCAACTAATTGGCTGCTCATAGGAGATCTCATCATGGAGTTGATTACATTATATCAGATCTCATCATGGAGGTGATTAAATCATTACATAACTGCCAAACTACATCATAACTGCCAAACCACTGAGAATCATGGCCCAGCCAAGTTGACACACAGCTTTAACCATCATAGTCCACCCTTGTCAACTTGTCACCCATACACATCTCCTTAAACCATACATAATCTCTAAACAAAGCCAATTATAAAGTCATATTTGGGATTAGCATGATACAACTAACACAGGTACAACCAAAAACACACTAATCCTGTTTACATTTTATATTTTATAGGTGAAGAAAACAAAAATATTTGAGGCACACATACAAGGAAGAAATACATGTAACAATTACAGTACTTGTTTCTGCAACTGGTCATGTGGCTGTAGCTGTTATTTAGAACTACCTTCTTCCATCATCCATTCCGTATTCCCTTTACCCTCAGCAAGCACCTCAGCTGGTCTTGGTTCTTTGCCTGGGGTGGGGGGGTGACCCAAACCTTCATTCCTGAAGGGTCTAGACTATTAATAGTTGTGTCAGAATTAGGTTACTGTAGTTTTCCATTGACTTTAATCACAGGGAATAGTAGTACTAAGAGGTGTCCTAAGGGATCTCCTGTGTTCCAGACACACTCTTCTTTACTGCCATTATGCAATATCAGTCCTATTTCCTCTTGGTAATCAGGATAAATCACAACAGCCAATGTGGTAATTCCCTTCCTTACCTGTTGATCCAGAAGAATAAGGAGCTCAAAGTGGCTGAGTGGCATTATTAACATCCCAGTTTAATGGAATCAGTGATGCATCTTCAGGTGGGAGTATTCCTCCCTTTGGAACTAAGACCTCTAGATCTGCAGAGCATAAGGTCATGGGTACAGAAAGCAAAACATTTTTTGAGTAAGTCACTGGGAGTAATAATGAGTGGGGCCAATCCCATTTCCACTTCTTAATTCCTGGACCCATGAATCCTGGCTATGGGAGAAAAAGCACCATATATTGGATGTTAGTTTAGAGCATATACAGCTTCCTGGAGAACAATGTCCCAACCTTGCAAAGTATTGTCACATAGCTGGCATTGTAATAGTGTCTTTAGAAGGTCATTCCATCATTCAATCAAGCCAGCAGCTTCAGGATGATGGGGAACATGGTAAGAACAGTGAATTCCATGAGCATGGACCCATTGCAGCACTTCATTTGTTGTGAAGTGGGTCCCTTGATCCGAGGTGTTGCTGTATGGATACCATGATGGTGAACAAGGCATTCTGGATGTCCACGGATAGTAGTTTTGGCAGAAGTATTACACACAGGGAAGGCAAAAACTACCCAGAATAAGTGTCTATTCCAGCAAGAATAAAACGCTGCCCTTTCCATGTTGAAAGTGGTCCAATGTAATCAACCTGCCACCAGGTTGCTGACTGATCACCTGGAGGGATGGTGCCATATCAAGGAATCAGGATTGGTCTCTGCTGCTGGCAGACTGGGGACTCAGCAGTAGCTGTAGCCAAGTTGTCCTTGGTGAATGAAAGTCCATGTTGCTGAACGCATGCATAACCTCCTTCCCTGCCATGATGGCCACTTTATCCATGAGCATACTGGGCAATGAGGGGAGTGGCTGAGAAAGAGGATGACTGTTTTCCATGGAAGCCATCATCCTATCCACCTGATTGTTAAAATCCTCCACTGCCGAGGTCACATTTTGGAGTATTCACATAAGATGCAAATATTTTCACTTCTTTGGCCCATCTAAAGTGGTCTATCCACATACCTCTCCCCCATACTTCCTTGTCTCCAGTTTTCAAATCATGTTCCTTCCAAGTCCCTGACCATCCAGCCAAACCATTGGCCACAGCCCACGAATCAGTATACAATCACACATCTGGCCATTTCTCCTTCCAAGCAAAGAGAACAACCAGGTGTACTGCGTGAAATCCATTGGGAGGATTTCCCTTCACAACTGTCCTTCAGGGAGGTCCCAGAAAGGGGCTGTGGTACTGCTACTGTCCACTTTTGAGTGGCACCTGTTTATTGCACAGAAACATCTGTAAACAAGGAACTAGTTTTTTCTTCATCCGTCAACTGATCATAAGCAACTCCCCATGAGGCCACAAACTGGAAGTGGCAGATAATGTGACAGAAGTGGAGATCATGGGCATTCGAGCCACTTCCTCATGCAACTTACTTGTGACTTCAGGTCCTGCTTTAGCCTAATCTTGTATATACCACATTCATTTAATGATGAAGTGCTTGCTGTGCACATCTGACTTTATGACTCTGTGGGTCAGACAATATCCAGCTCATGATGGGTAGCTTAGGTTGCATAGTGACTTGATGGCCCATGGTTAAGTATTCAGTCTCTACTAAAGCCCAATAACAAACCAAAAGGTGTTTCTCAAAAAGAGAGTGGTAATCTGCAGAGGATGGCAGGCTTTTGCTCCAAAATTTTAAGGGTCTGAGCTGTTATTCACTAATAAGGGCCTGCCAAAGACTTCAAACAACATCACTATCTGCCACTGACACTTCAAGCACCATTGGATCAGCCAGATCATACGGCTCAATTGGCAGAGGAGCTTGCACAGCAGCCTGAATCTGTTGCAGAGCCTTCTCTTCTTCTGGGCCCCACTCAAAACTAGCCGCTTTTCGAGTCCCTTGATAAATAGGCCTGAGTAGCACATCTAAATGCAAGATACTTTGCCTCCAAAATCCAAAGAGGCCCACCAGGTGATGTGCCTCCTTTTTATTTATGAGAGGGGGCAGATGAAATCACTTATCCTTCACTTTAGAATAAATACTTTGACATGCCACATTCCACCGGACCTATAGAAATTTCACTGAGGTGGAAGGCACCTGAACTTTTTGTCAGATTAATTTCCCACCCTCCAGCATGCAAATGTTTTACCATAATTCCAGAGTCATTTACATTTCTTCCTTACTAGGTCCAATCAACATAATGTCATCAATGTAATGGACCAGTGTGACATCTTATGGAAGGGAAAGGGGATCAAGGTCGCTGTGGACTAAATTATGACATACGCTGGAGAATTGATATACCCCTAATTTAGGACAATAAAGGTATATTGCTAGCCTTGCCAGCTGAAGGCAAACTGCTTCTGGTAGTCTTTTGCAACAGGCATGGAGAAAAAAGCATTAGTCAGGTCAACAGCTGCACAGGAGATATATTAATTTCCTCAAACAATGAAACCACATCTGGTACAGCAGCTGCAATTGGAGTCACCACCTGCTTATGATTTTGATAATCCACTGTCATTCTCCAAGATCTATCTGTTTTTCACACAGGCCAAATGGACAAGTTGAATGGGGATATGGTTGGAATCACTATCCTGGTAACTTCAAGTCTTTGATGGTGGCAGTAATCCCTGCAATCCCACCAGGAATGTGATATATTGCTTTTGGTTTACTATTTTCCTAGGTAGAGGCAGTTCTAATGGCTTCCACTTTGCTTTTCCTACCGTAATACTCCTTACTCCACCCATCAGGGATCCAGTGTGGAGGTTCTGCCAGCTGCTGAGTATATGTATTCCAATTACACATTCTGGAACTGAGGAAATCACTACAGGATGGGTTTGTGGACACACTGGACCCACAGTGAGTCGAACCTGAGCTAAGACTCCATTAATAACCTGACCTCTATATATCCCCAATCTGACTGGTGGGTCACAGTGATGTTTTGGGTCTCCTGGAATTAGTGTCAGTTCAGAGCAAGTATCCAGTAATCCCCCCAAAATCTGATTATTTCCTTTTCCCCATTAAACAGTCACTCTCGTAAAAGGCCGTAGATCCCTTAGGGGAAGGCTAAGAGATAGATTAATAGTATAAATTTTTGGCAGTGTAGTGGGGTCCTTCCTCAAGGGGACCTGACCTTCCCTTCATTCAAGGGATTGTGGTTCTCTAAACTGGCTTAAGTCTAGGAATTGATTGCGGGACTGTGACCCTCCATTCTGGAGGTTCGAGTTAGACTGCCTTTGGCTTGATCTAGACTTCTTCTGCTTGTACGGATCAAGTAAATATTTAGTAGATTTCCCATCTATTTCACTGCTAGAGACACCATGACTAGCCAACCAACGCCATAAGTCCATACGAGTTAGAGTATTCTGATTACTGCTTTGACTCCACTGTCCATTATGGGAACCATGCCCACCTTGTCTTTGTCAGCTGAGTGCCACCACTTGGTCCCTACTACCAAGAGGTCCAATCAGCCCCATTGTAGTTAGGTGTCTTAATTCAGTTACGGCAGTTCCCACTGTCAAATCTGACTCACATAAAATAGTAATCACAGCAGTGTTCAAGGATGCTGGAGTTCTCTTCATAATTTTTTTCCTCACCGTTGTAATAAAAGGTGTGTCCTCTGGGCAATCCATGTGTGGATCTGTGAGTCTAGCCTGATGAATCCACTCTGGCATGCCAATTTCCCTAAGCCTTCAGATACCTTCTTCTATAGTATACCAAGGCAGGTCTGGTACTTCAACTTGATTTAGTGTAGGTTACTGCATAATCCATGACTCAGCAACCCAACCAAATAAACTATTAGATCCTTTCCTAACTTCTCAAGCTGAAACACTGAATGAAGCATCTGTTCTTAGTAGACCCATATCAATAAACTCAGAATGAGCCAACTTTATGTTTCTTGCACCATTACCCCACACCCTTAATAGCTGGTCTCTCACATATTCCCTAGATTTCTGTACGTACATATTAGAAAAGTCAAGCAGTTATTTTGGAGTCTAGCATACTTCTTCCTGGGTCACACTCTGTACTTCACCTTTTGGGGCTCACTGGGACTTAAATCTAATTATAGGTTTATAAGCAAACATAGGTGGAGGGGGTGTGTTTTGAGAACATTCAACATTGTCTTGTAAAGCATCTGCCTCAGGCGATGCCCCAGGCAATGACTCTGATGCCTCCCCAGGCGATAACTCAGATGCTGCCCCAGGTGATATCTCAGACAAAGGCTCTTCAGACATAGCTGTGTTAATCTCATCAGATGGGTGTGGAGGGGCTATTGGTTTTGTTATCAGGAGCGATTGTATATAATTTAGGGGCTCAATGCCACCAGCTTTCTATCTGCTCATATGTCCTCATCCCAAGTTTCAGGATCCCCTTTATTCACAATCAGTGCCCTCGCTGTAACTTCTTACAACATTCCATGTTGGGAATTCTATTGGCGTCGTAATTTAGCCACTCTTTCAACAAGACTCCAGGTTTGTTTTTGGCAATATCACCTCTGTTAGTACAATAAATAAGACTTTCTTTCAGGGCATTAGTGGCAACTTTGAGGTCTTTTATGCAGTGCTTGTGCTGTGACTCTGAAGCCCTGAGCTCATCTCTTTCTTTCACCACATTTTCTAGTGAAAGTAGGACCAACCAACCAGCTTCCTAGTATTTCTCATTCTGAGAAAATTGTAGAAAAGTATCAAACATGCAGTCACCCAGAGCCTTGCCTCTCACCAATATCTGATCTAGTGGTGGTGATATGTTGCATATTTCTTTTGCCACCTCACACTGTTGAATAGACTTCCCTCTTTACTACTGGAAACAGAATCATCAACATCTTTAAGACTAACCAGACTTGAGAGCCAGTTTAGAAAACTCATCCTTATAATATTGTTTCTCATAAACCACTCCTGGTACCAGTTGTCTTAGGCTGAGTTCTACTCAGAAGCAAAACCAGTGAAGCATACCTATCTATCTATCTATCTATCTATATATTAAAAAAAAAAAAAAAAGGCCATTGAGTCGACTCCAACTCATAGCAACCCTGTAGGACAGAATAGAACTGTCCCATAGGGTTTCCAAGGAGCGCTTGATGGATTCAAATTGCTGACCTTTTGGTTAGCAGCCATAGCTCTTAAACACTACACCACCAGGGAGAGAGAGAGAGAGATTTATCTCAAGGAAATGCTTCATGCAGTTGTAGGGGCTGGCAAGTCCCAAATTCATGGGTCAGGTTGGAGGCTTCTTCTGACTCATATAGCTGCAGTGACTGATAAAACCAAGATTGGCAGGTAGAATGGTAGGCTGCTGGCTCAAATATCAAGACTCAGGCTTCAAATGTTAAAGAGCCAAATTCAAGATCCAGAGCAGAGCAAAAGCCAGCGAGCTTTGCCAGAAAGTCCATATATACTGGATGCAGGAAACACTCCCAAGGAAACTCCTTTAAACTGATTGACTGTTCATAGTAGATCTCATCATGGAGATGATTATCTCATTACATAACTGCCAAACTACATCATAACTGCTAAACAACTGAGAATCATGGCCCAGCCAAGCCGACGCACAACTTTAACCATCACACTATATTAACATCTGACAAAGTAGGTTTCAGAGAAAAAAAAAATTATTAAAGCCAAAGAGGATCATTGAATAATGATAAAGAACCAATGCACCAGGAAGACATGACAATTTTAAATGTGTACATGCCAAGGAATAAAATCTCAAAATGCATGAAAAACTGAGCTGGTAGAAGAAATTGAAAAATCCAAAGTTAAAATCAAAAACTTCAATACAATCCTATCAGCAACCCTGGAACTACCTGATTAAAAAAAAAAATACAAAGGATATAGAAGATCTGAACAACACAATCAACAAACAGATCTAACTGATGTGTACAGCACACTCCACCCAACAATAGCAGAGTACACAATATTTTCAAGTGTCCTTGAATATTCACCAAGATGAACCATAAGCTGGGCCATAAAACAAATCACCAATATCAGGAATGAAATAAGGGATAACATAACAGGTAGTTATGAAAAGGATAATAAGGGGATATTACATATAACCTTATACTCATAAATTTGACATAAGAAATGGATCAATTCTTCAAAAATAAAAATTATCAAAACTAAATCAGAATGGAATAGATGACCAGAATTACCTTATAATCATCAAATAAATTACACTTGTAATTTGAGAATTCCTTAAAAAAAAAACAAAAAAAACTGAAGCTCAGATACCTTCATTAGAGAATTCCACCAAATATTTCAAGAAGAGTCAATACCAACTTTACACAATCCCTTCCAGAAAATAGAGTGAATATATCCCAATTCATTGTATGAAGACAGTATTATTCTGTTACCAAAACCAGACAAAGAGAACACATACACACAAAAGAAAATTTCTGATCAAAGTCTCTCATGAATTCAGACAAAAAAAAAAAATCCTCAATAAGGCTTAGATAACCAAATCCAACAATGTATGAAAATAATTACATACCATGAACAAATGAGATGCACTTGAATTATGCAAGGCTGGTGCTAAGGTATTTGAAAACAGTTCAATATAATCCTCCATATCAATAGGTTAATAAATAGTTCAGCAAACTAGGAATAGAGGGCAACTTCCTTATCCTGAAAATACTTGATAAGGAGCATCCACAAAAATCTACATTTAACACAGTACTTAATGCCAAAAGAATAAATGCTTTTCCTCTAAGTTCAAGAACAAGACGTGGGTGGCTGCTCCATATAGTAAGATTCTGAATTATGGTTGTGTTGAGCGCAGAAGCAGGGAGAGGAGTGGAGGTTTAGACAGACGTAGGGAGAGCTGTCACCTGAGAAGATGGGCAGCAACGACTTGATCTCCCCATTCCCAGAAGCAGTGGGATCCCATCATCTAATAATTATCAATGTAGTGCAAAGGCATTCTACTATGTGGATCATAACAAATTATGGATAACATCGCAAAGAATGTGGATTCCAGAATGTTTAATTGTACTTGTGTGGAACATGTACATAGACCAAGAGGCAGTCCTTAGAACAGAATAAGGGGATACTGCGTGGTTTAAAGTTAGGAAAAGTGTGCGTCAAGATTATATCCTTTCACCATACTTATTCAATCTGTTTGCTGAGTAAATAATACAAGAAGATGGACTATATGAAGAACTCAGTACCAGGGATGAAGGAAGACTCATTAACAGCTTTTGATATGCAGATGACACAACCTTGCTTGCTGAAAGTGAAGAGGATTTGAAACACTTACTAATGAAGATCAAATGAATATCAGAGACTATAGTGTTAAGTACAGATTACACCTCAACATAAAGAAAACAAAAATCCTCACTACTGGACTTATACATAACATCATGACAAACGGAGAAAGGATTGAAGTTTTCAAGGAATTCATTTTAGTTGGATCAACGATCAACGCCCATAGAAGCAGCAGTCAAGAAATCAAACCATGCATTGCACTGGGCAAATCTGCTGCAAAAGTCCTCTTTAAGGTGTTAAAAAGCAAAGATATCACTTTAAAGACTGAGGTGAGCCTGACCCAAGCCATGGTGTTTTCAATCACCTCATATGCATGCGAAAGCTGGACGATGAATAAGGAAGACTAAAGAAGAATTGACACCTTCAAATTATAGTGTTGGTGAAGAATATTGAATACACCATGGACTGCCTGAAGAATGAACAAATCTGTCTTTGAAGAAGTACAGCCAGATTGCTCCTTAGAAACAAGGATGGTGAGACTTCATGTCACATACTTTGGACATTTATTAGGAGAGACCAATCCCTGGAGAAGGACATCATGCTTGGTAAAGTAGAGGGCCAGTGAGAAAGAGGAAAACTCTCAATAAGATGGATTGACACAGTGGCTACAACAATGGGCTGAAGCATAGCAATGATTGTGAGGATGGTGCAGGACTGAGCAGTGTTTCATTCTGTTGTATACAGGGTCTTCATGAGTTGGAGTGACTCAAAGGTACCTAACAACAACAACAACATAATAAAGTTTTATTAAGAGGACATGCTGTGGTTTTCTGTGTCAAATCATGGTTTAGTCAAAGGCTTTATTAGCAAGTGAAAACCACATCAAAGAAAAGATTATAAAAATTGATAGATGGTGTAAAATGTATTTAAACAATTTAGTAAACAAATGGCACTACAACTTATATAACTTGGTAAATAATCTTATAATTTATATTATTTGATTTGTTATCGAATATGTGGAAGAATTTTCAAATAGGTTTTGAAACTGTATGTTGATTTATATGTTAATTATTTTACCATACTGATTGTTAAGTGTTTTAATGTCACTCTTGGGTTTTTATTGATGTTAAAACACTAGCATAATTGTTAGGATTCATATCTGAAACAGGAGGAATACTTGTTTATCACCACCGCTTGTCTGTCAGTTTGTCGTACTGTGGAGGCTTGTGTGTTGCTGTGATGCTGGAAGCTATGCCACTGTTTTTTCAAATACCAGCAGGGTCTCTGGTGGTGGTCAGGTTTTAGCAGAGCTTCCAGACTAAGAGAGACTAGAAAGAAGGATTTCACTTAACATGGATCCACAATTAACTCCCATGAAAGCAGCAGTTAAGAAATCAAACAACATATTACATTGTTAAATCTGCTGCAAAAAATCTCTTTAAACTGTTAAAAAGCAGATATCACTTTAAGGACTAAGGTGTGCCAGATCCATGCCACAGTGTTTTTAATCACCTCATATGCATGTGACAGCTGGACAACTGATAAGGAAGGCAAAAAAAAGAACTGAAGCATTCAAATTACTGTGTTGGCAAAGAATATTGAATGTTCCATGGAATGCCAGAAGAACAAACAAATCTGTCTTGCAAGAAGTACAACCAGAGTGCTCCTTACAAGTGGGAATGGCATCCCTGGAGAAGGACATCATGCTTAGTAAAGTAGAAGGTCAGCAAAAAAGAGGAAGACCCTCAATGAGATGGGTTGCCGCAGTGGCTACAACAATGGACTCAAACACAGCAACAATTGTGAGGATCACGCAGGACTGGGCAGCGTTTTGCTGTATATTGGGTGACTTGTGTTGCCACTTACTGGATGGCACCTAATAATAATACTCTATTCTAAATATCCAATATTACTTCATGGATAATATGTTGGGTTTACAATATATGGGAGAAAAACTCTGTATTTTTATATAGAGCATGATGAATAATTGACAAAAAAAGAGACGAACTTAGCAGGGCTATAGTGAGTGTAACGAGCACATAGAAGCAACCTCTAAAGTGCATCCCCCCATTCAAGCACCCAGGGTCAATCTCTAAGTTGTGCCCCCCACCCCCAATTGCAAGATGAATAGACATTGATAGCGGTGAGGCATCAGCAGAAAGGTCTTCCCCTCTCTTGTCTGGCTGCCTCAGTCAGGCACCTTTCATATTTGCGGAGCTACAGAATGTCATCCCTCACCTTTCTGTGACAGGGGGCAAGTGCTCCTCTCTTCCCCCAGCTCACTACGCCTCTGGAACCTACTTTATCTAAAGAACACTAAATCTGAAGTTTACTAGATGTGAGGACCCATAAACCTATTGCCGTTGAGTCGATTCCAACTCATAGTGACCATATAGGACAGAGTAAGACTGCCCCGTAGAGTTTCCAAGGAGCACCTGGTGGATTCCAACTGCCAACCCTTTGGTTAGCAGCCAGAGCACTTAACCACTACACCACCAGGGTTTCCAGATGTGAGGATAATAATAAATTTATTTAAGCAGGAATATCTATAACTGCATCTACATCTATGTTATGAAAAGAAAAAAATAAATGCCAGTCTTTAAATCCTAGAGAGTCTTTAAATCCTAGAGAAATCTAGACTGAGAAGAACCTGTGGGAAAGTATCTGTATTTATTTAATTTATTCCTCTATTTTTCAGACATGCCTAGAACTTCCACAACAGAAACACACTTCAATTTTCTTAACAGGTCCAAAGAACATACGGATTAAATACCATTCTTTCAACATACTCAACTCTTTCAACAATTTCTAACAATTGCACTTAATTTTCAATCTTTATGGACCCTTTTCAGCAGTTTCTGTAGCAGGACCCCTCGTTGATAATAGTTCAGTTAGGCAGTGGGAATTTAAAGGAGATAGTTTCTGGAGTTCTTTTAAAAAGACACGGATGCATATTCTATAAACTGCATTGTCTGCTACCACAAGCACCATTATTACTAGGAAAATTAATATATAATTGCTTGTAGGTTCACAGACTGCACTTGGTGAGTTTATCAGATGAATAGAGTGACATCTGTAGAGAGAGAGAACAGGAATTCAGTTTGGACTCTACTCCTTACTTGCTTTTCGAAGGACAAGTTACTTAACTTTTCTGTGTCTTTGGAGTTTCGTCTGTAAGATGGAGCTAGCAATGCCTCACAGAGATCTCTTTAAAGCATTTTTCCCATTTAATGGAGATGTCATCAGAGTGTAAAGTGACTTTCCAAAGTCAGAGCTTGTTGGTTTCTTCAGTCAACAAGCGAGCCTCAATTCAATGTCACATCCTGTAGGGGAACTGTGATGAACTTGGAGATAAAAGAAAAAGGTGTGCCACCAGAGCACACCTGGTCTAGAGGTCGATTTTTGTTCTTGTTTTTTAACAGACATTATTTTTTAGAGCAGTTGTAGGTTTACCAAAAAAAAAAAAAAAAAATGGGGAGGAAATTACAGAGAGTTCCTCCTTCTCCCCTGTACGTTGTTTCTCCCATTAATATCTTGCCTTCCTTTGGTACATTTGTTACTGCTGATAAGCCAGTATTGATAGATTATTATTATCTAAAGTCAAACATTAAGGTTCCATTTTTGTTTTGTATAGTTCTATGGGTTTTCTTTTTAAAAAAACTTTTTACATAGAAATAATATTTGACTTAAAAATAATATAAAAATAGCACACAGAGTTCCCATATATCCTTCACCCAGCTTCTCCAAATGTTAACATCATATATAACTATAATTTCTACTGGTTGTTGTTAAGTTACCGTTGAGTATGCTTGAGCTCATGGTGACCTTATGTATAACAGGATGAAACCTTGCCTGGTCCTGGGCTACCTTCACGATCATTGGTATGTTTGAGCCCATTGTTGAGACTGTTGGGTAAATTCATCTCACGGAGGATTCCCCTTATTTTTGCTGACCTTCTACTTTATCAAACATGATGTCCTTTTCTAGTGATTAGTGTTTGTTTTCTTTTTTAAAAATTTTTAAATTTTATTTTGTTGTTGCTGTTGTTGAGAATATACACAACAAAACATGCACCAATTCAACCATTTCTCCAGGCACAATTCAGAGACATTGATTACATTTTTGACTTGTGCATCCATTCTCAGCCTCTTTTTCTGAGTTGTTCCTCCCTCATTAACATAAACTCACTGCCTCCTAAGGTTCCATTCCAACCTTTCGAATTGCTGTAGTCACTTTGATCCCATATAGAGATAGTTTTTAAAAGATCATAATGTTGAAGGCAGACACTTTTTACTAGTTAAGCTAAAATATTGTTTGGTTTTAAGAACACTGCAGGGAGTATTTTTGGTTTAATGTTTAAATATTATCTCAGGGGAATAGTTTCAGAGGTTCATCCAGCCCCATGGGTCCAGAAACTCTGGAGTCAATGAGAATTTGAAAGTTTGCTGTGTTTTCCCGCTTTTTATCAGAATTCTTCTATATAAAGTCTTTGATCAGAATGTTCAGTAACGGAAGTCAGGCACCATCCAGTTCTTCTGGTCTCATGGCAAAGGAGGCAGTTGTCCATGGAGGCAATTAAACACACATTCCATATCCTTCTCTTATTCCTGACTCTCCTTCTTCCTCTGTTGCTCTAGGCAAATAGAGATCAATTGACATGTCCTGGATGGCCACTTGCAATCTTTTAACACCCCAGGCACTATGCAAAGAACTAGGAAGTAGAACAGAAGCACTAAATACTAAATAAGTTATTAGGCCAATTAACTGGGATGTCCCATGAAACCATGACCCCAAAACTCCAATCCCAACAACTAAATCCTATGAGGTTTTTGGTTGTACATAAGCAGCCTCAGCAGCCACTCTTTTGTCATTTTTGTAAATATATTTATCACACAACTTTAGCCAGTTTAACATTTTACAGGTGTATAACTTACTGACAGCAGTTACAATAATTGGCTGTACAACACTACCTTTAATCGATTTCTTCTCCCTGCTGCCTGTGGTAACAACTAATAAGCTTTGGTCTGTATAACTTTGCCTTTCCATGTCTTTTTATATAAGTGAGGTCATACAATATTTGTCCTTTTGTGATTGACTTATTTCACTCAGCATAATGTCTTCAAGCTCCATCCATATTGTAGCATGAATCAACACTTCCTTAGTATTTCATTACATGTATGTACCATATTTTGTTTATCCGTTCATCTGTTGATGGGCATTTAGGTTGTTTCCACCTTTTGGTTATTGTGAATAGTGTTGCAATGAACATTGGCATGGAATTCTCTGCTTTCAAATATTTTGGGATATACCTAGCAGTGGAATTGCTAGGTCATATGGTAATTATGTTTTTAGTTTTTGAGGAACCTGTTTTCCACAATGATTGGATCATTTAGCATTCCCATCAGCAGAGGATAAATGCTTCAATTCCCTGTATCCTTGCTAACATTTGTTATTTTATTTTATTTTATTTTATCTTAGCCATCCTACTGGGGGTGAAATGGTATTTCATTGTGGTTTTGATTTGCATCTCTCTAATGGCTAATGAAGTTGACCTTTTTTTTTTTTCATGCGTTTGGTGGCCATTTGAATGTCCTCTTTTGTGCAATGTCTATTCAAGTCTTTTGCCCTTTTTATGATTGCTTTTTCTTTTTGCTGTTAAGTTGTTGAGGTTTTATATACATATTGATTATTAGATTCTTATTAGATGTAGTCTCCAAAGATACCATAAAGTCTTCTGATGAATAAAAGTTTTTAATTTTTATGAGCTCTCATTTATTTGTTTTGTCTTTCGCTGTTAGTACTTTTGTTAGTATATTACATAACCCATTGTTAAAATCTAGGCTCAACAGCATTGCCCCTACACTTTCTTCTAAAAATTTTAATTTTCAAATTTAGGTCCTTAATCCATTTTGAATTTGTTTTTGTCTATGGTGTTAGGCATGGATTCTGTTTCATTTTTCTACATGTGGAAATACAGTTTTCCCAACACTGTTTATTGAAGAGCCTCTTCTTTCCCCATCAAATGGGCTTAGCACCTTTGTCAAAAATCAGTTGATCATAGATGTGTGGAGTTTATTTCCGGACTCTATTTTGTTCCATTGGTCTATGTGTCTATTGTTATGCCAGTAAAAGGCTGTTTTGATTACTGTAGCTGTATAACATGCTTTAAAATTAGGAAGTATGGGTCCCCCTACTTTGTCTTTCTCTTTCAACATTGCTTTAGCTATTCTGAGCCTCTTGTCATTCAACATAAAGTTGAAGATTCATTTTTACATTTCTGTAAAGAAGGTTGTTGGAATTTTTACTGGGATTATGTTGACTATATTAATCACTTTGGGTAGTGTTTACATCTTAACAATATTTTAAGTCTTCCAACCCAAGAACACAGAATATCTTTCAATTTATTTAAGTTTTCTTTAATTTCTTTCAACAGTGTTTTATCATTTTCATTGTGTAAGTCCTTCATGTCCCTGGTTAGGTTTATGCCTAGGTATTATATTCTCTTAGATGCTATTGTAAATGGAATCATTTCCCTAATTTCTCTTTCAGATTTCTCGTTGCTCGTATATAGAGACCCTACTGATTTATGCTTGTTGACCGTGGACCCTGCAACTTTGTTAAATTTCTCTGTTAGCTCTAGAAGTTTTCTTATAGACTCTGGGATTTTCTATATGTAAGGATCATATCATCCACAAATAGACATAATTTTAATTCTTCTTTTTCCAGTCTGGATATATTTTATTTATTTTTCTTGTCTTATTGTTTTGGCTAGGACTTCTAATACAATATTGACTAGAAGTGGTGAGAACAGCTACCCTTGTCTTTTTGCCTTTTTCAAGGGGAATGGTCTACAAGATTTTTTGGGTTGAATCACCAATATCTAGAATCAGTTTAGATTCTTTTTCCATTTTGTATTAATGCTCTCAGCATTCACTTCTGAGCAAATACTAAAGTGATTTAGAGATGGTTTGTGTTACAACAGGTTTTGTATGCTTTTCTGTTTCAGTGCCTAATAGTAAAATCCTAGATTGCCTTGAAGAGACTGTTGGTAAAATTATGGACATCAAAGGCAATTCTGGTGAGGGCTCAGAAGGAAGTGAGACAAGCTATAGAGTAAGTCTCTATCATCTTAGAGAATACATATGGTGCCAGCAACAGAATGTTGCTAGAAAAGTGAACGATAAATGTTCTTCCGGTGAGGTTTTAAAATTAAAAAATGAACATGTGATTGGACAATGGAAGAAAGGAGATGCTTTTTATGCAGTGGTAAAAACCTTGTCTGAATTATATTCAAATGTTTGGTGGAAGGTAGAACTTGTAAGTGATGAACTTGGATATATGGCTGATGAGGTTTCTAAGTAAGATCTTAAAGGGGCCACATGGTTTCTCTTTGTCACTTATAGTAAAATCTGAGAGGAAAGAGATGGACATAAAAAGAACTATGCAAAATGAAAACAGAACTTAAAGGTTTGGAAAATTCTGTTGTACAAAGTAAGAACATATGTCCTAGAATGTTCACCAAAGATGTGACTATACAATCTTTTGTCAAAGAGATTAAGTCTGTGACAGTGGCTCTAACCAACAACCACAGCAGAAAACCCATCAACTTAGACTGAACGGGACAGAGAAAGAATGAAAGGAAAAAATGCTGTCTGCCTCTTGGATTTCTACAGACAGGAAACAGACCAAAAGAGCTACATCTGTTGTCTTCCAAGAAAAGAGGCAGCTTGGAGATCGATAGAACTGTTGAAAGAAGCATGGGAAGCAGGACCTTCTCAGTTTCAAAGAGAGGGAGTATGATCTCCTGGATCTCAAAATGTGGAGCCACAGCCTTCTAGGTTTCAAAGAGTTGAATCCCTGCCAACTCAATTCCGAAGTGTGGAGCTGTCACTAAGGCGTGCCAGTAGGATGGGGCCACCACCTGAAGTTGAGAGGGCAGGGCTGCCATGGCCAAGGGGCAGAAGAACAGGGCCTTCCAGAGCCAAGGGGATGGGGTTGCCACTCGGACAGACTATGATCATGGGGCTGCCCAAAGCTGAGGGAGCAGAGTTGCCATCCCAGTGGGTCTGGAGTGTGGAGCTGAAGTTCCTGGCTGAGGTGCCTCTAACCAGAATACAGAGGGTGTGGCCAACACCCAGATGGTCCCAAAGAACAGAGGATTATTTTCAAGCCTCCAGAGCCAATGTAAATTGTTCTGCTAGATTTTGGACTTGCTTGGTGCCTGTTATCCCTTTTTCCTCCCATCTCTCCCAATTGTAATGGAAATGTCTGCCTTGTGCCTGTTCCACCATTATACTTTGGAAAAAGATAATTTGTATTCTAGATTTCACAGGTTCACAGTTGAAGAAGAATTTCCTCCAGGATGGAATACACCTAAAGTCTCACTCAAATTTTATTAAGATGATTCAGAAGATGAGATTTTTGGACTTGGAATTGATTTAAGACTTTTGGAATGACGTGTGATTGTATTTTACATGTGTCAAGAACATTAATTTTGGGGGACCAAAGAGTAGATTGTTGTGGAATGAATTGTGTCCCCCCAAATTAAGTGCTGTAAATCCTAACCTCTGCTTGTGGTTATAACCTCATTTGTGAATGGGTTGTATTTGTTATGTTAATGAGACAGGATTAGGTTATACTAATGAGAATTAGGCTATGTTTGTTATGTTGATGAGGCAGGATTAGAGTGCATCTTCAGTCAGTCTCTTTTGAGATATAAAAGACATTATACTAGCAAGTGAAAGAAGCAGAGGTAGGGGGAAAGAGATGCATCACACAAAAGCAGAAGCTCAAAGACACAAGGAACTTCCTCCAGAGCCAATAGAAACAGAAAGCCTTCCTCTAGAACCAGCATCTTGAATTTGGGCTTCAAGCCTTCTAAACTGTGAGAAAATAAATTTCTGCTTGTTAAAGCCAACCACTTGTGGTATTTCTGTTATAGCTGTACTAGATAACTAAGACAAGCACCAATATCCAGGATCCATTAAGACTCCTTTTCCATTTTCCATTTGTGTCCTCAGTATTCAGTTCTGAGAAGACACTAAGGTGACTTAGAGGTAGTTTGTGTTAATAACAGGTTTGTACACTTCTTTTTCTCAGTTTCTTGTTCATCTGTCAGCCTCAGGCCAAGATGTTCTCTCATGGCTGGGCCTATACAGTAAATGCCCTGTGGTGCTGGTAATGGTGGTGTTAGTGGTAATGATAGTAATGGTGATGGTGGTGATGGTGATGGTGGTAACAGAGGTGGTGATGGTGGTAGCAGTGATGGTAATACTTAATACTCACAGTGTGTATAATAGGAAGTTTTATAAAAGCATCTGACTCTTTATAACAACTTATAGTAATGATTCACCCACTGCCGTAGAGTTGTTCTGACTGATAACGACCCTATAGGACAGAGTAGAAATGCCCCACAGGGTTTCCAAGAGCACCTGGTAGATTTAAAAGGCTGACCTTGTGGTTAGCAGCCATAGCTCGTAACCACTGTGCCACCAGCGTTTCCAAAGTGATGATAATTACCATCATTAGTCTCATTTAAATACAAAAAAAAAGAAACCTAAGGCCCAGGGCAACACAAGTTCATTCTAGATTTGTGATTCAAGCCCTGATAAACTAGCCTCAGAGCCTACTCTAAACCAGGATTATTCAAAGTATGATCCTCAGACCATCAGCATTGAATCAGCTGTGAGCTTGATGGAAATGCTAACTTGAAGGTTAAAATCCAGCCTATTGAAAAATCAGCATCCCTGAGGGTGGCGTAAAGAAAATGGCAATCAGCAGCTCAGCAGGTGATTCCCATGCATGTCTAAGCACAAGAGCCATTGCCCTAAACCACCACATGGTTCTTTTCCTCAGTGCATGAGTGAGTTTTGAACTCAGGCACCTGTGACTCTGGCCTTGTTACTCTTATGTGTGGCCTGTGAGTAGCACAGGCTTGACCTTCAAACAGGACTACAGAGAAATCTCAGACCTCGCTCTGGCAAGGTGAGGGATTCAAACCTAACTGTGGTTCCAAAACTCAAGGCTTTTGTAATAATTATTTGACATAATATATTTAATCTGGTTAGCTTTATATCTAATGTTGTTGTTAGGTGCCATAGAGTCATTTCTGAATCATAGTGACCCTACGTACAATAGAGAAAAACACTACCGAGTCCTGTGCCATACTCACAATCATTGCTATGTTTGAGTCCATTGTTGCAGCCACAGTGTCAGTCCATCTCACTGAGGGTCTTCCTCTATTTCACTGATCCTCTACTTTACCAAGCATGATGTCCTTCTCCAGGAACTAGTCCTTCCTGATAACATGTCCAAAGTACATGAGATGAAGTCTCACCATCCTTGCTTCTAAGGAGCATTCTGTCTGTACTACTTTCAAGACAGATTTGTTCCTTCTGGCAGTCCATGGTATATTCAATATTCTTCACCAACACCATAATTCAAAGGCATCAATTCCTCTTCGGTCTTCCTTATTCATTGGCCAGTTTTCGCACCCAATAAGGGAATTGAAAATACCATGGCTTGGGTCAGGTGCACCTTAGTCCTCAAAGTGATTTGTTTTTTAACACTTTAAAGAGGTCTTTTGCAGCAGATTTGCCCAATGCAATATGTTGTTTGATTGCTTGATTGCTCCTTCCCTGAGGGTGGATGGTGGATCCAAGTAAAACAAAATCCTTGACAACTTCAATATTTTCTCCGTTTATCAAGATGTTGCTTATTGTTCCATTTTTTCTTTATGTGCAGATATAATCCATACTGAAGGTTGTAGTCTTTGATCTTCATCAATAAGTGCTTCTAGTCTCTTCACTTTCAGCAAGAAATGTTGTGTCATCTGCATATTGCAGGTTGTTAATGAATCTTTCTCCAATCCTGATGCCCTGTTCTTCATAGAGTCCAACTTCTTGGATTTTTTGTTGTTGTTGCTGTTCTTATGAATACAAGTGTTTGATGAGCCAGGGACCATAGAAGGCAGAGAAGGTGCTGTACACAGCTGGTATAGCCTTGTAGGCCGGATGCTACATGGAGGGAAAGAAGGACAATCGTCCCAGCAGGGCAGGCCGGGTGGCCTTCTGGGGCCAGTAACACTTAGTTGGTGGCTGAGAGCCCACAGAGTGTCTTGTGTGGGGCTGGGGGTGCCCGAGCACCCTGGAGATCCCTGGTCTGAGGTTTCTGGGTGGCGGCGGCGGCAGTAGCAGGTCCGGGCTCTGCTCACGTCATTCACAGCCTTGCAGGCAAACGGGGGCAGCACAGAGGCTGTCCGGTGCACGTCTGAGGTGTAGTATTTTAGGTGCCTCTGCTCCACCTGTGTCTCTGTCAGCCACTGCCCTGGCTCCCAGAAGTTGGTGCTCGGGTTTTTGCCGCACAGCATAAAGCCGATCTGGCCACTGGGGTAGGTGGGGATAGGTGGGGTTGGTGCAGCAGGCGTGGGTCACCACGGGGAAGAGTGACTTGCAGAGCTGCCGCATCTCCTGATGAGGTCCAGGTGCAGCCACTGGCACTCACCCTGGCAGCAAAGAATGCCATCCTCCTTGAGAGCGGTCTTCATGAGCTGGTAATAGGATTCCTTGAAGAGGCTGTTGGCGGGACCCATGGGGTCTGAGGAGTCAGTGATAACATCAAAGGCATCCTGGTTCTGTTTCATGAACTCAACACCGTTGCCACACGGAGGTCAACTCTGAGCTGGAGGAGCCAACAGCCATGCCTGGCGGGAACTTCTTAGATGCTTGATGACATTCTCATCAATCTCACACTGGACCACAGCCTCCACTGAGGGATGCTTCACCACTTCCTGCAGGACCCCGCCGTCCCCGCCCCCGATGATCAGCACCTTGCGCGGGTTGGGGTGGCTGCAGAGGGCCAGGCTGGCAATCATCTGGTAGGAGAACTTGTCCCTCTTGGTGCACTGGGTGACACCTTCCAACACCAGCACGTTGCCTTAGGTCTGACTGTGGAAGACAAGGATGTCCTGGTACCGTGAGCGCTGATGGTGCCGCAGCTGCTCCGCCTGCAGCGACAAGGCCTGGCGGGGCCACAGGCTGCAGGTCTCTAGGACCCAGCCCTGGTGGAAGGCAGCGGGGCCCGGGCAGCGGCACCGTCTGGGCCAGGATCCATGGCGGGAGGCGCGGGGCACCGGCCTGGGACTGTAGGCCACGTGGAGGTGCAGCACAACGGGACCCGTTTCTTGGTGTTTTTGCCCAGCACACAGATTGGGTAATTATGGTGAAAGGATACAACCTTGCCACACACCTTTCCTAATTTAAAACTGTGCAGTATCCCCTTGTCTATCATATCTAACAGTAAAAAAAAAAAAAAAAAGACATCATGCTTGGTAAAGTAGAGGGCCAGCGAAAAAGAGAAAGACCCTCAGTGAGATGGATTGACACAGTGGCTGAAACAATGGGGTTAAGCATAACGATTGTGAGGATGACGCAGGACCGGGCAGTGTTTCCTTCTGTTGTACACAGGGTCGCTATGAGTCAGAACCAAATGGATGGCAACTCAACACCAACAATATTATTATGGAGCCCTAGTGGCGCAGTGGTTAAGTGATACCACTGCTGACAGTTCAAATCCACCATCCGCTCCTTAGAAACCCTAAGGGGCAGTTCTATTCTGTCCTACGGGGTCGCTATGGGTCGGAATTGACTCCACGACCATGGGTTTAATATTATTACAGATTCTTAGTTGCAATTTAGCTTGAGGAAGGAGGGTATACCTTGAAAGCCTGCTTTCCTTCACAATTCTGAAACTTTTTCTAGAGGCTTCCTTCCATATTTTGCCCCATTTTGATAATGACTTTCTTAAAGGATTCATTGGCAGTTGCTCTCATGGGACATTTAAACATACACCGCCTTCGATTAGTTTTTGTGTACGTTATTTCTTCTAATAGGTTGTAATTCCCTTGAGGTAGCTTTGAAAATTAGAATGGTACTTCCCAATAGCTTGCAGGAGTAGATATGAATAATAAATAAGAAAATAATGTGATTAAAATATGCCTTATAGAAACCATCAAAGTGATGTCTTCTTTCAAAAACCTCCTTCTCTGTTTCTGTGATGAGAGAATGAACGAATTAGGCAGAAGGAAGCTTATCATTGGCCTCTGAGTGGTAATAAAGTGGCAAGGTCTATGGACAGCTGAACTTTTTCTTTCTCATAAATGAACAGAGCCTATTAAATATGACAAAGGCATTTTCAAATCCATTTATAAAACTTCTAATGTGGTGAGGTTGCAGCACATCTATTTTCATGTCTAATACGAGGCTGTTTTCTCAACAATGGTCTAATAACTCAGCATGTGATCTTAGCAATTTTTAGCATTCATGTGGTAGGAAACATTACTGTCAAGCCCCAAAGAGTCATGAAGTTCTTAGCTGAGTGGAAGAATCTCAGAGAAAGCCTTTGACAATAGTTCTTTGCCTTCTGTTATTTAACTGAGAGCCATTGAAAGGTTTAGAGCTGATTACTTCATATTAGCTTACGACTTAGCTATTCTATCATTAGGTAAGGTTCAGAGTAATGCTCATAGTTCTGAAAGAAAGCATTATATCTATGAATATTTGATAGAAAAGTTGTTAAATATCTAGGTTTTTTTTTTTGGAACTAGAATCACTGCATATCAAAGTGGAAGAACTCACAGGAATGAGCCCAGCTAATAATCCCATCATATTTCAGATGAGGCAATGCAGGTTAAAGAGCTAATGGAGTCAGGAATTAGCTAAGGTCAGTCATTTTGATGGTTTTATCAGGCACCTACTTTGCCACCAAGGTAGAATACAAAGAGGAATTAGATGCATTCTCTTAAATGTAGATCAGAATAGAGCTCTTATTTGGAGATACACGTTTCTGAGTCACAGACATTTCAATGATCATCGAAGTTATAATACCGTTTCCGTGTTGTTGTTGAAAAATTCTACTTGTGAACTTGAATCCACATACAAAATTTAAACAAGAATGAAGATTCTATGACCCCTTCATTTAAATAAAACTATTATGTTCTTAAATATAAAATTACATATTATCTCCAGGCACAATCTTACCATATAGGATATCTAAGAAAGCAGAATCAGTCTTCTTGAAGCAATAATTATAGGGTTACAGAAGTTGACTCAAAACACTTGAAGGTAGAATTCAACTCACACCCCATGGGTGAGTGGATGTGCCATGTGATAGGTAGTGGTGATAGATGGTGTGATTCACTGGCTCAGAGCTTCTGCTGACAAAGCTGGATAAATTATCCCATTCCTACTTTGGCTAACAGTTGGCAAATCTGGCACTCCTGCTATTCCATCAGAGCCAGCAATAGATGTGCTGGCATTACTTGATTTGATTTCTCACACAAGAGAGGGTGAGTGTAAAATGAAAACAGTCAAGAGCAATACCTAAAAGCAAACCAACATTTAAGAGGTGGGAAGAAAAGAACCTCAAATTCAATTTATTTCTTATTATATGTCCTCTCCCTTATCTACTTTGCCATGTAGTTGAAGTCCTTAAGAAATTATAATCTGTGTTTATGTACTAGCTTATACTTAAGTATTTTTATGTAATGGTTTTATTCATGTAAGTTAATCAGAACCATTTATTTGATGTGTTCTGCACTGCTTAGCACAATTCTTCAGTCTCTTGTAAATGCTTCTTGATAGATTATTTTTTATTTTTTTCTCTTTAACGTGAGTGTTCCAAAAAGAAAGTTTTCTTGAAAAGGTCAATATAGCTACAAAAGTAGAATTTTGTTTTTTTGAAGGCATTGTAGCCTACAGGAATGTCATAATGATTTTCAGAAAAGTTACTTTTTTAAAACCATATCTAATTGATGTATTGACAACAAAATATGCATAATCTTTATAATTTCCCAATTATAAATCCCTGAAGATGTTCAGAGGCAAAGCTCAATCTTCTCCATTAACTAGGGAAGTGTGCTGCTGTTATTTTTAATTGTTTGAAGGAAATAAATCTGCCATTTTTCAACAAATGCATCTAGAGTGGTATGAAAAGTCATTATATACAAATGTCATTAGCTTATAACCTGAACCACAAAAATCATCTAGTAGCTATGACCTATGATTATTCAAGATGAGTCAAATGCATATTTGGTAGAAAATAGGAATTGGGCTCTCTTTAAATAAGTTCTTTCTCATTCTATTAGTTGGCCATTTTATTTACAGAAGAGAGAAATCTACTAAATTTTTGATCATGGAATTTGATTTTGGATGAATCTAGGCTCTAATACATGCTATCACCTAGTATCATTAAAACCCTGCAGCTATTGACTGAGACTGGAGGTACCCCAGAAAGCATGGCTCCTGGACTCTCTATCAGCCCAGAACTAAACAATTTCCAAGGTCAACTCTTCAGACAGGGATTGGACTGAACTGTGGGACATAAAGTGATACTCTTGAAGAGTAGGTACAAGAGACCAAAGGGACAGCTTCTGTCCAGAGGTGAGAGGGGAAGGCAGAGAGGGTTAGGAGCTGATTGAATGATCATGGGGAATCAGGTGGGGAAAGGAGGAGTGTGCTGTCACAGAATGGGGTGAGCAATTAGGGTCTCATAACAATGTATGTAAAAAAAATTCTGTATGGGAGACTAACTTGAAATGTAAACTTCATTTAACTACAGCAATAAAAAAAAAGACGAGGAAAGGTTAAAAAAAAAAAAAAACTCTATAGCTATTGTTAATACTCTTCATATACTGATTTACTTACCTGTATAATGGGAATGAATAATAGTACCTAAAATTAGGGACTTATACAAAGATTAGAGTTTGTGAATGTTGAATATCTATTATGAAGCTTGACACAAATATAGTAAATAGTCATATTGTTGTTGTGGTTGGTTGCTGTATTTCCTCTGTTTTATTGTCTTTTAAAAGACTAATTTATCAGCTAGTGTTACCTATAGACAGCAAGATTTGAAGAAGTAAGAGACAGTTGGAGTTTTCTTGGTTCTATTATTATTGGAATATGAAATATTCAATCTAAGCAGTGCTAGATGCTGAGCTTGACAGCATGTCTTTTTTTTTTTATTAGACTTTGTAAGAATATAGTGGACAGATGCTAATTTCCACAGTGAGTAAGAGCATACTTTTGAGATAGACATGGATTTGGCCTACCTTTATCATCTATTTGTGGGGTCGAGAGTATTTTCCAAAAATGTCTATAGAGTAGAATTAGAGAAATCTGGATAGGTGAATTGCATCAATGTCACTATTGGTTGTGATATTGTACTACAGTTTTACAAGATGTTATCATTGGGGGGAATTGGGTAAATGGTTTACAATATCTCTTTGTATTATTCCTACAATTGCATGTGAACATACAATTATTTCAATAAAAATTTCTATTAAAATATGCCTAAAACACTATTTTTGGTTCTACATGTTCTTTCAGAGGAGCCATGGTGGCCCAGTGGTTAAAAGCTTGGCTGCTAACCAAAAGGTCAGTAGTTCAAACTTACCAGCTGCTCCTTGGAAACCCTATGGGGTAGTTCTACTCTGTCCTACAAGGTCACTATGGGTCAGAATCAACACAGTGGCAATGGGGTTTTTGGTTCTTGGTATTTCCCATGAAGAGTCAGAGTCTATTTTCTCTCCTCTTGAACCTGGGTGGGATTTTGCCAAGTAGAATGTAGCAGGAAAGATTCTGAGTGATATCTGAGACTAGGTCATAAAGGGGTATACAGATTTCACCTTACTCTCTTTCTCTCTTTCTTAGCATTGTTGCCCTTGAAACCGGTCAATATGTTGTGAGGTAGCTCAAACAGGCCATGTGGAGAAGACCTGAGGTCTCCAGCTAATGGCCTGCTTTGAACACCAGCCATGTGATTGAGTGGACTTTCAGATGATCCTAGCTGAGGCCTCAGACACTGTGAATCAGAGAAAGGCCATTCCCGCTATTCCCTGTCCAAAATCCTGACACAGAGTCTTTGCCCATAATAAATTACTGATTTATGTTACCAATATTTGGCGTACTACGTTATAATAGCTATGAACTATAGCAACTAGCTGGATTTACTTGGTAAACTTATTTAACTGCTTTAAATCCCATCCTCCTTATATGAAAATTCATAGGAATATTGTTAAGATCATATTGTTATTATGAGGATGAATGAAATAATATACATAAAGCTCAGGGGTTGACACTTAAGAAGAGAATAAAGGTATGTTATAGATTGACTTGTGATCTGCTAAAAATAATATGTTGAAGCCCTAACCTCTGTACATATGAATGTGACCTTGTTTGGAAATAGTGTTTTTCTTTTATCAGTTAAGTCAAATGAGGTCATACCAGCATGTGTGTGTTAGTCCTAATCCTAACCCCTTTTGAGTAGTGTTTTATAAAAAGAGTGAACAGACACAGAAACAGGGTCACTTACAGGAGATAGACACCATGTAAGAATCCATCTAGAAGCCAAAGAATACCAGAAGCTGAAAAAGATAAGGAAGGATCATCTCCTAGAGACAGTAGAGAGAGCATAGTCTTGACAACGTCCTGAATTCAGACATCCAGGATCTAGAAGTGTGAGACAATGCATTTCTGTTCTTTAAAGCTACCCAATTATGGTAGCATTGTTACAGCAACCCTAGGAAACTAAGAAAAGGTATCACAGTCATACGAAAATACAAACAAAACAACAGCAACAAAAAAATGAGCATAACAATATCAATACCTACCTTATAGTATTGTGCAAATTGAATAATTCAATACTTTCAAAGAACTTAAAAGAGTATCTGACACATGTGTTCAGTGTTAGACATTTTTATAGCTATTACTATATTTTTATGCAAATAATGTGCTCCTTCTATGTTTGTCAATTGCCCTCTCTCCCCTCAAGGTATTTTTACAAGCACTGCTATGCCATTTTTTTCTTTTTTTTACATGTTGCTCCAGGAGGAGGGGGTGTTTGGCAAACAAAAGTAGAAAGTGCATAATATTTGCATAAAAATATGGTAATAGCTATAAAAATATCCAACACTTACTGTACACATGTGTCAGGTACCCTTTTAAGTTTTTGAAAATATTGACTTATTTAATTTGCACAACAATACTATGAGGTAGGTATTGATATTGTTTTTCTTGTTGTTGTTTTGTTTTGTTTTAAGGTAGCAGAGATTTTCAGAATTCAGATATTTGTCCCAGGTCTCATAACTAAACAGTCCTTAAAGTGAATATTTTATCATTTCCTGAGTATATTCTGGTAGGTTATATCCTTTGATCCTGTGTAGGAGTACTCCAAAATTGAGGCACCTGACTGGAACAAGATAGCTAACCCTAGTTTGAATTCAACACTATATTGTTAACTAGACTCCATTTTGAATCAAACTTTAGCTTGTCCCTATTTCTTCTCTCCTGAGAATGTAACCTGTAACTCCTTGTAAAATTTCACCTACTCCTATCAAATAAGGGTAAGGGTCAGGAATGTGGTTTGTTAAGGGAATGTTTGACAGTGACATTTATCAAGAGTGTTTGCACAGCTTACTCCAGGAAGAATGTATTTTTAAAATAGAACTGCTAATGTCAAGAAAAGATGGTAGTCCTGCAACCACCTATAATCACATGCTTGTTTTGTTACAACAGTCATGTACTATGCTTCATCGTTTTACTATCAAAGGCCCACCTACTCTCCACTGAGATGGAACACCTTGCAATCTTGCATCTCATTATGTTGCCCTGCTCTAGCAGTTCTTGATTACCCTCAGTAAATTCTTTGCTCCCACTTTTAACAGAGTGAGAGATTTGTTTTATGGTTTGACATTTCTGATGTCAGAAGCAGGATGTTGAAGGTGCATTATCTTCTGTGATCCCTGAGGTGTCAGGGATTTGGGCTGCAGGTACTGGCTGAGTCATTTTGGGTTCTTCATCTCTGTGACATACTCTCAAGAGTAGCTTTTAAGGTAAATAACCACTCAGATCCCAGGTCTGCTTCCTTGCGTTGAAGCTCTCTGAGTCTATTGTGGGACCTATTTTCTCTTGCAAGAAAGTATATTGACTCAATAACTTTTGTTTCATTTTCTAACCTGGCTTTTGATTCTGTTCTGCCACCGGGATACTGGTTTGGGTCTAAATTGAACTGGGTTTGTATGATTGTTACTGAGGAATCCTAGAGTCTCATAAGCCACAAAAATCTGTGGGTGCGGGTCAAGCTATTTTGTCTCTGGGGCACACACTGCTATCTGAAAGACACCTGTGAAAAGCTGGACATGAGATGAGCCCCAAGCATAAGGCTTCCCACCAGCCACAAACAATGTCTCACACAACATTAAGCACAAATGGTTAAAGCAAAACACTGTCCAAACTCTGTGACAAATCTTTCACAGGATTTTTGTTTGACTCTACAACAACCAGAGTTTAAATATAATACAGGTTTCTGATTCAGTTTCTGTTTTCATCTTAACCTGTGTGTTGGGAAAAAATGGGGAATACACATCAAGGTGTCAGTGAAAAAGAGGAAGATCCTCAATGAGATGGGTGGACATAGTGGCTGCACCAGTGGGATAAAGCATAGAAAATATTGTGAGAACGATGTAGAACCAGGCAGTTTTTCATTCTATTTTACATAATGTTGCTATGAGTTGGAACTGACTCGATGACACTTAACAACAACAACAATCATGGGATGCCTATTTTGACAGGTACCTAAAAGTTTCTAAGAATTATTAGGACAGTAAAATAGCCCCACTGCAGGGCACTGTTTCTAAATTAACTAAACAAAACAAAAAATTACACTGTGAGAGCTCAGCACTCTGTAAACACCCCTTCTGGCCTACTGCCTGCTCCAACTTTTACTTCTCAATACCCCTCTTTGCCTTCTTATTCTACCGATAACAATTTCTTTGAGTTTCCCTTCTTTCCTAAATGACCTACTGAGAATCCAAAGCTCATTCCTGAAATACCCTTTAAACTCTGACTTGTAGATTCCAGAATAGGCAGTAGGGAATCTCCTAATAATCCTGGTATATCCTTTGTTCCTTGGACTTACATGGAATTACATAGTATTAAGAATTTTCCAAAACTGGAGGTGTGGCCAACAAGGCAGAGTAGTTAGACGCTTCCTATATCCCTCTTACAACAAAAACATGGAAAAACAAGTGATTTGATTATATATTAATATCTAAGAGCCCTGAACAAGGCAAAGTTGAGGAATCTGTCTGAGTGATAGGAGAAAGGGAGAAGGTTTGGAAGAAGTGAAGAGCACCAGAGCCACAGTGGCGAAACTGCAGTGCCACAGCCACGCTGGTCAGCACTGAAGCAGGCAAACAGCTGTGTTCTATGCATGCTCAGGAAGCAGCTTCCGCATTGAGAGAGACCCAGCAGCAGAGATTCTGCTTGGACACTCCGAACTAGTGAAAACCAGCTCGCAAGAGGCTAAGATAAGTATATGTGTGCAGGCTTTAGTGGGGATTTAAAAAAAAAAAAAAATTTGGGAAAAACCTCTCTCCCTTTTACCTCCTCCCTCTGCACTCTGCACCAGGAGTCTGCTGGGCCAGAAGTAGATCCCAAAATGTGCCCTGACCCATTCCCCTGGCCTTGGAGAGGGAACAAATAAGCTACTGGCTCCCCTAAGCCAGGAACACAGGGTCAGCACACCTCCTTTGCTAGGCACAGGTACAAGGGGTCTGCAGATTCTGAGTGCCTTACACCCCTGTAGAGACTTCTGGGGCCCCTTCTCAACGGTGTGAATCCTCACTATCACAGTACAACAGGGCAAACATCTGAACTTTAACTTCAACTGCTTCAGCTGTAAACTGACATATTTGTGACCCTTGACACAGCCATGCCCCTTAAGTAGGCAGTTTTATCAATCTGCAGCAGGGGCTTGAGGACTGGTGATATCACCTAAAGTGCCTAGTCACCTGCTACAGGAGTCTAAGAAAAAATGGTGCCCTCGAGTCTTTAAAGCCAACAGAGTGGGGTGTTCATAGGCTGGCTGCAAAACTCACCTACCTACTCACCCTAGAAAATAGGGACACACTTTCCTTTCAGACTCTCAGGGGCAGTGGTCAGCCCCTTGCCTGACTCAGCACATGATCCCCTACCACAGACAGAGTCCTGTGACTGCACCAATCACCAATGCCTCTCTAGGACTTAGGTTGAGAGCCTGCATCACACACTTGGTGACCAACTGCCTGAACACCAGAGCTGAACCAATATAGGAAAATTTAAAGGACTCCTGTGTCCAAATACTTAGTTACAGAACTAACTACCTGGTGACAGGACGTTAGAGATTCAGGGTGTAAAAAAATCAAACTAGTGCACACAAGCAGCCTATTTGGAAATATCAGAACAAAACAAAATAAGAAGCTAGGTGTCACTAAACAAATACAAACTAAAATTATAATAAATTACTGATGGCTCGGAGACAACAGTCAATATCAAGTCACACAAAGAGGCACTCCATGATGGCTTAAGCAAGCTCCTAAAATAAAGAATCAGTAAATTCTCTAGAGGAAGAGAACTTCTTGGAATTACCAGAGGCAGAATACAAAAGACTAATATACAGAACTCTTCTAGAAATTAGAAAGGAAATTTGACAGGATGCATAAATAACCAGGGAACATACAGACAAAGTAGTAGCGGAACTTAAAAAAGTTAGTCAAGAACATAACAACAAATTTAAGAGGCTGCAAGAATCCACAGAGAGACAGCGACCAGAAATCCAGAAGATTAACAATAAAATTCCAGAATTAGACAACTCAATAGAAAGTCATAGGAGCAGAACTGAGGTAGTAGAAGTTAGAATTAGTGACACTGAAGATAAAGCTCTTGACAACAACTTATTTGAGGAAAAATCAGATTAAAGAATTAAAAAGAATGAAGAAACTCTAAGAGTCATGTGGGACTCTATCAAGAGAAATAACCTATGAGTGATTGGAGTACCAGAACGGGGGGGATAACAGAAAATACAGAGAAAATTGTTGAAGATTGATGACAGAAAACTTCCCTGATATCATGAAAGACAAGAAGACATCTATCCAAGATGCTCATCGAAACCCACATAAGGTAGATCCCAAAACAAAGTCACCAAGACATATTATAATCAAACTTACCAAAACCAAAGATAGAGAATTTTAAGAGCAGCTAGGGATAAAAGAAAAGTCATCTACAAAGGAGAGTCAACTAGAATAATCTCGGACTACTCAGAAGAACCCATGCAGGCTAGAAGGCAATGGGATGACATATATAAAGACTTGAAGGAAAATAACTGTCAGCCAAGAATTATACATCCAGAAAAACAGTCTCTCAAATACGATGGTGAAATTAGGGCATTTCCAGATAAGCAGAATTTCAGGGAATTTGCAAAAACCAAACCAAAATTACAAGAAATACTAAAGGGAGTCCTACGGTTAGATAATCAATAACACCAGCTAACAACACAAGACTAGAACACAGGACAGAATAAGAAGATATTGACTCAGACACACATATCGAAAATACATCAAAGCTAAAACATTGAAAATAGGGAAACAGATATCAACATGTAAAAAAGGACAACATTAAAACAAAAAAGAGGGGAGAGCTGGGCAAGATGGCGCTCTAGGCAGAAACACCACGCCGTCCCTCCACAGCAAAGATCCGAAAAACTAAGCCTAACAGAGAATCAACAATCCTGAAACCCTAGAACACCAAATGAAGAGATAAAGAACTCAGCCAAACACCAAACAGAGTGAGAATACTAAAAGAGAACGGAGAGCGAGGAGAGACTCAGGCAGAGATTCCTTACCAGCTAACGCAGCGCGGATCCACCATCTTGGATTCCTATCGGAGACCAGCAAACGGGAGAGCAGCCTTGCAGAGCATCTGGTCGGAGACAGAACGACCGGTAAACTGCGGTGCGCGCTCTCCCACCACCCACCCCTCTCCGCCTCAGCTGGGGATCCCCTGCTTTCCGTGGCCAGGGTCCCTGGGCTGGGGGGTGCTGGTGCTTGGATTCCGCGCGCCTGGGCTGGCGGCTTTCTGGGAGCCGTGTGCTGGCACCTAGCGAACCTTTTTCTGCCGCCTCCCCCTCCTTTTGCCTGGGTGCCTGGTTCCGAGTGCTGTCTCTGCTCTCTCCTGCAGGGCTGTAGGGCTGTGTGCGGGCGTGTGGCTGTTTCTAGGTCTGGGCTCCCGCGTGGGTGGGATCCCGGGGCCTTTGTTCGTTCGCCCCTCTGCTTTCCGTGGCCGGAGTCCCTGAGCTGGGGGGCGCCGGTGCTTGGATTCCGTGCGCCCGGGCTGGGGGCTTTCTGGGAGCCGTTTGCTGGCCGCTAGCGAGACTTTTTCTGCCACCTCCCCCTCCTTTTGCCTAGGTGCCTGGTTCCGAGTGCCGTCTCTGCTCTCTCCTGCGGGGCTGTAGGGCTGCGTTCGGGCATGTGGCTGTTTCCAGGTCTAGGCTACCGCGCGGGTGGGATCCTGGGGCCTTTGTTCGTTGGCCCCTCTGCTTCCCGTGGCCACGGTCACTTAACCCCGAGACTACCGGCTTCTTGGAATTCGCGCCCCTGAGTGGGGGCTCTCTGGGTCCCATTTGTAGGCACTGACTGCTGGTGTTGCCCTTTTATTTTTTTTCAATTTTATTTTTCTTCCTTTTTTGATTAGTTTTGTCATCTTTTACCTCTTTTTCTCTTTTGGCTTTCTTCATTGCTTAATTTCTTGTCTCTCTATCTCTTCCTTCTCTTTCTGATCCCTGAATACCAGGCTATGTATGCCTCTGTACCTTCTGGCCAGGCTGAGCTGTGAAAATTGAGACCGACTCCCCCAGACCTCATAGCTGCATCGGTGGGATCCCTGGGAACTTTGCAGTTCTTTAACTTTTCTGATTTTTATTTGGTCATTCTTTCCTTTTCTTTCTCTTCCCCCTTCTGGTTTCCTCAATCCCATAGTCTCTCATCTGTACATTCCAACGACAAGCTCCCCTAGCATTCTTTTATGTTTGTACGCTTTTTGCTCCTGCTCCTCTCTCCTCTCTCCCATATCCAGCTTAGCTTCACACATAACCATCTTCCCGCTGCACCCTACCTACCTGCACCGTGCACTAGACATCACATCACCAAGCGGTGCAGGCACGCCCTATTGGAACCTGCCCACCACTGACTACCGACCGTCCTGGTGGCTGCGGTGAGTGCCACAAGCAACCCATCCCAGTGGCTCCTCCTCAGCTAGATCTGCCCAGCTGTACCACAAGAACGAAAAAAAAAAAAATCTACAATCAATAAATGAGAGAAATATCTACTGAATGCCCTGAAAACAGCAAACAATATCAAAACATTTACAAAAACAAGACAAGATGGCTCCAATAGGCATCCAAATTAAAACACCAGATAACTCTCCTGTGGAAGAAAATGCACTAGAAGTACATGATATGGAACTCAAATCACTAATACTCGGAATTTTCCAAGAACTGAGGCAAAAAGCTGACAAACATGAGGAAAAAATAGACAAATTTATGGAAAATACAGACAAAAAATTGGAAGAATTCAGGAAGATGATGCAGGAACAAAATGCCAAAATAAATTCACAACTCGAAATTATACAAAAACAACAATTAGAAATCCAAAAGATAAACAACAAGATTTCAGAAATGGACGGTGTCATAGAAGGGCTGAGAAGTAGATTTGAAACCATGGAAGACAGGATCAGTGGAACTGAAGACAAACACTTGGATACAACTCTGTTTCAGGAAAACTCAGAAAAAAGAACAAAGAAAAATGAAGAGACCCTGAGAGTTATGTGGGACACAATTAAAAGCAAAAACTTACGAGTGATTGGCATACCAGAACAGGGGGAGAAAACAGAAAACACAGAGAGGATCATTGAGGAACTGCTGACAGAAAACTTTCCCAGTATCATGAAAGATGAAAAGCTGGCCATCCAAGAAGCTCAACGAACCCCATATAGAAGAGACCCCAAAAGAAAATCACCAAGACATATATTCACACTCGCTAAAACTAAAGACAAACAAAGAATCCAGAGAGCAGCTCGTGAAAAACAAGAAGTCACATACAGAGGAGAAACAATAAGACTAAGCTCAGATTATTCAGCAGAAACCATGCAGGCAAGAAGGCAATGGGATGACATATATAAAATCTTGAAAGAAAAAAATTGTCAGCCAAGAATAATATATCCTGCAAAACTCTCATTCAGATTTGATGGTGAAATTAGGTCATTTCCAGATAAACAGAAACTAAAGGAATATGCAAAAGTCAAACCAAACTTACAAGAATTATTAAAGGGAGTTCTTCGATCTGAGGACAAACAGCTTCAGCCCTCAGGCAGGACCTAGGACCTAGGACGCAGGTTAACATGAACCAGATACCATTCTAGGAACTGAACTACAGACGACTTTCCAAAAACAAAAGATATACAACAGGGAATCAGAGAAATCAATCAAAGGATGACAACAACATCAAAACAATGAAAGAGGGAACAAACGGCATAGGTATAGAACCTTCTAAAGGAGAAGAAGGCAAGGCGATACCAAGTAACGGTAGACTGCTTCAAAATTATAAAGATAAGGGTAAAATTCATGGTAACCCCAAAAAATTTAACAAACCAACTCATAAAAATAAAGACGAAAAACATAAAGTCTCAACAAAAACAAAACCTACAAAAACAAAAGAAATGAACACAAAATCCACAAACAAAAGGAACTCAGCACAAGAGAGTAAGAAGAACAAAGAAAACTTCAACATCACAAAAAAAGCACTACAAAATGACAGCAAAAACTCACATCTATCAATAATTATACTGAACGTAAATGGACTCAATGCACCCATAAAGCGACGGAGAGTGGCAGAATGGATAAGAAAACAGGATCCATCTATTTGCTGTCTACAAGAGACACATCTTAGAAACAAAGATGTGAATTTATTAAAAATCAAAGGTTGGAAAAAAATATATCAAGCTAACAACTATCAAAAAAGAGCAGGAGTGGCAATTCTAATCTCAGATAAAATAGACTTTAAAACAAAATCTACCATAAAAGACAAAGAAGGACACTATATAATGATTAAGGGGATGATCCATCATAAAGACATAACCATAATAAATATCTATGCACCCAATGACAGGGCTCCAAAATACATAAAAAAAACTCTAACAGCACTGAAAAGAGAAATTGACAGTTCCACAATAATAGTAGGAGACTTCAACACACCACTCTCAGTAAAGGACAGAACAACTAAAAAGAAACTCAGCAAAGATACAGAAGACCTAAAGGACACAATCAGCCAACTGGACTTCATAGACATATATAGAACAATCCATCCAACCACTGCAAAGTACACATTCTTTTCCAATGCACATGGAACGTTCTCCAGAATAGACCACATCTTAGGCCACAGAGCAATCCTCAACAAGATCCAAAATGCAGAGATAATTCACAGTATCTTCTCTGACCACAATGCCATCAAGGTAGAAATTAACACTAGAAAGAGCAAGGGAAAAAAATCAAACACATGGAAACTGAATAATAATCTGCTTACACATCAATGGGTAATAGAAGAAATCAAAGATGGAATTAAAAAATTCCTAGAATCAAATGAAAATGAAAACACATCATACCAAAACCTTTGGGACACAGCAAAGTCAGTCCTCAGAGGACAATTTATAGCAATAGATGCACATATCAAAAAAGAAGAAAGGGACAAAATCAAAACATTAACTACAGAACTCAAACAAATAGAAAGAGAACAACAAAAAAAGCCTACAACCACCGGAAGAAAGGAAATAGTAAAGATCAGAGCAGAAATCAATGAAATAGAGAACAGAAAAACAATAGAAAGAATCAACAAAACCAAAAGTTGGTTCTTTGAAAGAATCTACAAAATCGACAAACCACTGGCCAGACTGACAAAAGAAAAACAGCAGAGGGCACAAATAACCCAAATAAGAAATGAAATGGGGGACATTACAACAGACCCAACTGAAATAAAAAGGATTATAACAGAATATTATGAAAAACTATATTCCAACAAATTTGAAAACCTAGAGGAAATGGATAAATTTCTAGAAACATACGGCCTACCCAAACTACAACAAAGTGATATTGAAAATCTGAACAGACCCATAACAAGAGAAGAGATTGAAAAGGTAATAAAAAAACTCCCAAGCAAAAAAAGCCCTGGCCCAGATGGCTTCACTGGAGAATTCTACAAAACATTTACAGAAGAGCTCGTACCAGTTCTACTCAAGTTATTTCAGAGCATAGAAGAGGAAGCAACACTTCCAAATTCATTCTATGCAGCCAGCATAACGCTGATACCAAAACCAAGCAAAGACATCACAAAAAAAGAAAATTACAGACCAATATCTCTCATGAATATAGATGCAAAAATTCTGAACAAAATTCTAGCCAATAGAATTCAGTATCATATCAAAAAAATAATACACCACGACCAAGTAGGATTCATACCAGGTATGCAAGGATGGTTTAACATTAGAAAATCCATCAACGTAATCCACCACATAAATAAAAGGAAAGAAAAAAATCACATGATTATCTCAATTGATGCAGAAAAGGCATTTGACAAAGTCCAACACCCATTCCTGATAAAAGCTCTCAATAAAATAGGTATAGAAGGGAAATTTCTCAACATCATAAAGGGCATCTATGCAAAACCAACAGCCAACATCATTCTTAATGGAGAAAGGCTGAAAACATTCCCCCTGAAAACAGGAACAAGACAAGGATGCCCTTTATCACCACTCCTATTTAACATTGTGCTGGAAGTTCTCGCTAGAGCAGTAAGGCAAGAGAAAGAAATAAAGGGCATCCAAATTGGTAATGAAGAAGTTAAACTCTCCCTGTTTGCAGATGATATGATACTATACATAGAAAACCCTAAAGACTCCACGAGAAATTTACTGGAACTAATAGAAAGATTCAGCATTGTAGCAGGATACAAGATAAACATTCAAAAATCAGTTGGATTCCTATACACCGGTAAAGGGAACGATGAAAAGGAGATCAGGAAATCAATACCATTTTCAATATCTCCTAAAAAGATAAAATACTTAGGAATAAATCTGACCAGGAATATAAAAGACCTATACAAAGAAAACTACAAAACACTGCTGCATGAAACCCAAAGGGATCTACATAAATGGAAAAACATACCATGCTCATGGATAGGCAGACTCAACATCGTGAAAATGGCAATTCTACCTAAAGCAATCTACAAATACAATGCAATTCCGATCCAAATACCAACAACATTCTTCAAAGAGATGGAAAAACTAATTATTAACTTTATATGGAAAGGGAAGAAACCCCGAATAAGTAAAGCACTACTGAAGAAGAAGAATAAAGTTGGAGGACTCACACTACCTGACTTGAGAACCTACTATACAGCTACAGTACTCAAAACAGCCTGGTACTGGTACAACAACAGAGACATTGACCAATGGAACAGAATTGAGAACTCAGATGTAAATCCATCCACCTACGGTCACCTGATTTTTGACAAGGGCCCAAAATACATCAAATGGGGAAAAGACAGTCTTTTTAATAAATGGTGCTGGCAAAACTGGATATCCATTTGTAGAAAAATGAAACAGGACCCATACCTCACACCATATACAAAAACTACTTCAAAATGGATCAAAGATCTGAATATAAAGCCTCAAACTATAAAATTCATAGAAGAAAAAATAGGACCAACACTTCAGACCTTAATACATGGCATTAACAGGATACAAACCAGAAACATCAACACAAAAAACCCAACAGATAAACTAGATAATTGGGATCTTCTAAAAATCAAACATCTATGCTCTTCAAAAGATTTCACCAAAAGAGTTAAAAGAGAACCTACAGACTGGGAAAAAATTTTTGGACAGTACAAGTCAGACAAAGGTCTAATCTCCATAATCTACAAGAAAATCCAACACCTCTACAACAAAAAGACAACCAATCCTATCAAAAAATGGGCAAAGGAAATGAACAGACACTTCACCAAGGAAGACATTCAAATGGCCAACAGACACATGAGGAAATGCTCGCGATCACTAGCCATTAGAGAAATGCAAATTAAAACCACAATGAGATACCATCTCACCCCGGCATTACTGGCACGAATCAAAAACACTGGAAATAACAAATGTTGGAGGGGCTGCGGGGAGACGGGAACTCTTATACACTGCTGGTGGGAATGCAAAATGATACAGCCATTTTGGAAAATGATATGGCATTTCCTCAGAAAGCTAGAAATAGACGTACCGTTCAATCCAGCAATCCCACTCCTAGGAATATATCCTAGAGAAATAAGAGTCATCACTCGAATAGTCATATGCACACCTATGTTCATGGCAGCATTGTTCACAATAGCAAAACGATGGAAACAACCTCGATGTCCATCAACAGACGAATGGATACACAAACTGTGGTACATACACACAATGGAGTACTATGCAACGAGAAAGAACAATGAATCGGTGAACCATCTCATAACATGGATGAAACTGGAGGACATCATGCTGAGTGAAATAAGTCAATCACAAAAGGACAAATATTGTTTGAGACCTCTATTGTAAAAACCCATGAAAAAATTCACATGCAAAATGTAACAATCCTTGTTGGTTACCAGGGATGGGAGGGGGGGGGAATACTAAATAGGCAATAGGTAAGTGGTAACTTGGGTGAGAGATGAGATAGTACATAATGCAGGGGAAACTAACACAACCTGCACAAGGAAAGGTCATGGAGGCCCTATAGACACATCCAAACCTCCCGAGGGACTGAGTTGTTGGACGGAGTGCTCTGGGGACCATGATCTCGGGGAACATCTAGCTCAATTGGCATGACACTACTTATAAAGATAATGCTCTACATTCTACCTTGGTGAGTAGTGTCTGGGGTCTTAAAAGCCTATGAGCGGCCATCTAGGATACTCCACTGATCTCATCCCTTCGGGAACAAGGGAGAACGAAGAGAACAGGATGCGAGGAAAAGATTAGTCCGAAGGACTAAAGGTCCACAGCTACCAAGGCCTCCACGGGACTGAGCCCAGTACAGCTGGATGGTACCCGGCTACCACCAATGACTCCTCTGACCAGGATCACAACAGAGGGTTCTGGGCAGAGCTGGAGTAGGATGTAGAGCATAATTTTAACTCCCCCCCCCCCAAAAAAAAAAAAAAAAAAAAAGACCATATATACTGGCCTAAAGAATACTAGAGAAACCTCGAGAGTGTGGCCCCCAGATACCCTTTCAGCTCAGAGGTGAAGTTACCTTCAAGGTTCGATGTTAAGCCTGGGAATGGACACCCCAGTAAAACTAAATGGGACTAACGATGTACAGGAGTCCGGTGACAAGGGCCAGAAGGCAGAGGGAGAGTAGGAAACTGATGATAAGGAACACAAATTGAATAAGGACACTGTCGATGTATTGTGAGATTGTTGACCACTGCTATAGGGCAACATTTGTAGTAACTATTAAATGGGAGGCTGTTTTGTCCTGTAAGCCTTCATCTTGGGCGAGAATGGCAGCACAATTGGAAGAGCATAGTCAATATCACTTAAATGTGTAAGTAAAAAGTTTTGAAATGGTGTTTAAATAAAATAAAAATAAATAAATAAATAAATAAACAAATGAGACTAAAGAGGTACAATAGTCCACTGACAAGGTCCAGAAGACAGAAGGGGACAAGGAAGTCCCCTGGTGATAGGGAACACAAGGTGGAGTAAGGATATTCTTGATGTGCTGTGAGATTGTTAACCATTGTCATAGGGCAACATGTGTAGTAACTGTTAAATGAAAAACTATTTTGTTCTGTAAGCCTTCATCTTAAGTGAGAATAACAGCACAGTTGGAAGAGCGTAGTCAATGTCACTGAACTGTGAATGTAGAAATTTTTGAAATGGTGTATCTTTGGCCATCTGTAATTTTCATCAAAAAAAAAAGGTTGAGAATTTAGAGGCTTAATACTTTGTGGGGTTGTTAACCAATGTCATAGAACAACATGTGTACTACTATTTCATGAGAAACTATTTGCTCTGTAAGCTTTCACCTGAAGTACAATAAAATATATATAAAAAAAAAAATCAAAAAAGAGGGACTTTGAAAATGGAGATATTGATCATTTGCCAAAAATGGTGCTCTAGGCAGAAGCACCATGTCATCCCTCCACAGCAAAGATCTGAAAAACTAAGCCGAACAGAGAATACAACAATCCTGAAACCCTAAAACATCAAATGAAGAGATAAAGTACTCAGCCAAGCACCAAATGGAGTTAGAAAACTGACAGAGAATGCAGAACGAGGAGAGATTCATGAAGAGGTCCCCTAGCAGCTAACGCAGTGCGGATCCACCATCTTGGACTCCTATCGGAGACCAGCAAACAGGGGGTACGAGAAAGCAGCCTCACAGAGCTTCCAGCAGGAGACAAAACAACCGGTAATTGGCGATATACGCTTTCCCACCCCCACTCTTCTTCACCCCCACTCGGCTTCCTCTGCTTCCCACGGCCACAGTCTCTTGACCAGGAAACAGCAGCTGCTTGGAGTGCCATTTGTTGGCTACTGGTGTTGCTTTTTTTCTGCTTCTCTTTATTTCTTCCTTGCCTGTCCCCACCTCCCACTTCTTTTGCTCGAGTACCTCGCTCCATGAGCCATCTTTGCTTCTTCCTGAGGGGCTACAGAGCTCTGGTAACTTGTGACATACGCTTTCCCACTCTCTACACCTCTTCACCCACACTCGGCCCCCTCTGCTTCCCACGGACACAGTCTCTTGTCCAGAAACACCAGCCCGCACCAACTAGCTCTCTGAGTGCCATTTGTTGGCTGCTAGTGTTGCTTTTTTTTTTTTTCCTGCTTCTTCTGATTTCTTATTAGTCTCTTGCCACCTCCCCCTCCCTTCACACAAGTACCTGTCTCCGTGCGCCATCTTTGCTTCTTCTTGAGGGGCTGCGGAGCTCCATTAGAGTGTGGAGCTGCTTCCCGGTTTCGGCTGCCGTGTTGGCGGGATCCTGGGGCTTTTGTTCATTAGTTTATTTTGAATTGTTTGTTTGTTTTCTTTTCCATTTCTTGAGTTGGGAGCCCTTTCTGGCAGGCTGAGCTGCGTGGCAAGGAGACTCCCCTTCATCTTCCACAGAAGTGCAGAGGGATCCCTGAGAGCATCTCTTTTTATGTTTTTTTTTTTTTTCCTGTCTCTTTGGGGGCCTTCTTTTTTTTAAATCTGTTTTGTTTTCTTTTTTCTCTTTTTCCGTTTTTGTCTTTCTTCATTTCTCAGTTTCTCATCCCTCTATATCTTCCTTCTCTCTCTGTGCCCTGAATACCTGGCGTTGTATACCTCTATGCCTTCTAGCCATGTTGTACTGCAACACCTGAGAGCGACTTCCCCAGACCTCATAGCTGAACTGGTGGGATCCCTAGGAACTTTGTGGTTCTTTAACCTTTCTGATTCTAATTTATTCATTCTTTTCTTTCTTCCTCCTCCCCTTTCTGTTTTTCCCCATTTCATAGTCTCTCATCTCTTCACTCCAACAGCAAGCTCCCCTAGCATTCTTTTTTGCTTGTTTGTATGTTTTTGGCTCCTGTTCCTCTCTCCTCTCTCCCATATCCATCTTAGCTCCACACATAACAATCTCCCCATTGCATCCAGCCTACCTGCACTGTGTGCTTGACATCACACCATCAAGCAGCACAGGCACGACCTACTGGAACCTGCCCTACATTGATTACCAACCCACCCTGGTGGCTGTAGTAAGTGCCACAAACAACCCGTCCCAGTAACTCCCCTTCAGCTAGACCTGCCCAGCCGTACCATATCTGAATGACTGACCCTTCCAGTTGAAGAAGGAGGGGAAAAGTATTGTGCCCACAGACGAGTAAACAACACAGAACACAGTCTCCCTGCTCAGACATAGTCATTTTTTTTTTAAAAAAAGGAGCAAAACAAACAAATCTACAATCAATAAATGAAAAAAATAACTACTGAATGCCCCAAAGACAGCAGACAATATCAAAATATTTACAAAAACAGGAAAGGATGGTTCCAGTAGGCATCCAAAATAAAACACCAGATGACTCTCCTCTGGAAGAAAATGCACTAGAACTACCTGATACGGAATTCTAATCTCTAATACTCAGAATTCTCCAAGAACTGAGGCAAAAAGCTGACAAACATGAGGAAAAAATAGACAAATTCATAGAAATTACAGACAAAAAATTGGAAGAAATCAAGAAAATAATGTAGGAACAGAATGACAAAATAAATTCACAACTAGAAATTATAAAAAGATGACAATTAGAAATCCAAATGATAAACAAAAAGATTTCAGAAATGGACGATGTCATAGAAAGGCTGAGAAACAGATTTGAAACGGTGGAAGACACGATCAGTGGAATTGAAGACAAATGCTTGGATACAACTTTGTTTCCGGATAACTCAGAAAAACAAACAAAGAAAAATGAAGAGACCCTGAGAGTTATGTGGGACACAATCAAAAGCAAAAATCTGTGCGTGATTAGAATTCCAGAACAGGGGGAGAAAACAGAAAACACAGACAGGATCACTGAGGAACTGCTGACAGAAAACTTCCCCAATATCATGAAAGATGAAAAGCTGGCCAACCAAGAAGCTCAACAAACCCCATATAGATGAGGCCACAAAAGAAAATCACCAAAGCATATCATATTCACACTCAACAAAACCAAAGACAAACACAGAATCCTGAGAACAGCTGGAGAAAAACAACAAGTCACATACAGAGGAGAAACAATAAGACTAAGCTCAGATTATTTGGCAGAAACCATGCAGGTAAGAAGGCAATGGGATGACATATATCAAATCTTGAAAGAAAAAAAACTGCCAGCCAAGAATAGCATGTCCTGCAAAACTCTCGTTCAAATTTGATGGTGAAATTAGGTCATTTCCAAATAAACAGAAATTAAGGGAATATGTAAAAGTCAAACCAAAATTGCAAGAATTATTAAAGGGAGTTCTTTGATCTGAGAAAAAACAGCTTCAGCTCACAGGCAGAACCAGGGACACAGGATCCTACAAGCCAATTACCAATCTAGGAAATGAACTCTCCAGGACTATCCAAAACCAAAAGAAATATGACAGGGAATCAGAGCAGTTAATCAGTAAATGACCACAACATCAAAACAATAAAAGAGGAAATAAACAGCATAGGTATAGAACCTTCTAATGGAGAGGAAGGCAAGGTGATACCAAGTAATGGTAGACTGCTTCAAACTTAGAAAGATAAGAGTAAAATTCATCGTAAACACAAAAAAAGTTAACAAACATACTGATAAAAAAAAGAGGAAAAACATAAAGTCTCAGCAAAAACAAAACTTACAAAAACAAAATAAATGAAAAAAAAAATCCACAACAAAAGAAACTCAGCACAAGAGAGTAAGAAGAACAAAGAAAACGTCAGCACCACTAAAAACACTACAAAATGACAGGAAAAACTCACACCTATCAATAGTTACACTGGATGTAAATGGACTCAATGCACCCATAAAGAGACAGAGAGTGACAGAATGGATAAGAAAGCAGGATCCATCAATATTCTGTCTACATGAGACACACCTTACAAACAAAGATGTGAATTTATTAAAAGTCAAAGGTAGGACAAGCTATTTCAGAGCATAGAAGAGGAAACAACACTTCCACATTCATTCTATGAAGCCAGCATAACACTAACACCAAAACCAGGAAAAGATGTCACAAAAAAAGAAAATTGCAGACCAATATCACTCATGAATATAGATGCAAAAATTCTGAACAAAATTCTAGCAAATAGAATTCAGCATCATATCAAAAAAATAATACACCACGACCAAGTAGGATTCATAACCAGGTATGCAAGGATGGTTCAACATTAGAAAATCAATCAATGTAATCTACCACATAAATAAAAGGAAAGAAAAGAATCACATGATCATCTCAATTGATGCAGAAAAGGCATTTGATAAAGTCCAACACCCATTCCTGATAAAAGCTCTCAATAAAATAGGTATAGAAGGTAAATTTCTCAACATAATAGAGGGCATCAATGCAAAACCAAGGGCCAACATCATTCTTAATGGAGAGAGGCTGAAAACATTCTTCTTGAAAACAGAAACAAGACAAGGATGCCCTTTATCACCACTCCTATTTAACATTGTGTTGGAAGTTCTAGCTAGAGCAATAAGGCAAGAAAAATAAATAAAGGGCATCCAAATTGGTAATGAAGAAGTTAAACTGTCCCTGTTTGCTGATGATATGATGCTATACACAGAAAACCCTAAAGACTCCATGAGAAATCTATTGGAACTAAAAGAAAGATTCAACAGAGTAGCAGGATAAAAGACAAACATTCAAAAATCAGTTGGATTCCTATACACCAATAAGGAGAATAATGTAAAGGAAATCAGGAAAACAATACCATTTTCAATAGCCCCTAAAAAGATAAAATACTTAGAAATAAATCTGACCAGGGATGTAAAAGACCTATACAAAGAAAACTACAAAACACTACTACAAGAAACCCAAAGAGATCTACATAAATGGGAAAACATACCATGCTCATGGATAGGCAGACTCAACATCTTGAAAATCACAATTCTACCCAAAGCAGTTTACAAATACAATGCAATCCGATCCAAATACCAACAACAGTCTTCAAAGAGATGGAAAAACGAATCATTAACTTTATATGGAAAGGAGAGAAGCCCCGAATAAGTAAAGCACTACCGAAGAGGAAGAATAAAGTTGGAGAATTCACACTACCTAACTTCAGAGCCTAATATACAGCTACAGTATTCAAAACAGCCTGGTACTGGTACAATGACAGATACATTGACCAATGGAACAGAATTGAGAACCCAGATGTAAATCCATCCACCTACCATAACCTGATCTTCAACAAGGGCCCAAAGTCCATCAAATGGGGAAAAGACAGTCTTATTAACAAATGGTGCTGGCAAAACTGGATATCCATCTGCAAAAAAATGAAACAGGCCCCATAACTCACACCGTATAGAAAAACTAGTTCAAAATGGATCAAAGACCTGAATATAAAGCCTAAAACTATAAAGTTCATAGAAGAGAAAATTGGACCAACATTACAGGCCTTAATACGTGGCATTAACAGGATACAAACCATAACCATGAATGCACAAAACCCAACAGATAAGCTAGATAACTAAGATCTTCAAAAAATCAAACACCTATGCTCTTCCAAAGAATTCACCAAAAGAGTAAAAAGAGAACGTACAGACTGGGAAAAAAATTTTGGACAGTACAAGTCAGACAAAGGTCTAATCTCCATAATCTACAAGAAAATCCAACACCTCTCTAACAAAAAGACAAATAATCCTATTAAAAAATGGGCAAAGGAAAGGAACAGACACTTCACCAAAGAAGACATTCGAATGGCCAACAGACACATGAGGAAATGCTCGCGATCAGTAGCCGTTAGAGAAATGCAAATTCAAACCACAATGAGATACCATCTCACTCCGGCATTACTGGAAGGAATCAAAAACACTGGAAATAACAAGTGTTGGAGATGGCTGCGGGGAGATCTGAACTCTTATGCACTGCTGGTGGGAATGCAAAATGATACAACCAATTTGTTAAATGATATGGTGCTTCCCCTGAAAGCTAGAAATAGACATACCATTCGATCCAGCAATCCCACTCCTAAGAATATATCTTAGAGAAATAACAGCCATCACTCTAATAGACATATGCACACCTATGTTCATGGCAGCATTGTTCACAATAGCAAAATGATGGAAACAACCTAGATATCCATCAACACATGAATGGATAAACAAACTATGGTACATACACACAATGGAGCACTATGCAACGAGAAAGAACAATGAATCTGTGAACCATCTCATAACATGGATGACACTGGAAAACATTATGCTGAGTGAAATAAGTCAATCACAAAAGGACAAATATTGTATGAGACAGCTATTGTAAAAACCCATGAAGAAGTTCATACACAAAATGTAACAATCTTTGTTGGTTACCAGGGATGGGAGGGTGGGGGGAAAATACTAAATAGGCAATAGATAAGTGGTATCTTGGGTGACGGGTGAGACAGTACACAATACAGGGGAAAATAGCACAACGTGTACAACGAAAGTTCATGGAAGCCCGATAGACACATCCAAACTCCCTGAGGGACTGAATTGCTGGGTGGAGGGCTGTGGGGACTATGGTCTCAGGGATCATCTAGCTCAATTGGCATGACACAGCTTAAAAAGACAATGCTCTACATTCTACCTTGGTGAGTAGTGTCTGGGGTCTTAAAAGCCTGTGAGCGGCCATCTAAGATACTCCACTGGTCTCATCCCTTCAGGAGCAAGGGAGAGTGAAGAGAACAGGATAGAAGGAAAAGATTAGTCCAAAGGACTAATTATCCACAGCTACCAAGGCCTCCACCAGACTAAGTCCAGTACAGCTAGATGGTGCCCGGCTAGCACCACTGACTGCTCTGACCAGGATCACAACAGAGGGTTCTGGACTGAGCTGGAGAATGATGTAGAGCATAATTCTAACTCACAAAAAAAAAAAAAAAGACCAGATTTACTGGTCTAAAGAAGACTGGAGAAGCCCTGAGTGTGTGGCCCCCACACACCCTTTTAGCTCAGTGGTGAAGTTACCTCCAAAGTTCACTGTTCAGCCTGGGAGTGGACAGCCCCATAAAACCAAATGAGACTAATGAGGTACAGGAGTCCAGTGACAAGGGCCAGAAAGAAGAAGGGGACAAGGAAGCTGGTGATAGGGAACCCAAGTTTGAGTAAGGATATCGTTGATGAGTTGTTAGATTGTTAACCATTGTCATAGGGCAACATGTGTAGTAACTGTTAAATGAGAAACTATTTTGCTCTGTAAGCCTTCGTTTTAAGTGAGAATAACAACACAATTGGAAGAGCGTAGTCAATGTCACTGAACTGTGCATGTAGAAATTTTTGAAATGGTGTGTCTTTGGCTATGTTTATTTTCACCAAAAAAAATGGTTGAGAAGTTAGAGGTTTGATATGTTGTGGGGTTGTTAACCATTATTATAAAACAACATGTGTACTTCGGTTTCATGAAAAACTATTTGTTCTGTAAGCCTTCACCTGAAGTATAATAAAAAAATTAATTAAATAAAAAGAAAAAAAAAAAGGAGAAGAACAAAGTGGGAAGCCTTACACTATCTGATTTTAGGACCTATTATACTGCCACAGTAATCAAGACAGCCTGGTACTGGTACAACAACAGATACACAGACTAATGGAACAGAGTTGAGAATCTTGATATAAGCTTATCCATCTATGAGTAGCCAATATTTGACAAAGGCCCAAAGTCCATTAATTGGGGGAAAGACAGTCTCTTTAACAAATGGTGCTGGCATAACTGGATATCCATATGCAAAAAACTGAAGCAAGACGCATACGTCACACCATGTATAAAAACTAACTCAAAATGGATCAAAGAATTAAATATAAAATCATAAACGATAAAGATCATTGGAAAAAAATAGGGACAATGCTAGGAGCCCCAATACATGGCATAAACACAATACAAACCATAAGTAACAATGCACTATCAGCAGAAGAGAAACTAGATAAATAGGAGCTCCTAAAAATCAAACACGTATGCTCATCAAAAGACTTTATCAAAAGAGTAGAAAGACAACCTACAGACTGGGAAAAAATTCTTGGCTATAACAAATCCGATCAGCATTTAATCTCTAAAATCTACAAGATACTGCAAAACCTCAACTGCAAAAAGACAAATAACCCAATTAAAAAATGGGGAAAGAAATGAACAGGCACTTAATCAAAGAAGATATTCAGGCAGCTAGCAGACACATGAAGAAATGCTCACGATCATTAGCCATTAGAGAAATGCAGATCAAAACTACAATGAGACATCATCTCACCCCAATAAGGCTAGCATTAATCCAAAAAACACAAAATAACAAATGCTGGAGAGTTTTGGAGAGACTGGAACACTTATACACTGTTGATGGAAATGTAAAATGGTACAACCACTTTGCAAATCTATTTGGCGCTTCCTTAAAAAGCTATAAATTGAAGTACCACATGATCCAGCTATCCCGCTCCTTGTAATATATCCTAGAGAAACAAGAGCCATCACATAAATAGACATATGCACACCCATGTTCATCGCAGCAACATTCACAATAGCAAAAAGATGAAAGGAATCTAGGTGCCCATCAAAGGACAAATTGATAAACAAACCATAGTATATCCACACAGTGGAATAATACGGAAAAATAAAGAACAATGATGAAGCTGTGAAACATTTTATAACATGGTGGAAGCTGGAATTTATTATGCTGAGTGAATTTAGTCAATCACAGAAAGAGAAATACTGTAGAAGACCACTATTATAAGAACTCAAGAAAGGTTTAAACACAGGCGAAAACATTCTTTTATGGTGTGGAGAGGGAGGGTGAGGGTTATTCACTGACTTGATAGTAGAGAAAAATCATCTTGGGTGAAGAGAAGGATAGCACACACTGCAGGGAACCCAGCAGAACTGGACTAAACCAAAGCTAGAAGTTTCCTCAATACAATCAAATACTTTGAGAGACAGAGTAGCAGGGATGCGGGGTCTGGAGACCATGCTTTCAGAGGACATCTATGTCAATTGGCATAACAAACTTTATTAAGAAAATGTTCTGCATCCTACTTTGGTGAGGGGCATCTGGGGTCTTAAAAGCTTGCAAGCAGCCATCTAAGATACATCAATTGTTCCTAACCACTTGGAGTAAAGGAAAATGAAGGACACCAAAGATACAAGGAAAGTATTAGCCCAAGAGACAGAATGGGCCGCATAAACCAGAGACTTCATCAGCCTGAGATCAGAAGAACTAGATGCTGACCAGCTACCGCCAATGAAAGTCCTGATAGGGAACACAACAGAAGGTCCCTAATGGAGCAGTAGAACAATGGCATGCAGAACTCAAATTCTAGTAAGAAGACCAGACTTAATGGTCTGACTGAGACTGGAGGGACCTCAGAAAGCATGGCCCCTGGACTCTCTATCACCCCAGAACTAAAACAATTTCTGAGGCCAACTCTTCAGACAGGGATTGGACTGGACTGTGGGTCATAAAGTGATACTTGTGAAGAATGTGCCTCTTAGTCAAGTAGATGCAAGAGACCAAAGGGCCAGCTTTTGTCCAGAGGTGAGATGGGAAGGCAGAGCAGGTTAGGAGCTGGTTGAATGTCCATGGGGAATCAGGGGTGGAGGGGAAGAGTGTGCTGTCGCAGAATGGGGTGAGCGGTTGGGGTCTCATAACAATGTATGTAAAAAAAAAATTCTGTATGGGAGACTAACTTGAAATGTAAACTTCATTGAATTACAACAATTTAAAAAAAAAGAATTTTCCAAAACTACCTGAGGACTTTAATAAATTTGCTTAAGAAATTAAGATCCTTATTAAAGCCTATCAGCCGAGGTTGCTAGATTTATACCAATTAGCTTATATGTTGACTGGTCCTGGGGAAGCCCAATTATGGTTAGAGTATGCTGAACAGAATGATTCTAAAAAAGTGTAGCTTAAAAAATTGATAGACCTGCTGCTACATTACTTGAAGAAGCCCAAAAGATGGACACAGAGTTGCTTGAAGCTATTCCCAACACTTTTTCTCCAATAATAGATTGATTTAAAATTCACTCTTGCATACACAATAAAGATGAGAGTGTTTATGACTATCAAACTCAACTGTTTCAAAAATATTCCAAACATTTGGGCCTTGATCAATTAGCCCCAGAGGCTACAGGAGCTTTTATTGCTGTGTTCATATTTGGCCTCTAACCCAAAATTTCAGCTTTAATAAGAAGGCACCACTTAGATTGGAAAGCAGCTCCTATTACTGAGTTGTCCAATTTGGCTCATGAACTTTATCAAACCTTAGTGACCAAACAAAACTCAAAAGCTAATAAACTGATAGTCCTGAATTACAACGATTATAATCTCCTAATCAGAAGAAAATCCATAATCCTTTGGAAGGCACAAAACCAGGTACTTGCCATTATTGTAAGAAACCTGAGCATTCGAAAAAACTGTTACAAGTTAAAGAATAACCAAAAGAAGCAATCTAAACATGAAACCCTTCCACCTGACTTAGAAATGAAGAGGCTCTGGGGGTAATAAGGGGAATTTTCATATGGTGGCATTAAATTCACAAGGAGAAATTACAATGTACATTAATGGAGAATATTGCAAATTTTAATTGACAATAGATTTACTTCATCTGCGATTAACTCTGTTTGTTTACAAAAGCTTCTTCCCTGGAGTAATAAAACTTCAAAGATAGTGGGGGTATCTAATGAAGAGCAAGTTTTGATTCATTCCTTGCATGTCTCTATATCCTTAGGACTTATTGAAGAATTACATTCTATTTTACCTAGCCCTGACAAGTGGGTTAATTTGTTAGGAAGAGACTTGTTATATTATTAGAAATGCCACTTACGATTTAATGAAAAGGGAGATATTGTGTTAAATTTTCCTAACTCCTTGGAGTCAATAATGGCAAATTTTGAGGTAACAGGTCCAAAAAGAGAAGCTATTTTGTATATGCAGGTTTTTGTTATGCCTATCCAAATTTTGAGTTAGCCAAGTGCCCTCTTATCTAGACTCCCATCTTTGGTGCCTGAAATGTTACAGGCCACTGCATCCACAGATGTAGGCTGAGTTTTATCAACAATTATTAACATTCAGGTACATTTATCCAAGCCCTTACTAAAAATTCCTTAGCACCCCCTTAAACAAGAGGCAAAAGAAGGACTTGCTCCAATAACACAAAATTTTCTTTCTAAAGGCCTCATTTTTCCTTGCATTAGTCCTTGTCACACCCTTGTCCCCCCAGTAAGAAAACCAAACAATAGAGGATGGAGATTCATCCAGGATTTGAGCTAACAACTATATCATTATACACCTAGATTCCCTAAAATTCCCAGCCTACATTTGCTGCCTTCTAATATTCCTCTAGACGAAACTTATTTTACATTTGCGTACCTTTGTAGTGCTTTTGTCAGTATCCCTGTGCAACGTGTGAGTCGCTACTTACTTGCTTTCTCCCTGGAAAGCCAGAAATTTACATGGACTGTAATGCCCCAGGAGTTTACTGAATCTCCCAAGTATTTTTCTCAGATTTTGTATGCTGATTTGCAACCTTTGCAGTTTGCAAATAAATTCACATTGCTTGCAACATGTTGATGATTTAAGAGTCTACTCTGCTTCCCAGCAGGCTTGCTTTGAAAAGAGTGTAGCCTTGATCAAACCCTTATCTGCCAGAGGACAAAAAGTTTCTAAAGAAAATTAAAATGGACCCAGAATTTCTGTCAAATTTTTAGGTAATTTATTTTCTACAGAAGGCATATCTACTAACCCTAAATGAAAGAAGCTGTTCTTGCTTATCCTCCACCTGAACCAAAGAAACAACTGTGAGGTTTTTTAGGACTTTGTGGTTACTTCTCAGACTGAATTTGTAATTTTTCTCTAATGGGACAGCATTTTTACAAATATGTGAAAGCCTCTGAACTGGACTCATCCCAAATATCAAAAGAAGATAAAGAAGCAATAACAAAATTTAAAAAGGCTCTAATGAATACACTTACCTTGGGTTTTCCTAATTATCATTTAGATTTTTCCTTGTTTGTTCACAAAGTCTCTGGAAGTGCTTTAGGTGCATTAACTCAAAAATGTGAAGGACAACACAGACTTGTGGACTACTATAGCTGGCAGCTAGATCCTGTAACCAGAGGATATTCTCCTTACCTCAGGGTTGTGGCTGTTACTGCTAAGTTAGTGGAGACACAGGGGACACTGTGTTAGAAAACTTTTTAAATGTTTATGGTCCCCATGCTGTGTCTGCCTTATTTAATCCTGTTTTAACTCAACATCTTTCTACTAGCAGACTCACTTCTTACGAAGTCCTCATTCCTAGCTGCCTTAAATGTTAGACTTCATTCTGTGACCTGTTTGAATATGTCCACCCTTCTCATAGTTAATGAAAATTATTGTCCTTCTCAAGACTGTTTAGATTTAACTGAAAAATTAGTCCCTAGAAAGGACTTAAAGGAAACTCCTTTAACTAACCCTGATTTAGTTTTGTGGATGGCTCTTATCTGAAGCCTGACACAAATGCTTCTATCAAACTGGATATGTTGTTACAACTTCTCCTGAAGTGCTTGAAAGTCAGATGTTTCCTGAAGCCACCTCAGCCCAACAAGCTGAATTAATTGCTCATAAATACTAGTTTCTAAGCATGCCTCAGGTCAATTTGTCATTATTTTCACTAAATCTAGATATGGTACTGGAATGGTGCCTGATTTTGGAATTTTATGGAAACAGGATTTTTAACCTCTTCCTGAGGTGTTATAAAAGATGACGCCTCGGTGGCAGAACTTTTAAATGCTTTATTACTCCCTTCCAAAGTTCCTATAATAAAATACAACCATATCAGCCAAAGGGAGTATCTCATATCACAGAAATTAGAGGAAATAATCTTGCTGATATGGCCACTAAATGAGTTTGCTCCCAAGTTATCTCGGCTCTCATGAAAACCAAGGATGGGGACTATCCAGATATATTTATCAATAACTTTAAGCTTTGTAAATTAAGTTTATTTTTTAATTTTACTTTAAATGAATGTTTACAGGACAAATAGTTTCTCATTAAACAGTTAGTATACATCCTGTTTTATGACAATGGTTAACAACCCCATGACATGTCAACACTGTCACTTCTCAACCTTGGGTTCCTTATTACCAGCTTTCCTGTCCCGTCCTACCTTCTAGTCCTTGTCCCTAGACTGTAGTGCCCCATTAGTCTCATTTTGTTTTATAGGGCTGTCAAATCTTTGACAGAACAATGAATCTCAGGAGTGACTTCATTACTGAGCTAAAGGATATCTGGGAGCCATACTCCTGAGGTTTTTCCAGTCTCTGTCAGGCCAGTAAGTCGACTCTTTTTATGTGAGTTAGAATTTTGTTCTACATCTTTCTCCAGCCCTGTCCAGGACCCTCTGTTGTGATCCCGGTCAGAGCAGTCAGTGGTGGTAGCCAGGCACCATCTAGCTGTACAGGACTCAGTCTTGTGGAGGCGTCAGTAGTTGGGGTCCATTAGTCCTTTGGACTAATCTTTTCCTTGTATCTTGTTCTCTTCATTCTCCCTCTCTGCCTAAGTGGTGAGACCAGTGGAGTATCTTAGATGGCAGCTCACAAGCTTTTAAGACCCCAGACACTACTCACCAAGGTAGAATGTAGAACATTGCCTTTATAAACTGTGTTACGCCAATTGAGCCAGATGTTCCCCGAGACCATGGTCCCCACAGCCCTCTGCCCAGCAATTCAGTCCCTCAGGGAGTTTGGATGTGTCTATGGAGCTTCCATGACCTTTCCTTGTACAAGTTGTGCTGGCTTCCCCAGTATTGTGTACAGTCTCAGCCTTCACCAAAGTTACCACTTATCTATTGTCTATTTGGTTCTTCCCCCACCCTCCCATCCCTCATAACCAGCAAAGATTGTTACATTTTGTGTGTAAACTTTTTGAATGAGTTTTTACTACAGAGGCCTGTCTTAGTCATCTAGTGCTGCTCTAACAGAAATATCACAAGTGAATGGCTTTAACAAAGAGAAGCTTATTTCCTCACAGTCCAGTAGGCCACAAGTCCAAAGTCAGGGTGTCAGTTCCAGGGGAAGACTTTCTCTCTCTGTCAGCTCCAGAGTAAGGTCCTTGTGGTGCATCAGTCTTCTCTTGGTCTGGGAGCATCTCTGCGCAGAAACCTCAGCTCCAAAAGATGCGCTCTGCTCCCAGCACTGCTTTCTTGGTGGTATGAGGTTTCCATGTATCTCTGCTTGATTCTCTCTTTTATATCTCAAAAGAGGTTGGATTAAGACACTAATCTTGTGAACCTCATCAGAATAACTGCCACTAATCAATCTTATTAGATCATAGTGATGGAGTTTACAACACATAAGAAAATCACATTGGATTACAAAATGGAACACAATCATACAGCACTGGGAATTGGCCCAGCCAAATTGATACACACATTTTTTGGGGGGGACTTAATTCAATCTATGACAGTTGGCAATCTTTTTTCTTTCAACCTTTTATATATGTCATCTGGTTACCTTCTTGCCTGCATGGTTTCTGCTGAGTAATCAGAGCTTAGTCTTATTGTTTCCCCTCTGTAGGTGACTTTTTGTTTTTCTTGAGCTGGTCTCAAGATTCTCTCTTTGTCTTTGGTTTTAGTGATAGTGGTTATAATATTCCTTGGTAATTTCCTTTTGGGGTCTATCCTATATGGGGTTCATTGAGCCTCGTGAATGGTCAGCTTTTCATCTTTCATGATATTGGGGAAGTTTTCTGTCAGCAATTCTTCAATGATTCTGTCTGTGTTTTCCAATTTTTCCCACCATTCTGGAACTCTGATCACTCATAAATATTTGCTTTTGATTGTATCCCACATAATTCTCTGGGTTTCTTCATTTTTCTTTGTTCTTTTTTCTGATTTTTCCTCAAAGAAGTATCCAAGTATTTGTCTTCAATTTTGCTGATCCTGTCTGTCTTTCATTGTTTCAAACTTGTTCCTCAGCCTTTCTATGAAACTGTCCATTTCTGAAATCTTGTTGGTTATCTTTTGGATTTCTGTAATTGTTGATTTGTATGATTTCTAGTTGTGAATTTATTTTGACATTTTGTTCCTGTGTTATTTTCCTGAATTCTTCCATTATTTTGTATGTATTTTCCATGAATTTTTCTGCCTATTCCATCAGTATGTCTATTTTTTCCTCATTTTTGTCTGCTTTTTGTTCATCTCTGGGATAGCTCTGAAAATTAGAGATTTGAATTCCTATCAGGTAGTTCCAGTGCCTTTTATTCTACTGGAAAGTCATCTGATGTTTTATTTTGGATGCCTGCTGGAGGTATTCTGGCCTGTTTTTTTAATATGTTTTGTATAGTCTGCTGTCTTTGGGACATTCAGTAGATATTTTCTTCATTTATTGATTGTAGTTTTGTCACGATTTTTTTTTTTTTAATTTTGGTTATTGCTGAGCAGACTGGCTGTGTTTTCTTTGTTGAGTATACTTTTCACCTCCTTGTCCCATGGGAAGGGACAATCACTCAGTTATGGTGCAGCAGGACAGGCCCAGCTGAATGGAAGTGGCTGGGATGGGTTTTTTTTTTTCAATATACTGAGGCTGATAGAGTGGGCCTTTGGTCAGTTCAGGGCAGATTCTGGTAGGCTCTGCCTGTGCTGCTCACGGGTACAATGTTCAGCACATAGTGCAGCTAGGCAGGAGGGAGCGGGGAGGTGGTTATGTGAGGAGCAACAATGGTTATGAGAAAGAAGAGAGAGGAGAGAGAAACAAGAACCAAAAAAAAAAAAAAAATTCTGAGGGAGCCTGCTGTTAGAGTGCAGAGACAAGATACTGAGATATGAAGAAAAACAAAAAGGAGAAAAGAAGAATAGAAAAAAATAAAAATTCAAAAAATGAAAGAGAAAAAGAAATGCCCCAGGGATCCCACTGGCAACAGGGGAAGTGGCTCCCAGGTATTGTGTCACAGCCCATCTATAAGGGGCAGAGTTGGCACACAGCACCAGCTACTCAGGAGGAAGGAAAGTAGAGAGAGATGAGAAACAGAGAAATGAAGAAAAACAAAAAGAAAAAGAGTAAAGAAAAATAAATTTTAAAAAAAGGCCCCCAGGGATCCCAATGATCCCAACTGTGCAGACTGGGGAAGTGGTACTACAGCCTGGCTAGCAGGGGTGGAGATGGCACAGAGCAACAAATATCCAGGAGACAAGCAAAGAAAGTAAGTAGAAAGAGAGAAGAAACCAAGAAATGAAGAAAAACAAAAAGGAAAAAATAAAGAAACAAACAAAGCTCCCTGGGATCACACCAGCATGGCAGCTTGGACAGGGGAAGCAGTTCCCCAGCCAAGTGGCATTTTGCAGCCTGTCAAGAAGAAGTAAAGATGGAACATGGAGCCAGGTGTTCAAGAGAAAAGATGTGTGGGAGGTGAGAGACGGGAAAAAAAAAAAAGAAGCCTAAAAAAGCAACACCAGCAACAAAGAAATGGCACTGAAAGATCCAGCAGGTGTGGGCAGGGTGAATCTTCATGACACCGAGCCGGAGCCTCTCGAGCCTTGGTCACTTGGCCCACTGGGAAGCAGCAGAGGCTGAGCAGGGGGAAGAAAGGTGGGGAGTGGGGAAGCATGTTTCGCTGGTTACCAGGTGCTTTGTTTCCTGTTGAGAGCTCCGTGAAGCTTCCCTCCTCTACTCCCTGTCCACCGATCTCCAACAGGAGTCCAAGATGGCAAATCTGTGCTGCATTAGCTGATAGGGGACCTCTGCTTGTATCTCTCCTCACTCTCTGTTCTCTGTCAGTTTCTTATTCCATTGGGTGCTTGGTTGAGTTCTTTATTTCTTCATTTGATGCTTTGGATTCCAGGATTGACTTCTGTCTGGGTTTTACTTAGTTTTTGGGGGGCTTTAGTGAAGGGATGGCATGGTGCTTCTGTCTATGGCACCATGTTGACTTTGCCTCCAACTTTGTAAAATCTTAATGGAGGCAATATAGAATTTCAGCTACTTAAATATCACTTGCTGTTTATAGGTGGGTTTCTGAAATGACCTAACAAAATCACTAAGGGGATGTTTGCACTATGTATCATATTAAATTAGGCAGAAATGTTTGAGGCTACATGGGTGCCAGGTACTGTGCCACCCAGGCACTGGGGAAGCAGCAAAGTGATATGGACAAGAGTATGGTCTCTTGAGCCTGACTGTCTAGACCTCAGCTGCAGCTCTGTGACTTTCTAGCTGCATGGCTTCCTTTGGTTCTTCTTCTGAGGAAATGTATGTAAAATTTTAGTGCAGGGCCTAGATGGGCACTTAACACTAAAGCCTTCAGCTGTCAGATCCTTCAGGTTCTGCTTCATCTGCAAGGAAATGCCTAGGCCACAGTCATGCCCTTGTCAAGGCAGCCAGTATCCAGGGACTGATCAAGGCAGGGATATCAAGACACTGCCGTTTAGAACCTAAACAAGATAAACCTGAAAAACCAACACTTGCTCCAGAGCTGCCTACTCCCCACTGGGTTGACACCACAGTGCTACTTCTACTTTGCTTAGTGCTACTTCCACCCTCTTTCTTTCACAGGATTGATTGTTAATAAACACCTTGTACCCCAAATTTTGTTTCAGCAAATACTTCTATGGAACCCATCCTACAATATGAAGCTTGTAATCTACTGAAAGAGTATGCTCCAAGGGAAGGTGGAGGAGAATTAACCTTAGTGACTTTCTACTATGTCTCTGTTCCAGTGTTATGTGTAACATACTGCAATCAATTCCTATATCCCCCATCCCTCTCAGGAGGTAGAATTTTTAACTCCCACTTTATGTGAGGTTTAGAAATGTAGAATTGTAATAGTCTAAGTTGCAAAACCAGTTAACTGTAGTGACAAGGCAAATTTGGACTACCTAGATTCAAAGCTTTTTTGTGTTCCTCTTTCTGTCATATAAAATTGCTTTTGTGGTTGTAAGATTTTGTTTTAAAATTATAACAGACTAAATCCATACATATACATATATATGTATAGATATGAAACCAAAAAACCAAACCCGTTGCCATTGAGTTGATTCTGACCCACAGTGAACCTAGAGGACAAAGTAGAACTGCCCCATAGGGTTTCCAAGGAGTGGCTGGTGGATTTGAACTGCCTACCTTTTGGTTAGCAGTCATATCACTTAACCACTGAGCCACCAGGGCTCTGCGTATATATATATACGTGTGAGAGTGTGTGTGTGTGTGTGTGTGTGTGTATATATGAGTCACATATATGAGTCTAAATTGACTCACTGGCAACAGGTTTGGTTTTATATATATACATATATTAAAAAAAAAAAAAACCTTATTGCCATCAAATCAATTCCAACTCACAGTGACCCTGTAGGACAGAGTAAAACTGCCCCATTGGGTTTCCAAAGAGTGGCTGGTGGATTCAAACTGACCACCTTTTGGTTAGCAGTGGTAGCTCATCGTAGTTGTTAACCACTACAGCACCAGGCCTCCATATATGTACATATGTATGTGTATATATATGTATGTATACATATACACACATTCACATACACAAAGTCTGAGAAAAAGAGATAATCAATTGGAGTGTGCTTAATCATATTAATTATATATATATTCATTATATGATTTTGTTTATACGTAGGATTTCCTTTGTCAATCTCAACTAATTTCATGCTTCAACTTCCTCTCTTGGTCTCAGATCTTCCCTCTCTCAATCATTCTCTGATTTTGTATTTTCAGTCATCTGCAGAGAATCTCTGCACGATGCCTGACCAATGGACAAGCCACATTTAGAATTTTAAACATAGAATTGTCTTTCTCTTCCCCTCTGTACCTTCATTTCATGTTCCTGGAGCTCAGTCATATCACTACCAGTCACACATACTTGAGAAACCCTCCCGTTTGTAACCCAATGCCTAAATGCTGTTGAATGCTAGTCCATAGTGTTCTTAAATATCCCCTTTTTCAATGTATTCCCATGACCCTAGCCTAGTTATTTCCTCACTACATCTTACCTAAGCTGGTATAATCACCTTCTGCTCTACCTCCTTTCTGATCCATTCTATAATCTTTTTCCAGAAAATTTGTTTTGCAGCCCAGATTCTGTCTTTTTCTTCTTAAAAGTTCTCACAGTCTCACTATTTGACCCCATCATAGCTTAGACTCCCAGGATCCTCCTAGTATTATCCCATGCAGTTTAAAAATGTCAACCAACAGGTAGTAAATTTACAACCTGTAAGTCAGATTTAGCCATCAGATATCACAAATGTGCTTTGTAAATATGGAAACCTTTTAAAAGTCTGAGATTTCATATAACAGTTCAGAAATCTGGCTTCTCTTGAAGTACTGAAGAAATATACTAATAATGGGCCCTTAGTCTCAGTGGGAAGGAGATCTGGCAGTGCAGTGGTTAAGTACTCAACTGCTAACCAAATGGTCGGTGGTTCAAACCCACCATCTGCTCCATGGGAGAAAGATGTGGCAGTCTTCTCCTGTAAACATCACAGCCTTAGAAACCCTATGGGGCAGTTGTACTCTGTCCTATTGGGTTGCTGTGAGAACCTATGGGGGCAATTCTACTGTGTCCTATAGGGTCGCTGTGAGTTGGAATCAACTGGACTACAACGGGTTTGGTTTGGTGGGGCTTAGTCTCAGGGGAGAAAGTCCTGGTGGTGCAATAGCTATGAACACTGCTGTTAAACAAAAAGTCAGTGGTTTGAACCCACTAGTGGCTCTGTAAGAGAAAAGACATGGCTATCTGCTCTTGAAAAGTTTACAGCCCAAAAAAAACCTATGGGACAGTTCTACCCTGTCATACAGGATCGTTATGAGTAGGAATCCACTTAATGGCACGCCATAAAAACAAGTACCAGTGTCTTCAAACATTTGGGTCTGGGGTGTGGTTTCTTCATTTTGAAGGGCTGTTACTTTCCAGCTCACATGGTCCTGGGCAGTCCATCGTATATACACACACGCACACCAGGCCAGATTTGCCCCATTATGTACTTTCCTTGCCCCTAGAGAATGATGAACTTCTGACCACTTGTCTAAAATGTACTGTCTGATATTCAAGCATTGATGTCATCATCTGCCCACAACCTGCTCTTCATTAAAATATTTTACCATGACAAAATGCAGCATATGTACACCCACTTCACACATACAAATTGTAAAAAATTAGAAGACAAAGAAAAATTAAATGCCTCTGTGTTCAACATCTTCAAGAAAAAGAACGTTATCCCAACTTCTTAAATCTCTTGTGTGTGCCCAACTTTAAAATCTTCCACTTGCTCCCTAATGCCTCTGCTATTTTTGTGTTTCTCACATGCTACTATCTAGATTTGCCTGTTTTTTAGCTTGCGCTTTTTTATTTTATTCATTGTTTTCACTAGGCATTCTGTTTCTCTGATTTATATATATTGGCACACGTAGCTTAGTTAATTCTTTTTCACTGCTGCATATACCTGTTTCCGTTGAGTCAATTCCCACTCATAATGACCCCATATACATATCATAAAAATATTTATTGGATAACCTCTAATTTTTTAATTATGAATAATACTGTGGTGAAGATTTTTGAACATGTCTTTTTGTGTATGAATGTAAGACTTTCTCTAAGGTATACAAAGTAGTGGAAATACTAGCCATAGGGTATATGAATATTTAACAAGATAATACCAAAGTATTTCCAAGTCATCCTACTAATGTGTACTTTAACTAGCGATGTATGTGAGTCCTCATTGTGCCACACATTTTCTCACTCCTCAACACCACTTGATATTGTTACATTTTTTCCCACTGTAGGTTTTTTTCTGGTCTGTATGTTCAGTGTTAGTACTTTTAATTGTACACTCTTCTCTTTAATTGTATTTTTTACATCTTTAAATCTTTCTTACATACTTATTTTATACTATATTGTATTACTTCTTGCTTCTTTGACTCTCATTTATGGAAGCTTCCTTTTTCATGTGCTTTTTAGTTTTTGTATGTAAAGTCAAGTTTGGTTTTAACCTATGGAAGTCCTTTGATATTGGGAATCTTTCTGAAAAAAAAAAGTTAGCTTTTATTAGTAACTAGGCATATCCTCTGGCCACTTCCAGCCCACACCTAAGTCTAAGAGTCTCAGACTTTATTTCTCTCTTTAGTTGCAAAGACAAATATTCCCACAACAGTCCTGTCTCAAGAATCTATCCCCAGGACAATATCATTCTAAGGATCTTAATCAAGGCCAGCTTCCTTCAACATATTCCCACATCTGTAACCTTGGCTTCTGTTGTAGCTGTCTGGGCCCTGTGTGTCCCTTATGCTCTCAGACACCTAAGATCCAGCTGCTGGCTGCCTCAACTCTCAAGTTTCATATGCCTACGGGTGAACTTTCATTTGCTTATTTTCTTGTTTGTTTTTTGTATTTTGGATGGTCCCTATAGAACTCCCCAAATATGTGAGTACAGATATGTCTTAAGAATTGTTTTACATCTGGGTTTAGTTGCTGCGGAGCACAAATTTCCCTCAGAGTCCCTAGTCATTTATCCACCATAATTAGATGCTGACTGTTTAGGATTTTTGCATTTATGTCCATGAGTGGGCTTGTACTATAATTTCTCCTTTCTCATACCTTTCTTTTCTGATTTTGGTACTGTCATGGATTGAATTGTGTCCCCCCAAAATATCTGTCAACTTGGCTGGGTCATTATTCCCAGTATTGTGTGATTATCTACCGTTTTATCATCTGATGTGATTTCTCTGTGTGTGATAAATTCTATCACGATGATGTAATAAGATGGATTTTTGGCAGTTACATTGATGAGATCTGCAAGATTAGATAGTGTCTTAAGCCAGTCACTTTTGAGATATAAAAGAGAGAAGCAAGCAGAGACATGGGAACCTCATACCACCAAGAAAGCAGTGCTGGGAGCAGAGTGCATCCTTTGGACCTGTGGTTCCTGCGCTAAGATGCTCCCAGATAAAGGAAAGACTGATGCATCACAAGGACCTTCTTCCAGAGCTGACAGAGAGAAAGCCTTCTTCTGGAGATGATGCCTTCAGTTTGGACTTGTTGCCTATTCGACTGTGAGAGAAAAATTTCTCTTTGTTAAAGCCAGCCACTTGTGGTATTTCTGTTACAGCAGCACTAGATGACTAAGACAAGTACGAAGATTATACTAGCTTATACAATGAGTTGGGGAGTATGTTTTAAAGAATACGTCTATGATTGGAATTATCTGTACCTTGAAAGTTTACTAAGATTTTCTGATAGCCACTATATGCTACTTATTACATATCTTTAATGTTCAATGGATCTTAAGGTTTCCTATTTGTTAATCAGAAAATTTCTATTTCATTTAAGATTTCAGAAAATTTGGTATAGATATTCATGAATTAAATAAGTATTGAGTGAACACCCCCTTTGTGTCAGACTCTACTCCAGGTGCTTCGGCTATATAGTGAAGAAAACCATCAAAGAGTCTTTCATTCATGACACATACATTCCAGTGTCATGATAAATAGTAACCTTAATAGATATGTAAATTACACAGTCTATTAGAAGTGACAATAACCATAAAAAGTAGAAAACAGAAGAGAATGGTGATGGAAATGAGGACAAAAGTTGAAGAAAGAGGAGAGTCAGAGCAAACCTTATTGATCAGGAAAGATATGGCTAGACTTGTGAAAAAAGTGAGGGAGTTCACCTAATGGGAGAAAAGCGTTAAAAGTCAAAGGAAGTCCTAAGGTGAGTGCATAAAATTAAAAAGGCCCTAAGCTGAGTGCATACATGATGTGTTCAAGGAACATCAAGGAGGCCAGTGTGGCTGGAGTAGAAAGATCTTGGATAAAAATAGTAGCAGATGAGGTTACAGAAGTAAGGAATGTTGTGTCAAGTACAGCCTTGTCAGCCATTTTGAAGACTTTGGCTTTAACTTTGAGTGAAATAGGGAGTCATTTCAGGGTTTTACAGAGAGGAGATATAAGGCCTGACTTACATTTTGAAAGGAACTCTGGTGGTGTGTTGCCAGTACTGGTCATTTTGTGGAGGTAGGGGTATGGGAGAAGGTTGATGTAATAACTCAGACGAGAGATGATAGTGACTGCGACTGGAGTACTAAAATCAAGATGGTGAGAAGTAGTCGTATTGGATTCTAGACATAATTTGAAAGGCAAGCTGACAGGATGAACTGAAGAACTGGATGCAGGCCGTTAGAGGAAGAAGAGAGGTGAGGATGATTCCCAGATTTAGACCTAGCGTTTTTCCTTGAATGACAGCTTCATAGACGCCAATAGGAAATAAAGTAGAATGTCCAGCAAAAGATAGCAGACAATACAACTGTTGTAAAGGATCAATGTGTTTATTAAAGATTGAGGAGGACAGACAGACAGCCCCCCCCAGCCAGACAGACTTGAATTTAGATTAAGGAAGAAGAGGGGCAGGTAGCAAGGTAATAATCAAATAGTGACTTCTGATGCAAATAAAGACAAAATGTACCACTGAAGAGTATGAGGAGAGGGACAGCAATGGATTTGCACTGACTTCTTAGTCACACCATTCATAGGTTACAATCAATTAACATTGGGAGTGTTGTTTTCATTGAAGACAAACATGTCAATGCTTGATTTATGGCAATAGCATGCAAGGTACAAGGAATATTATTTTTTAAAAAGAATGACTGTTTAACACCAACCATTTTCAAGATAATTCCATTTTTCCATCCAATAATCACTCATCTTTTCAACCTCAAATCTCACTGTAATTTCTGTTCAAGGTGAATGGAGTGTGCAAGCAAGTGAAGCAGAAAGAGGAATGTCCCTTACAGCCAATGTCCTTCCTTTCCTCTTGACATGTATATCTTCTCCCCTCGCCCATCACAAAAAGTTCAGAGCAGAGAAGCATAGAAGTTCGTTAGTGTAAACAGAGCAGTCATCCATACAAAGAAGGCATGAAGGAACAAGGCCCTGTCCACAGCATCTGTTCTGCTACCTATGACCTATGATTTGCCAATAATGTTCTACTCCAGTACTTCTTTGCCTGTCTGGCCATCCATTTTCTCACCATCAGACCTTAACTATTCCCTTACCTTACCTCTTATAAACCTGAATACACAAATTACCATAGTACCACAAACTGACAGATGGGTGGTAGACAGGTTTCTGTGAAGTTTCCAGACTAAGACAAACTAGGGAGAAAAATCTGGCAATCTACTTCTGAAAATCAGCCAATGAAACACCTATGGATCACAATATTGATCGATATAGCACTGGCAGATGAACCACCGAGGTTGGAAGATAACAGTGTACGTAAGCATGTTGGTGATCATGAGGACGGCACAGGACTGGATAACATTTTATTCTGTTCAGCATGGGGTTGACACGAGTAGGAGCTGATTGGACCAGCAACTAACAACAACAAACCCGAATACACCTGTCAGTATTCAATCCCTGGCCCAAATGTTGATTTTGATTTTACAGTTCTCATCTCTTTATCTACCAAAACACATACCCTTTTAGTTCTTGTTAATACCATGGCTCCTGAAACTTAACCCATCCATTTGATCATCATTTATCTCTCTCATTCACTTCCTGTAGGTTCTTAGGTGTTGACATTTCATGGAGCTTTGCAGCTTTTCCATGAGGAATAATCCATAACTACTTTTTTTTCCCTAATCCCCTTTGATAATCTCTGCCTGAATTGCAGTATTCTTTCAGTATATCAGTTAAATTCATTTACATATACTATAATTACTGATTATAATACTTGTGTATCTCTCAAAGCATTAACTTAATGACTCTGAAATCTTTTATATTTCCTTATTGCTGCTGTTCATTGAGTATTTTAATTAACATTGCACTGGAAAAAAAAAGATTTAACTAGACATAACCAAACACCTCATGCTTTACTGGATTTGAAGGCTTAGGACCATAGTCCTGTGGGACAACTCAACTGGCATAACATAGTTCATAAACTTTATGTTCTATATCATGGTTTGGTGAGTAATGTCTGAGATCTTAAAAGATTGTGAGTGGCCATCTAAGATACAATTACTGGTCTCTACTCATCTGGAGTAGAAGAGAAAGAAGGAAACCAAAGACTCAAAGAAGAAACTAGTCTACATGATTAATAGCCTACACGGACCACAGCCTCATCTAGCCTGAGACCAGAAGAACTAGAAGCTGTCCGGTACCACTACTGACCATTCTAACCAGGGACACAATAGATGAGATAAAAATGTAGAAAAAACTCAAATTCTTAAAAGAGGTCAGGATTACCGGACTGGTAGAGACTAAAGGAACCCCTGAGATTATTGCCTTGAGATATCCTTTAAACTTTGTACTGAAACTACACCCAAAGGTCATATTTTGCAAAATAACTCATTGGCACATAAAATAAACAATACCACCTGTGAATACTGTGCTTCTTTAAAAAAATTATATGAGACCAAATGGTCAACCATTACAGTAAAGCTAACATGAAAAGGTAACCTGGGGGCAAGGAAGCTAGATTAATGGGAACAAAACAACCAGGAGGGAAATAATGAAAATGTTGACACATTGTGAAAAATGTAACCAATGTCGTTGAACAATATGTATAGAAATTGTTAAATGGAAACATAATTTGCTGTGTAAACTTTCACCAGAAACACATACTATTATAATAATAATATATCATTATATATTATATATATTACATATATATTATAATAATAAAAAAAATATGAACTATCATACAGAACTAGGTGTAAAGCTCAGGCTTTCCATTTATAAAAAAGAGACAAGTTTCCTGTCTTTCATCTGTAAAACATGAAAAACATTTATTTCAAGGAATTGTTATAAGCAAGATCCTGGCCTTCCAAAATGAATGGTTGTTTATGTAATAAATGCAGAAGTGGCATTTAGAAGGGCCTTAATAAATGTTGGCTATTATTTTAATCAATTCTAAGTCCTGTTTTTCCTGCTCCCTGACCCCCTGATTTCACTTCCTCACTGGGTCTGTGAGGCCCTTGGATTCTACAGTGAGCCACTAGAGAAAAGGAAAATCAGTGACACATTGAGAGAAGAGTTCCAAGGAATGGCAGGGAATAAAGGAGGTTTCAGAGACCGAATGAACTTGTTCCATTTGGAGGATACAATAGTAACCTGTTCTTTCAGTAGACTGAGTTTTTATGCTCCTGAGTTTTCAAGCAAACATGCAAACTTGGTTATCTAGGAGCTCTTAAAAATGTTTATATGAAAAAGAAAATATTAATTTTATTTAATATCTCTATACTTGTTTGCTTTATAAAATAAATGAAACTTTTGTTAAAAAACGTATTTTAAATTTATTTTTAACATCAAGTGATTGAGAGTAAAACAAATCCATTCATTTTATCAAAATTAAGTAACACTGAACTCACCTTATTGTGATGCCAGACTCTTCAGAATGGTTCTAAGCTAGCAATAAATAAGCATAGACAGGTGACCCCAGAAATGTTCTGATATTTATATTATAAGCACATTATGTACAGATTAATTAAAATGGGTCATATCCTTTCTATAACGATTCCTTATCCTTCCTCCATATGACTTCGAAAGATTTTAGATTTAGACAAGTGCCAATTTCCTTCAACTGCAGCTGAGGAGTTTCTATTTCTTCTCTGAGTACTTAGATAATAGACTAAATTAACCCAGAAACATGACTCAATAGTTCTTCAAATATTTTTAAAAATTGGGTAAGAAAAACTGTTATCTGTGCATCAATACAAAATATATAATATTGTGCCATCTCATTCATCTACAAATAAGAGCCTGTTGACTCAATGTTGGTCAAGGAAATTTATCCTTCTGTCAAAACCAAGTATAAATCATACTAGCCCAGCTCATCTCTGTCACGTATTTGTCTCAGTTTCAGATTGAATCTCTGACCAAGGTTTGCAAGACAGCTAATTGTTGAGCATAGCATTAAATAGCAGTCATAGAACTCTAAAATATATTAAGAACTGACTATGTGCCAATGTGAACTCTGGTGACGTAGTGGTTAAGAGCTATGGCTGCTAACCAAAAGGTCAGCAGTTCAAACCTACCAGGCCCTCCTTGGAAACGCTATAGGGCAGTTCGCTGTGAGTTGGAATTGACTTGACGGCAATGGGTTTATATGCTAACTATTGTAACTGGCATTTTAGAAACATTTATTTAATTTTCATTACAACCCCTACAAGATATCAACAACATTTTATCACTAAAAAAACCTGAAGTTTACAGAACTTAATTTGCATATGAAACGGCTAGTAAGGGTAGAACTGAGTCATCCACACTCTTGTATGATTACAAAGTCCATATTTCTTTCACATACTCTACACTCTATTTTGGTCTCTTAACATTGTAATGCTTAATGACTACATTTTTAGAAGTTCCCAAAGAAAATTTTTATATTTTTTATTGTTATTTTTTATATTGGGGGAAAACTTTAAAAAATGGTAAATAAGCTACAAAAGAAATACTGAAAAAAGACACTTAGGTAGGATTCAGAAAGTATGAATGCTAGTCCTATGTCTACTCTCATTGAAGGGCCTTGGAAAAAGGCTTTCTCCTTCTCTGCCTCAGCTTCCTTTATCATGTGTAAAAAGGAGATAATAAAGCTCATCCTACCCTTCCCACAGGATTTTGGATCAAATAAATAAACCAAGATCAACCTCAGTAAATATGAAATTACCGGCAAAGCTGAATACTGAACTCTGAACACCAGTAGTTTGCGGCTGGTTATAGTTGGCCCTTGATTTACAATCAGTAAAGGTGTAAGTCAGTGTCATATCTTTTCACCATACTCATTTAATCTGTATGCTGAGCAAATAATCATAGAATTTGGACTATATGAAGAAAAATGTGTCGCCAGGATTGGAGGAAGTCTCATTAACAACTTGTGATATGCAGATGACACAAACCTTGTTTGCTGAAAGTGAAGAGGACTTGATGCACTTAATAATGAAGATCAAAGATTACAGCCTTCAATATAGATTCTACTTCAACATAAAGAAAACAAAAATCCTCACAACTGGACCAATAAGCAACATTATGATAAATGGAGAAAAGATTGAAATTGTCAAGGATTTCATTTTTCTTGGATCCACAATCACCACGAATGAAAGTAGCAGCCAAGAAATCAAATGATGTATTATATTGGGCAAATCTACTGCAAAAGATCTTTTTAAAGTGTTAAAAAGCAAAGACATCAGCTTGAGGACTAATGTGCACCTGACCCAAGCCCTGGTATTTTCAATCACCTCGTGCATGCGAAAGCTGGACAATGGATAAGGAAGACCAAAGAACAACTGATGCCTTTGAATTATGATGTTGATGAAGAATATTGAATATACCATGGACTTCCAGAAGAATGAACAAGTGTGCCTTGGAAGTAGAGCCAGAATGCTCCTTAAAAGCGAGGATGGCAAGATTTTGTCTCACATACTTTGGACACATTATCAGGAGGGACCAGTCCCTGGAGAAGGGCATCATGCTTGGTAAAGTAGTTGGTCGGCAAAAAAGAGAAAGACTCTCAAAGAGATAGATTGACACAGTGGCTGCAACATTGGTCTCAAACATAGCGATGATTGTGATGTTGCTGCAGAATGGAAAGGGTTTTTTTCTGTTTTATATGTTCACTATGAGTACAATGTGCTCGACGGAACTTAACAACAAAAACAACATATTTGGCCCTGAGGTTGTTGGTGTTGATCAAATCATTCAGTTCTTTCAATCAACATTTCTTGAGTACTAGACAAAATTACAAAGATCCTGCCTTCATGATGATTATAATCTGGTAAACTCCATGACACTATATAAATAAGCCTAGATCTCAGTGAAAAATAACAGCTGTAATAAATTCCATGAGAACAGACTACAATGCCATAAAAATATGTAATAGGGAGATCTGTTTTCATCAACAGTGCACACATTTAGCCCTTTAGAGTTAGTACATATTGAGCTAACAGGTTCAGAATTAATTTCCTAGATGAAGGGAGTTGATGGGAATTCCCTACAGAAGAAATCGTCTTATGTAAGTGCCCTGTGAAGTAGGCATGAGTGAATTAAGATAAATATGAGAACTTGAAAAAAGGCTAGTAGTTTCAAGTGTGTGTTAATGTGTGTGTGTGTGTGTGTGTGTGTGTTAGGGGAAAGGGAGAAGCAGATAGTGCAAGAGCAGATTGGAGTATTATGTAGAAGTCGGATCATGCAGGACTTTCTATGTCGTTGTAAGTATTGGGCAGTTTCATCAAAATATTTTATGAGAGTTAAAATTCTAACATTTCCATTTCAAAATATCCCTCTGATTCCAAAGTAGAGAACAAACTGGAGTTAAATAAGAACAAAATTGGATAGAAATTGACCATTAGGTAGGTCGTATTACTAACTGAAAGATTTATTTCATCCAAAATACTCTGTTTTTACAGTGGTACTGTAATTATAAGAGAAAGATTTACTATATTCTTAGCCATTTTTTTCTTTATGGATTCCCTATTTGAAGAATAAGCTTGTTTAGCTTCACACTGCTCATGGTATTTTCAAATGTCTCTTCAGAAAAATCGAGTAATATTTTTCCATCACTATTTTGATATAGACTAGCCCTAAGAGGATTTCAGGTTTTCTGTCTCAGGTAATTTATCTTTAATGTTTTTCACCTCTGTTCTTGTGAACAACAAAAGTGCATAGAAAATTCAGTTGTCCCCATGTATCTAATCCTGAGCTCCCTGGGAAGAACATTGCATGGTAAGCAATGGGGTTCTTCTGGCTCATCTTCTTCCACAACAACTAGTCAGAATTGCCTAATAAGAAATGACTGACAGATTCCCTTGTTTTCATGGGAATATATTTTGGTTCTGAGGGTAAATTTAGAGACTATGATCATTATAAATCTCAAGGCATGTTTTAATCATTATAGATGCTTGCCATAGACAACTGAAATGAACCTGGTTTAAAAAGACTCAAAGAGACCAGGATACTCATTGACTTCCTAGTCTACCTCAAGAGAATTAATAAAACTAAAATCATCAAAACAGAGAGTCACAACCCCTCAATCAATTCTCAGATCTGAGCCAGTTATAGACTTACAACCCTTCTAATGAAGGGTAGGCTAGGACCCCTTGAGAAAGGATCCCATTATACTTCCAAAGATTTATACTGTTAATCTTTCTTCTAGACTTTCTCATAGAGAGCTACAGCCTTTTATCAGGATGACTGCTCATTAGGGAAAAGGAAATAATCAGACTTTTCAGGGATTACTGGACATTAACTCTGAACTGACACTAATCTCAGGAAACCCAAAATGTCAATGTGGTCCATCAGTCAGAGTAGGTGTCTTAGTTATCTAGTGCTGCTATAACAGAAATACCACAAGTAAATGGCTTTAACAAAGAGAAATTTATTCTCTTACAGTTTAGGAGGCTAGAAGTCTGAATTCACGCTGCCAGCTCTAGGGGAGGTCTTTCTCTTTCTGTTGGCTCTGGGGAACTGTCCTTGTCATCAGTCTTCCCCTATTCTAGGAGCTTCTCAGTACAGGGACCCAAGTCCAAAGGACACGAGCTCCTCGCTCTTCTTGCTTGGTGGTAATGAGGTCCCCTTGCCTCTCTGCTCACTTCTCTCTTTTATCTCAAAAGAGATTGACTCAAGATACAGCCTAACCCTATAGATTGAGTCCTACCTTATTAACATAACTGCCTCTAATCCCGCCTCATTAACATCATACAGGTTAGGATTTTACAACACATGGGAAAATTACATCAGATCACAAAATGGAGGACAACCACACAATACTGGGAATCATGGCCTAGCCTAGTTGACACACATTTTGGGGGAACACAATTCAATTGGTAATAGTAGGAAAGTATGGAAGTCAGGTTATCAATGTTGCTTTAGCTCGGGTCTGTCTCACAATGGATCTAGTGGGTCCCCAAATTCATCCTGTAGTGATTTCCCCAGTTCCAGAGTGCACAATTGTAATAGTTATACTCAGCAATTGGCAGAATCCCCACAAACATATGTCTACTTCTCCCTTTCTGAGATTTTTTTTCCCTCCTGTTACTCCCATTACTAAAGAAGTCTTCTAGCCAGGATGATACTCATTATTCTCCCAGTGAGCTTTGATTATTCATCCACACCTCTCTACTTATGCTCTCATTGGTTTAGCTCAAATAGCATCTCTTTTAAGATATCTTTCCTGACACTTCTCACCTTCACTATCACACTTCTCTCCTCAGGGTTTCATTCTATTCTATCCAGATTGCTATCATTATGTCAGTGACACATTATTATATTAGCTTCTCCATCTCTGTCTATAAGATTATAAGCTTCCTGGGGTCTGGGGTTTCATTCTTCTTCCTCTTTTTTTTTTTTTTTTTTTTTTTTTAACTGCTTCATTCTAATTTACTCTCTGCTACATTGTTCATCATTTAATATCAATTGCCTCTTCCTCACTTGTATACTTAATCAAATCCTAATCATCAGGATGGGCCCAGACCATATTCAGCTTCACAATTCTTATTTCCTGAGCACATCAGCCTAATACTGATGTCCATTTTTCTGCTATTTCTGGTTTATATTTATGTACCCCCTATCTACCCCAAGGAAACCCTGCTGGTATAGTGGTTAAGTGCTTCGGCTGCTTACCAAGGGGTCAGCAGTTTGAATCCGCCAGGCACTCCTTGGAAACTCTGTGGGGCAGTTCTCCTCGGTTCTATAGGGTGTCTATGAGTTGGAATCAACTCGATGGCAATGTTTTATTTTTTGTTGTTGTTGTGGTTTTTAACCTACCCTAAGGAGCCCTGGTGCATAGTGGTTAAGAGCTACAGCAAGCTATGGCTGCTAGCCAAAAGATCCACAGTTTGAATCTACCAGCCTCTCCTTGAAAACCTTGTGAGACAGTTCTACCCTGTCCTATAGTGTTGCTTATGAGTCGGAATCGATTGGACTGCAACGGGTTTGTTTTTATTTTTTTTTTAATTTTTTTTTTTTTGGTATATACCCCAAAACTTACTGGCTTAAAATGACCATTTTATTTTGTGCTCAATTTTGCAATTCAGGTCCTCTATCGGTTTTCACATGGCATCTTGTCCTACAGAGACTCTCCACGGCAGGGTGGTCTTACAGCAGTAGGCTTTCTTACATGGCAGTTGGTTTCTCTTGAAATTAGTTCTCTGAAGATCCAGGCAGAATCTGCAAAACTTTTGATTACCTAAGTCTAAGTTCATGCAGTGTAGCATCTGTGTCATGTTACTGGTCAAAAATAAGCCTCGGAGACAATCATATTCAAGGGGAAGAGAACTGCAAAGAGCATGAATACCGAGAACCATGTTTGTTAGAGGGCCATGTTTGGAGACTGGGTGCCACAGCTGCCTCTTCTGTATGTCGAGGACCATACATTCTAGCTTTGCCATCTATGCACGTCCTGAGCTATTCCACTGAGATCATGTAGAGGTTCTATCCATGGGGTTTAACTATTTGTATGTGGTTGACTGAAACTAGACCATCTGGAGTCATTATATTCTGCCAATATTATAACCTTTGATAAATTAAGTATGCAGAAAATGGACATTCACCAGCTAGGCTAGCTTAATCAAATATAGTAACCAATGGAGATATAGAATTTGCTGCCCGATTGCTCACACAAATCTATATAAGTTGTAAACTTTTTAAAAATTAACAACTATATCTTAATTCTGACTCATAGCAACCCTATAGGACAGAGTAGAACTGACCCATAAGGTTTTCAAGGCTGTAATATTTATGGAAGCAGACTGCCACATCTTTCTCCTTTGGAGGGAATAGTGAGTTTGAATCACTGACCTTTTAGGTTAGCAGCCAAGCACTTAACCACTGTGCCACAAGGGCTCCTTGATCCCTTAAAAGAGCATAATGCTTAAGCCAGACATTTTTACTAGCTAAACTAAACTATTGTTTGGTTTTAAGAAGACTTCAGGGGTTATTTTTAGTTTAAAGTTTAAAGATTATCTCAGGGCAATAGTTTCAGGGGTTCATCCAGCCTCCAAGAATCCTGATCAAAAGATAGAAAATGCAAGGCATACATTTTAAGTTCAAAAGCATATAGAGATACTATGTAAATTGGCTGAGAGACCAACCCTGGAGAGCACATGGCAGAGCTGTAGTCCTGCTGGGCTAATAATTAGTCAACTTCCTGAGGTAGACAGGAGTTTGGGGGTCGGAATATGTGCAGGTTCCTGAGGTCAAAATAAGGAGATCTTAAAAACACTTAAATCACATAGCTAGAATCAGAGCCACAAGTAGTCCCCTAAATATCTAGGGTTAGGGATCTGATTAAGCAGGTATAAGAGGGAACAGGTCAGGAATAACATGGAGATGGGTTTGAGGCTACTGCCATGCCCAGCCCTCAGATGTCTTACAACTTTATATTTGGTCCCAAATGTGGTAAAGGTTTTGGGAAAACAAATAATGAGCAAGTTTATTTTAGACAGAGGATTTATATCAACTTTCTCCACCTTTCTAGGTAAAGCAGAGTGTATCAAAGAGATAGCCAGGACAACATCCCTACCTTCGTGATACTTGAAGTCTTGCTGGTGAGATATTTCATAGCAGTATGAAATAGGGAGGTTTCATCACAATCTTTATAATACATAATGATGTTCTATAGTAGTGTTTCTTGAATTTTAATGCATATCTGAACCACCTGGTTCCGTTTTACAATGTACATTCCCAGTAGATAGCTCCGGGGTGGGACCTGAGATTCTGCATCTTTATCACACTTCCATGTGATGATGATGCTTTTGGTGCATGGACCATATATGACTTCCAAGGCACATATGATTTCAGGAGAGATCAGCAGGGGCTGGTGTGGCCAAGGCTTCCTGGAGGAGGTAAGAATGGAGCTATGCTTTGAAGCAAGGATTCTAATCTAAATGTCTTACAGCACTTGGCATGTGATATAAATGCACTGAGATATGTGCACTGAGATAGGTGTTAGGCTACAGGGAGTATCTGAGGCTGAGCCAAATCTACCACCCATACCGCATCTCCAGGAAGCACCCACTGTTCTGGATCAGCCAGGTGTTCTAGGCAGGATACAGACTTTGCCAGATCTTCAATTTTTTTCAAGAGAATCAGGAATTTGTATTTAAATATGAAATTCTCTGATTGTGAAATATTGGTAACCATTTAATTTTTTTCCCCCCTTAACTCTCTGAACACAAAGCAAAACATATTTTGTGGTCTGGATGCAGCTTGAGGGCCACCAGTATTCAACTTCATTTTAGAAGAAGGCCAGAATGTAACTGAAGTTCAGGATTACAGAGGGAACCTGGAGTGAGAGGGGGAAAAAAAGCGCCCATTGGTTGTGTTGAACTCATTGGAGAGAGAGAGCAGTCAACTGCTTTTCACTTCTTAAAAATTTATTTTGTCTCCCAATTGACAGCATATCATGAGGCTCCGGAGCCTTCTCAAAGCTACTTCCCTTTAACACCTGAGCTTTCCATGCAGACGATCTGTTCTCAGGCAAACAATTACTGGGCTGCCTTTTGTTAAAATGCCACAGATTTCAGAGTTATAGTTCATCAAACGCAAGCACCCTAGGAAATGAGTGTTCACAACGTGAACTCAGAGACCCGAAGTAAAAATGTTTTTCGCTGACGTAACAAACATCTCCTTGTGGGGTTGAAGATTAAAGGGAGACATTTATTTTACTGCACTATTGACTTTACCATGGGGTACCTGAAATTCCCAGGGTAGCTCACAAAGGAAATGACACTGACGAGGTTGTGTGTGTTTAAATATGTGCCATTGTGCGTGCCAAACTGCAAAGATAAATCTTTCAGAGAATAATAGAGACTTTCTGCTATGCCATGAACAGAGCTCTGGAAGGCTACTTCCCGGGCTTCATGTCTAAGGGCGTTTTTGTCCACCCATCCCCTTCCCACACAGAGAGATCTGCCTAGTCTGCTATTGTGCTGTTCATTTCTGTCTCTTCCTGAGTTAGCCTGTTAGTACCATTCGAACTCAGGCTTGGCACGCCATATTTAACAATTATTACGTCAGCCTTCCGATAGGTCCCTCATGTCTCCTAATTTAAATTCTTTCTGCTCATCATGCAAAATCATCTTTTCAAAGATTTTAGCTCTAATTCTACCTTCAAAGTATTTAATGGAACCAATTACTAACTCCACCTAAGGCGAAAAAGAAAGAAATTGCCATTCACAATTGTCCTACCTGAATCAAATTTACCTATATGTCTCCAAGTTTTTCACTATCTGCATTTCTCAGGCTTAACTCCTCAAGAAACGGTTCTTTTTAGTTTATCTCCCTGAGCCCCAGCTTATAGTATCTTCTTCCTTCTCTTCTCTGCTTGACCCTTATTTAACTTAAGACCATACATGAACTGCACTTGAAAGGTTTTCCTTGCCATTCTTAGCCCAAGAAAGGATTTTTTCATTTTATTTTGCTAAAAGTTTTTCATACTTTTTATTTATGTCTGAAGTATTTTTTTTGTGTAAAGAAATAGTCACAGTATATGCCTTTGGTTTAATTTCCTTATAAATCTATTTAACAGCTAACATTCATTTATATATTAAACAATTCACAATACATTTATTTATATATTAATCAAAATCCAAATAAATATTATTCCAATACTTACAAAACTCATGAATCAAAATTGATTAAGCATATTGAATTTTATTGGGCCTAAAAAATAATTATAGACCCTTCTAATCAAAATTTTAAGAATTAATTAAAATAAAAAGGTTTAAGACATTGAAGCAGACAAAAAACACAAAAAATATCAGAATAATTAAAAACTCATTAATGTACTTGCACTTAAACCAATTATAGAAAAAAATCACTAATAAGATTTAATTTTTTTCTTTATGAATTCTATTTTCATAATTTTTCTTACTTTTACTTGTTTTGTATTTCCAAGTTTGTAGCAATTTTACCAAATAATCATTTCTATGTATTTTTAGGGTTTTAGTAATATTTCCAGTATCAAAATAAAAACAGTGAAAACTCAGAATAGCCAGGTTGTTGATTTGAAATATGAATGGATTGGTTTTTATCTTGACAGGGACCTTGGTGTACAGTCCAACAAGGTTCATAGTCAACCCATGGATCATTTATAATTAACTCTTACGTGTTATGCCAAGTGAATTTTAGACATTCATTTTATACAGATTTTCATTTTTGAAGCTTGAGATTTTTACCATAATTTAATTACTAACTTATTGTCATACCATTATGATACATTGTGATATACTAACTCAATCTACTTGTGTAACTGGAGCTTCAAGAATGCCTTATTGGTTTCACATTATTAAAGCAAGTTCCTATGAAGGTATCGTGAGGATTTAAATCTTCTTGGGCAGCTCTCATTTAAGGGAAAAGTGGTTAATGCATTTTGGAATTCACTGTTAGACCTTCTTGGTGATGGTCCACCATATCCTTTTTCAACCTATTCATTTTGTGGTTACACTGGTGCTCATCAGTCTATTTATGTAGGTACTGCTATTTACTGTGAAGAGTTGACTAATTTGTAACTAGTTCACTCCTTCTGAATTACACACAGTTACAGACTTTCTAGAAGGTAAACAAAAGCCCATATATATTAACACTCTTGTATTCATCATTATTAAATGTGTTTATATACGTATAGTGTTCACCTTTCTTTTTTATTACAATTCTATTTTTGTATACTCCATAATAAATTTACCATTTTGCATATTATAAGCTCATGCTACTTCATGAATAACTGTAAAAATATTATAATCAGTTATTAATATTAATGACACACAGATTTAAATGGCCTGGCACTTGACTCTCCGACCCTCCTTTGTTCTTTTAGGGATCCCTGGTATTCTTTTTTTAATAATATTTCATTGTGTTTTAGGTGAAAGTTTACACAGCAAGTTAGGCTCCAATTTTACAATTTCCACACAAATTGATCAATGACATTAATTACATTTTTCACAACGTGTCAACGTTCTATTTAATTGTGTCCTGGTTGTTCCATTTCCGGTACTCTAGTTTCCCTGCCCCCTTGTCTTCTTATCTTTGTTTTAGATTAAATATTGAACTTTTGGACTCTTACAGATGGTTTTTAGTAGAGCACTGACCTAATGGGTAATATCCTTCATTTTGTGTGCTGCTCTGACTTTCTGCTAAAAGGTAACCTCAGGGAATAGTTTCAGCTCAAGGTTTAAAGAGTATCTCAGGGTGATAGTCTTAGGTCTCAGGTGGTGCAGTTAGTCTGGACTTTTGTTGAGAATTTGTGTTTTGCTCTACATTTTTCTCCCATTTTATCCTGGGTTATCTATTGTGACCCTGGTCAGATCGGTCAGTGGTGGTAGCCGGGCACCATCTAGTTCTTCTGGTCTCAGGGTAGTTGCAGCCTTGTAGATTTATTTCTTCTCTGATATTTTGGTTACCTTCTAACTCTCTTGCTCCTGACTATAGAGATAAATAGTTGTATCCTAGATGGCCTCTCACAGCTTTTAAGACTCCAGTTGCTACTCACTTCACTAGGGTGTAGAGCATGAACTTTGTAAACTGTATTATGCCAGTTGACTGAATTGTCCCAAAAGACTGTGGTCCTAAGCTTTAAAACATAGAGAACCAATTTCAGAAGGTGCTTGGTTATGTCCGAGGAGTATCTGTAGTTGTGTCCTCAATGAATAAATGTGCCTGCTCATACATATCTGTATTTACACATACATACAGATACTCCTCTCTGTTCTCACATATGTGTACACCTGTACCTACCCATATACCTATATGCCTATACTCATCCTTATATGATCCTAGACTCATTTTTTGGTCTTTGTTGGAGTTGTTACCATTTTATATATGTAAAACTCTTTAGTACAGGCATTTTTTCCTCATGAGCACTTCTCAGTGACATTGTTTATTTTGGTCATGCTATGCTAACTACACCCACGTTTGGTGTCACTTTTCCCATGACCAGTAATAACAAGTAGCTACAATCTAAAACAAGCTTCCCCCTCCAGCCCCTCCTCTCCCTGGTAACCACCAGTGAACATTGGTCTCTTTGTATTTGTCTACTCATATCTTCTTATAAAAGAGAGATCATATAATATTTGTCCTTATATGCTTGTTTCACTTGGCATTATGCCTTCCAGGTCCATCCATGTTACAATATGTTTCATGGAATCATCATTGTTCTTTATGGCTGTGTAGTGTTCCATTACATATATATATATATATATATATATACACCACATTTTGCTTATCCATTCATCATTGATGGGTAGTTCAGTTGTTTCCATGTTTTTGCTATTGCAAATAAAGCTACAATGAACATAAGGTAGCTATGAGTCGGAGTTGACTCGACTACTGTGGGTTTGGTTTCTTGGTTTGGTAGCGTATATACGTAGGAATGGGGTTGCTAGATCATAGGGTACTTCTATCTCCAGTTTTTTGAGGAAGCGTCATATCCTTTTCCATAGTTGTTGTATCATTTTACAAGTCCACCAGCAAAGGATAAGTGTTCCAATCTCCTCACATCTTCACCCACATTTGTTATTACCTTTCTTTTTTTTTAAATTATGCCATGTTAACCAGAGGGAGATAGTATCTCATTGTAATTTTGATTTACATCTCTCTAATGGCTAATGATCATGAGCATCTTTTCATATGTTTGTTGACTGCTTGGATGTCCTCATAGGTGAAGGTTCTGTTCATGTCCTCGGCCCATTTTGTACTTGGGCTGTATGTCTTTTTGTTGTTGAGTTGTTGAAGTTTTCTATAAATTTTAGAGATCAGACCTTTATTGGATATGTTGTTTCTGAGTATTTTTTCCCAGTCAGTATTTTCTCTTTTTACTCTTTTGACAGTCTTTTGATGAGCATAACTTTGTAATTTTTATGAAGTCCCATTTATCTATTTTGTCTTCTTCTATTCATGTATTTGTTGTTATGTTTGTTATCCTATTTTCACTAATGATTTGATACCATAGTTTTCTCCCTATATTTTCTTTCAGGAATTTTATAGTTTTTGGTTTAACATTTAGATGTTTGATACATGTTGAGTTTTTTTCTAAGGTATGTGGTATGTGTCTTGTTTCATTTTTCCTCAAATGTATATGCAGTTTTGTCAGGACCATTTATTAAAGAGACTGTTTCTGCCCCATTGAATGAACTTTGACCCCTTGCCCAAAATCAGTTGCCCATAGATGGCTGAATTTATTTCTGAGTTCTCAGTTCTATTTCACTGGTCTACATGGGCTGTATAGTATGTTTTGATGTTGGGGAGTGTGAGGTCTCCTGCTTTGTTCTTCTTCTTCAATATTGCTTTGGGTATTTGGGTTTGTTTACTTTCCATATGCTTTTCCATTTCAGTAAAGAACGTTTGTATTTGTATCGAAATTGCATTGTATCTGTAAATTGCTTTAGGTAGAATTGACATTTCCACTATATTAAGACTTTCAACCCATGAGCATGGAATGTCCTTCCATTTATTCAGGTCTCTTTTCATCTCTTGTAGTAATGTTTTATAATTTTTATTGCTTAAGTCTTTTATGTCCCTTATTAGATTAATTCCAAGGTATTTTATCATTTTGGTGGACTATTGTAAACAATATTTTTATCTTGGTTTCTTTTTTGGAATATTCCTTGTTAGTGTAAAGGAGCTCAACTGTTTTTTGTGTGTTGGTATTGTACCCTACACCATTGCTGAATTCTCCTATGAGTTCCAGCAGTTTTCTTGTGGAAACTTTAGGGTTTTCTATGTATAGGATCATGTAATCTCCAAATAGAGATAGTTTTGTTTCTTACTTTCTGATTTGGATATATTTTATTTCTCTATCTTGCCTGGTTTCTCTGACTGGGACTTCCAGTACAATGTTGAATAAGTGAGGTGATAATGGGCATCCCTGTCTCTTTCTTGTTCTCAAGGGGAAGGGTCTCTGTCTTTCCCTGTTGAGTATAATGTTGGCTGTTGGTTTTGCATATATACTCTTGATTATGTTAAGAAATTTTCACTCTATTCCTATTTTGCTGAGGGTTTTTATCAGGAAATGCATTGAATTTTGTAAAATGCCTTTTCTGTGTCAATTGATATTATCATGTGGTTCTTTTCCTTTGTTTTATTTATGTGGTGGCTTACATTGATTGATCTTCTAAATTTGAGCCGCCCTTGTACTCTTGGTATAAATCCTGCTTGATCATGGTGTATGATTATTTTTTTTTTTTTTTTTTGGTATATTGCTGAATTCTGTTGGCTAGAATATTGAAAAAAATTACATCTCTATTCATGGGCATATTGGTCTATAAATTTCTTTTTGTATGATGTGTTTGCCTTGTTTACATATCAGTTATGCTGGCTTCATGGAAAGAGTTAGAGAGTGTTCTTATCTCTTCTATACTTTTCAAGAGTTTGAGTAGAATTGGTATCAACTCTTTTCTGAATGTTTAGTAGAATTCCCCAGTGTAGTCCTCTGGTCCTGGGCTTTGTATTTGTTGGCAGTTTTGTTTATGACATCTTCAATCTCTTGGAATGGGTCTGTTTAAATTTTCTGCCTCTGTTTGTGTTAGTTTAGGTAGGTAATGTTTTTCTAGGAATTTGTCCATTTCAACTAGATTTTCAAATTATTGGAGTACAATTTTTCTTAGTAATCTGTTATGATCCTCTTTATCTCATTTGGATCTTTTGTAATTTCTCCAGTTTCATTTATTAATTTGGTTATTTGCCTTTTCTTGTTTTTTTTTTTCCCACCTCATTCTAGCCAGTGGTTTGTCCATTTTATTGATTCTTTCAAAGAACCAACTTCTGGCTTTGTTGATTCTTTCTAGTTTTGTTTGTTTCTATTTTATTTGTTTCTGTCTTGATCTTTTTTATTTCCCTTTTTAAGGTAGTTTTAGGCTTCTTTGCTTTTTCTTTTCTATTAGTTCAAGTGGTTGATTATAGGTATAGATTTTGGATATTTCTTCCTTTTTAAAGCAGGCATTCATTGCTTTGAATTTCACTACAAGAACTGCTTTTGTTGTGCCCCAAAAGTTTTGATATGTTGTGTTTTCATTTGATTCTAATAATTTTTTTAATTTCACTTTTGATTTCTTCTATGACCCAATAGTTTTTAGTAGTGTATTATTTAGTGTCCATATATGTTTTTCCTTATTTTTCCTGTTGTTGATTTCTAGCTTCATACCTTTATGGTCTGAGAAGATGCGATGTATGATTTCAGTCTTTTTAAATTTGTTGAGACTTGTTTTGTGTCCTAGCATATGGTCTATTCTGAAAAATGACTCATGTGTGCTGTAGAAAAGTGTGTATTGTTCTGATGATAGGTGAAGTGTTTCTATATTAAGCCCGTTAAGTCAAACTGGCTTATGGTTTTAAGATCGCAGTGCCCTTAGTAATCTTCTTTTTAGTTTTTCTAACTAGAATTGAAAGTGATTCTTTGAAGTTCCCAGCTATTATTCTGAATTTGTCTATTTCTCTTTTCATATTAGTCAGTATTTTTTTCATGCATTTTTAGGGGTTGAAGTTAGGTATATTTGTAGTTGTTATGTCTTCTTGCTTGATTGACCCTTTAATTATTATATAATGACCTTCTTTATGTCTTGTAATATATTCTGACTTAATGTCTATTTTATATGATACTACTATGACCACCCCGCTCTTTTGTGTTTACTGGTCATGTGGAATATTTTTTTTTTCCATCTTTTTATTTTCAGTCTGTGTTCTTATATCTAAAGTGTGTTTCTTGTAGACAGCTAAAGGATGGATCTTTTTTTTTATTTTTATCCATTCTTCCACTCTCTGACTTTTGGATGGGGAGTTCAGACCATTTACATTTAAGGTTATTACTGAAAACAAAGTGTCTTCCTCATTTATTTTACTATTTGTTTCTTGAGTGTTTTGTATCTTTGTCTTTTTAATCCACATTTTTCTGTTATAATTTGTATTTGGCTACTTTCTTGTGATGAGTCTTTTTGATTTCTTCTTTCTTTTCTTCTCAGTATTTTTTCTAGGTGATTTATTAGTGGTTACTGCACATATTACTTTACCTACCCTGCAATTGTGACATTAACATATGAACAACAGATGACATAAAACATTAACATATTAAATGTATTCCTTATTTACTCCTCCCTCCACTATTTCTGTTGGTGAGTCTATATTAACTTCATTGTATATCCTATACTCAGTAAGTTTACTTATTTCTTGATAATGTGACTAAATTATTGAGTTTATTCCCTGAAAATATCATATGTTTGGTCCTTATGATTGTCCATGTTGTTTTGTTTTTTTAATTAGCAATCTCTCTTTCTCTTATATGTATCATTTTTTCCTCTATATGGATTTTAGTAGTTGTTTAATGTTCTTGCCTTTCCATTTAGAGAATTCCCTTGACTAATACTTGCAGAGCTGGTCTGGCAGATGCAAATTCCCAGAGCTTCAGTTTACTTGGGAATGTCTTGATTTCCCCCTCATTTTTGAATTATAACTTTGCTGGGTAAAGGATTCTTAGTTTGCAATTGTTTCTGCTCAATATTTTATATATGTTGCTTCACTGTCTTCTGGTCCCTAGAGTTTCTGGGGACATAGATGCACTGATCCTTATCAAGGACCCTTGGTATATTATATTATGTTTTTCTCTTGCTGCTTTCAGAATTTTCTCCTTGTCTTTCTCTTTGAGGAATTTTATTAAAATGTGCCACAAGATTGATCACTTTGTGTTTCTTCTAATCAGAGTTCATGTAGCTTCCTGTATTTTCAGACTTGGTTCTGTGTGCAGGTCTGGGAAATTATGATTATCTCTTGGAAAATTCTTTCTATGCCTTTATTATTGTTATGGTGCTCTGGAATTCCAATAATTCTGATGTTATATTTCTTAATTAAGATCTATATTTCCATTTGGCTTTGTTGACTTTTCTTTGTTTCCTTTTTTCCCCACTGTGGTTTCTATTGAGACTTGATAAGTTCAGTTACACTGTCTTCTAGTTGAATTATTCTATCATCTGTTTGACGCTGTTGTTGAGTTTTTCTCTTGCATTTTCCAATTCAATTGCTTTATTCTTCAGTTCCAGTAATTCTCTGTTTTAAAAAAATAATGTTTTCAATTTCCTTCTTCAGTTTTTTGGTCTGTTTCTCAATTTGTTTCCTGATCTCTGTTAGTTTGTTTTCTGTATGGTTTTTGCTTTGTTTGAACATGTTTACCACCATTGTATGAATTTTTTTTAATTTTTTCATTATCCTGATCTTCTATGGGAGAAATTTTTGTTCTTCATGTTTTCCTGTTGATTGTATCTTCTTCTCTTGTTATTTTGTGTGTTTTACTATTTCTTGTTGAACTTGGGCCATTTTGATATCTATTTTTAAAAATATTTTAAATTCCATGTTTCCTGATTTTTGTAGGAATAATGTTCTGTCTCCTCACTTATTGATATGGCTAGGTTCCAGAGATTTAATTATGCAAAATCAATCAGTGTTATGCAAAAGTGGAGGATAACCACATCAGATCACAAAATGAAGGATGACTACATCATTACATAACTGCCAGGTAAATCCTTACATAATTGCCAAATTACATCATCACATAACTGTCAAACTACTGAGAATTATGGCCCAAACAAGTTGACACATAACCTTAATCATCAAAGCCACCATTACTCTTGCCTTACAGCTCAGCATTCATTATTGCCATACATATGTTGTTAATATACTAAATAGTCTGACAGTAGATGTTTTACTACTGTCACAAATGCAAAATGTTGGATAACAAGATAGTTGATAAGTGAGGAGAAGAGGTACATGTTAGATTTAGACCCTCTAAGAACTGCTAGAGGACCCTCTTGTCTTTAGGTTTTTTCAACTCTGAGTGAGGAGTTCTAAGTGAGTTTTCATGTTGGTGCTTAAGTCTCTGGGTGCTTACTCTGGCTGGTTCTCCCTGAGGTGACTGATTTTGCTGGTATATTTGCTCTCTCTGTCTTCTTAGGTTTTAGCTGTGGCTTCGAGTGTACCTATGGAGTTGGTTTCCTTTCCCCCTTTACACAGAGTTTTGGATGTTTTGGTCCCTTTGTATTCTTGAAGGTGTTTTCAAATGTTGGCTATCACACAATATTCTGTGCCCATCCAAAGAAATCAAGCTATTCTCCAAAGATCCTTTTTCCAGGTACACCATAACCTATATGGGGCCTTTGTGAGAATTAAAACAACTGATTTTTCTTCCTAGTAGACACAACTTTCTGCCACGTCTAAATGGCACACCTGTTCATTGAAGCCCTGCCCATTCCCTGTTAGTGAAAAAGAGTATTAGAGACTAAAATTTCATTCTAGGTCATTCACTTACCTGTATAAGGTGGACAGTAGTGCTACTGAACTTTTGCATAGTGGTTAAGAACAGGGGATGGTTTGAATCCAGTCTCTGCTATTAGCTATGTGACTTTGGACAGGTAACTAATGATGTCCATGCTTTTCTTTGCTTATTTGTAAAATGGGGATAATGGTAGTATGTATCTCAAAGAATTATTGTAAAATTTATATAAGTCAACATACATAAAGTCAACATACTCAAAATACTGTTTGGCATATGAGGAGTACTGTAAAAGTGTTTTCTACTTCCTTTAATACTTTTTTTTAGCAATAGAACTAGGAAAAGTGTTCCCTTACACTTAATAAGTTCACATGGCTGTTTTTCAATCTATCCTATCATAAGGCTGTGTTCTGCTCTTCTTATGATGTAGGAAGTTAATCCACTATCATAGCTTTCTCCTATGATGATCATTTGGAAATGAAGGGCAAGAGAGAATGCTTCTATAAACAAAAGGAAACAAGACTGACTGCTGAAAATGAAACTAGAAAATTAACACACCATGGTGCAATCAGAGATGTGGAAGGTTGCCTCAAAGATGTGGATAATGTATCTGAAATGTGTATCTCTGTGCTTAACTTATGCTAAATAATTAAAATGCCAGATATCAATATAATTGGCTAGATCTATATATCTTTGTTTCTAATTAAATATATGTAAATAAAAATTGACAAAAAAGTAGCATTGAAATTTTTAAAGAGGGTCAGTAAAACTGTTAAGGCATCTTCCTCCTGGACACTCAACATTATTTGCTTCAGTCTTCTTTGGAAGGTTCTTTACACTTCTATACTTCTTATAGTAACTACTGGTTCTTGTTTAAAATATTTTATAGGTGCCAGGAACATTATTTAGGGTATCACATTTAACTCATACAAGAAGCATATGAGCTCAATTACTTCATTTCATTTTTAAATATGAGAAAGTAGAGAGTGAGAATCATTAATGAACTTGGGTAACTCTACAAATTATATAGGAGTCTCTGAGTACTGCAAACGGTTAAGCCCTCAACTACTAGCTGAAAAGTTGGTAGTTTGAACCCAACTTGAGGCATCTCAGAAGACTGGCCTGCTGGCCTGCTTCCAAAAGATCCCAGCCTTGAAAACCCTATGGAGCACTGTTCTATTCTTTACACATGGAGTCGCCATGAGTCAGAATTAACTCTACCACAACCAACAACAGCAACAACAAAGATCAGGAAATGGTACAGGTGGGATTAGAATTTATCTCTGTCTCTTTAAATGACTTAGGTTTTGCCTCGTGTATGTCAGCTCACATTGAGGTCAATACTGCTGATGGATTAATGTTTCAATAGCTTACACTAGGATCTGAGATTTGGAGAAATGTAAACAAAATGATCAATTTTCTAACTTTTTAAAATATAGAACTCAACCATGGATAATTAAGATACATCAGTTTCTTAGTTTTTCTTTGCCTCCATTTCCCTTATTGTAAAATGGGAATAATAATAATATTACCTCATAGATTTTTGTGTGGATTAACTGGAGCCCTGGTGGCACAGTGGTTAAGAGCTATGTCTGCTCACCAAAAGGTCGACAGTTCAAATCCACCATCTATTCCTTGGAAACCCTATGGGGCGGTTCTACTCCGTCCTATAGTGTCACTATGAGTCGGAATTGACTCAATGGCAAAAGGTATATGCCAATTTTCTTTAAAATATAAAGGACTCAGGTAAGGTTATCTGCTGCCATTGTAATTATCATCATCATGATTATAATATCTTCATGTATAGATGATGCTGGGCAGCTTTAGGATGAACATTTTCCTCATAGTTTTTTTGCATAAGCCCACCCAAGGCCCCTTGTAACAAGCCTGGACCAAGTCTATAGACCTTTAACTGTTGCTGTGCATCCACAGTCCTTCCTGTTTCTAAGGTGGTAGGGCCCATTCCTGTGATATTGGACCATTATTTAAGACCAGAATCACCATGAGCTTCCTTCTCTACAATTGCAGGTAACAGTCTCCTAGATATCCAACATCCTCTCTCTGGAATATATCTTAGCCACACTCCTCTTCATTCTCTGGTAGCCACAAACTGGACTAATCTGTAGTGAGAAGAAACACTTCTATACATTGTAAATTTAGTGGCCACTGGTAGCTTTTTCCCAGAATTATTTTCTTCATCTGTTGACTGAATCCCAAAAATCCAAATGAAAAAGATCTTCTTTTATTGACTGCATAAAATGTTTAAAATGTATTAGTATATATGAAGGAAAATAAATGCACACACATCTTCCTCCCTTATTTATTTATTCCTTCTAATACATACCTATTGAGCCACCACTTTGTGAAAACTGATGAATCTTGAAGAGTGAAAAAGACATCTGTAATGTTTGTGAGCACTGAGCATATACCTTCACAGCAAAGAGAGCTGAAAAATGACCTACATATGTTGTAATACTTTCTGTAAGACAGGTATGAGGAGTAGGATGATAAAGGAAGTGGCCAGCTGTGCAGATTAAGGGTAGTACAGCATGGAAAGTGGCTTCACAGAGCACAGTCTGCTTGGATGGGGGATTGAGTTGAGAGATAAGAGAAGTTTCATCAATAGCCAAGATAAGGAAGGCATTCTACGCAGAGGAAGTGGTAGGTACAGAGCAGAGAGTCATGGAAGATCATAGCAAGCTCTCAGAAACAGCAAGTCAATCGGAATGGCTAGAATATAAAATGTACGTGTGCGTGTTGTAGGGGTGGTGAGGATGGAAGACCAGCCAGTGAATGTCTCTGTAGACCATACGAAAGAGCTTAAACTTGATCCCGAAAGGTTTGAAGAGCTATTGAAGGATTCTAAATAGAGCATTGAAACAATCAGATTTATGTCTTAAAAAGTCCTGGAGGCAGATTAAAAGATTGTTTACTCACTTTTCTTATAGTACGTTAACATTAGTATGCTTGAGACAGCGACCAAGAGAGTGTAAAGTCAAGGGAGAAATGTCAGGAATATCAACCACACTGACCAACACCTAGTCTCCTCATCCTTGGGATTACAAAAAAAAAAAGACATTATAGTGAAGCTGACAAGACAATTTCTGGAAATTGTCAAGAATTAAAAATAAAACTCTGTGCTAGAGGCTTTAGGATACAAATATATTTCAGGATATAGTGGAGGTTTCCAAGAGGGATTTCTCAATTATACTTTGTCTGGCTGTGGAGATCTGGAAAGAATTCCTAGCAGGACTTTTTTTTTTTTTTAATGTAACTCATAGAATAAACAGTTTTGTTTATATGTCTTAGGCTGGATTCTCTAGAGAAGCAAAACCAGTGAACTGTATATATATATATGTATTTGTTGTTCTTAGGTGTCGTCAAGTTAGTTCTGACTCATAGCGACCCTGTGTACTACAGAACAAAACACTACCTGGTCCTGAACCATCCTCACAATTGTTGTTATGCTTGAACCCATTGTTGCAGCCACTGTGTCAATTCATCTCATTTAGGGTCTTCCTCTTTTTCACCAACCCTGTACCTAAACAAGCATGATGTCCTTCTCCAGCGACTGGTCCCTCCTAACAACAAGTTCAAAGTATGTAAGATGTAGTCTCACCATCCTTACTTCTAAGAAGCATTCTGGTTGTACTTCTTCCAAGACAGATTTGTTCATTCTTTTGACCGTCTGTGGTATATTCAATATTCTTCGCCAACACCACAATTCAAAGGCGTCAATTCTTCTTTGGTCTTCCTTATTCATTGTCCAGCTTTTGCATGCATATGATGCAATTGAAAATACCATGGCTTGAGTCAGGCTCACTTTAGTCTTCAAGGTGACATCGCTGCTTTTTGAACACTTTAAAGAAGTCTTTTGCAGTGGATTTGCCCAATGTAATGTGTCTTTTGATTTCTTGGTGTTGATTGTGGATCCAAGTGAAATGAAATAAAATTTCAATCTTTTCTCCATTTATCATGATGTTGCTTATTGGTCCAGATGTGAGTATTTTTGTTTTCTTTGTGTTGAGTTATGTATGTATGTATGTAACAAGAGAGAGAGAAAGAGGGAGAGAGATTTATCTCAAGGAAATGTCTCACAGTTGTAGAGGCTGGCAAGTCCTAAGCTCATGGGTCAGGTGTCAGGCTGGAGGCTTCCCCTGATTCACATTGCTGCAAGGGCTGACAAATCCAAGATTGGCAGGTAAGACGGCAGGCTGCTGGCTCAAGTCCCAAGAACCAGAGGTCGTATGATAAGGAGCTGGAGGCAGGATCCATTTCTGATAGCTATGGTGTCTCAACTTTACCAGTAACTGAGTCTTACTGCTCTGCTGCTTACAATGGTTGGTTTTCCTGATTTGCTTAAAACAAAACAAAGCACTGTAGAATCCTCACTTTGAAAAATGTCAAGAGAATACCATAGGACTTTTAAAATATTTGTCTTTTTATCATCACATTCTTCACTTGGCCAACTCTATGAGACAATACCATAACATATCTGACAATATCATAGGACTTTTAAAATATTTGTCTTTTTATTATCACATTCTTCACTTGGCCAACTCTATGAGACAATACCATAACATATCTGACAATTCAGTCACCACATAGATTCTGAAAATAATCTTTTTAAAAATTTTCCTCATTTATTTTGGACAAGGCTTAATAAGTGAATAAATTACTTTCACACTCTTGAAACTATATAATTAAACACTGAAGACCATAGCATAAAGATTTAAACTATTTACAAAAATTTCTTGTGACTGTTTACAAATGTATTACGTGTTCCATGCAACACCAAACTTATTAACATGCCTGTTAATACAACCTGGGTCCTGATACCAGGAAAGAAAATATCAGTAACCTAGGGTAATGTTGTTTGGACAACACTCGTAACTGTGCTCAGAATGTGGGGTTCTCATCATACTCAAAGAAATCTCAATTCATCTAGTATCTGGGTCATTAGTGAGAATAAGTGGAGAGACCACTATAATCACAAATGTGGTGTTGATAACATAAGACATGTTCCATGTTAAAACCTACAGCCTCTACATATATTTCAATCCTCAGAACACCCAGAGAAGGATAAACAACTCCTTACTGAATACTAAAAGAAGACATAAAATTTAGACACAATTTACAATGGCAAATAGTATGTTCTTAATTATATGGGTTAATTCTACTGGGAAAGAAGAAATGCATTATATGTAAAAGATCTTATCGAGTGCAGTGTTGTTTTATGAATGTGTTAGCATAGTATTTGGTCTTTAATGCAAATAATTTTATTTTGCTTTAAAGTGTGACTTTGATGACAATCTTGACTTTACTCCTAAATTAAAATTCCAAATATTTGCCATATCATACAAAGCTACCAATTTCTCTATATACTCATCATTACTTTAGTATTTTATCTTCCAGCATCGTATTTTTTTTTAGGTCCCAGCCCTATTGTTCTACCTTAAGTTCTTTCAACTTCAAAAGCTATTATCTCTCAGGACCTTCTCATAAGCTGTCAGCTCTTCATGAAATATTTCACCCATTCAAACTACATCCTCATGTGCACCTATCCATCCTCTAGGTCTCAACTCCAACATAACTTTCTCAGGGCAGCCTTTCTTATAATCTTCTCTATAGTTTGGTATAAAAAAGCAGGATCCTGATCCATTAAGTTAAGGGGTTGAGACTTTATCCTTGGGCATTTTGCACTCCTAGGAGAAGGTTCAATAGAGGATCCTACTGTGGAATGACTAGGGAACTGGAGTAGTGGTTAACATCCCACAAATTGCAGGAGATGGACCCAAAGTCAAATCCAGACTTTAATAATTACTAGGAGTGTCCTGTTGGCAATTCATAAAACCCCTTTAAAACTTCAGCATCTCTATTGTATATCTTGATTTTTTTAAATTTTTTTTTCTTATTGTATTTTAGATGAAGGTTTACAGAACAAATAGTTTCTCTTTAAACAGTCAGCACACATATTATTTTATGACATTGGTTAGCAACCACATGACATGTCAACACTCTCCCTTCTCGACCTTGGAGGACTTTTTTTTTTTTTTTTTGGTGAAAATATACATAGCCAAAGTTACACCATTTCAAAAATTTCTGCATCTACAATTCAGTGACACTGATTACATTCTTCCAGTTGTGCTGCGATTCTCACTATCCTTTTCAAATTATTCCATCACCATTATCTTCAACTCACTACCCCCTAGACTTCCCACCAATCCTTTTGAATGGCTTCTGTCAATTTTATCTCACATAGATAATGCTCTTTTTTGTACTTTAGATGAAAATTTACAGAACAAATAGTTTCTCATTAAACAGTTAGTACACATATTGCCCTATGATAATGGTTAACTACCCCACGACATGTCAACATTGTCCTTTCTCAACCTTCAGTTCCCTATCACCAGCTTCCCTGTCCCCTCCTGCCTTCTAGTCCTTATCCCTGGACTGCTGTGCATCATTAGGCCTGTTTTGTTTTATGGGGTGGTGCAATCACCAGCTGAACGGTGGATCTTGGGAGTGACTTCACCACTGAGCTGAAAAGTAGTTCTCTTGCCTTTTCTTCTACTGGAAATTCATCTGGTGTTTTATTTTGGATGCCTACTGGAGCCATCCTGTCCTGTTTTTGCATATGTTTTGATACTGTCTGCTGTCTTTGAGGCATTCAGTAGTTATTTTTATCTTTTATTGACTGTAGATTTGATTGTTTCATCCTGCTTTTTTTGTTTTAGTTGGTTATGCCTGAGCAGGCCGGATGTGAGTTCTTTGTTGTTTGCTCATCTGTGGGAATACTACTTTTCACCTCCTTCTCCAATGGGCAGGGTCAGTCAATGAGGTATGGTACAGGAGGGCAGGTCCAGCTGAAGAGAGTTGTTGGGATGGGTTGTCTGTTGCACGCACTAGGGTAGATAGGGCAGGCCAGGAATCAGTGCAGAGCAGGTTCTGATAGGCAATGTCTGTGCTGCTTGGGAGTGTGATGTTTAGTGTATGGTGCACACAGGCAGGAAGGAGGGGGGAATTGTGATGTGTGTAGCTAAGATGAGTATGGGAAAGAGGAGACAGAGGAGAGAGGAACAGAAGTCAAAAATATACACACACACAAACAAACAAACAGAAAAGAGCGCTAAGGTAGCTTGCTGTTGAGGTGGCGAGATGAGAGACTGATAACTGAAGAAAAACAAAAAAAAAAAGAAGAAGAAAGGAAAAGGGTAAAAGAAAAAATGAATAAATAAAATTAGGGGAAAAAAAAGAAAAGCCTCCAGGCATCCCACTGGTGTGGCTGGTAGGACTGGGGAGGTTGTTCCCAGGCCATGAAATACAGCCTGGCTAGAAGAGGTAGAGGTGTCACACAGCACCAGGTATGCAGGAGACAGGAAGAGAAGGTAAGTATAGAGAGATGAGAAACTGGAAATGAAGAAAGACAAAAAGGGAAAAAGAAAGAGGAGAAAACAAAACAAACAAAAAACCAAAAACAAGAAAAAAGAAATGCTCCCAGGGATGTCACTGTGCCTCTGAGCAGAGTAATGGAGTAGCTCCCAAGCTGTGCAGTACTGCCCTGCTAGAAGGGACTCTCAAGTCAAGAAAAGAAAAAGAAAACAAACAAATCAAAACAGAACAAATCCAAACAAACAAAGAAACCAAAAAAGCCCCAGGGTTCCCACCAGCACAGTGGCATGGGCTGAGAAGCAGTTTCACAGTTGAGTGGTGTTTCACAGCCTTCCATTTGAGAGAAAGGAGGGGGAGGTGGTGAGAGGTAAGGAAGAAATCTAAAGAAGCGGAAAACAGCAACACCAGCGGCCAACAAATGGCACTCAGGGAGCTGGCCAGTGTGGGCAAGTGGAATCCAAGCAACACCAGGGTGAAGCTGGTGCTTCCTGGCCAAGAGACTGTGGCCGCAGGAAGCAGAGGAGGCTGAGTGAGGGTGAAGAAGGGTAGGGGGTGGGAGAGCATATATAGCTGGTTACCAGTTCTTCTGTCTTCTGCTGGAAGCTCCATGAAGATACTTTCTCATGCTCCCTGTTTGCTGAGCTCCGATAGGAGTCCAAGGTGGCGGATCCGTGCAGCGGTAGCTGATACAGGACCTCTGCATGTATCTCTCCTTGCTCTCTGTTGTCAGTCAGTTTTTTATTCCATTCAGCGCTTGGCTGAGTTCTTTATCTCTTCATTTGATGCTTAAGGTTTCAGGATTGATGTGTGCCTCTGTTTGACTTAGTTTTTTGGATCTTTGCTGTGGAGGGATGGCTTCTGTCTATAGTGCCATGTTGCCCAGAAGTCTGATATTATTATTATTAGTCTAATTATAGGTGAGATTTAGATAAGAACTATGAATTAGGAGTAAGACTAGAGGAAGATAAATCAATTAAGGTTTCTATGATTAGCTGAGAGGAATTTGTGTGTTAGTTTTAGGTATCGGAGCCTTCTGGTATGTCATTGTTGAAGGAAGGATGGCATAAATTGGTACAGATAATTTCTTCACCTGGCCTGTTTAGTTAGTTTTGAGAGTGAGAGACAATAATTTAGATTCTCTACCACGGTGCAATGAATGGTTTTTATGTGGCCTTTCTACCCATGTCTTGTAATTCCAATTTAATGACTGGCTGTGGCTATGTAAATAAGGTGTATGGAACAACTGTAGGGATTGGTCAGTTTTGCCATCCTGCTGATCTTAAAAAAGAGCCAATCCAACAAGTTAAGAGGGCACCTGTGCTGAGAACCTCTTAGACCCGGGAGACAGAGAGCTGTAACCCTGGAGAGCTGTAACTCTGGAGATCTGTAACACTGGAGGTGTCAGTAGCACGAGACAGCATAGGACTGGCAGATGGCTGCAATGGGTTAATGAGTTCTTGACCCATGGAGCAAGAGAGCTGAGCACTTTCTGGCAAGAGGCTTCCTGTTGAGATGGGGTGCCTCTGGGCACTTATTGGGAAGCTAAAAAGCTGTAACTATTGCCTGAGAGGGCAGAGGCAAGGACTGAGCATTGCTCAGTGGCAGAGGCCTGCATGTGGCTATGGCCTAGAAGAAGCTGTGCTGATCAAAGAACTGAATCCTGCATTGTTTCTGCTACTACCAAGTTGACACTGACCCTGAATTGTAACCTGTTAATGTCCTAATAACTCCCATAATTGTGAGTGTCATGGATTGAATTGTGTCCTGCAAAAATATATGACAACTTGGCTAGGCCATGATTCCCATTATTGTATGATTGTCTTCCATTTTGTGATCTGATGTAATTATCCTCCATTCTGTAAGGTGCTATAAATCCTGACCTCTATGTGATAATGAGAAAGGATTGTTGTTGTTAGGTGCTGTTGAATCAGTTGTGACTCATAGCGACCTTATGTACAACAGAATGAAACACTGCACAATCCTGTGCCATCCTCACAATCATTGCTATGCTTGAGCCCTTTGTTGCAGCTACTGTGTCAATCCATTTCATTGAGGGTCTTCCTCTTTTTCACTGACTCTCTTCTTTACCAAGCATGGAGTTCTTCTCCAGGGACTGGTCCCTCCTTATAACATGTGCAAAGTATGTGAGACAGAGTCTGGCCATCCTCGCTTCTAAGAAGCATTCTGGCTGTACTTCTTCCAAGACAGATTTGTTCATTCTTCTGGCAGTGCATGATATATTTAATATACTTTGCCAACACCGTAATTCAAAGGCGTCAATTCTTTGGTCTTCCTTATTTATTGCCCAGCTTTCTCATGCTTATGGGGCAATTGAAAACACCATGGCTTCGGTCAGGTGACCCTTAGGCCTTAAAATGACATCTTTGCTTTTAAAAACTTTAAAGAGGTCTTTTGCAGCAGATTTGCCCAACGCAATGTGTCTTTTGATTTCTTGACTGTTGCTTCCATGGGCATTGATTGTGGATCCAAGTAAAATGAAATCCTTGACAACTTCAATCCTTTCAAGGTTTATTATGATGTTGCTTATTGGTCCAGTTGTGAAGATTTTTGTTTTCATTAGTTGAGGTGTAATCCATACTGAATGCTGTAGTTTTGTTCTTCATCAGTAAGTGCTTCAAGTCCTCTTCACTTTCAGCAAGCAAGGTTATGCCATCTGCATAATGCATGTTGTTAATGAGTCTCCTTCCAATCCTAATGCCCCATCTTTCTTTATATAGAACAGCTTCTCACATTATTTGCTTAGCTTGAATAAGTATGGTGAAAAAATACAATCCTGATGCACAACTTTCCTAACTTTAAACCACACAGTATCCCCTTGCTCTGTTCAAACAACTGGCTCTTGATCTATGTACAGATTCCTCATGAGCACAGTAAGTGTTCTGGAATCCCCATTCTTCTCAATGTTATCCATAATTTGTTATGATCCACATAGTCAAATGCCTTTGCATAGTCAATAAAACATAGGTAAACATCTTTCTGGTATTCTCTGCTTTCAGCCAGGATCCATCTGACATCCGCAATGATATACCTTGTCCCATGTCCTTTTCTGAATCCAGCTTGAATTTCTGCCAGTTCCCTTTGGAAGTACTGCTACAATTGTTTTTGAATAATCTTCAGCAAAATTTTACTTGTTTGTGATATTAATGATATTGTTTGATAATTTCTGCATTCTATTGTATCACCTTTCTTTTGAATAGGCATAAATATTGATCTCTTCCAGCTGGATGGCCAGGTAGCTGTCTTCCGAATTTCTTTGCATAGACAAGTGAGCACCTCCAGAGCTGCATCCGTTTGTTGAAACATCTCAATTGTTATTCCATCAATTCCTGGAGCCTAGTTTTTCAGATGCCTTCAGTGCAGCTTGGACTTCTTCCTTCAGTACCATCAGTTCTTTATCTTATTCTACCTCCTGAAATGGTTGAATGTTGACCAATTCTTTTTGGTGCAGTGACTCTGTGTATTCCTTCCATCTACTTTTGATGTTTCCTTCATCAATCAATATTTTTCCCATAGAATCCTTCAATACTGTAACTCTAGGCTTGAAATTTTTCTTCAGTTCTTTCACCTGGAGAAACGCCAAGCATGTTCTTCACTTTTGGTTTTCGAACTTTGGGTCTTTGCACATTTCATTATAATATTTTAATTTGTCTTCTCAAGCTGCCCTTTGAAATCTTCTGTTCAACTCTTTTACTTCATCATTTTTTCCCTTCGCTTTAGCTACTCAATGCTCAAGAGCAAGTTTCAGAGTCTCCTCTGACATCCATTTTGGTCTTTTCTTTTTTCCAGTCTTTTTAATGACCTCTTGCTTTCTTCATGTATGATGTCCTTAATGTCATTCCACAACTCATCTGGTCTACAGTCATTAGTATCCAACACATCAAATCTATTCTTCAGATGGTCTCTAAATTCAAGTGGAATGTACCCAAGGTCATACTTTGGCTCTCGTGGGCTTGTTCTAATTTTCTTTAGCTTCAACCTGAACTTGCATATGAACAGTTGATGATCTCTTTCACACTAGGCCCCTGGCCTTGTTTTGACTGATGATATTTTTCCACAGATGTAGTCAGTTTTATCCCTTTGTTTTCCATCAGGTGAGGTCAAAGTGTATAGTTGCCATTTATGTTGTTTTGAAAAAGTGTTTGCAATCAAGAATTTGTTGGGCTTGCAAAATTCTATCATGTGACCTCCAGCAGCATTTCTATCACCAAGGTCATATTTTCCAACTGCTGATCCTTACTCTTTGTTTCCAACTTTTGCATTCCGACACCAGTAATTATCAATGCATCTTGATTGCATGTTTGGTCAATTTTAGGCAGCAGAAATTGGTAAAAATCTTTAGTTTCTTCAATTATGGCCTTAGTGGTTGGTGCTTAAATTTGAATAATAGTTGTATTAACTGGTAGTGCTTGTAGGTATATGAATATTATCCAATCTCTGACAGTGTTGTACTTCAGGATAGATCCTGAAATGCACGTTTTGCAAATGAATGCCACACCATTCCTCTTCAATTTGTTATTCCTGGCATAGTAGACCATATGATTGTCTGATTCCAAATGGCCAATACCAGTCTATTTCAGCCTAGGATATAGATGTTTATGTGTTCCATTTCATTTTTGATTATTTCCAATTTTCCTAGATTCATACTTCATACATTCTGTGTTCCAATTATTTGTGGATGTTTGCAGCTGTTTCTTCTCATTTTGAGTTGTGCCACATCAGCAAATGAAGGTCCGGAAAACTTGACTCCATCCACTTCATTAAGGTCGACTCTACATCGAGGAGACAGCTCTTTCCTAATCGTATTTTGAGTGCCTTCCAACCTGAGGGGCTCCTCTTCTGACACTATATCAGATAATGTTCTGCTGCTATTCATAAGGTTTTCACTGGCTAATTTTTTTCAGAAGTAGACTGACAGGTTCTTCTTCCTAGTCTGTCTTAGTCTGAAAGCTCAGCTGAAATCTGTCCACCATGGGTGACCTTGCTGGTATTTGAATACCTGTGGCATAGCTTCCAGCATCACAGCAATAGGCATGACACCACAGCACAACAAATGATACAAGCATTGGTGAGGAAGGATTAAAGTTATGTTATTGAGGATTAAGTTATGTTTGTTATGTTAATGAGGCAGGATTAAGGTGGAATGCAAACACTTACTCAAGTCACATCCCTGACCTGATGTAAGGGGAGTTTCTCTGCAGTGTGGCCTGTATCACCTTTTCTCTTACAAGAGATAAAAGGAGAGAGAAGTGAGCAGAGAGGGGTATGATCTCTTACCACTAAGAAAGTGGGGCCAGGAAAGGAGTGTGCCTTTTGGACCTGAGGTTCCTACACTGAGAACCACCTAGATCCAGGGGACAATTGAAGAGGACCTTCCCTCACAGCAAACAAAGAGAGAAAGTCTTCCTCTAGAGCCAGCACCCTGATTTTGCACTTCTGCCTCCTAAACTGTGAGAGAATAAATTTCTGTTTGTTAAAGCCACCCACTTTTGTTATTTCTGTTATAGCAGTACTAGATAACTAAGGTAGTGAATATGATCTGTGAGTTCTGTGTGGCCATTGCAATGAATTACTGAAACCAGCAGAGCAGAGAAGTAGATAGTGCCATGGTAGGGATGGCTGATTTCAGAACTAGTAAAAAGTCTGGAGAGTGGAGGTATGTCTGACCTCCACCTCATAGGCATCAGCTTTGTGCTGATGTTGCTTCTCCTCCCACTTCATGAAGTTAGACGTGGTCTGATGCTTCCACCTTCTGCATCTACTGACTAATTTGACAAAACAGTACTTCTAAAACTCAATGGATATCAGAATCATCAGTGCTTCTAGTTCTGTAAATTTAAGGTTTCAAGAGTACTCATGTTACAAAACACCCTAGGTTTTATATAGGCTGTAGTTTGATAACATTCTATCCTGTGTTGCATGAAAACGTGCTCATAAATCAGGGATAGTGTAGACATGTTCCTCATTGCAGAATGATGGCAATGGATGGATTGTCAGAGATCACTGGTATTTTCACATCTAGGAAAAATAAATCCGGGAAAAGTTCAGAGATTTACTTAAGATAATATAACAGGTTAGTATCAGAGCCAGGCCCAAGACCTGGGTTTTCTGCCTCCCATATGGCTCTCATTTTATTTTACCAGTTTTCCTAATTCTCTTCATCCTTCATTTTTTCATACTGTCACTTACTACACTCTGGTCTATGAAAATGACACAAATATCCTCTGGTATCATTGAGGACATATTTAGAAAAGCACTTTAGAGATGTATGAAGTTAGAAAAATTGATAAGAATGAGTTTTCATGCTATGGAGAAAGAAATATGGTAAAAATCATGTACCCCTGCCTTCCTCACCCAGGAAAACAAATGTCCAATCAACACCCAATGGTTGCTTTATTTTTCAGGGGGAAGAAAATCTCATGCATGCTCTTCTAGTCTTTAATCCTGGAGTCAAAGCACTGTGAACGTTTGGAAACCCTTGCTTAAGTCACTTTCAGTGTACCCATTCAAGGTATTACATAGCCATCCTGGAGCATTTCGACAGCCCATGTGAGCCATGGAGAGATGATTGCTTAAAAAGAAAACTTCCACTGTATTGTTGCAAGGCTTGTATTGCAGTATTCATGACAGAGTTTATATGAGCATTTGCTTACATACTGCAAAAGCCTCAGAGTTTTCTTTTCTCCCTTGCGTATTTTCAAAGCATTTTTCCAGCTTTATACTACAAGCCAGTTACTATCACTCAAAACTAAATTGGTCATATGCTTGACCTTCACTGTGTTCCAAGGCTGCCAAGATTCTTTCCACAAGTTTCTCTTGCACACACTATGTGTGAAAAGATGAGGAAATTCTCTTGCCACATTACCACATAATTTGATATTTCCAGTCAGAGAGGACATCGGTTTTTTTGCATACCATGGGTCAAGCTCTGGGAAATGTGTTTAATATGCATTATTTAGTTTAATTCTAACAACAAGCCTCTGAAGTAGGTAACATTTCCCTGATTTTAAGAGGACAACACATAGAACTAGAAAGGCAGAGAGGTTAAAGAATTGTGCAAGGTTCACAGCTAGTAGCTGAAATTAATATGATTTGCCTTCCTTGCTTGGGATTAATATAAACAAAACCATTTAGGAAAAATGCATATCTTAAAGTCAATCCTTGCCAAAGTTGGAAATGAGGCAGCAAGTTCAATACAAGAGTGAACTATTTATTCCTTAGAGTTAATTATCTATCACTTAGTCGATTTATTTGGTAAGAGTTGTTGCTTTACATCAAGACTATTCACAGATATGAAACAAGAGCATGTGGTCTGGAAGAAGAAAACCTGATAAACATAAGTTTTCAAAACAAAATAACGAAAATCACTACCCTTCAACATTACTGCTTATGTAATATTTCTTTAAACCCAACCAAAAATCCAAAATAAAAACTCTGCATATGACTCCATGAACTTCAGTGCTAAGAACATTATGTTTCTTTTCTTCTTTGCCTGAACCACTTTCTTTCCACATAATAAAAACCAGTTGCCATCAAATCAACCCTGACTTATAGTGACCCCCATGTTTGTCAGAGTAGAACTGTGCTCTGTAGGGTTTTCAAAGGCTGATATTTTCCAGAAGTAGATGGCCAGGCATTTCTTCCCAGGAGCCGCTGGGTGAACTCTAACCTCTCTGTTAGTAGCCGAGCATGTTAATTGTTTGCACCACCCAAGCAACTGCTGTTGAGTCAATTCTGACCCATGGCAACCCCATGTGTGTCAGGGTGGAACTGTGCTTCGGAGTTGCACCACCCAGGGACTTCACAGAATGGGACACTATTTTCTTTTCCCCTTACTCCTCCCTGACATTTTCACTGTTGTCCTTTAGAAACAGTATTATAACTGCATGGCAATATGTTAAAGATCTTTGTAGAAAATTAGGATATCACTAGTTAGGAACCTTGTTGTTGAGATATTAATATTGATAACTATCCAATGTTTTGTTCAAGAAATATGATAAAAATGGACAAATATCTCACAAATGATTATCTACTGTTGTTTGAGTTCTGTGGTAACTATCAGATTCATGTGAAGACATCAGATTCAAGCACTAGGGTAATTTTTTACCTGAATTATTTTGTATTTGTGTTGATTCCGCTGTTGCATCAACAAAGTGTTTCAGTTTTAATATTTAAACTTAATTATACATTCCAGACCTCTGACAATATAAAAGTTTTCTCGCTTGTCAAAGCACCAGATGTGAGGATTTTTCAAAGGTTCATTTCTATTATGCATATAATCCTATTTATAGTTTGACGTTTCAAATTATAGGTGCGGTGGAAAGGCATTTTTATTACTCTGTGCTTTGAGAATTCAGAATATTGTAATAACACCCTATTAGAATCGATGTACTGTGTCATTACTTCTTATAAATAAACTCATATATCACTAATGTGAGAGGTGTTATAAAATTGAAATAGAATAACAAATTTTTTTTTCTGGTTTCTCTGGTGCTTTATGCACTTCCTTTACTAAAAAACACAAAACGGTCAGTAAAATATTTACTAGGATTTTGAAAGTCTCTAAAGGCAGAAAATAAATTGTATAGTTTCTCTAGTATTCTGTAAAGCACCTTGCTTCAGAGTACAGCAGTCGGCAGATTTTTATTTTATTATTATTTTTTTTAATTTGACGTTGTGTGCCTTTAGAGGACAGTCTACATCTATCTAACAATAGGGAAGCTTTTCATTTTTCATTGAATTTTTTCTAACTTTCTGCATGGTTCACAGATGAAATACCACAACCTATGTGGTATCTTTTCAATTATTTTATGTAAACATTTATAATACCTTTACATATTTGACTCAACAGAGTAGCTGAATTCCTGTGTTCCTTAGAAAGCTGAGGAGCCCTGGTGGCACAGTGGTTAAAGAGCTCAGGTGCTAACCAAAAGGCCAGCAGTTCAAATCCACCAGCCGCTTCTTGGAAACCATATGGGGCAGTTCTACTCTGTCCTGTAAGGTCGCTATGAGTCAGAACTGACTCAACGGCAATGGTTTTTTTTTTGTTTTTTTTTTTGGTTTTGTTTTGTTTTTTAAGAAAACTTTTGTTGCTATTTTTGTTTAGATGCTCTGGAGTTGGCTCTGACTCATAGTGAACTTGTGTACTTCAGAGCAAAGCCTTGCACAATCATGTGACTTCATCACGATCCTTGTCTGTTTAAGTCCATTGTTTTGGCTCAGTTTACTTCATTGAGTTTCCCTTGTTCTTCTGACCCACTACTTTATCAACCATGATGTCCTTTTCTAGGGATTGGCCTTAGAAAGCTAGTCTTAACAAAACTGAGACATTTCCCATGTTTTTCTGTTAGCAGTTTTTCCTTTTTCCCATTATTGTTTTTCCTTTTCCTTCCCTATTTTATTGAACTGACTTCCCTCCAAGCACCAAGGGTCAGCTGTGCTCCCCAGGCCTCTGCCTCTTACATAGGAGGATCCATCAGGTTATTTAACAACGAGGAATTAAGACTTAAAATACGTCATGACACCTCAAAAAATATCTTAAAGAAGGAATCAGAAAAAGAACAGTACGTAATCCAACCCCAAATGATGCTTTTTTAATTATATGTTTCTCTGTTATCATTTGGAAAATGACTACCATCAAGGAGCTTTTTCAATTTTTTATGATCTTGCAACAGGTTTGGTAGCTTACTTCATCTGATATGAAAGACCAGTCCTGTTTCGAAGACTTTCGACCCCATGTTGCACACATTATATCTCTAATATTTACTAGTTTGATATTGTTTGTGTAACAAAATTAATGCACAGTCATTTAAAATTGGAAAAATATCTAAATTTTCAAGATAAACTGTTTCTTCCTTCTACCTCTAATCTGTTCCATTAAGTAATTGCTATAAACATACACAATGGCCCTTGGAGGTTGTTACATTTCTTTTTTCTTTTTTTTTAACAAAAATAGAATAATGACATATATGCTGTTCTTTAACCCAGTTCTTGATGATAAACCAGCTAGTGATACTCATTTATCACCATTTATGTATTTCCTTGGCCTTTTTTCATTGCATTTTGCTTGTTATATAAGCTATGGTTTGTTTTGGTGTTGCTTTTTTCAAGAAATCTGCTCATGTTGCCACTAAAATAGATCAACTTCAGCCATCAGTTTCCTTAATCTCTTCCATGAATGCATGTGAAAGAGATTCTAGTAACTGACAGTTGCGAGGCAATGCACTAACGAAATTTTCATTGACATCGGTATTTAGTGACGTATTTTCATACTAAGAGATAGCAAGAGGGAAAAATGATCTCATTAAATGATGATTATTTAGAACCATATCCTACAGGAATATGATTAATCCAAAAGGATGTTCCATATAATGAAAACATTTCTTTAAAAAAAAAAAAAAACCCGTTGCCATCGAGTCGATTCCGACTCATAGCGACCCTATAGGACAGAGTAGAACTGCCCCATAAAGTTTCCAAGGAGAGCCAGGTGGATTCGAACTGCAGACCTTTTGGTTAACATTTCCTAGAGCTTGTCTAATCTCTTGATAAACCTGAAACGACCAAAGAAGAAAATCTGTGAGGGAATTTTAGCACAAGCATCTTCCATTCCCACTTCTCTGATCTCATTCTTCATACACTCCGTGGGCTAATTGCATTTTCAGAATGCACCATACGTTTGCTAATCTTTCATGTTTTGCCTATGTTGCTTTGATTAGAATACCCTTCTACATGCTCTGCCCTTCAAAATTTAAAGTGGGTTTTACATCATTTGGAAAAATATCTTTGATCCGTATACTCCAGTTGTTAATCAGAATAATGTACTTCTCTTCCTTGTCTCCATAATATCTTGTGATTATATTTACAATAACTTTTACAATATTGTAAATGTAACGTACTTTGTGTGGCTTTTTGGGGGGGTTGTTTTTTTTTTTTTTTGTCTCATCTGGTAGGTTATATGCTCCTTGAAGGCAATAAATCTATCTTATTCATATGTTTACCACTAATTTCTTGAGGATGTTTGTTGAATAAAAAATTAGATGGATGGATATATAACTTAATGATAATTCATAAATGGATTTCATTGACCTAACGTAAAATGATACTCCTTTAAAATCAGCATAAGTCTTTATTGAAAATAAGAGAAAAACCTCAGGATTCTGATGAGGATAATACATCAAAATCATGAATCAATATTATATTTTTTATTTGATGGTATAATCATCAGTACTCATTAGTATGCAAAATAATCAGAAACACTGGCAAGAAAAAATAGGGTATATTTACAAGAAAGTGTGGCAATATTGTTAATTTCTTGAATAGATTTTGTTTCAGAATGTTTTTTGAAACTTGTTGTTAGCTGCCATTGACTTGGCCCCCAATGCATAGTGACCCCATGCACAATGGGATCAGACCATTGTGATCCATAGGGTTTTCACTGGCTGATTTTCAGAGGTAGATTGCCAGGTCTTTGTTCCTAGTCCATTTTAGTCTGGAAGCTCAGCTGAACGCTGTTCAGCATCATAGAAACATGCAAGCGCTTCCTGACAGATGAGTGGTAGCTGTGCTTGAGGTGCTCCGGCCGGAGTCAAACCTGGGTCTTTGACATGGAAGACGATAATTCTCTCCTCTTCTTAAACTAGGGTCTATGGAAATACTAAGGATAAAATAATGAATGAATCTTATCCTCTCCAGTCTTCAAGGATCTTCCTATGTATTATGAGAAAGAGGTACAAATGACCAAATACAATTAGATAAATGCTATAACAGTGCTGTATTGATTTCCAGTACCTGCTGTAACAAAGTACAACAATCCTAGTGGTTGAAAACAAAAGAAACTTATTCTCTTACAGTTCTGCAGGCCAGAAGTGTGAAATAAAAGTTTCATCAAGGACACACTCCCTCTGGAGCTTCTAGGGAGAATCTATTCCTTGCCTCTTTTAACTTCTGGTGGCTGCCTCTCTTGTCAGGATACTGTGATTGCCTTTAGGGTTTACTTAGAATATCTAGGAAAATCTCCAGATCTCAAGACTCTTAAGTTAATTACATCTGCAAAGACACTTTTCCAAAATAAGGTAACATCACACGTTCCTGGGATGAGGACATGGACATGTCTTTGGGAACCATTATCAACCTACTAAAAGTGATATGTACAAAATGATACTAAAGGATGGCAGAAGGAGTACCAAGTGTACTTGAAGAGATTTAAAAAGCCATAAAAGAATTCCTAAATTAAAAAAAAAAAAAATCTATATACATATGTATAAGAGGACATGCAAAGAGCCTTATTAAAGACCTGGAGGCTGGAAAATTACAGTAGTCAACATACACTGAACCTGAAGCTATTTTAACACCAAAATTAGTTCTCTGCAAGACTTTCCAGTATACTCTTTTGACCTAGTTCTAAAGGCCTTTGTATCTGATACTTATTTCACAACAGTGATGTGTAACAAGCCACCCTAGAGCTTCTACCTTGAAAAAACATAAGCACTTATTCATTTATTTATTTTTATGCATGTGCTGGTTGGCTGGGCTCAAAGGGGTTCATTCATTTTTCTGAATTCAGCAGTGGGTTGGTGAGACAACTCTCCTAATTATCGACAGGGTGTTTCAAAAGTCTGGCAGTTAATTGGCTGTTAAGTGTTCTAGGATGTCTTTGCTGGGAAAAGTGGAGAAACTTGGCTCTGCCACATGTGTTTCATTCTATAGGAGGCTATCCCAGACTTTTTCTTATGGCAAAGGCAGTGGAGCAAAAAAGAAGTAGCAACATGACAACATTTTTGCAGGTCTCTCCTTAGTCAGAGCTGCCAACATCTCCTTGACCGAAGCAAGTCATACAACTGAACTCAGAACCAATGGACAGAGTCATAGGCTCCAGTTGTTGAGGAAGCTACAAACTCATGATGCAAACATCTGTATACTGGGAAGAATGAAGAATGGAAGCCATTAGTGTAATTAATTTACTATAGTAAGTCTTCTGGACATGATTATTCATATCTCTCTCATATGCATAATATGCTAACTCTCATTTCAGACACCCAATGGTTTCATCCAATCATATCACCAGGATCTTTTCATCCACAACATTCCCACATGGTTTTCCTCTTTATTTGGAAACCTATGAGCAAAAATCCCTCCCCACACACGTACCAACTCAAATATGCTCAAAATCAATGATTAAACAGAGATAGGATAATTGCAATGAACATTTCCACTCCCCAAAAGAGGAAGAAAGGGAGGCAGGGAAGTTACTAATCATAATAATTTTGATATCCTGCTGAGCAAATGTAGCCAACTTCTCCCTTTCAGAGTAGGGTGTTCTTTATCAAGCTCCAGTTCTGTGCTTTAGGAGTGTTTTGTAGTTCATTGCTTCCCACATCTATTGATTGGCTCTATCCTCTGGGGCATCATTCTATGTCCATTAATCTCTGTGACTACTTCTAAAATAAAAAAAAAAAAAGGAAATTGGAAAATACACTCTTTGAAAAACTTTCTCAACCAACTTTCTTCCAGAAAAATGTTGAGAGCCCAGAGACCTTTTTATACTTTGAATACTTTCAGTCTGTTTTAGTCCAGGCTGGTGGCACTCTGGTGCCTTGGTGGCACAGTGGATAAGCTTTCAGTTGCTAACAAAAAGATCAGCAGCTTGAATTCACCAGCTGCTCCTTGGGAACCTTATGGGGCAGATCTACTCTGCCCTGTAAGTTCTCTGTCAGTCGGAATTGTCTTGACAGCAACGGGTTTGGTTTAGTTTTTTTTTTTTTTTTTTTTTGTGGCACTCTTCTTGGTAAAACTATCTCAGAAACTTTGTGTTTCTTTTGAATTTGAGTTCATTCAATATTATGGGCCAGAAAATTACATCCATACTTCTTTTCCATACAGGCCTTTCTCACTGGGCTGCATTGTTACTATTTTAGGCATGTCAAGCTTCTAGTGGTCAATACCCTTAAATACCCTAGAAACCCTTACTTCCAACTAAGAGATCCACTAGGCACCACCTTAATTTCATCAGTTGTCCTAACAAGTCACACCATTGATTTTGTCTATGCTCCCTAGAGGCGTCATATTTTGAGACTATTTTGTCAGCTGTGGAGACAAAATGAGAAAGTTTTATTTTCCATCAAAGCAAATTTTGGCCCTATTTCCTCTAAATTTTATTTTCAAATTGTCAGTTATTTTCTAAGTTTATCTTTTTTCGTGGTGCCTTATCTCATACACAGTCAGTAAAAGCTAAACACCACTTTTAAAAAACTGTCTGGAAATCTACTTGCTCAAATCCGAAAGTTCCGTAGTTATGTTTTTATCTTCTAAGTTAGAATCAAAATTGCTGTTAACTGTTTCTCCACCACATAATATGGGGGTCACCATTTTTTCTAGCCTCCTCTAGCAGATTCCTCACCACTTTCCAACAGCCACAACAGTTTACTCATCAATTTCTACCTGATTCTCAAAATAATGCCGCTTATTTTAGGTATCCATTGTGGCAACATGTCACTCCTGCTCTCAATGTATGTATTATTTATTTTCACAGTATTGCTGCATAACAACTATCCCACAACTCAGTAGCATATAGCATAATATTTAGCTCACAAGTCTGCAGGTTTCTTTCATCTCATAATTCTGGGTGTGTTTTTTATTTTATTTTGTTTTATTTATTTATTTTTGGTCTTTGCTGAACTATCCTGTGTGTTTGTGGACAGTTGGAGTTAAGCTAGGCAGCTGTCCTGCTCCTGGCTGGGCTTTCCCATATATACAGAGGGCCGTTGATTGTTACATTATCTAGAATGCTCCTGTTGAGACAAATGAGATGACTTGGCTTTGCTCCATATGTCTTGTCCTCCAGCATGCTAGCCTAGGCATAGTGTCAAGGTGGAGGCAAAGGAGTAAGAATAGAATGGAATCGTGGAAGCGTGTTTTCAAACTCTTGCTTGTGTCGTAACTGTCACATCCCACTGATCAGAGAAAATCAAAGACTGAATTCAGCACCAGGCAGCAGACAGATTCTACCTCTTGACGGGAAAAACTCAAAAGTCACAATGCAATGGAAATGGATATAGGGCAAGGTAAAGAAGTTGGCTCATTAATGCATAACTTACTAGAGCTTTATAGCTCTCTAGGCTTCTAGAATTAGCTAGTTAACAAGAATATTAAGGAAGGACTATTCAGTAAAGTAAGCTCAACTGTTTAGGAAATTCTAACTCAAAGTAGCTTGAACAACAAACAGTAAAGTGGATGAATCATCTAGTAGTAATGGAAAAAGGTCATAGGTAAGATAAGCTTTAGACTTATTAACTTCAGTGGTTCATCAATGTCCTCAAGTGTCCATTTTTGTTCATTTTTCTTCTGTATGTTTCTGCTTGGTTAGCTTCAGCCAAAGGCCAGCTACTATGTTAGTCATGATATTAGACCACTGACAATTGGGTTATAGGTTTCCTCATTCCCATCCAGCGGGAGAGTGCTTCTAAGCAATATTCAAAGCAACAGTATTAAAAATTATCCAGACTGATAGAGCTTTAGTCTTATGTCCACTCCTAAATGTAGCCGCGGTCATAGCCCAATCATGGCCTGCCTTGGTAGCTTAGAGTAGACATTTCCCAAGGTACATATGCTCTATGGGGAGAACGGTGACTATCCAAACAAATTCTGAATTGAACTAAGGAGCAGAAAGGAAGGAAGTAATGTTAAGTGGCCTGTTAACACATCTCCACTACAGTTTACAGAGCAAAGTGTCAACAACTGAATTTCTCCATTCTTCATAGAGATCAATACTTGTAGTGCATTTTCCATCACTGTTGGGGTTTTGGTATGTGCTGATTTATTTCTAATCAGCTTGATAGTTTATTAGTTATCAAGAAAGATCCAAGTCTGGAAATGTTCAGAATCCATGTTTGTATAAATGCCAAAAGATAATCACAATGAAATAATTTTCTTTGCTGTATATTCCATTACAGTGTGTGTGTGTGTTTATGTGTGTGTGTGTGTGTATACAATCTCAGGCACTTTACTTCCAGTTTTTAGGATTGTATATCAGAGTAGAAACTATGAAAATTTCCTGAGGAACTTAATTAAAAATGTAGATTTCTGGGCCCAATAAGTTCTACTCTGTTGGAATCTATGGAGACAAGGGCCAAGGAATATTTTTATCCAGTACCATAAAGCTTTAAAACTACTGATTTTGTGATTTAATTAGGAGAAGGCTGAAGTGGTTAGATCAGAAAATTAGGGCATAGGACCTAGCTGGCGGCGAAAATTCCATCCTGCCCTTATATAGATGACAGTACCTTCACTTTAACTCACTACGTGTTTTTTTTTTTCCCCATGTCTTTAAAAATGTTGCTAAGCAAACATTTTTCTTTAACATAGCCTCATCACTTTTTTCTACTCCATAATGCTTTTTATGGTCATAGAGGACAATTACAGTAAAATCCTCTTTCCACTACAAATCATTTATGAAACCTGCTTAAGTACTGTCACGTGTGGATTTATGGATTGCTAAGTCATTTGTTGTGGTTTCTGTAAAACTCAGGATAGAATTGACCATATCCGATTGTTACAGTATTTCAAATAGCAGATTGCTTAATATATTTCACGACAGGAAAATTTCATGATTTGTCAAATGGCTTAAGAGTTTTGTTATTTTTATAATATTTGCATTTAGTTATTATGCCACTCATTATTGTTCTGAATAAATCTATACACAAAAAAAGTATCTTGTATTCACTATGCAGTTTTTGGTATTGCATTTCCCTCTATAAATGAATTATACTAATTAGACACACACACAGAGTCAGAGATATAAACATATTTCTTAGAGAAGTTTCACATGACTATATGTTTAGTAAAATATGGATGAACAGTATTTCCTGATGCCATGCATTTTTTTTTCCTTTTTCTGAGTACCATGAACATCCACTTTCACTATATAACTTTAAAAAGCATTTTCCACAATATTTTCCACTTGCTCTCCATTGCAATTTCAAAAATTTTATAAAATTATCTTCATTTTCAGATTAAAACCCTGAGATACTGAGATGAGCGACTTTTATATGTTCACAAAGGCACTAAGTGGCAGCTGCATTTTTAAAATAATTCATTCATTTTAGAAGAGTTTCAGAATTACAGAAAATTTGCAAGAATATTAGAGATCCATATATACCTTGCATCAAGCTTCCTTTTTGCTAGCATTGCTATAATACATTTGTCACAACTAATGAACATGTTGCTACAATGTTATTAATTAAAGTCCATACTTTATTTGTACTCCCTTTGTTTTTACCTTGTATCTTTTTCCCGTTTCAGGATCCAGCCCCAGGATGTGATAACTACATTTAGTTGTTCTGTCTCTTTAGGCTCCTCTAGATTTGTGTCAGTTTCTCAGACTTTCCTTGTTTTTAATGACCTTGACAGTTGTGAGAATCACTGGTTAGGTATTTTGTAGAGTAGCTCTCAATTAGGGTTTGTCTGATGTTTTTCTCATGATTAGACAGGAGTTACCAGTTTTTGAGAGAAAGACCTACAGAAGCAAAGCTTCATTCTAATCACACCAAATCAAGGAATATGCTATTACTGTCACTTATTATAACTGATGATAGCTGTCTTAGTTAACTAGTTCTGCTGTAACATAAATACCATAAGTGGGCAGTTTTAAAGAACAGAAATTTATTTTCTCACAGTTGAGAAGTCTGTAAGTCCAAATTCAGAGCATCAGCTCTAAGGGAAAGCTCTCTCTCTATCCACATTGGGGGAAGATCCAGTCTATGTCTTATCCCTCTTCTAACAGCATCTTTTATAGACCAAAAGTTTCAATTTTAATATAGACCAACTTATCAATATTTTCTTTTCAGAGATTTTGCTCTCAGGGGTTGCTATGAGTCAGAATCGACTTGACAGCAACAGGTTTGGTTTGGTTTTTTGGATGTACCTAAAAACTTATTAGCAAACCCCACATCACACAGATGTACTCCTATGTCTTCTTCTAGAAGTTTTGCAATTTGCATTTAGGTTTATGATCCATTTTTAGTTAATTTTTGTGTAAAGTGCAAGGTCTGTGTCTAGGTTAATTTTTTTTTTCTTTTTTGCATTTGGATGTCTCATTGTTCCAGTAGGGTTCCTAGAAAATACTATCCTTCTTTCAATGAACTGACTGTGTGCTTTTGTTAAAATTTAGTTTATTACCCAGTATTACACTTGAAGAACTTGGGAATTGTCATCCTTTTAACAATAAAAAATGCTGAACACACTGATAATCAACAACTCTTCTTATATCCGTAAGAAGATTGAGGTTATAGGGCAAACTGCAGCCCTAAAAACTGGAGAGATAGGTGAATACAGAGAATCAGAGCTTTTCAGGAGAAAAAGCCACACCTGGAGCCTAGTAGGAACACTTGAAGGATAATTGACTAATCACTGGAGACTCAACATGGACTAAACTAGCTTGAGAGATAAAAATACGTGGGGTCCAGCTTTGGGGGAGGCACTCACTCACTTTTGTGAGTTTTCTCTCTGTATTCACAGAATGAAGATCAGAGAAATATCCTCTAATGCTTCCAGCAGGGCTGAGGGAAAAATTAATCATTTGACCTACACTAGAGCATTTTGTTCGCATTAAGAAAGGCCTACCTTCAAGGGAAACTATTTTGCCAGAATTTAACCAATGTGGATTTTACCAGAGCCTAACCTGCATCAGGGGCCCTGGTGGCACAGCAGTTAAGTGTTTAGTTGCCAACCAAAAGGTCAACAGCTCAAATTCACCAGCTGCTTCTTGGAAACCCTATGGGGCAGTTCCATGCTGTCCCATAGGGTCTCTATGAGTGGGAATTGACTGAACAGCAATGCGTTTGGTTTGAGTAACCTGCATCAGGGAAGACAAATACCCAACTCCACCCTACTCTAGCCTTCCTTCTCACCTAAGAGTGGGGCAGGGGAAAGCTGAGAAGAACTTGTGTTACTCACAGCCCAAGGGTGCAAACCCACTAAAAGAATAGGACCTAATTATAGAAATAAGTCCCTGACTGGCACAAATGTTCTTGGCTACAAGTTGAAAGGTTGGCAGTTCAAGTCCACCCAAAGATACCATATAAGGATGACCCAGCAGTCTACTTCCAAAAGATCATAGCTATTGAAAACCTTATGGAACACAGTTTTACTCTGAAACACGCGGTGTTGCCATGAATCAGGATCAACTTGATGGCAATTTTTTTTTTTTAAATCATAGGAATATAGAATACTTACTGTCCCCCGACACCTTATAATAACCAAGGATTGCAGCTGAAAATTACAAAGCTCAGAATCTATTTAAGAAGGAGTGTCAGACCCATAAAACAAAATGGGACTAATGAGGCACAGCAGTCCAGGGACAAGGACTAGAAGGCAGAAGGGGACAGGAAAGCTGCTGATAGGGAACCCAAGGTTGAGTAAGGACAGTATTGACATGTAGTGGGGTTGTTAACCATTGTCATAGGGCAACATGTGTACTAACTGTTTAATGAGAAACTATTTTGTTCTGTAAACCTTCATCTAAAGTGAGAATAGCAGCACAACTGGAAGAACATAATCGATGTCACTGAACTGTGCATGTAGAAATTTTTCAAATGGTATATCTTTGGCTATGTATATTTTCAGCAAAATAAAGGTCAAGAAGGGAGAGGGTTGACATGTCATGGGGTTGTTAACCAATGTCATAAAACAATATGTGTACTTACTGTTTAATGAGAAACTATTTGTTCTGTAAACCTTCACCTAAAGTACAACTTTAAAAAATAAAAAAATAAAAAAATAAAAAAACAGAAGGAGTGTCTTGGGAAACAGAAAGAAAACTAGGAAGATGAAATTAAGCATACTAAAGTAAATTGAAGTGGCTAATACCTACAGATATATCAAAGAGTAAACACAGGCTAACTCCTAGCTAGATAAACATAAAAGCTCACACTAAATGCCTATTTATCTCAGTTCTTTTTACACTATAAAACATGTCTAGCATTTAACAAATAAACAAAAAATACATATATAAGAAATGCTAAAAGGCAAAAAATGCAGTCTGAAAGGACAAGGTCAGACTCATACATGCTGTAGATTTTGGAATTATCAGACCAAAATTTTAAAATAACTATGATTACTATATTAAGGGGTCTAATGGAAAAAGTAGATAACATGCAAGAATAGATGGGAAATGTAAGCAGAGAGATAGAAACTCTAAGAAAGAAACAAAAAGGAATGCTAGAAATAAAAAACACTGTAACATAAATGAAGAATGCCTTTGATGGGCTCATCAATAGACTAGACATGATAGAGAAAAGAATCAGTGAGACTGAAGATATGTTAATAGAAATTTTGCAAACTGAAGAGCAAAGAGGAAAAAAAAAAGAAGCAGAAAATCTGGTAACTGTAGGACAATTAAAAAAAATGTAACATATGTGTAATGGAAATGCAAGATAGATAAAAGAGAAAAGAGAAGATGAAATATTTGAAGTAACGATGGCTGAAAATTTTCCAAAATTTTTTTTTCAATGCCTGATCTCTGCCTCATGGGAATCCAGCCTTGGGCTGTTGATCTTTTTTTTTTTACTAATTTATTTTTTGTTGTTGTTGTTGAGAATACACACAGCAGAACATACACCAACTCATTAATTTCTACACGTACAATTCAGTGACATTGATTACATTCTTCAAGTTGTGCAACCATCTCACCCTGCTTTTCCAAATTGTTCCTCCTCGTTAGCATAAACTCACTGTCCCCTCAGTTTCCTATCTAATTTTTCAAGTTGCTATTGTCAATCTGATCCCATATAGATAGTTCTGGAGAGCGTGCAATGCTCACGGCAAACATTCTTCACTAGTTAAGCTAAACTATTGTTTGGTTTTAAGAAAACTTTAGGATATATTTTTGGTTCAAGGTTTTAAAGATTTCCTCAGGGAAATAGTTTCAGGGGTTCATCCAGTCTCAATAGCTCCAGAAAATCTAGATTGCATGAGAATTTGAAATTCTGTCATTCATTTTCCCCCTTTTGATCAGGATTCTTCTGTAGAATCTTTGATCAAAATGTTCAGTAATCGTAGGTAGGCACCATTCAGTTCTTTAGGTCTCATGGCAAAGGAGATAGTTGTTCATGGTGGCAATTAGCCACATATTCCATTTCTTCCTTCTATTCTTGACTCAAAAATTCCAATATTACAAATACTCTGAAAGTCAAACAAAATTTAGGCTTCATCTAGCCAACCCAAACTAAAATCCACTGCCTCAAGCCAATTCCAACTCATAGCAACCCTGTAGGACAGAGTAGAACTGCCCATAGGGTTCCAAGGCTGTAAATCTTTACAGAAGCAGACTGCCACATATTTCTTCTGCAAATTTTCCAAAATTTTTAACAGATACCAAATCATATCCAGGAAATTCAAAGAATACCAAGCAGGACAAATACCATAACATCAACACCTAGGCATATCATATTGAAACTACAGATATCAAAGACAAAAAAATTGGGGCTGAGAGGACTACACCAATAAAGCGACAAACATGAATTACATCAAACTTCTCTTCAGAAACTATGCAAGCAAGACGAGAGTATAATGAAATACTTAAAACGTTAGGAAAAACAAACATGCAAACCAAAAAAAGAAAAAAACAATTAAACAAAAAAATCCACCAACCTAGAATTCTGTATCCAGTGAAACTGTCCTTCAGAATTTAAGGAGAGATAAAGATTTCTCTAAAACTGAGACACAAAAATTGAGGGAAACTGTTGGCAGTAAACCTGCGTTACGAGAAAAGTTAAATAAGTTCTTCAGAAAAAAGCAAAATAATACAGCTCAGAAACCTGGATCTACATAAAGGAAGATTAGAAAGGGAATAAATAAAGTAACTTAGTTACTTAATTTATCTAACATAAAACAATTTCTTTTTCAAAATCATAATAGCAACAATATGATCAGTGATGAGAGCTTGTGGTTAAGTGAAATTAATGACAGCAATTTTATAAGTATAAAAAGAAAGGAAATATGAATACTCTGTTATAAGTTACCTGTCTTATCTCTGGAACAATGTAGTTTTCTTTGAAAGTGGACTTAAATTATTTGGAACAACTCTGTGCACAGAAATTTCATAAATTAGTTTCATTGAGCCAATTCCTTGAAATATATAATCTACCAAAATTTATGAAAGAAGAAACAAATAAGCTGTATATACCTTATTAAAGAAATGGAAGCAACAATTAATAACCTTACAGAAGAGAAAGCACCAGGCACAGACGGTTTCCCTGGTGAATTCTACCAAATATTTAAGGAAGAAATAATATCAATTTTATACAATCTCTTAAAATAGAAGCAAAGGAAAAACTTTCTCATTCATTCTATGAAGACAACATTTCCCTAATAACAAAACTAGACAAAGAAATTAATTTTTAAAAAATTGCAAAACAATATCTCTCATGAGCACAGATTAAAAACTCCCTTCCCTCAAAAATATTAGTAAATCAAATCCAGAAAAATACACCATGTTGTTGTTGTTGGGTGCCGTAGAGTTGGTTTTGGTTCATAGTGACCTTATGTACAACAGAGCAAAACACTCTCCAGTACTGTGCCATTCTCACAATTGTTGCTATGTTTGAGCCCATTGTTATAGCCACTGTATCAATCCATCTCGTCGAGGGTCTTCCTTTTTCTCTGAACCTATGCTCTACCATGCATGATGTCCTTCTCCAGGGACTCGTCCCCGCTGATGACATGTCCAAAGTATGTGAGACCAAGTCTCACTATCCTTGCTTCCAAGGAGCATTCTGTCTGTACTTCTTTGAAGATAGATTTGGTTGTTCTTCTGCAAGTCCATGGTGTATTCAATATTTTTCACCAATACCATAATTCAAATGCATCAATTCTTCTTCAGTCTTCGTTATTTATTGTCCATCTTTCACATGCATATGAGGTGATTGAAAATACCATGGCTTGGGTCAGGTGCACCTCAGTCCTCAAAATGACATTTTTGCTTTTTTAACACTTTAAAGAGATAATTTGAAGCAGTTTTGCCAAATGCAATACCTCATTTGATTTGTTGACTGCTGCTTTCATGGGCTCTGATTGTGGAGTCAAGTAAAATGAAATCCTTGAGCATTTCAATTTTTTTTGATTTATTATGATATTTACCCCAGTTATGCAATATTTGTTCAAAATTTGAAAAGTTAATGGATCCATCACATCAAAGAGATAAAGAAGAAAAGTCATACTATCATTTCAATAGATACAGAAAAAATATTTGACAAAATCCAACACCATTTATGATAAAAACTCTCAGCAAAATACAAATAGTGGAAAATCCTCAACTTAATAAAGTACATCTACAAAAATAAAAAAAGAGAAAGAAAAAAATGCCATCCAACATCACACTTGATTGAAACAAATTATATGTTTCCCCCCTAATATTGGTAAAAAGCAAGGATATCTCCTCTCAAAACCCCTATTCAAAAATGCACTGGAATTCCTAGCTAATACAACAGGGCAAGAAAAATAAATAAAGTTTATATAGATTGGGAAGGAATAAATAAAACTGCCTCTTTTTTTGCAGATAATATGATAGTCTGTGTAGAAAATCTTAAAAATTTAAGAAAAAAATTCTGGAATTAAATTATAGCAAGGTTGCAGGATACAAGGTTAATATACTAATGTCGATTGCTCCCTTATATCCCAGGAATGAGCAATTGGAATTTGACATTTTCTTAAGCTGGGTTCCCTAGAGAAGCAAAGTTAGTGCAATGTTATATATATAGGCACAGTGGTTAAGAGCTCAACTGCTAATCAAAAGGTTAGCAGTTCCAATCCACCAGCTGCTCCTTGGAAACTCTACGGGGCAGTTCTACTCTATCTTATAGGGTTGCCATGAGTCAGAATCAACTTGATAACAGCAGTTTATATATACGTAGAGAGAGAGGGATGAGATTTATCTCAAGGAAATGGCTCATGTAGTTTGTAGAGACTGGCAAGTCCCAAAGTCAATGGTTTGGGGTAGACTGGATTACCCTCCTGAACCACGTGATTGTAGGGGCTAATGAACCTAATTTCTGGCTCAGACAGCAGGCTTCTGGCTCACAGAGCTACAGAAGCCAGCGAATCTCAAAATCAGCAAGGTGCTGGCTCACAGTGCTGTGGAGCTGGCAAATCTCAGCGTTGGCAGGTTAGATCACAAACTGCTGGTTCAAGTCCCAAGAACCAATGGTCAGATGATGACAAGCCAGAAACAGGATCTAGAGCAAGCAAGAGAGCTTTGGAAGAATGTCCATATATACATTGGGTGTAGGTCATACCCCCAAGGAAACTCCCCTTACAACTGATTGACTGATCACATCATAGAGTTGATTACATTACATTACTTATGGGAGACCAAAAAATGGAGTATAATTACATCAGATCACAAAATGGAGGATAATCACATAATACAGAGAATCATGGCCTACCCAATTAGACACATAACATTAACCATCACAGACATTAAAAATATAGCACAGTATACATTAGCACCAAACAATAAGATATGTAGGTATAAATCTAACAAAATACGTACAAGATCTACATAAAGAAAACTACAAAATTATAATGAAAGAAATCAAAGATACATAAAATAAAGAGATATTCCATGTTCATTGATACAAAGACTCAATATTGTCAGTTCTTTCTAAGTTGATGTATAGATTCAATGTAATCCCAATGGAAACCTCACCAAAATTTTTGATGATATTTTCACATTGATTCTAAAGTTTATTTGAAAAGACAAAAGACCAAGAATAGCCCAGACAATACTCAAGAGGAAGGCCAAAGTCAGAGACTGACACCACGAAACTTCTATACCTGACCATAAAGTTACAATAATCAAGAAAGATTGGCACTGGTGAAAAAAACAGACAAATACATCAATGAAACAGAATAGAGAGCTCAGAAATAAAGCCACACATAATCATATGATCTTTGACAAATTAACAAAGACAATTCAATGGGAAGAATATAGTCTTTTCAGTAAATGGTACTAGAACAACTGGACATGCAGCATCATATGTTACTCAACGAATAATTTCTTTTGTAAGGATCAGCACAAAGCTGGTTCTATGAGGCAGATGTTAAAGATGTCCCAAACGTCCAACTTTTCCAAGCTGCTGTACCACTCCATCATCTCTAACATCAACTACTCCCTCTCCCCTCAGTACTATCCCACCCATCTCTGGGTTCCCTAATTCACTGCAATGTCTCACAGAACTCACAAACCAAACCACATAAAGGAAACTGCTGATGTGGTTGTAGAGGTTGGCATGTCTCAAATTAGTGGGTCAGGCTTAGGCTTCTCCCAACTCACATGGCTGCAGGAGCTGACGAATCCAAACTGGCAGTTCAGGCCACAGGCTGCTGGCTCACAAGGCTTCGGAATCAGGTCACACAATAGGCCTCCAGCCAAAGGGACTGTGGAGGCCAGTGAATCCCAGAATCTGCTGGTCAGACAGCAGGCCTCTGGGGTGGTCAGTTGATCATGAACCCGACGTGGGAATCCAGTTGCAGAGAGAGAGAGCCTCAGCAGGACATACACATATATCTTAGATGCAGGCCACACCCTAGGGAAGGGCGTAACTTTAGTAAGGGTGGGGCTTGAGTCACGCTCTCTTTTAAGGCTGTGACCCAAGACACACTTTATATTAATCCTCCCTCATTAACATGTAGGGTCAGGATCCACAATCCATAAAATGGAGGACAACCACACAATACTGGGGATCATGGCCCAGCCAAGTTGACACATATCCCCAACCATCACAGGTTCCATATACCTTATTTGCATAGTTCCACTCAATCATGGTGTGTAAGTCACAGAGCCCATGGCTAGAAGGGCCATATTAAGTAATTCACTGCACCGCAGTTACTAATTTAAATGCAAATTAAAACAATAATGTGATTTCAGGACACACCTATTTGAATGGCTAAAATCTAAAACACCAATGCCAAATCTTGGTGAGGCTGTGAGTCACCAGGGACTCTTATTCATTGCTGTTGGGAACGTAAAGTGGTATGCACATTGTGGAAGACAGTTTAGTAGTTCTTACAAAGCTAACCATAGGATTACCATATGATCCAGCAGTAGTGCTCATAAGTATTTATCCAAATTAATTGACAATTTGTGTTGACACATAAACCTACACATGAACGCTTGTAGCATCTTTATTCATAATTGTCAAACATTTGATGCAACCAAGATGGTCCACACATGCACTTCTGGAGCTGTCTCTGATGTACTACTCTGCATCAGCTACTTCCAGTTCATCTCTCATCTCTGCATTCTCAGTCTCTCTGGATTTTTATAACCTGTCACTCCAGCCCTCCACTCCACTCAGAAATTGTTCTAAAGCAGAGATCAGAGTGCTTATGGCACAGAATGCTTTCCTTTTGTCTTTCTTTCTCCCATCCTGTTCTCATGAGAATCTTAATTTAAACTCTTTGAGAAAAAGCAGTATATTGCCTGTAGTATATTAACATTGAATAAATAAACATGGATTGAATAAATTAGTTTCTAAACTACATGGTATCTTCCTTAACTAATAGAAGAATTCATAGAAGAATATGTAAATGTGAGTTTAATTTCTTAAGAAAAAAAAAGTTACAGATAAATAAACCTTTATAGGATCATAAGGGGAGGAGTAAAATGATATAGAAAACCACTTTTAGGATGATACTTTCAACAGTGATTGACTATGTAAAACCATATTGTTTCCTATTATAGAATACTATCAATGTGCTGCCAAATTTGTAAGATTAATAAAAGGAAATTATCACATTACTGTCACTGAGAAATATCCATGTTTAATATATCGGTGTATATATCCTACAGAATTTTCTAGTTTCTTGTAACAAAACTATCATAATCTTTGAGAAACTCTATCTAGAATTCTTTCAGCTATAAAATTTTCTTTTTTTAAGAGGAGCTCAGCATGAGTGGAGTTCTCAGCTATTCAAATGAATATCTTCACGAGACACTGAAAAATGGCACAGACAAGTCTTGCCTCAAACCAAATTGAAAATAAATGAAAGAATGGAACTGCTTGACCATGACTAAAGGTAAAGCTATATTTATTAAAAAAAAAAAAAAAAGTTTTTTTTTTTTTTTTTTAAGTTCCATCCTCATTGATATGTAGGGTTTCATTCCTCCCTCTGCTATTATTATTAACCTTTTAGTATTACTGGAAGTAGATTTATTTACTAGGTCTTTTATCACTGCATTACATCTCTTGATGTATTGTTATTTTCTTGCTCTTATATTTGGGTATCTAACATTGATCTTTCACATTTCATCATGGAAATGGCCAGAAGGCATGTATACACAACATTGATCATGGCCTGAAAATAGAACTGAATTCAGTTTCTTGCTTTGTGGATGATTTTCTACAAGCCAACCACAGTGTAAGTCACACTTTGCCTGGAAAGAATCCATTTTGAGCATTAATATTTTAAAAAAATAAATAACTTCCTCTTTGGACCAATGAGGACATATTTAAAAAGCCATCAAAATTAAACAAGTAGAACTGACTTGTAATAAATTATCATTGCCTGATTGAAGTAATACATGAATTCCGGGCATAAGTAACAATTTGAACTAGAACACTAGTCATTTACTTCTAGTGGAGTTTTAAATTTGTGACAGGAGGCAGCAAGCTAGAGTTTACAGGCCAGATCCAGCCACTGCTGTTTATATACAGTTTTATTGGAATATGTCCTTGTACATTAATTTGCATATTGTCTGTAACTGTTTTTGCATGACAACAATAGAGTTCAGCAGTTGCAACAGAGAATGTATGACCCACAAATTTTAAAGTATTTAATTTCTGGCCCTTTATAGAAAAAAAAAAATGCCACCCTTTACTTATAACATGCTGTTAGCAACCTAACTGTGATCACAAACAAGAGACATAAAAGTCACAGAGTCTACAGTTGCATTTTGTTAGGCTGAAAGATTTTACTGTTACAATCTTTGTTTTTATTTTTATTTTTTAAAAATAATTTATTTTATTTTTGCTTTGCTGTTGAGAATGCACACAGCAAAACATACAGCAATTCAACAATTCTACATATACAATTCAGTGACATTGCTTACATTCTTTGAGTTGTGCAACAATTCTCACCCTCCTTTCTAAGTTGCTTCTCCCCCATTAACATAAACTCACTGCCCCCTAAGGTTCCTATCTAATCTTTCAAGTTGGCTGTTGTCAATCTGATCCCGTATAGATAGTTCTTAAAAGAGCATAATGCTCAAGGCAGACCTTTTTTACTAGTTAAGTTAAACTACTGTTTGGTTTTAAGAAGACTTCAGGTGATCTTTTTGGTTTAAGGCTTAAAGATTGTCTCAGGACAATATTTTCAGAAGTTCATCCAGCCTCCATGGCTCCACAAAATCTGGATTCCATAAGAATTTGACATTCTGTCCTGAATTTTCCCCCTTTTGACCAAGATTCTTCTATAGAATCTTTACTCAAACTGTTTAGTAATGGTAGCTAGGCAACATACAGGTCTGGTATCATGGCAAAGAGGGCAGTTGTTACTGAAGACAATTAGCCACCGATTTGATTTCCCCCTCCTATTCCTGACTTTCCTTCCTCTGTTGCTCCAGGGTAATAGAGATCAATTGTTGTACCTTGGATGGGTGCTCACAAGCTTTTAAGACTCCAGTGACTACTCAATGAACTAGGTGGTAGAAAAGAAGTGCCAGAAAGGACATAAGGCCAATTAACTGGGAAGTAGCATGAAACCATGACCCTTAACCTCCAAACCCAGCAACCAAACCCCATGAAGTTTTTGGTTGTACATAAGCAGCCTCAGCAGCTACTGTTTTCTTTGTTGTTGGTTGTTATTGATGTTGTTGTAGATTCATTTGTACACAACTTTTGTAAATTAAACTTTCAACAGGTATACAACTTATTGAAAACAACTACATTAATTGGCTGTGCAACTCTAACATTAATTAATGGGATTTTTCTGTCATGGTAAACTGAAAGTCAGTATTACTTAAGCAATAAACCTCCCTTTCCCCCTTGCTCCTGCCCTTAGTAACCACTAATAAACTTTGGTTTCTATAAATGTATCCCTTCTTTTCTTTTTATATAAGTGAGGGCATACAATATTTGTCCTTTTGCAATTGACTAGTTTTACTCGGCATAATGTCTTCAAGCTTCATCCATATTGTAGCATGTCATGGATTGAATTGTGTCCCCCAAAAAATGTGTGTAGCAACTTGGCTAGGTCATGATTCCCACTATTGTATGATTGTGTTATCTGATGTGATTTCCTTATGTGTTGTAAACTACCACTATGATGAGATTATATGTGACCTCTTCATGTGTTGTAAATTCTATCACTGTGACGAGTTTATACTGATGAGGTTGACAAGATTAGTGTCTTAATGCAGTCTCTTTTGAGATATAAAAGAGAGAAGTGAGCAGAGATACATGGGAACCTCATACCACCAAGAAATCAGTGCTGGGAGCAGAGCACATTGTTTGGACCTGAGGTTCCTGTGCAGAGAAGCTCCCAGACCAAAGGAAGACTGATGACGTGGACTTTCCTCCAGAGCCGATGGAGAAAGCGTTCCCCAGGAGCTGATGCCCTGAATTTGGACTTGTAGCCTACTGGATTGTGAGAGAATAGACTTTCTTTGTTGAAATCATCCAGTTGTGGTATATCTTTTGGAGTAGCACTAGATGACTGAGACATAGCATGCATCAAGACTTCATTTCTCCTACTGGCTGAGTAGTATTCCTTTGTATGTATGTACCACATTTTGTTTATCCATTATTTGTTGATGGGCATTTAGGTTGTTTCAATCTTTTGGATCTTGTGACTGGTACTGAAATGTACAAGTATCTGTTTGCATCTTTGCTTTCAAATCTTTTGGGTATATACCTAGCAATGGAATTGCTAGGTCATCTGGTAGTTCTATTTTTAGTTTTTTGAGGACCTTCCACAATGGTATCTACAGAAGCTGCACCATTTTGCATTCCCACCAGCAATGCATAAGGGCTCCAATTTACTAATATACTTGCCAACATTTGTTGTTTTCTGTTTGTTTGCTTTTCTTAGCAATTCTAGTGGGAGTGAAATAGCATCTCATTGTGGTTTTGATTTGCATCTCTCTGATGGTTAATGAGGATGAGCATCTTTTTTATGCATTTGGTGGCTATTTTAGTGCTCTCTTTGGTGAAGTATCTTTTCAAGCCCGTTGCCCATTTTATAAATGGGTTATTTCTCTTATGTTGTTAAGTTGTCAAAGTTTTATATATAGTTACTATATTCTTATTAAATATATGGTCCAAAGAAATTCTACCAGTTGGTAGATTTTTTTTTCACTTTTTTTTTGTACTTTACATGAAGGCCTACAGAGCAAATATTTTCTCATTAAACAGTACAAATATTCTTTTACAACATTGGTTAACAAACCCCATGAAATGTCAACACACTCCATTCTTGGCCTTGGAGGACCTTTTCTTTTTTGGTGAAAATATACAAAGCCAAAGATAGACCATTTGAAAAATTTCTACATGTACAATTCGGTGACGTTGATTACATTCTTCCAGTTGTGCTGCCATTCTCACTTTAGATGAAGGTTTACAGAACAAAATTGTTTCTCATTAAACAGTTAGTACACATACTGCCCTATGACAATGGTTAAGAACCCCAGTACATGTCAACACTGTCCTTACTCAAGCTTGCATTCCCTATCACCAGCTTTCCTGTCCCCTTCTGCCTTCTAGTCCTTGTCCCTGGGCTGCTGTGCCTCATTAGGCCCATTTTGTTTTATGTGGCTGTCCAATCCTCAGCTGAACAGTGAGCCTCGGGAGTGACTTGACCACTGAATAAAAGGGTGTCTGAGGGCCATACTCTCTGGGATTCTCCAGTCTCCATCAGGCACTAAATCTGGTAATTTTTTTTTTTTTTTATGAGTTAGAATTTTGTTCCACATCCTTTTCCAGCTCTGCCCAGGAACCACTATTGTGATCCCAGTCAGAGAAGTCAGTGGTGGTAGCTGGGCACCATCTAGCTATACTGGACTCATTCTGGTGGAGGCTTTGGTAGCGGTGGTCCATTAGTCCTTGGGACTAATCTTTTCCTTGTATCCTGTTCTCTTCATTCTCCCTTTCTCCCGAATGGGTGAGAGCAGTGGAGTATCTTAAATGGCCGCTCACAGGCTTTTAAGACCCCAGACACTACTCACCAACGTAGAATGTAGAACATTGTCCTTATAAACTGTGTTATGCCAGTTGAGCTAGATGTTCCTCGAGACCATGGTCCCCACAGCCCACTGCCCAGCAATTCAGTTCCTCAGGGAGTTTGGATGTGTCTGTGGAACTTCCATGACCTTTCCTTGTAAAAGTTGCGCTGGCTTCCACAGAATTGTGTCTTACCCTTCACCAAAGTTACCACTTATCTATTGTCTATTTAGTATTTCCCCCAAACCCTCCCATCACTCAAAACAACAAAGATTGTTGCTTTTTGTGTGTAAACTTTTCCATGAGTTTTTACAATAGAGGTATCCTACAATATTTGTCCTTTTATGATTGACTTATTTCACTTACCGTAATGTCCTCTAGTTTCGTCCATGTTATGAGATGCTTCACAGATTCATTGTTGTTCTTTCTTGTTGCATAGTACTCCATTGTGTGTGTGTACCATAGTTTGTTTATCCATTCATCTGTTGATGGGCATCTAGGTTGTTTCCATCTTTTTGCTATTGTGAACAATTCTGCCATGAACATAGTGTGCATATGTCTATTCTTGTGATGGCTCTTATTTCTCTAGGATATATTCCTAGGAGTGGGATTGCTGGATCATATGGTATTTCTATTTCTACCTTCTAAGGAAGCGCCATTTCATTTTCTAAAATGGTTGTATCATTATGCATTCCCCCCAGCAGTGCATAAGAGTTCAGATCTCTCTGCAGACTCTCCAACATTTGGTACTTCTAATGTTCTTGATTTGTGCCGATAACACCGGGGTGAGATAGTATCTCATTGTGGTTTTAATTCTCATTTCTCTAATGGCTAGTGATTGCAAGCATTTCCTTATGTGTCTGCGGGCTGCTTGAATGTCTTCTTTGTTGAAGTGTTTGTTCATTTCCTTTGCCCATTGTCTTATTTTTGGAGGTCACCTAATTAGGTTTGTTTATATTTTATCATACCAAATCAGCTATCAGGCCATTCCCCATCTTAATTATTACTTTTATTTGTTTATTTATTTATTTTTATTGTATTTCAGGTGAAGGCTTACAGAACAAATAGTTTCTCAAGAAACAGAAGTACACATGTTGTTTTATGACATTGGTCAACAACCCCACAACATATCAACCCTCTAACTTCTCAAACTTTTTTTTTTTTTTTTTGGTGAAAATACACATGGCCAAAGATACACCATTTCAAAAATTTCAACATGCAAGGTTCAGTGACATTGCCTACGCTCTTCGAATTGTGCTGTTATTCTCACTTCAGATGAAGGATTACAGAACAAAATAGTTCCCCATTTAAGAGTTACTATAAATGTTGCCCTATGACAATTGTTAACAATCTCACAACACATCAACAATATCCTTACTCAACCTTGGGTTCCTTATCACCAGCTTCCTTCTCCCCTTCTGCTTTCTGGACCTTGTCACTGGACTCCTGTACCTCGTTAGTCTCATCTGGTTTTACAGGGCTGTCCACTCCCAGGCTGAACAGTGACCCTCAGAGGAAACATCACCACTGAGCTAAAAGGGTGTCTGGGGCCATACTCTCGGGGTTTCTCCAGTCTCCTTTAGGCCAGTAAATCTGATTTTTTTTTTTTTTTTTTTTTTTTTTTTGTGGGTTAGAATTATGCTCTGCATCCTTCTCCAGCTCTGTCCAGAACCCGCTGTTGTGATCCTGGTCAGAGCACTCAGTGGTGGTAGCCGGGCACCATCTAGCTGTACTGGACTCTGTCTGGTGTAGGCCTTGGTAGCTGTGGACCATTAGTCTTTTGGACTAATCTTTTCCTTGTATCTTGTTCTCTTCATTCTCCCTTGCTCCTGAAGGGATGAGACCAGTGGAGTATCTTAGATGGCCGCTCACAGGCTTTTAAGACCCCAGACACTACTCACCAAGGTAGAATGTAGAACATTGTCTTTATAAGCTGTGTCATGCCAATTGAGCTAGATGTTCCCCCAGACCATGGTCCCCCGAGTGCTCCGCCCAGCAATTCAGTCCCTCAGGGAGCTTGGATGTGTCTATGGGGCTTCCATGACCTTTCCTTTTACAAGTTGTGCTACTTTCTCCTGTATTGTGTACTGTCTCACCCTTCACCCAAGATACGACTTATCTATTGACTATTTAATATTTCAAACCACCCCATCCCTGGCAACCAAAAAAGATTGTTACATTTTGCGTGTGAACATTTTCTTGGGTTTTTACAATAGAGGTCTCATACAATATTTGTCCTTTTGTGATTGATTTATTTTACTCAGCATAAAGTCCTCCAGTGTCATCCATGTTATGAGATGGTTCACAGATTCATTGTTGTTCTTTCTAGTTGCATAGCACTCCATTGTGTGTATGTACCGTAGTTTGTTTATCCATTCATCTGTTGATGGGCATCTAGGTTGTTTCCATCATTTTGCTATTGTGCACAATGCTGCCATGAACATAGGTGTGCATATGTCTATTCGAGTGATGACTCTTATTTTTCTAGGATATATTTCTAAGAGTGGGATTGCTAAATCGAATGGTATGTCCATTTCTAGCTTTCTGAGGAAGAGCCATATCATTTTCCAAAATGGTGGTATCATTTCGCTTTCCCACCAGCAGTGCATAAGTGTTCCAATCTCCCCGCAGCCTCTCCAACATTTGTTATTTCCACTGTTTTTGATTCGTGCCAGTAATGCCGGGGTGAGATGGTATCACATTGTAGTTTTAATTTGCATTTCTCTAAAGGCTAGTGATCCCGAGCATTTCCTCATGTGTCTCTTCGCCATTTGAATGTCTTCTTTGGTGAAGTGTCTATTCATTTCCTTTGCACATTTTTTAATAGGATTATATGTCTTTTTGTTGTAGAGGGGTTGGATTTTCTTGTAGATTATGGAGATTAGACCTTTGTCTGACTTGTACTGTCAAAAATTTTTTTCCCAGTCTGTAGGTTCTCTTTTTAATCTTTTGGTGAAGTCTTTTGAGGAGCATAGGTGTTTGATTTTTAGAAGATTCCAGTTATCTAGCTTATCTATTGAGTTTTGTGCATTGATGGTTATGGTTTATATCCTGATAATGCCATGTATTAAGGCCTGAAGTGTTGGTCCTATTTTTTCTTCTATGAACATCATAGTTTTAGGCTTTATATTCAGGTCTTTAATCCATTTTGAAGTAGTTTTTGTACACTGTGAGAAGTATGGGTCCTGTTTCATTTTTTTGCAGATGGATATCCAGTTTTGCCAGCACCGTTTGTTAAAAAGATTATCTTTTCCCCATTTGAAGGACTTTGGGTGCTTGTCGAAGATCAGGTGACCGTAGGTGGGTGGATTTATATCTGGGTTCTCAATTCTGATCCATTGGTCAATATATCTGTCATTGTACCAGTACCAGACTGTTTCGACTACTGTAGCTGTATAGTAGGTTCTGAAGTCAGGTAGTGTGAGTCTTCCATCTTTCTTCTTCTTCAGTAGTGCTTTACTTATTCGGGCTTCTTCCCCTTCCATGTAAAGTTAATGATTAGTTTTTCCATCTCTTTAAAGGATGTTGTTGGTATTTGGATCGGGATTGCACTGTATTTGTAAATTGCTTTGGGTAGAATTGTCATTTTCACAATGTTGAGTCTGTGTATCAATGAGCATGGTATGTTTTTCCATTTATGTAGATCCCTTTGAGTTTCTTGCAGTAGTGTTTTGTAGTTTTCTTTGTATAGGTCTTTGACATCCCTGGTCAGATTTATTCCTAAGTATTTTCTCTTTTTAGGGACTATTATAAATGGTATTGTTTTACTGATTTCCTTTTCATCGTTCCCCTTATTGGTGCATAGGAATCCAACTGATTTTTGAATGTTTATCTTGTATCCTGCTACTCTGCTGAATCTTTCGATTAGTTCCAGTAGATTTCTCGTGGAGTCTTTAGGGTTTTCTACATATAGTATCCTATCATTTGCAAACAGGGACAGTTTAACTTCTTCACTACCAATTTGGATGCCTTGTATTTCTTTTTCTCGCCTTATTGCTCTAGCTAGAACTTCCAACACAATGTTAAATAGGAGTGGTGATAAAGGGCTTCCTTGTCTTGTTCCTGTTTTCAAGGGGAATGTTTTCAGCCTCTCTCTTTTAAGAATGATGTTGGCCTTTGGTTTTGCTTAGATGTCCTTTATTATGTTGAGAAATTTCCCTTCTATACCTATTTGATTGAGAGTTTTTATCAGGAATGGGTGTTGGACTTTGTCAAATGCCTTTTCTGTGTCATTGAGATGATCATGTGATTCTATTCTTTCCTTTTATTTATGTGGTGGATTATGTTGATTGATTTTCTAATGTTGAAACATCCTTGCATATCTGGTATGAATCCTACTTGGTAGTGGTCTATTTTTTTTTTTTTTTTGATATGATGCTGAATTCTGTTGGCTAGAATTTTGATGAGTAATTTTGCGTCTATATTCATGAGAGATATTGGTCTGTAATTTTCTTTTATTGTGACATCTTTTCCTGGTTTTGGTATCACCTTTATACTGACTTCATAGAATGAATTTGGAAGTGTTGCTTCCTCCTCTATGCTCTGAAATAACTTGAGTAGTACTGGTACAAGCTCTTCCATAAATATTTTGTAGAATGCTCCAGTGAAGCATTCTGGGCCAGGGCTTTTTTTGGTTGGGAGTTTTTTTATTACCTTTTCAATCTCCTCTCTTGTTATGGGTCTGTTCAGATTTTCAACGTCACTTTGTTGTAGTTTGGGTAGGCTGTGTGTTTCTGGAAATTTATCCATTTCCTCTGGGTTTTCTAATTTGTTGGAGTATAGTTTTTGATAATGTTCTTTATAATCCTTTTTTGTTCAGTTGGGTCTGTTGTAATGTCCCCAATTTTATTTCTTATTTGGGTCATTTGTGTCCTCTCCTGTTTTTGTTTTGTCAGTCTGGTCGGCCAGTGGTTTGTTGATTTTGTTGATTCTTTCAAAGAACCAACTTTTGTTTTTGCTGATGCTTTCCATTGTTTTTCTGTTCTCTATTTCATTTATTTCTGCTCTGATCTTTCCTATTTCCTTTCTTCAGGTGGTGGTGGCTTTTGTTTGCTGTTCTCTTTCTATTTGTTTGAGTTGTGTAGTTAATGTTTTGATTTTGCCCCTTTCTTCTTTTTTGATATGTGCATCTATTGCTATAAATTGTTCTCTAAGGACTGCCTTTGCTGTGTCCCAAAGGTTTTGGTATGATGTGTTTTCATTCTCATTTGATTCTAGGAATTTTTTGATTCCATCTCTGATTTCTTCTATTACACACTGATGTGTAAGCAGGGTATTATTCAGTTTCCATGTCATTGATTTTTTTTCCTTGCTCTTTCTATTGTTAATTTAATCTTGATGGCACTGTGATCAGAGAAGATACTTTGATATCTTCTCAACGTTTAGGATCTTGTTGATGATTGCTCTGTGGCCTAAGATGTGGTCTATTCTGGAGGGCTTTCCATGTGCATTGGAAAAGAAAGTGTACTTTGCAGTGGTTGGATGGAGTGTTCTATATATGTCTATGAGGTCAAGGTGGCTGATTGTGACCTTTAGGTCTTCTGGATCTTTGCTGAGTTTTTTCTTATTTGTTCTGTCCTTTACTGAGAGTGGTGTGTTGAAGTCTCCTACAATTATTGTGGAACTGTCAATTTCTCTTTTCGGTGTTGTTAGAGTTTGTTTTATGTATTTTGGAGCCCTGTCATTGGGTGCGTAGATGCTTATTATATTTATGTCTTCACGATGGATCATCCCCTTAATCATTATATAGTGTCCTTCTTTGTCTTTTATGGTAGATTCTGTTTTAAAGTCTATTTTTTCTGAGATTAGAATTGTCACTCCTGCTCTTTTTTGGTAGTTGTTAGCTTGACATATTTTTTTTCAACCTTTGACTTTTAATAAATTCACATCTTTGTTTCTAAGGTGTGTCTCTTGTAGACAGCATATTGATGGATCCTGTTTTCTTATCCATTCTGTGACTCTCAGCCTCTTTATGGGTGCATTGAGTCCATTTACATTCAGTGTAATTATTGATAGATGTGAGTTTGTTGCTGTCTTTTTGTAGTGCTTTTTTTTTTTGTGGTGCTGAAGTTTTCTTTGTTCTTCTTACTCTTTTGTGCTGAGTTACTTTAGTTTATGTTTGTTAACTTTCTTTGTGAGTACCATAAATTTTACCCTTATCTTTCTACGTTTGAAATAGTCTACCATTACTTGGTATCGCCTTGCCTTCCTCTCCATTGGAAGGTTCTATACCTATGCCATTTATTCCCTCTTCTATTTTTTTGATGTTGTAGTCATTTACTGATCAACTGCTCTGATTTCTTGTCGTATTTCTTTTGGTTTTGGATAGTCCTTGAGAGTTCATTTCCTAGATTGGTATCTGGCTGGTATAATCCTGCATCCTAGGTTCTGCCTGTGAGCTGATGCTGTTTGTCCTCATATCGAAGAACTCCCTTTAATAATTCGTGTAAGTTTAGTTTGACTTTTACGTATTCCCTTAATTTCTGTTTATCTGGAAATGACCTAATTTCACCATCAAATTTGAATGAGAGTTTTGCAGGATATATTATTCTTGGCTGGCATTTTTTTTCTTTCGAGATTTTATATATGTCATCCCATTGCCTTCTTGCCTGCATGGTTTCTGCTGAATAATCTGAGCTTAGTCTTATTGTTTCTCCTTTGTATGTGACTTCTTTTTTTTCATGAGCTGCTCTCAGGATTCTTTGTCTTTGGTTTTGGCAAGTGTGAATATGATACACCTTGGTGATTTTCTCTGGGGTCTCTTCTATATGGGGTTCGTTGAGCTTCTTGGATGGCCAGCTTTTCATCTTTTATGATATTGAGGAAGTTTCCTGTCAGCAGTTCCTCAATGATCCTCTGTGTTTTCTGTTTCCTCCCCCTGTTCTGGAATTCCAATGACTCGTAAATATTTGCTTTTGATTGTGTCCCACATAACTCTCAGTGTCTCTTCATTTTTCTTTGTTCTTTTTTCTGAGTTTTCCTCAAACAAGGTTGTATCCAAGTGTTTGTCTTCAATTCCACTGATCCTATCTTCTACTGTTTCAAGTCTGCTTCTCAGGCCTTCTATGACATCATCCATTTCTGAAAGCTTGTTATTTAACTTTTGGATTTCTAATTGTTGCCTTTGTATAATTTCTAGTTGTGAATTTATTTTGGAATTTTGTTCCTGCATTTTTTCCTGAATTCTTCCAATTTTTTGTCTGTGTTTTCCATGAATTTGTCTATTTTTTCCTCATGTTTGTCAGCTTTTTGCCTCAGTTCTTGGAGAATTTTTAGTAGTAGAGATTTGAATTCCCTATCAGGTAATTCTAGTGTATTTTCTTCCAGAGTATAGTCTGGTGTTTTATTTTGGACGCCTACTAGAACCATGCTGTCCTGTTTTTGTAAATGTTTTGTTATTTTCTGCTGTCTTCAGGGGATTCAGTAGTTATTTTTCTCATTTATTGATTGTAGATATTTTTGTTTCACCCCTTTTTTAAAAACAAGTTGACTATGTCTTAAAAGGCAGACTGTGTGTTCTTTGTTGTTTGCTTCTCTGTGGGCACAATACTTTTCACCTCCTTCTTCAACTGGCAGGGTCAGTCACTCAGATATGATACGGCTGGGCATGTCTAGCTGAAGAGGAGTTACTGGGATAGGTTGTTTGTGGCTCTTACTACAGCCCCCAGAGTTGGTCAGTAATCAGTGCAGGGCAGGTTCCAGTAGGCCGTGCCTGTGCTGCTTGGTGGTGTGATGTGCAGCACATGGTGCAAGTAGGCAGGATGCAGCAGGGAGATTTTTATGTGTGGAGCTAAGTTGTATATGGGAGAGAGGAGAAAGGAACAGGAGCCAAAAACATGCAAACAAACAGAAAAGAATGCTAGGAGAGCTTCCCGTTGGATTGGAGAGATGAGAGACTATGATATAGGGAAAAACAGAAAGGGGAGGAGGAAGAAAAGAAAAGAATGAATAAATAAGAATCAGAAAGGTTAAATAACTGCAATGTTCCCAGGGGTCCCACCAGTGCAGCTATAAGGTCTGGGGAAGTCGCTCTCAAGTGTTGCAGTACAGCCTGGCTAGAATGCATAGAGGTATAAATGCTAAGTATTCAGGGAACAGAAAGAGAAGGAAGATATAGAGACGAGAAACTGAGCAATGAAGTAAGACAAAAAGGGAAAAAAGAGGAAAAAGAAATCAAACAAATGAAAAAAACAAACAAACAAAAAAAAAAAAAAAACAAGAAAGGCTCCCAAAGAAACAGAAAAAAAAAAGTAGGAGAAAAACCAACGTAAAAAGAAATGTCCTTAAGATCCCTCTGCATGTCTGTGGAAGCTGAAGGGGAGTCTCCCTGCCATGCGGCTCAGCCTGGGCAGAAAGGGCTCTGAACTCAAGAAAAGGAAAAGAAAACAAACAAACAATTCAAAACAAACAAATGAACAAAAGCCCCGGGATCCCACCAACGCGGCAGGTCAAACCAGGAAGCAGCTCCACACCTGAACGGAGCTCCGCAGCCCCTGAGGAAGAAGCAAAGATGGCTCACGGAGCCAGGCACTTGAGCGAAGGGGGGAGAGGTGGGGAGAGGGAAGGAAGAAATAAAAAGAAGCAGAAAAAAAGCAACACCAGCAGCCAACAAATGGCACTCAGAGACCCACCCTTTCAGGTGTGTGGAATCCAAGCAGCCGCTGTTTTCCGGTCAAGAGATAGTGGCCGTGGGAAGTAGAGGAGGCCGAGTCAGAGTGAAGAATGGTGAGGGGTGGGAAAGCATATATCGCCAATTACTGGTTGTTTTGTCTCCCACTGGACACTCCGTGAGCCTGCTTTCTCATACCCCCTGTTTGCTGGTCTCCAATAGGAGTCCAAGATGGCGGATCCGTGCTGCGTTAGCTGGTAGGGGACGTCTGCATGAATCTCTCCTCGCTCTCCATTCACTGTCAGCTTTCTCACTCCATTTGGTGCTTGGCTGAGTTCTTTATCTCTTCATTTGATGTTTTAGGATTTCAGGACTGTTGTATTCTCTGTTCAGCTTAGTTTTTAGGATCTTTGCTGTGGAGGGACAGCGTAGTGCTTCTGCCTAGAGCGCCATTTTGCTGGAACTCTAATTACTCCTTTTAGTGGTTAATTTCGAATTTTAGTCTTTTCCCTCTCCAAGTAGATAGTTTTTGAGAATTACTCTACAACCAAGTACAAAGTTATGTGCTACTAAATTATTCCGCCATGTACTCTTCTCTCAAACAGTTTTGTTTGTGTACATGTCTACATTAACTTGGCAAAACTTTTTGGATAAAGACTGCCACTTATATATTTTCAAAGAACACCTAGTAGAATTTATTGATGAGTTTAAAATAGACAATTTGTAAGGTGTTTTCTGATCTCAAATGCTATCATCCTGTGACCTACTGAAGGCACAACTCAGCTCTTAATAGTATTTTTTTCTATAGGTTTACAAGGAATGTTTTCTTCAGTCAGTCTAATTAAGTTTAATTTGAGAAATGTTTGAAAGCGTGATCTCCTGAGATGGCCAAGGTTGGGGAAGAAAGGTTGCAAAGGGTAGACAGATCTGGAGAAACGGCGGGGAGAAAACCATACTCTGATCACACCCTTCCAGTTGCTAAATTCCCTGCCCATTTTTTAATAGGATTATTTTTCCTTTTGTTGTAGAGGTGTTGTTTTTTTCATAGATTATGGAGATTAGACCTTTGTCTGACTTGTACTGTCCAAAAATTTTTTCCCAGTCTGTAGGTTCTCTTTTCACTCTTTTGGTGAAGTCTTTTGAAGAGCATAGGTGTTTGATTTTTAGAAGATCCCAGTTATCTAGCTTATCTATTGAGTTTTGTGCATTGATGGTTATGGTTTGTGTCCTGATAATGCCATGTATTAAGGCCTGAAGTGTTGGTCCTATTTTTTCTTCTATGAACATTATAGTTTTAGGCTTTATATTCAGGTCTTTGATCCATTTTGAAGTAGTTTTTGTATAGGGTGTGAGGTATAGGTCCTGTTTCATTTTTTTGCAGATGGATGTCCAGTTTTGCCAGCACCATTGGTTAAAAAGACTGTCTTTTCCTGATTTGATGGACTTTGGGCCCTTGTCGAAGATCAGGTGACCGTAGGTGGATGGATTTACATCTGGGTTCTCAATTCTGTTCCATTGGTCAATGTATCTGTCATTGTACCAGTACCAGACTATTTCGACTACTGTAGCTGTATAGTAGGTTCTGAAGTCAGGTAGTATGAGTTCTCCAACTTTCTTCTTCTTCTTCAGTAGTGCTTTACTTATTCGGGGCTTCTTCCCTTTCAATATAAAGTTAATGATTAGTTTTTCCATCTCTTTGAAGAATGTTGTTGGTATTTGGATCGGGTTTGTGTTGTATTTGTAAATTTCTTTTGGTAGAATTGTCATTTTCACAATGTTGAGTCTAGCTATCTATGAGCAAGGTATGGTTTTCCATTTATGTAGATCCTTTTGGGTTTCTTGCAGTAGTGTTTTGTAGTTTTCTTTGTATAGATGTTTTACTTCCTTGGATAGATTTATTCCTAAGTATTTTATTCTTTTAGGAGCTATTAAGAATGGTATTCTTTTCCTGATTTGCTTTTCGTCGTTCTCTTTATTGGTGTATAGGAATCCAACAGATTTTTGTATGTTTGTCTTGTATCCTGCTATTCTGCTGTATCTTTCTATTAGTTCCAGTCGATTTCTCATGGAGTCTTTAGGGTTTTCTATATACAGTATCATATCATCTGCAAAAAGGGACAGTTTAACTTCTTCATCACAATTTGGATGCCCTTTATTTCTCTTTCTTGCCTTATTTCTCTAGCTAGAATTTCCAACACAATGTTAAATAGGAACAGTGATAAAGGGCATCCTTGTCTTGTTCCTATTCTCAAGGAGAATGTTTTCAGCCTCTTTCCATTAAGAATGATAATGCCTGTTGGCTTTGCATAGATGCCCTTTATTATATTGAGAAATTTCCCTTCTATACCTATTTTATTGAGAGTTTTTATCAGGAATGGGTGTTGGACTTCATCAAACGCCTTTTCTGTGTCAATTGAGATGATCATGTGATTCTTTTCTTTCATTTTATTTATGTGGTGCATTATGTCGATTTATTTTCTAATGTTGAACCATCCTTGCATACGTGGTATGAATCCTACTTGGTTCTGGTGTATTGTTTTTTTGATATGATGCAGAATTCTATTGGCTAGAATTTTGTTGAGAATTTTTGCATCTATATTCATGAGAGATATTGTTCTGTAATTTTCTTTTTTTGTGTGTCATCTTTACCTGGTTTTGGTATCAGGGTTATGCTGGCTTCATAGGATGAATTCGGAAGGTCACTTCCTTTTCTATGTTCTGAAATAGTTTGAGTAGTACTAGTACAAGCTCTTCTCTGAATGTTTGGTAAAATTTTTCAGTGAAGCCATCTGGTCCAGGACTTTCTATTTTTTATTGTTGTAATTAAATGAAGTTTACATTTCAAGTTAGTCTCCCATAGAGAATTTTTTTTTTACATACATTGTTATGAGACCCCAACGGCTCACCCCATTCTGCGACAGCACACTCTTCTCCTCCACCCCTGATTCCCTGTGAACATTCAACCAGCTCCTAAATCTCTGCCTACCCATCTCACCTCTGGACAGAAGCTGCCCCTTTGGTATCCTGTATCTACTTGACTAATAGGCACATTCTTCACTTTATGTCCCACAGTCCAGTCCAATCCCTGTCTGAAGAGTTGGCCTAGGAAATTGTTTTAGATGTGCCTGATAGAAAGTCCAGGTGCCATGATTTCCGGGGCACATCCAGTCTCAGTCAGATCATTAAGTCTGGTCTTCTTACTACAATTTGAGTTTTGCGTCCCATCTTCTACTGCTTCATCAGGGACCCTCTGTTGTGTTCCCTGTAAGGAAGTTCATTGGTGGTAGCCAGGCACCATCTAGTTTTTCTGGTCTCAGGCTGATGAAGTCTCTCATTTATGGGGCCCATTCTGACCCTTGAGCTAACACTTTCCTTCTGCCTCTGGTGGTCTTTGTTCTCATTTACTCCAAATGGTTGGGACCAATTGACGCATTTAGATGGCTGCTTGCAAGCTTTTAAGACCCCAGATGCCACTCACCAAAATAGGTTGCAGAACATTTTTTAATAACCTTTGTTATGCCAATTGAAATAGATGTCCCCTGAAAACATGGGTCCCAAGACACCCCATCACTGCTACTCTGTCTCTCAAAGTATTTGATTGTATTCAGGAAACTTCTTGGCTTTGGTTTAGTCCAGTTGCGCTGGCTTCCCCTGTAGTGTGTGCTGTCTTTCCCTTCACCTAAGATGGTTCTTATTTACTATCTAGTTAGTGAAAAACCCTCACCCTCCCTGCCCACCCCCATAACCATCAAAGAATGTTTTCTTCTGTGTTTAAACATTTTCTTGAGTTCTTATAATAGTGGTCTCATACAGTATTTGTCCTTCTGTGACTGACTGGTGATTTGTTTCTCCATCTCATTAAAAAATGCTGGTGGAATTTGGGTCGGGATTGGGTTGTATCTGTATATTGCTTTGGGTAGAACTGACATTTTCACTATATTGAGTCTACCTATTCATGAGCAAGGTATATTTTTCCACTTATGCAGGTCTCTTTTAGTTTCTTGCACTAGTGTCTTGTAGTTTTCTCTGTAAATTTCGTTTATATCTCTGGTTAGATTTATTCCTAAGAATTATATCTTCTTGGGGGCTATTGTAAATGGTATTGATTTGGTGATTTCCTCTTCTAGGTTCTCTTTGTTGGTGTAAAGGAATCCAGTCGATTTTTGTATGTTTAGCTTGTATCCTGAAACTTTGCTGAAATCTTCTATTAGTTCCAGTAGTTTTCTGGTGGATTCTTTGGGGTTTTCTGTGTATAAGATCATATCATCTGCAAATAGAGATACTGTGACTTCTTTCTTACCAATTTTGATGCCATTTATTTCTATTTATAGCTTAATTGCTCTGGCTAGGACCTCCATCACAATGTTGAATAATAGTGGTGATAAAGGGCATCCTTGTCTGGTTCCTTTTCTCAGGCAGAATGCTTTCAAAATCTCTCCATTCAGGATGATGTTGGCCATTGGTTTTGTATAAATGCCCCTAATTATACTGAGGAATTTCCCTTCTATTCTTATTTTTTTGAGAGTTTTTATCATGAATGAGTGTTGGACTTTGTTGAATGCCTTTTTTGTATCAATTGATAAGATCATGTGGTTCTCATCTTTTGTTTTATTTATGTGATGGATTACTTTGATTGTTTTTCTAATGTTGAACCATCCCTGAACACCTGCTATAAATCCCACTTTGTCATGGTGAATTATTTTTTTGATATGTTGGTGAATTCTATGGGTTAAAAGTGTGTTGAGGATTTTTTGGCAATGTTCATGAGGGATATCGGACTGTAATTTTCTATTTTTGTGGTGTCTTTACCTTGTTTTTGTATCAGGGTTATTCTGGCTTCATAGAATGAGTGTGTGAGTATTCTATCCTTTTCTATTTTCTGAAATAACTTTAAGAGAAGTGGTGTTATCTCTTCTCTGAAAGTTTGGTAGAATTCTCCAGTGAAGCCATCCAGGCCAGGGCTTCTTTTGTGTTGGCAGTTTTTTAAAAACCTTTTCAATCTCTTCTTTTGTTATGGGTTTATTTAGTTGTTCAACCTCTGCTTGTGTTAATTTAGGTAGGTAGTGAGTTTCTAGAAATTTGTCCATTTAATCTAGGTTTTCAAATTTGTTAGAGTACAATTTTTTGTAGTATTCTGTTATGATTCTTTTAATTTCAGTTGGGTCTGTTGTGATACCTCCCATTTCATTTCTTATATGGGTTATCTGCTTCCTCTCTTGTTCTTCTTTTGTCAGTTTGGCCAGTGGTTTATCAATTTTGTTGATCTGTTCAAAGAACCAGCTTTTCCACTTGTTAACTCTTTCAATTGTTTTTCTACTCTCTATTTCATTGAATTCAGCTCTAATTCTTATTATTACCTTCCTTCTGGCACCTGAGAGCTTCTTTTGCTGCTCTCTTTCTACTTTTCCAGTTGTAGGGTTAATGCTTTGATTACTATCCTTTCTTCTTTTTAGATGTGTGCATTTATTGCTATAAACTGACCTCTGAGCACAGCTTTTGCTGTGTCCCAAAGCTTCTGGTAAGATGTGTTTTCATTCGCATTTGATTCTATGAATTTCGTTATTCCATCCTTAATTTCTTCTGTAGCCCAGTAGTTTTTGAGCAAGGAGTTGTTCAGTTCCCGTGTGTTTGATTTTTTCCCCTTGCTTTTTGTGTTGTTGATTTCCACTTTTATAGCTTTATGGTCAGAAAAGATGCTTTGTAATATTTCGATGTTTTGGATTTTGTTAAGTGTTGTTTTATGGCCTAATATGTGGTCTATTCCGGAGAAGGCTCCATGTGCATTGGCAAAGAAAGTATACCTGGCTACTGTTGGGTGCAGTGTTCTGTATATATATATATATATGAGTCAAGGTGGTTGATTGTAGCATTTAGCTCTTCCGTGTCTTTGTTGAGCTTCTTTTCGGATGTTCTGTCCTTCACTGAAAGTGGCTTGCTGAAGTCTCCTACTACTATTGTGGAGCTGTCTATCTGTCTCTTCAGAGCTGTTGGAGTTTGTTTTATGTATTTTGGAGCCCTGTTGTTGGGTGTGTAAATATTTATTATCGTTATGTCCTCTTGGTTTATTTACCCTTTAATCAGTAAAGTGCCCTTCCTTATCCTTTGTGCTGGATTTTACTTGAAAGTCTATTTTGTCAGAGATTAATATTGCGACTCCTGCTCTTTTTTGAGCATTGTTTGCTTGATATAGTCTTTCCATCCGTTGAGTTTTAGCCTGTTTGTGTCTTTAAGTCAAAGGTGCGTCCCTTGTAGGCAGCATATAGATGCATCATGCTTTTTTATCCAATCTGCCACTATCTGTTTCTTTATTGGGGCATAAAGTCCATTTACATTCAGAGTAATTATTGATAGGTATAAGTTTAGGGTTGTCATCTTGATATCACTTTTTGTGTATTGTTCACAGTTTCTTTGTTCTCCTCAATTTGCTGTGCTGAGTTGTTTTTCTTTATGTATTTTTTTTTTCATCGTTTTCTTTGCTGTAGATTTTGTGTTTGTTTGGTCTTTATGTTTTTCTGCTTTTTTATTTTGATTTGTAGAATTGTTAGATTCCTTTGAGGTTACCTTAATATTTACCCTTATTTTTCTAAGTTGAAACCAATCTTTTATTACTTTATATCGCCTTAACTTGCCCTTCATATAAAAAAACCAATGTATCCATATTTAAGTCCCTCTTTTTTGTTTTAATGTTGCCCTTTTTTACATATTGACATCTGTTTCTCTATTTTCAATGTTTTACTTTTGATGTATTTTTGATTTCCCTATCTGAGTCAATATCTGGTTGCTCTGTCCTGTGTTCTAGTCTTGTGTTGTTAGCTGGTGTTATTGATTATCTAATCATAAGACTCCTTTTAGTATTTCTTGTAATTTTGGTTTGGATTTTGAAAATTCCCTGAACTTCTCTTTATCTGGAAATGCCCTAATTTTGCCAGCATATTTGAGAGACAGTTTTGCTGGATATATAATTCTTGGCCGACAGTTATTTTATTTTAAGGCTTTATATGAATACCCGAGCTGAACCCATATAGGGAAATTTAATGGACTCCTGTGTGCACATAGTTAGAGAACTAACTACCTGGTAACAGGACGTTAGAGATCCAAAGGTGTCAAAAATCAAACTATTCCACACATGCAGCCTATTTTGGCATATCAAAACAAAAGAAAACAAAAAAATAATAAGAAGCTAGGTCTCACTAAACAAATAGAAAATAAAATTATAATAAATTATTGATGGCTCAGAGACAAGAGTCAATATCAAGTCACATAAAGAGACAGTCCATGATAGCTTCAGCAAGCTCCCAGAATAAAGAATCAGTAAATTCTCTGGAAGAAGAGAACTTCTTGGAATTACCAGAGGCAGAATACAAAAGATTAATATACAGAACTCTTCTAGAAATTAGAAAGAAATTTTGACAGAATGAAGAAACAGCCAGGGAACACACAAAGTAGTAGCAGAACTTATTCAAGAACATAATGTCAAATTTAATAGGCTGCAAGAATCCATACAGAGACAGCAATCAGAAATCCAGAAGATTAACAATAAAATTTCAGAATTAGACAACTCAATAGAAAGTCATAGGAGCAGAACTGAGTCAGTAGAAGTTAGAATTAGTGACAATGAAGATAAAGTTCTTGACGTCAACTTCTTTGAGGAAAAATCAGATAAAAGAATTAAAAAGAATGAAGAAACTCTAACAGTCATGTGGGTCTCTATCAAGAGAAATAACTGACAAGTGATTGGAGTACAAGAGCAGTGGGGGATAACAGAAAATACAGAGAAAATTGAAGATCTGTTGACAGAAAACTTCCCTGATATCATGAAAGATGAGAAGATATCTGTCTAAGATGCTCATCGAACCCCACATAAGGTAGATCCCAAAAGAAAGTCAACAAGACATGTTAAAATTAAACTTACCAGACCAAAGATAACAAGAGAATTTTAAGATCAGCTAGGGGTAAAAGAAAAGTTATCTACAAAGGAGAGTCAGTTAGAATAAGCTTGGACTACTCAGCAGAAACGATGCAGGCTAGAAGGCAATGGGATGACATATATAAAACCTTGAAGGAAAACAACTGCCAGCCAAGAATTATATATCCAGCAAAACTGTCTCTCAAATATGATGGCAAAATTAGGGCATTTCCAGATAAAATGGAGTTCAGAGAATTTTCAAAACCAAGTCAACATTACAAGAAATACTAAAGGGAGTCCTACAGTTAGATAATCTATAACACCAGCTAACAATGCAAGAGTTGAATACAGGACAGAGTAACCAGATATTGACTCAGATAGGGAAATCAAAAACATATCAAAGCAAAAACATTGAAAATATGTAAACAGAGAACAATATGTAAAAACGGACAACATTAAAAGAAAAAAGAGGGACTATAAAATGCAGATATTGATTTGTCATGTGGAGGGGAAGTTAAGGCAAAATAAAGAAATAAAAAACTTATATAAACTTATAAAAATAAAGGTAAGTATTAAGGTAACAACAAAGGAATCTAACAATCCTACAAATAAAAATAAAAAAATAGAATAATCTAAAGACCAAGCAAACACAATATCTACAGCAATGAAAAAGATGAAAAAATATATATAAAAAAAAAGATTTAGCACAGAAAATTAAGGGGAACAAAGAAACTGTGAACAACACACAAAAAAAGTTAACAAGATGACAGAACTAAACTCATACATATCAATAATCACGCTGAATGTAAACGGACTTAATGCACCAATAAAGAGACAGAGAGTGGCAGACTGGATAAAAAGCATTATCCATCTATATGCTGCCAACAAGAGATGTGCCTTAGACTTAAAGACACAAACAGGCTAAAACTCAACGGATGGAAAGACTATATCAAACAAACAGCACTCAAAAAAGAGCAGGAGTGGCAATGTTAATCTTTGACAAAATAGACTTTAAAGTAAAATCCAGCACAAAGGATAAGGAAGGGCACAATACTGATTAAAAGGTCAATAAACCAGGAGGACATAACTATAATAAATATTTACGCACCCAACAACTGGGCTCCAAAATACATGAAACAAACTCTAACAGCTCTGAAGAGACAGATAGACAGCTCCACAATAGTAGTAGGATACTTCTACACGCCACTTTTGGTGAAGAACAGAACATCCAGAAAGAAGCTCAACAAAGACATAGAAGAGCTAAATGCTGCAATCAACCACCTAGACCTTATATACATATACCGAGCACTACACCCAACAGCAGCCAAGTATACTTTCTTTTCCAACACACATGGAACATTCTCCAGAATAAACCACATATTAGACCATAAAGCAAGCCTTAACAAAATCCAAAGCATCTAAATATTACAAAGCATCTTTTCTGAGCATAAAGCCATAAAAGTGGAAATCAACAACACAAAAAGCAAGGAAAAAGAATCAAACACATGGAAACTGAACAACACCTTGCTCAAAAACTACTGGGTTACAGAAGAAATTGAAGATAGAATAATGAAACTCATAGAATCAAACACGAATGAAAACACATCCTACCAGAACCTTTGGGACACAGCAAAAGCAATGGTCAGAGGTCATTTTATAGCAATAAATGCACACATTCAAAAAGAAGAAAGGATCATTATCAAAGCATTAACCCTACAAGTGGAACAAACAGAAAGAGAGCAGCAAAAAAAGCCCTCAGGTGCCAGAAGGAAGGTAATAATAAGAATTAGAGAGGAATTCAATGAAATAGAGAGTAGAAAAACAACTGAAAGAGTTAACAAGTGGAAAAGCTTGTTCTTTGAACAGATCAACAAAATTGATAAACCACTAGCCAAACTAACAAAAGAAAAATAGGAGAGGAAATAGATAACCCATATAAAAATTGAAATGGGTGATATCACAACAGACCCAACGGAAATTTAAAGAATCATAACAGATTACTATGAAAAATTGAACTTTGAGAAATTTGAAAACCTAGAGAAAACAGACAAATTTCTAGAAACTCACTACTTACCTAAATTAACACAAGCAGAGGTTGAACAACTAAATAAATCCATAACAAAACAAGATATTGAAAAGGTTATTTTAAAACTGCCAACAAAAAAAAAGCCCTGGCCTGGATGGCTTCACTGGAGAATTCTACCAAAGTTTCAGAGAAGAGATAACACCACTTCTACTAAAGGTATTTCAGAACATATAAAAAGATGGAATACTGCCAAACTCATTCTATGAAGACAGCATAACCCTGATACCAAAACCATGTAAAGACACCACACATACAAAAAAGAAAATTACAGACCGATATCCCTCATGAACACTGAAGCATAAATCCTCAACAAAATTTTAGCCCATAGAATTCAGCAACATATGATAAAAAAAAAATTCACCATGACCAAGTGAGATTTATACCAGGTATGCAGGTATTGTTCAACATCAGAAAAACGATCAACGTAATCCATCACATAAATAAAACAAAAGACAAGAACCACATGATCTTATAAATTGATACAGAAAAGGAATTCGACAAAGTCCAACACCCATTCATGATAAAAACTCTCAATAAATTAGGAATAGAAGTGAAATTCCTCAATATAATTAAGAGAATTTATATAAAACCAAGAGCCAACATCATCCTGAATGAAAAGACTTTGAAAGCATTCCCCTTGAGAACAGGAACCAGACAAGGATGCCCTCTATCACCTCTGTTATTCATCATTGTGCTGGAGGTCCTAGCCAGAGCAGTTAGGCTAGAAAAAGAAAGAAAAGGCATCGAAATAGGTAGGGAAGAATTCAAAGTATCTCTATTTGCAGATGGTATGATCTTATACACAGAAAACCCCAAAGAATCCACCAGAAAACTACTGGAACTAATAGAAGATTTCAGCAAAGTTTCAGGATACAAGATAAACATACAAAAATCAATTGGATTCCTTTACACCAACAAGGAGTACCTAGAAGAGGAAATCACCAAATCAATACCATTTACAATACCCCCAAGAGGATAAAATACTTAGGACTAAATCTAACCAGAGACGTAAAAGGTCTATACAGAGAAAACTATAAGACGCTACTTCAAGAAACTAAAAGAAACCTGCATAAGTGGAAAAATATACCTTGTTCATGGATAGGTAGACTCAACATGGTGAAAATGTCAATTCTTCCCAAAGCAATCTGCAGATACAATGCAATCTCAATCCAAATTCCATCAGCATTTTTTAATGAGATGGAGAGACATATCAGCAGCTTCATATGGAAAGGAAAGAGGCCCTGAATAAATAATTACTCAAGAAGAAGAAGAAACTGGGAGGCTCACACTGCCTGATTTAAGACCTATTATACTACCATGGTAGTCAAACAGCCTGGTACTGGTAGAACAACAGATACATAGACCAGTGGAACAGAGTTGAGAATCTAGATATAAGTTCATCCACCTATGAGCAGTTAATATTTGACAAAGGACCAAAGTCCATTAATTAAGGAAAAGACAGTCTCTTTAAAAAATGGTGCTGGCATAACTGGATATCTATATGGAAAAATCTGAAACAAGAACCATACCTGACATCGTGTACAAAAAGTGTCTCCAAATGGATCAAATACTTAAATATAAAAAAGAAAAGAAGAAAGATCATGGAATAAAAAATAGGGACAACGCTAGGAGCCCTAATACATGGCATAAACCCAATAAAAACCATAAATAATAATGTACAAGCACCAGAACAGAGACTAGATAAATGGGAGCTCCTAAAAATCAAACACTTGTGCTCATCAAAAGACTTCACCAAAACAATAAAAAGACAACCTACAGACTGGGAAAAAATTTTTAGCTATGAGAAATCTGATCAGCGTCTAATCTCTAAAATTGACAAGATACTCCAAAACCTCAAGAACAAAAAGACAAATAACCCAAAAATTGGCAAAAGTATAGGAACAGGCTCTTCACCAGAGAAGATATTCAAGAGGCTAACAGACACATGAAGAAATGCTCATAATGATTAGTCATTAGAGAAATGCAGACCAAAACCACAATGAGATAACATCTCACCCCACCAAGACTTAGTCCAAAAAACACAAAATAATAAAAGCTGGAGAGGTTGTGGAGAGACTGGAAAACTTATAGCCTGTTGGTGGGAATGTAAAATGGTACAACCACTTTGGAAATCAATTTGGCCCTTCCTTAAAAAGCTAGACATAGAAGTACCATACGATCCAGCTATCACTATCCTTGGAATATATCCTAGAGTAACAAGAGCCATCACATGAATAGATATACGCACACCCATGTTCATTGCAGCACTGTTCACAATAGCAAAAAGATGGAAGCAACCTTGGTGCCCATCAATGGACGAATGGATAAACAAATTATGGTATATCCACACAATGGAATATTATGCAATGGTAAAGAACAACGATGAAGCTGTGAAACATCATATAACATGGTGGAAGCTGGAACTTATTACACTGAGTGAATTTAGTCAGTCACAGAAGGAGAAATACTCTATAAGACCACGATTATAAGAACACAAGAAAAGGTTTAAACACAGAAGAAAACATTCTTTGATGGTTATGGTGGTGGGGAGGGAGGGTGATGGTTATTCACTAACTAGATAGTAGATAAGAACCATCTTAGGTGAAGGGAAGGACAGCACACACTACAGGGGAAGTCAGTACAACTGGGCTTAACCTAAGCTAAGAATTTTCTTGAGTACAATCAATACAATAGAATACAATCTGAGAGACAGAGTAGCAAGGATAGGGTTTCTGGAGACCATGCTTTCAGGGGATATATAGGTCAACTGGCATAAGAAGCTTATTAAGAAAACGTTCTGCCTCCTACATTGGTGAGTGGCTTCTGGGGTCTTAAAAGCTTGCAAGCGGCCATCTGAGATGCATCAATTGCTCCCAAACACTTGGAGTAAAGGAAAACAAAGACCACCAAAGACACAAGGAAAGTATTAGGCCAAGAGATGGAATGGGCCACATAAACCAGAGAGTTCATAAGCCTGAGATCAGAAGAACTAGATGGTGCCCAGCTACCACCAATGAGCTTCCTGACTGGGAACACAACAGAGGGTCCCTGATGGAGCAGTAGAAGGATAGGGTGCAGAACTCAAATTTTAATAAGAAGACCAGACTTAATGGTCATACTGAGACTGGAAGTTCCCCAGAAATCATGGCCCCTGGACACTCTATCAGCCCAGAACTAAAACAGTTTCCGAGGCCAACTCTTCAGACAGGGATTAGACTGGACTGTAGGACATAAAGTGATACTCGTGAAGAGCATGCCTCTTAGTCAAGTAGATACAAGAGACCACAGGAGGAGCTTCTGTCCAGAGGTGAGATGGGAAGGCAGAGAGAGTTAGGAGCTGGTTGAATGGTTATGGGGAATCAGAGGCAGAAAAGAGTAGTCTGCTGTCATAGAATGGGGTGAGAAATTAGGATCTCATAAGAATGTATGTAAAAAAATTTTGTATGGGAGTCTAACTTGAAATGTAAACTTCATTTAATTACAAGAACAATAAAAAAAGAAAAAATCCTAAATCAACAGCCTAACTCTACAAGTTGAAGAACTAGAAAGAGAACAGCAAAGTAAGCCAAAACTTATCAGAACAAAATAAATAACAGAGATCAGAGCAGAAATAAATGAAATAGAAAACAGTAAAACATTAGAGTGTCAATAAAATCAGAAGTTGATACTTTGAAAACATCAATCAAATTGAAAAGCTTTCAGCTAGATTTCAAAAAAAAGATAGAAAGAAATAAAAGACACAAAAACCAAATAAGAAATGCTAGAGGAGTCATCACAACTGACCTGAAAAAAATAAAGAATATTATGAAAGAATATTATGAACAATTGCATGACAACAAATTAGATAACCTAGATTAAATGGACAAATTCTTAGAGGCACACAACCTACCAAAACTGACTCAAGAGGAAATAGAAATTCTCAACAGATGCATGACAAGTGAAGAGATTGAAACAGTGATCAAAAACCTCCTAAGAAGAACAGCAAAAAAATTCTTGGACTAGATGATTTACCTGGGAAATTGTACAAAATATTTAGAGAAGAATTGACACAAATCCTGTTTAAAATCTTCCAAAAATAATGTAGGAAGGAATACTTCTTAATTCATTCTATGAAGCAAACATAACTCTGGTACCAAAGCAAGATAAAGGCACCACAGTAAAAGAAACTATAGACCAATATCCCTTATGAATACAGATGTAAAAGTCCTTAACAAAATATTAGCTAGCAGAATCCAAAAGCATATTGAAAGAGTCATATACCATGACTAAGCAGAATTTATTCCAGGAATGAAGGGATGGTTCAACATTAGAAAATCAATCAACATAATGTACCATAGCTATAGAATAAAGGAAAAGAACCATGTGATCACCTCTATGGATGAAGAAAAAGGGTTTCATAAAATCTAACACCTTTTCTTGATGAAAACTCTCAAGAAGGTTGGAACAGAAGTCCCTCAATATAATTCAAGGTATATTTTTTTAAAAAGTAGCCAACATTATACTTACTGGAAAAAAACTTGAGAGCTTTCCCTTTGAAATCAGGAAAAAGGCAAGGGTGCCGACTCTCTCTAGTTCTGTTCAATATTGTATTAGAAGTTCTAACACAACAATAAGACAAGAAAAACAAATTTAAAAAAATCCAGATTGGAAATCCACAGAAAATATAGACAAAAAAATGGAAGAAGTCAGGAAAATAATACAGGAAAAAATGTCAAAATAAGTTCAGAACTAGAAATCATATGAAAACAACAATTAGAAATCCAAAAGACAAACAACAAGATTTCAGAAATGGACAGTATCACAGAAGGAACAGGAGGATCAGGTTTTGAAACAATGGAAGACAGAAGCAGTGAAACTGAAGGCAAACACTTGGATACAACTCTAAGGAAAAAGAACGAAGAAAAATTTAGAAACCCTGAGAATTATGTGGGATACAATCAAAAATAAAACTTGGTGAGTGATCGGAGTTCCAGAACAGTGGGAGGAAACAGAAAACACGGAGAGGATCATTGAAGAACTGCTGACAGAAAATGTCCCCAGTGTCATGAAAGATGAAAAACTGACTACCAAAGAAACTCAACAAATGCCATATAGGATAGACCCCAAAACAAAATCACCAAGGCATAATCAAACTCCATAAAACCAAAGACGAAGAATCCTGAGAGCAGCTCGAGAAAAATGAAAAGTAACATACAGAGGAAAAACAATAAGACTAAACTTGGATTATTTGGCAGAAACCATGGAGGCAAGAAGGCAATGGGATGACATATACAAAACCTTGAAAGAAAAAAATAAGCAGCCAACGATAATATATCATGCAAAAATCTCATTCAAATATGATGGTGAAATTAGGATATTTCCAGATAAACAGAAATTAAGGGACTACATAAAAACCAAATCAGACTTACCAGAATTATTAAAGGGAGTACTTTGGTCTGAGAACAAACAACATCAGACCACAGGCTGAATCTAGTATGCAAGATAGTATCAGCCAGTTATCAGTCTAGAAAATGAACTCTTAAGGACTATCGAAAACCAAAAGAATTACAACAGGGAACCAGAGAGGTTAATCTGTAAATGACAACAACTTCAGAATAATAAAAGAAGGAATAAATGATGTAGGTATAGAGCCTTCTAATGGAGAGGAAGGCAAGGCGATGCCAAGTAATAATAGACTGGTCCAAACCTAGGAAGATAAGAGTAAATTTCAAAGTAACCAAAAAGAAAGTTAACAAACCTACTCATCATAATAAAGAAGGAAGTCATAAAGGCTCAGTAAAAAGAAAATCTACAAAAACAAAAGAAATGAAAGAAAAAATCCACAAACAAAGGCAATTCGGCACAGGAGAGTAAGAGGAAGAAAGAAAACGTCAGCACCACAAAAAAAAAAAAAAAAAAAAAAAGCACTACAAAATGACAACAATAAACTCACACCTATCAATAATTACACTGAATGTAAATGGCCTAAATGCACCCATAAAGAGACAAAGAGTGACAGAATGGGTAAAAAAACCAGGATCCATCAATATGCTGTCTACAAGAGACACACCTTAGAAACAAAGACATAAATTTATAAAAAATAAAATGATGGAAAAAAATACATCAAGCAAACAGCCACCAAAAAATATCAGGAGTGGCAATACTAATCTCAGATAAAATAGATTTTAAAACAAAATCCACCAAAACAGACAAAGAAGGGCACTACATCGTGATTAAAGGGCCAATCCAGCATAAAGACATAAGTATGTTGAACATCTACACACTGAATTACAGGGCTTCAAAATACACAGAACAAATTCTAACAGCACTGAAAACACAAACTGACAGTTCCACAAAAATAGTAGGAGACTTCAACATACCATTCTCAGTAAAGGACAGAACGTCTAGAAAGAAAGTCAACAAAGACACAGAAGACCTAAAGGGCACAATCAGCCAAATTTACCCCATTGACATATATACAACACTCCACCCAACAGCTGCAAAGTACACATTCTTTTCCAACACACATGGAACATTCTCCAGAATAGAAGACATCTTAAGCCAAAGAGTAACCCTCAACAAAATCTAAAGCATTGAGATAATACAAACTGTCTTCTCTGACCACAACACCATCAAGGCAAAAATTAACAGCAGGAAGAGCAAGGAAAAAAATTCAGTTACATGGAAACTGAATAACACCCGGTTTACAAACCACTGGGTAATAGAAGAAATCAGAGATGGAATCAAAAAATTCCTAGAATCAAATGAGAATGAAAATACATCATACCAAAACCCTTAGGACACAGCAAGGGCAGTCCTCAGAAGACAATTTATAGCAACAGTTGCATACATCAAAAAAGAAGAAAGGGACAAAAACAAAACATTAAGACACAACTCAAACAAATAGTAAGAGAACAGCAAAAAAAAAGTCCACAATCACCAGAAAAAAGGAAATAATAAAGATCAGAGCAGAAATAAAAGAATAGAAATAGAAAGAATCAACAAAACCAAAAGTTGGTTTTTTGAAGGATCAAAAAAATCGACAAACCACTGCCCAAACTGACAAAAGAAAAACAGGAGAGGATGCAAATAAACCAAATAAGAAATAAAATGAGGGACATTACAGCAGACCCAACTGAAATAAAAAAGATCATAACAGAGTATTTTGAAAAACTATACTGCAACAAATTTTGAAAACCTAGGGGAAATGGACAGATTTCTAGAAACACACTAGCTATCCAAACTAAACAAAGTGATTATGAAAATATGAATAGACACATTACAAGAGAAGATATTGAAAAGGTAACAAAAAAAGCCCTGGCCCAGATGGCTTCACTGGAAAATTCTACCAAACATTCAGCAAAGAGCTTACACCATTATTACTCAATTTCAGAACACAGAAAAGGAAGCAACACTTCAGAATGCATTCTATGAAGCCAGCATAACCCTGATAGCAAAACCAGGCAAAGATGGCAAAAAAAGAGAATATTACAGACCAATATCTCTCACAAATGTAGATACAAAAATTCTCAACAAAATTCTAGCCAATAGAATTCAGTATCATATCAAAAAAATAATACACCGCAACCAAGTAGGATTCACATCAGGTATGCAAAGATGGTTCAGCATTAGAAAATCAATCAACATAATCAATCATATAAATAAAAGAATCACATGATCATCTCAATTGACGCAGAGAAGACATTTGACAAAGTCCAACACCTATTCCTGACAAAATATTAATAAAATAGGAATAGAAGGGAAACTTCTCAACATAGTAAAGAGCATCTATGCAAAACCAATGGCTAACATCATTCTTAATGGAGAGAGACTGAAAACATTCCCTTTGACAACAGGAACAAGACAAGGATGCCCTTTATCTCCACTCATATTTAACATTGTGCTGGAAGTCCTAGCTCGAGCAATAAGGCAATATAAAGAAATAAAGCGCATCCACATTTGTAACAAGGAAGTCAAACTATCCCTATTTGTGGATAATATGATACTATACCAAGGAAATCCAAAGGACTCCATGAGAAAACTACTGGAACTAATAGAAAGATTCAGCAGAGTAGTAGGATACAAGATAAACATACAAAAATCAGTTGGAATCCTATACAGCAATAAAGAGAACAATGAAAAGGAAATCAGTAAAACAATACCATTTACAATAGTCCCTAAAAAAAATAAAATAAAATAAAAATCTAACCAGGGATGTAAAATACCTATACAAAAAAAACTACAAAATACTACTGCAAGAAACCAAAACAGATCTACATAAATGGAAAAACATACCATGCTCATGGATAGGTAGACTCAACATTGTGAAAATGACAATTCTACGCAAAGCAATTTACAAATACAGTGCAATCCCAGTCCAAATATTAACAACATTCTTTAAAGAGATGGAAAAAATAATCATTAATTTTATATGGAAAGGGAAAAAGCCCCAGATAAGTAAACCACTATTGAAGAAGAAGAATAAAGTAGGGGGACTCAAACTACCTGACCTCAGAACATACTACACAGCTATGGCAGTCAAAATGCCCTGGTACCGGTACAATGACAGATACTTTGACCAATGAAACAGAATTGAGAACCCAGATGTAAATCCATCCACCTACAGTCACTTGATCTTCAACAAGGTCCATAGTCCACAAAATGGGGAAAAGACAGTCTTTTTAACAAATGGTGCTGGCAAAACTAGATGTTCATATTAAAAAAAAAAAAAAAATGAAACGAGACCTATACATCACACAATATACAAAAACTAATTCAAAATGGATCAAAGAGCTAAATATAAAGCCAAAAACTATAAAGTTCATAGAAGACAAATAGGATTAGTGCTAGAGGCCCTCATACATACCATCTACAGGATGCAAACCATAACTAACAACACACAAACTCCAGAAGATAAGCTAGACTACTGGGATCTTCTAAAAATTAAACATGCTCATCAAAAACTTCACTAAAAGAGTAAAAAGAGAATGTATAGACTGGAAAATCAGATAAACTTCTAATCTCTAATATCTACAAGAAAATCCAACACCTCTACAACAAAAAGACAAATAATCCTATTAAAAAATGGGCAAAGGATATGAACAGACACTTCACCAAAGAAGACATTCATGCAGCCAACAGACACATGAGGAAATGTCCGCGATCACCAGCCATTAGAGAATTGCAAACCAAAACCACAATGAGATACCAACGCATCCCAGCATTATTGGCAAGATTCAAAAAAACGAAATAACAAATGTTGTAGAGGCTTCGAGGAGATCGGAACTCTTATGCACTGCCAGAGGGAATGCAAAATGATACAACCATTTTGGAAAAAGATGTGACCCTTCCTTATAAAGCTAGAAATAGAAATACCATACGATCCAGCAATCCCACTCCTGGGAATATATCCTAGAGAAATAAGAGCTGTCACACGAATAGACATATGCACACCCCTGTTCATTGTAGCATTGTTCACAATAGCAAAAAGATGGAAACAACATAATGCCCTTCAACAGATGGATGGATAAACAATCTATTGTACATACACACAATGGAGTATTATGCATCAAAAAAGAACAATGATGAATCTCTGAAGCATCTCATAACATGGATGAAAATAGAGGGCATTATGCTGAGTGAAATAAGTCAATCACAAAAGGACAGATATTGTATGAGACCACTACTGTAAAAACTCATGAAAAGGTTTACACACAAAAAGAAACAGTCCTTGATGGTTATGAGGGAGGGGAAGGGTGGAGGGGGAAACACTAAATAGACAATAGATAAGTGGTAACTTTGGTGAAGGGTAAGACAGTACACAATACTGGGGAAGCCAGCACATCTTGTACGAGGAAAGGTCATGGGAGCTCCATAGACACATACAAACTCCCTGAGGGACCAAATTGCTGGGCTGAGGGATGTGGGAACGATGGTCTCAGGGAACGTCTAGCTCAGTTGTCATAACATAGTTTATAAAGAAAATGTTGTACATTCTACCATCTTCAGTAGTGTCTGAGGTCTTAAACCCTGTGAGCAGCCGTCTAAGATACTCCACTGGTCTCACCCCTTCGGGAGCAAAGGAGAATGAAGAAAACTAGATACAAGGGAAAGATTAGTCCAAAGGACTAATGGACTACAACTACCACAGCCTCCACCAAACTGAGACCAGTACAACTAGATGGTGCCTGGCTACCACCACTGACTGATCTGACTGGGATTACAACAGGGGGTCCCAGACAGAGCAGAAGAAAAATGTAGAGTAAAATTCTAATTCACAAAAAAAGATCAGAATTCCTGGCCTGGCAGAGACTGGAAAAACCCCAACTATATGGCCCTCAGAGACCCTTTTAGCTCAGTAATGAAGTCATTCCCGAGGTTCACCCTTTAGCCAAAGATTAGACAGGCTTATAAAACAAAATGAGACTATGGGGCACAACAGCCCAGGGTCAAGGACTAGAAGGCAGGAGGGGAAAGGAAAGCTGGTAATAAGGAACCCAAGTTCGAGAAGGGAGAGTGTTGACATAATATAGGGTCTTTAACCAATGTCATAAAGCAATATGTGTACTGTTTAAAAAGAAACTATTTGTTCTGTAAACCTTCATCTAAAGTACAACATAAAAAATTAAAGAAAAAAAAGGTATTTCCAATGAATAAGTTATTTTTCTTGAAGAAGTCTATTACGCAATCTCCAGCATCATTTCTATCACCCAGGCCATATTTTTCAGCTACTAATCCTTCTTTGTTTCCAACTTTTGCATTCCAATCAGTAGAAATTATCAATTCATCTTGATTGCATGTTTGATCAATTTCAGACTGCAGAAGTTGGTAAAAATCTTCAATTTCTTTATCTTTGGCATCAGTGGTTGATGTGTAAATTTGAATAACAGTCATATTAACTGGTCTTTCTTGTATGCATAAGAATATTAACCAATCACTAACAGAGCTAACTTCAGAATAGATCCTCAAAGTTTTTTTTTTTTTTTTTTTTTATGATGAACATTAATTAAACATATTGAACATTAATGACCAAAGACCGGACTAGTCTAGGGATGACCTCAAGAACATCCTACATAAAGAAAGCAAAAGGTAATTAAAAGACAGGAAGAAAGGAAAAACCAAAATGGATGTCAGAAGAGACTCTGAAACTTGCTCTCGAAGGCAGAGTAGCTAAAGCGAACAAAGACCTGGAGTTAGAAAACTAAAAGGGAAGAACATGAACAGCACATCTCAATCCGAAAAAAAAACTGAAGAAAAAATTCAAACCTCACGTTGCAATACTGAAAAATTCTGTGGGCAAAAAATTGAACAGCACAGGAAGGCCTACGGAGCACAGCAGCCCCAATGTCATCGCAAAGCTCGAATTCCACACTGGAAAGGAAAGACAATGGCATCTGGGAGTAGCATGTGAAACACCCACATGCATCAGCCATGAAAGTGAACAATAAAAGCAGCCCTCAACTAGCAATAGTTTCTAAAACTTATATCGAGAAAAATGTGGGTCTTGAAATTCAAACTAGCACCAAATGGTCATGGCCAAGGAATGCAAAGATGTTGTCTCGCCTTATATGTGCCTAACATACATATGAAGAAAACTTTAGTCATCATGTATTTTCAAAAACAATTCTTAGAAATTAAGTATTTTGGAAAAAATAGTCTGAGGTTTTGTTGAATTGAGTTTATTTCAGATTAACAAATATTTACTAAGATCCTAGTGTGTGTTATTCTCTAAATTTGATCTCCTTAAAGAAGCTTTAGTCTAACGTAGTAGTAAATGAATGCTCAAAAAAAGAAAAAAAAGATAGAAGCAATACACAGAGTTACTGTACCAAAAGGAATTAATCATCATTCAAACATTTCAGGAAGTAGCATATAATCAAGAAGTGATGGTACTGAAGGAAGAAGTCCAAGCTGCATGAGGCATTGGCAAAAAATGAGGCTCAAGGACTTGACAGAATATGAATTAAAATGTTTCAACAATCTGGAAGTGCTCATACGTCTAAGCCAAGAAATTTGGAAGTCAGATACCTGGCCAACCAACTGGAAGAGATCCATATTTGTGCCCATTTCAAAGAAAGATTACCCAATTAAATGCAAAAATTAGGGAACAATATCATCAATAGCATACGCAAGTAAAATTTTGCTGAAGGTAATTCAAAAATGTTTGGAGGAGTACATCCACAGGGAACTACCAGAAATTCAAGCCAGATTCAGAAGAGGTTGTGGAATAAAGGATATCACTGCTCATGTCAGATAGACCTTGCCTGAAAGTGGAGAATACCAGAAAGATACTTACCTGTGTTTTATTGACTAAGCAAAGGCATTCGACTGTATGAATCATAACAAATTATGGACAACATTGCGAAGAATTGGAATTCCAAAACACTTAATTGTGCTTATGCAGAACCTGTACATAGACAAAGAGGCAGTTGTTCAAATAGAACAAGAGGATACTGCATGGTTGAAAATCAGGAAAGTTGTGCATCAGGGTTGTATCCTTTTATAACAATTATTTAATCTGTAGGCTGAGCAAATAATCTGAGAAGTTGGACTGTATGAAGAAAAATGTGACATCCAGGATTGGAGGAATTCTATCAAACGTACTGAGAAGATATGACACTAATTCTACTCAAACTCTACAAAAACACTGAAGAGGAAGGAACACCCTCTAACTCTTTCTATGAAGCCAGCATAACTCTGATACCTAAACCAGACAAAGACATCACAAGAACAATACATCACAAAAAAAGAAAAAGAAAATTATAGACCAATATCCTTCATGAACATAGATGCAAAAATGTTCAACAAAATTCTAGCCAACAGTATTCAGCTATATGTCAAAAAAAATTATATACCATGATCAAGTGGAATACTTACTAGGACTCCAGGGGTGGTTCAACATTAGAAAATCAATCAATGTAATCCACCACATAAATAAAACAAAGGAAAAGAACCATATATTCATATTAATTGATGCAGAAAAGGCATTTGATAAAATTCAACAACTTTTCTGATAAAAATCCTCAGCAAAATAGGAATAGAAGGGAAATTTTTCAATGTAATTAAGGGCATGTGTGCATAAACAACAGTCAACATTATACTCAATGGAAAAGATTGAGAACCTTCCCTTTGAGAATGGAAACAAGATAAGGATGCCTATTATCATACTTGTTCAATATTGTATTGGGAGTCCTAGCCAGAGCAATAAGGCAATAAAGAGAAATAAAAGGTATCCAAACCAGAAGGGAGGACGTAAAACTATCTCTATTTGCATATGACATGATCCTATACATAGAAGACCCTAAAGATTCCAAAAGAAAACTGTTGGAACTAAAATAAGAATTCAGCAATGTTACAGGATACAAGATCAACACACAAAAATCAACTGGGTTTCTTTTCACTAGCAAGGAGTATTCAGAAAAAGAAATTTAAAAAAACAGTATCAATTACAACAGCCCAAATATGTCAAAACGTTGAAATTTTGGGACATAAAAGGTTTTTACAATGAAAATTATAAAAGACTCCTATAGAGACTAAAAGAGACCTACATAAATGAAAGGACATTCTGTGCTCATGGATTGAAAGACTTAAAAAAATGAAAATGTCAATTCTACCTAAAACAATCTACAGATACAATGCAATTCCAATAAAAATTCTAGGAACATTCTTCACTGAAATAGAAAAACTAATGACCAACCTCATACAGAAAAGAAAGAAACTCCAAATGGCCAAAGTAATATTGAAGAAGAAAAAAGCAGGAGTCTTTACACTCCCTGATATCAAAACATAGTGTACAGCAACTATAATCAAAACATCCTGGTATTGTTTCAGTGATAGACACATACACCAGTGGAATAGAATTAAAAATCCAGAAATAAATCCAATCATCTATGGACAACTGATTTTCGACAAAGGGTCAAAGACTATTTAATGGGGCAGAAAAAATCTCTTTAATAATGGTGCTGGCAAAACTGGATATTCACTTGCAGAGAAATAAAACTGTACCCATACCTCACACTGTATACAAAAAATAACTCAAAATAGATCAAAGACCTAAGTGTTAATCATAAAACTATAAAGTTCTTGGAAGAAAACATAGGGAGAAAACTATGGGACCTAACCTTTTGTAAAAATAACAAACATAATAGCAAATGCATGAATAGCAGAAGACAAAATAGATAAATGAGACCTCATAAAAATTAATAACTTATGCTCATCAAAAGACATTATGAAAATAGTAAAATCAGAACTTAAGGCTGGGAAAAAACAAACAAACAAAAACTTTGGAAATGACATATCATCCCAAGTATAAAATGGTCAAAGGACATGAACAGAACCTTCACCAGACGGCCAACAAATACATGAAAAGATGCTCACGATCATTAGTCATTAGAGAGATGCAAATCAAAACTACAATGAGATACCACCTCATCCTGCCTAATTGACTCTGATAAAACAAACAAAAACATAACAAATATTGATGAGGATGTAAGGAGATTGAAAATTTGATGCATTGTTGGTGGGACTGTAAATTGGTGTATGGCACTTCCTCAAAAAGCTAGAAATATAATTACGTTGTGATCCTGCAACATCAGTTCTAGGTGTATACCCTACACACTTAAAAGTAGTGACATGACAGACATATGCCCACCTATGTTCATTGCAGCTTTATTTAAAATAGCAAAAAAACTAAATAACCAAAGTGCCCATCAACAGATGAATGGATAAGCAAAATGTGTATGCAATGTAATAGTACGCAACCATAAAGAACAAAGATGAGACAGCAAAACATATTATAACACGGAGGAACCTGGAGGGCACAATGCTAAGTGAAATAAGTCAAGCACATAAGGACAAATATTTTATGATCCCTTTTTTATAAGAGAGCAAATATATGCATATATATATATAAAGAAATAATGTTCATTGGTGGTTACCAGGGAGAGGAGGGGTGGGAGTGGAGAGCAAGCTTTATATTGTAGACAGTTGTCATTTTTGGTGATGAGAAAGTGGCACCGAATGTGAGTGTAATGAGCACAGCATGACCAAAGTAAATAATGTCATTGAGAAGTGCTCATGAGGAAAAGAAGCCTGTACTAAAGAATTTGACATATATAAGATGGTAACAACTCCAACAAAGACCAAAAAATGAGTCTAGGATCACATATGGATGGGTATAGGCATATACGTATATGGGTAGGTACAGGTATAGACAGACTAGAGAACAGATAGACATATCTATGAGTATGTGCAAATATGGATATGTGTTGGCAGGCACGTATATTCACTGCAGACACAACTACAGATACTCCTCAGACCAAACACCTTCCAAGATTGGTTTTCTAGGTCTGAAAGCTTAGGACCATAGTCTCATGGGACATGTCAGTCAATTGGCATAACATAGTTCACAAAAATCATGATCTGCATCCTAGTAAAGTTAGTAGCATCTGGGGTCTTAAAAGCTTTGAGAGTGGCCATCTAAGATACAACTATTAGTCTCTATTCATCAAAATCAAAAGAGTAAAAAGGTAACCAAAACCTCAGAGAAGAAACAAAACATAGAGACAAGGCTGATTACCCTGAAACCAAAAGAACTAGATTGTGCCTGGCTACTACCACTGAGGAGACCTGGTTGCACAGTGGTTAAGAGCTCAGCTGCTAACCAAAAGTTTGGAAGTTAGAATCCACCAGCCACTCCTTGGAGACCATATGGGACATTCTACTCTGTATAATAGAGTCACTATGAGTCAGAATCAACTCAATGGCCACGGGTTCATTTGGTTTTTGGTACCACCACTGACCGTTCCGACTGTGGTCACACCAGACAGTCTCAAATAGAATGAGAAAAAAATGTAGAACAAAACTCAAATTCTTTAAAAAAAGTTAGATTGTTGAAACTGTTGAGAGGAAGGACTCTTTAAGACTACTGCCCTGAGACACTCTTTAAACAATGAACTCAAATTGTCCCCTAAAATCACCTTTGGGTGAAATAGCAGAGTGGCTCACAAAACAAAGGCTATTACCAGTTAGCTTGGTGCTGTACTGAAAAACCATTTTATAAGACTAAAAGGTCAACATTTACTCTAAAGCAAAGATGAGATGATAAGGGGGCAGGGAAACTGTAATACTAGAACTGGAATAACCGAACACAAAGACAATACTGACACATTTTGAAAAAATGTTATTAATGTAGCTGAATAATTTGTGTAGAGATGTTCAAATGGAAAGCCAACGTGCTGTGTAAAGTTTCACAGAAGCACAATAAAATATTATTAAAAAAAAAAATCAAATGGCTTACTGTGTTGGGCAAATTGGCTGCAAAAGACCTCTTTAAAGTGTTAAAACGCAAAGATGTCACTTTAAGGACTAAGGTGTGACTGACCCAAGCCACGACATTTTCAGTTGGCTCATATGCATGCAAAAGCTGAACAATGAATTAGGAAGCCCAAAGAAGAATTGATGCAGTTGAATTATGGCCTTGGTGAAGAATATTGAATGTACCATGGACTGCCAGAAGAATGAATAAATCTGTATTGGAAGTGTAGCCAGAACGCTCCTTAGAAACAAGGATAGCAATACTTCACCTGGCTTAACTTTGGACATGTTATCAGGAGGCCCAGTCCCTGGAGAAAGACATTATGCTTAGTAAAGTAGAGGGTCAGCAAAGAAGAGGAAGACCCTTAACGAGATGGATTGACACAGTGGATGCAACAATGGGCTCAAGCATAACAATGATTGTGAGGATGGCGCAGAACCAGCCAGTATTTTGTTCTGTTGTATATAGGGTTGTTATGAGTCAGCACCGACTCAATGGCACCTAACGACAACAGCAGGGTACAAGGTCAAGAAAAAAATCAGTTCAATTTCTATACAGCAGCAATGAGAAATCTGAAAGAGAAATTAGGGAAATTATTCCATTTACAATATCATCTAAGAGAATAAAATACCAAGAAACAAATTTAACCAAGGATGTGAAAATCTTATACAATAAAAATTATAAAACACTGCTGAAGGAGATTAAAGAATACTTAAATAGAAAGATATTCCATGTTCATGGACTGGAAGATTTAATACTGTTAAGATGCCAATACTACCTAAAATGATTGATAGATTCAACACAGTCCCATTCGAAATTCCAACAGCCTTCTTTACAGAAATAGGAAAAAAAAAAATTCAACTTTATATGGAATGGCAATAGGCCCCAAATAGCTAAAGCAATGTTGAATGAGAAAAACAGAGTAGGAGGACTCACACTTTCCAATAGTAAAACATATTATACAGCTACAGTAATCAAAACAGCCTGGTACTGTTGTAACAATAGACACATAGATTAATGGAATAGAATTTAGAGTGAAGAAGTAAATCCATACATTTATTGTCAGCTGATTTTTGACAAGAATGCTAAGTTTGTTTTTATTATTATTTTTATTTGAGTTATTCACAGTCTCCACCTCTTTCTCTTGGCTTACAAATATTTACCTCTTTCATTTACCCTGCTTACTTCAATCATTTTCCTTAACTATATGTGCCATCAAAGAATTTGAATTTAAGAACTCTAATGTAAAAAATAAATAAATAACAAATATGAGAGTTATTAAAAACATGAATACGTAATACATTGATATATATGATTTATTAGGTAAAAATGTGCAGCTTAAATGATGCACCTAGGTAAACTGAGATACTGATTGAACTTCTAACTATAGTTTAGGCACTGACCGATTAAGAGTAAGAGCACTTTGGTTGAGTCAATTCAACAAATACTGAGAATTTTCTGTACTATATTTCTATGTCGACTGCCTGTTACTTTCATATCTACTCTCTTACTTCCATGTCTATTTATTATACCAGTGAGGACTGCAATGCCAACAGGTAATTCCATTATGAGCCAACCCCATCCTTAATGTCAATATATAACTTCACTGTTGATATCCTCACTTGCTGGCTTATAGAGAATATATCATCTCACAGCGTAAGTTTGAGCACAAAAATATGACCAGGAGCCAATATAATGGTAACCTTGCAGTTCAAAAAAAATAAACTCCCCAAAGTTATGGACCATAGGTCTGCATGATGCATTATTATCAGAAGATAACCACTGGAATCATCAGCTGTGGTATTATGTTCCATTGAAATTTATACCACTTCTATTACAACAACATGCATTCTTGCACTTCAAGGCAATATCTCTCTTTCTATTTATCTATTGATATATTTATCTATAATACAATATGTAATGTAATAACTATATAATGTAATATAACATAACAAACTATAATATAATATATAATATGTTGCTGTTGTTATTGTTGTTAGGTGCTAGTTAGTTTTGACTCATAGCAACCCATGTAACAGAGTAGAAATACCCCATAGCAGTTTCTAGATTGTAATCTTTACAGGAGCAGATCTCCAGGTCTTTCTCTTGCAGAGAGGCTGAACGGGTTTGAACCACCAACCTTTTGGTTAACAGCTAAGCTCTTAACCGTTGTGCCACCAGGGCTCCTATAATATCTGTATGTTATGCAAGAAATAAGATATCAAGTTGCTAGCATTGTTATTACCTCCATGAGTTAAAAGTAGATACTCTTGGAAATTAAGAAAAAAATATTAGGAGGTCTCAGCAGAGAAAGAGAAAATATAAAAACCACACTAAATGCAAATTTTAGAATTGAAAACATTAAAGCTGAAATAGGGAATATTCACCATTTCTGCTCAATAGGAGAATGGAGATGGCAGAATAAGGAGTGGATTAAGTTGAATACAATAAAAATATTCAACCTTAAGAACAAAGACAAAAGTTTGGGGGGGAAAAAAAAAGATGTCTTAGTGTAAAAGTCTAACATTAGTGTCATTGGAGTCCCAGAAAAGTCTAAAAGAAGTTTGTTGTTGTTCTTTTTTTTTTGTTTTGTTTAAGAGGGATGCTGTCTTAGTTTCCTGGGGTTCACAGTTTTAGAGGCTAGGATTACCTTTTCTCCCCTGGTGGCTCAGTGGTTAAGAGCTCAGCTACTAACCAAAAGATCGGCAGTTCCAATGCACCAGCTGCTCCTTGGAAACCCTACAGAACAGTTCTACTCTATCCTATAGGGTCGCTATGAGTAGAAATTGACTCGAGGGCAATGGGCTTGTTTTAGTGTCCAATTACACATTCATCTTCTCCTTCTAAGTTCTCACCAACAGCACATTCAACATCCACATTTCTAGCAATATTCTGTTCATGACTGAGAAGCTTTATCTGCAGGTTTCCTCATTTCTTTCTGAGTCCTCATCAGTTCTTCTTATGTCAATAATTCAATGAACAATCTTTTCAGGACCATCTAAGTTTTACTAACAAGTGCATCAAAACTCTTTAAGCCTGTACCGGTTACCCAATTCCACATTTTTAGATACTTGTTGTAGCAGCCCCCTATTTCCAGGTATCAAAATCTCTTAGTTTTCTAGGGTTTACATAACAGAATACCAGAAAGCATGTAGCTTTAAAGGACATAATTTTATTGCATCATGGTTCTGGAGGCTAGGGGTTGAAATTCACGGTGTCGACTGGGCTACGCTCTCTGTTGGCTCTAATTGAAGACCCTTCCTTTTCTCCTCCAGTTTCTCGTAGCCCCAGGTGTTTCTCGACTTGTGGGGGTATCTTCACATAACATCTTCCCCATGTGTGTGCCTCTGTGTCTCTGTCTGCTTTTCTTCTTATAAAACACTACTCAGAAGGTATTAGGATTAGGACCCACCCTATTCCAGGATGATTCAATTGATGATATCTTTTATAAAAGACCCTATTTCCCCCAAACATGGTCACATTCACAAAAACAGGTTTAAACTTCAACATATATTTTTATGGGACATGACTCAATCCATAAAAGGTGGACTTGTTGCATTTATATTTACTTGTTTCCTTCAAATTCAAAATTTTTCAACAGCATATACCTAGGTTTTGATCAATTACTTTTAGTTGTGTTTTCTTATACCAATGATTCTTTTCAGTTTTTTTCCTTCATTTCCTGTTTTTTTTTATTACTTTACTTCTTTGAGCTTTTCAATTTGTTTTGTTTTACATATTTACTTACATATTTTCTTTGTTCTCTATGTTTTTCCATTTTCTATTTCCTTATCTTTGTATTATAATATTCCCACTTTATTGTCTTTTCCCTCTTTTCAGGTAGAATTTTTCTAACTTATCTTCTACTTCTGATTAAATTTTATACACTTTCAATTCTTTTTTGTTTCCTGCTTTTTATCTTACCTTGGCCTTTGTGAGTTGCCCTCAGAATATGTGATTCTAAAATATCATTTTCTTTCCATCTTCCCCCACCTATGGGCATGTTAAAAATCAGTTGTCACCTTTGCCTCCATTGAACATGTCAAGAACACTGTCCTCTCCAGTATTTGTACATGTTATTATCATTATTTCTCTTACTATTATTATTATAACTATTACTTGGTCTGAAGTTTTTAGAGATATTTTCAGGAATTTCTCCCTTACTTCATTTAGGTCACTCCTAAAATGTAAACAAACAGAAATTCATTTTCTATCTTAATTGGTGGCCCTTGCTCCCATTATTCATTGTTCCTTTAACTTGTTTTAAATTTCATCATATTAATTTCTGATGTTATAACTTATTAAGTATTTATTTGTTTAATTGTTTTTTCCCCACTAGATTATTAATTTCATGAAAATAAGGTCCATTGTTTTGTTTAAAACTGCATCCCCAGTATCCAGAAAGATGCAGTGATAAAGGTTTAATAGACCCTTCATCATTTTATTAATTTCAACATATTGTTGTCTCCTAAATCTCTTCTAACTTCTGCCTTTTTTGCCATCTTTAATATATTTTCTCATTATCCAATGCTTCATCTTTTATTTTATTAAAGTCACACTTTTTGATAGTTGTTACTCAACCTATCATTGCCTCAGTTTCCTTCTCTGTTAGTTGGAGATAATAATAGTACTGAATCAATGAACTGTTTTAAGAATAAAATAAGAAATTTCATGTAATTTTTAAATCTAGAAATGAATAAAATAACTTCTTGGTTACAAGTCTGTGGTGCTTACCTTTTAGAGATTTGTTATTTCAGGGCCTCCAGTGGCTGATGCCAAGATTAATTAGTTATGGAAGGGATTTACTGGGGGAAAGGTCACTGAAAGATAGTGACAGGCAGGAGGAGGGGGTGAGGGTATGCTTCAGTCCATGATGCAGGTTTGACATCTTTGAAAGGAGGGAGGGATGAAAGGAGGATGAGGTAGGAGAGTTTCAGACTGCAGTATACTGCTAAAGGTGTTGACCTGGCTGAGGATAAGTTTCCATGCATAGCCTACCTGATAGACTGATACACTTCAGGCAGAAATGACCTGACTCTAGTACTCCACCATGCTTGACAGGAAGTAGCCCAGGGGATGTGTGGTCTCAGTGTGAGCATTGTAGGAGTTCTGGAGATGGTACTCCTACAGCAAATTCCTCAGAACCTGTGTAAGACGGAAACCTGTCAGAGAAGGAAAACACAAATATTTTCCACTAATAGAGAGAGAAAGAAAAGTGGGAAGACTGTACTCTGTCAAAGAAGGAAAACTTGTGAGACCCGGAAAAACGAAGGAGCCCTGTCAAATTCCGACTCTCACAGGTTTTACTGTACTGAAAGTAGTGACTTTGCTGCCATGTTAACATCATCTTAATAACTATATCAGAAGCGATAGTAATATAAATACTTTCCATTTGTATACAACTAGTCCCTGACTTACAACACTTCCAAGTTACAACTAATTGCATTTATGACCGTTTGTTTTGTTTTGTTTTTGGTACATCATATCGTTAGTATATGTACTACGCACAATGTTGCAACATGTGATTTGCTGATACTATCATTCTCAGATCTTCAGTCACAGATGTTTCATTTTATGACTTAGTGTTCAAAACACTGCTGTATAGAAGGCTATGGCCTGGTCTACAATGAAGTCAGTGTTAGTGTTGACAGTCCTAATGGATAGAAAGTTGGAAAATGTTCAACTGTAATGACAACTGAACTGTGCGCTTGACCAACAGCCATTAAGACTCCTATTTCTTTGTTACGACACTGACGCTGACTTTACTGTAGACCGGGCCTATAGCATGATCTTCTTCAACATTTTGTACCATAAGAAGCATCAGTTGTTAGTCTGAAATGAGGTATTTGACTTACAGCAGATCCAACTTACAACAGAGTCATTGGAATGGAACCCGATGGTAAGTTGGGGACTACCTGTGGTAGATTTCTTCAAATGGGTGTTATCTCATTTGAACGTAATAATTACTATTAAATAAGTAAGGTAGCTCCCCTTTTTTTTCTGTTGTAAACACAATTAGAGTCTTAAAGGAGTTATATATATATTTTAATGTTTTTATTTCATATGAAGAAGTGATGTTACAGAAACATTTATGATCACCATGTGTCTTTTAAAAAAATCTCTGGAAAATAGAATGAATTCTATCTGGGAAGTCATTATCACTCCATTCTGCTGCTGGTAGATTTTGATTTAGTGATTAGTGTCTAAATGCAATTCTAGATAAAACCAAGCTATAAGCATAGGGTGTGCAAAGCTAACAGATCTCTAGAGGAACAAAGACTTGATATTGGCTTCATTAGACACCTAATCTGATCAACTGACCTAACTGGTTCAGATGGATTAATAATAATACTTTGCATTTACAAAGAGGTGTTTTTTTTTTTTTTTTAAGTTCAAAGCACCACTTAGAATGACAATGCATGTCTGGAATTTAAAATAAAAATGTATGTGTATATGTATATATATACATATATTTAATTGCACATCTGTGTGTAGAGATTCAGTAGCTATAGAACTTCGATTAAATAGCATAAAATATAAATTTAGAGATCTGCCTTTAGCATCTGACATAAGTAAAGTAAAACTAAAATTCTAAGCACTTTACAGCATTACCATAAGTAATCCCAAGCCAGCCAATTATAGCACTTAGCTACCAATAAGTGGAACTAGAAAACAGTAAATACACTCTTGAATTTATACGAAGCTTTTACCTTTTCAAACCCTTTTTAAAAACATTATTTCATTTCATTCATAACACTTCCTCATGATAATTTATGAGACTGTTATCATTTCAATTTTATGGAAAAGTCCAGAGAAAATAATTTTCTTACATTTTTCACAGTTCCATAATTAATAAAGCACTCTTAAATATATTTTTTTCTATGGTTTTCAAAGTTGTTTAGAATTGAAACTTTTTCATATATAATCTTATTTGACTTCTCCCCATGGGTAAGCTGAAAAGCTGAGGTGCTAGGTTGGGAGTGAGAGAGGTCAAGGATCTTTCTGAACCCCATCGTCTTGGCCTTCTCCTCACCCCAGCACACACTGCCTGAGGCATCTCCTCATGGTGCACCCAGTACTGGTATCTGAGAAACATGTTTACAACTGTTTTATTTTTATTTATTTTTAAAAGTATTTCTATAATCTTGTGAATAAGTCATATGATTTACAATAAACAGCTTAAGAATGGAGGTCTAGTGATAACAATTCTTTAGTTTGAAAGTAAACAGTTAATGCACATCAATACAAGGACTTGAACCTTGGATTTATGGTCCTTGTCAATTATTTTTCCACTGTTTGAGAAGTGGGAAAACTGAAGTTCCAAATGGTCAGACTGCATATAAAATCTAAAAGAGAGCAGATCTCAGTGTTCTACATGTCTGCATGTCACTAATGTGGTTACATAGGACTGGTCAGTCTACCACTGTTCCAAATCCATTCATGATTTCCAGCAGGTGGGTGAGCCCCACTTTGGTTAGATAGAACAGAAGGCCTTCCTTTTATTTTACTACTTGACCTTCTAGTTGTTCAGGCTCAAGTCTCTATTATGAGAGAGCTTAAAGGATCTCTGTCCATTAAATGGAGGACACACTTATTGGGGGTGAGTCTCAGGTACAGATGAGCCATTTTTCCCTCTACAAGACCCCCAGTAGATAGACTGGTCAATGTTGCTTAGCATCCTTACCTAATCTCATCCAGAAAGAAACCAGATGCTGATTCAGCTCTGCACAGCTATGTGGCACTGCCAGTGGACTGAATCTTCACATGTATCCCATGCACATGTATATATTTGTGTAGTCTACGTTTTTCTCCTTGAGCCTCTTTCCACAACCTTGTAAGAAGTTGGGGGCAGGGGACTCTGTCTCCAAATGTGCATTTAAATATTGGTTTTTATTTTGACCAAAGTTTTGAAGTTCATGTTGAAGTCTGCCTCTTTTCTTTCCTGGTTCCACTGTGGGTCCTCTTCCCAGATCAGTGTCCAGCTTTTGGGATGGTAAAAAGGAGATTAAATCAAGTACATGGGAATGGATTTTATGAGAAAAGTGGCATGTAGATTAGTACTTTGAAGTACTGTTCTGCTAAATACCCATCCATCCATCCATCCATCCACCACCCATCCATCCTTATCTATCCATCTATCCATGTATCCATCCATCCATCCATCCATCCATCCATCTACCTACCTATCTATGTCTGTCTATTTATCTATATAGTTACCTACCTACCTACCTATCTATGCAGATATCTTAATTTGCTATATGAAATTAGAAATAAAGAATTTTCTATTAAGAAGGAAATATATATCTGAAAAAATTAGTAATTTTAAAAGTTCTCTTCACCCATAGCCATAGAACCTTATTTTGTCCTTATAGGAACTGTTCCAGATACTGACTCCCTCCAAGCACTTAAATTACTTCTTTTACTTACTAGTCTCCACTATGTGTGTGTGTGTTCTTTCTCTCTATATATATGTATTTATGTATATGCATATATATACTAATATATACATATGCATACATGCATACATAGAAACACACACACGTATATATATATATATGTATATATATATGTACATATATATACACACATACACCCACCATGCGTTAAGGTAGAGGATACAGAAGTACATACAAGTAAATGTTAAATTTATTGAGCACCTACATAATGCACTAAATACTTGCCATAAGCTATCATGTTTTGATCCTGATGAAATTATTTTAAGTTAGGAAAACTAAATAGGTTCTAAGTTTCAAAGTAATACCAGATGGCAGAGTGGGTGGAGGATATATTTTAGGTCAGTCTGTCAACTAGGTGTTCTCTTACATCACCTTACTATTTATTCTTAAAAACTTGTTCTGATTATAGATGACACACTGACTCCAAAAGCAAAAACAGTAGCAGTATTCTCACAGGATCCTGAAAATCTGTTGCCATGTTAAGAAGTGGAAATCCGTGGAGAGATTCTAGGATATGTCAGAATCTGAAGCTGAAAGCGGTAATGGAAATGTGAAGCATTAATTGTGTATTATTAATTTCATAGATTTTTTTTTTATCATTGCACATGTGTAACTATTTTCCTTGTTGTCATTTTTTTACTCGGGACATAACTTAATATAATTTGTTCTCAAGATACTAATCTTTACTAGAGCAAAGTGGTAAGACCTAACCTTCATGTGATTTTTACTCTTTATCTGGAGTAAAGGCTCTGAAACCACCCACTTACTCCTTACTCTTTGCTACAGAATTACAGGAGGTATCCTCGCACAGTGTTGTCAGAATACCTTCTTACCCAGGCACTATGCAGTTCTTAATTTTAAAAGAGAAAAATGAAAAAATACTGTATCTAATATCAATATCCTTCCCAGTATACTCCTTGATATCACAGTACTTTCAATTATTTGGAGATTATTTATAAAATACAATAATTTTATATAATATAAAATTTTATAAAACAGTATATATTTTATATAATATACAAAATGTTATATGTTATATATAATAACATTTTATATAATATATAAAATATATATATAATCCTATAATTTTATCTAATATTATGTAACGTTTTATATAATATTATTACAGTATATAATAATTATGTAATATAATGCCATTAATTCTGAAATATCTAAAAAACACAACAGAAATGCAGTTCTAGACCATAAATTTTCGAGGTAATTAAAGTTTAATCATCTATAGAATGTTTATGTATCTCATTCATATGAAATATTATTACCATACCTAATTTTATTTCTCTGTTGTAATTCGTAGAGTTACTGGTTAAAATGTCATGTCTTAGTTGATGATTGAAAATACTGGAAGATCTTTAGGTCATTAGTGTTAACATCAGCTCTCATTTTATATGAAAAGAGGTAATAACATAGAATATACAGTTAGATTTAACATTTGCCTTAGACCTATAGATTCACTAATATGAGATTGATTTATTTTGGTTTTCCTTTTCTTTTCTGAAAGTAAGGATCAGAAAAAGATTGAGAATTTGAAAATAGCTTAGTTGTGGTTGAGAAACCAAAGATTTAAAAATAATCTCTGTTTTCATTACCACACAGCACAGATTCTATACAGAATTACGCTAAATAAATTTCCTTTAAAAATTACAATAAGATTTTACAAAATTTGCATTTACTTATAATGTTTTAGCTTTGGATCTATTATGTATGATTAACTAAAACTGTATATGATTTCTGACTGAGAGAGAGATTGTCAGATCAAAGAATAATTCAAATATTGATATCTTATGAGTCCTCAAGATATTAAAACATTTCAAGTAAAATTGAGAGTTTTGAAAGATGATATATAAAGTCTTATAATGTCAAAATCTTGAGCACCACATTGCATCCTTTAGTTGACTGATTGTTGTTAGGTGCTGTTGAGCTGGTTGCAACTCATAGTGACCCTCCGTACAACAGAATGAAGCACTGCCCGGTCCTACACCATCTTCACAATTGTTACGCTTGAGGTCATTGCTGCAGCCACTGTGTCAATCCAATTTCTTCTTTTTTGCTGACCCTCTGCTTTACTAAGCATGATATCCTTCTTCAGGAACTGGTCCTTCCTGATAGCATGTCCAAAGTAAGCCAGATGAAGTCTCTCCATCTTCCCTTCTAAGGAGCATTCTGGCTGTACTTCTTCCAAGATAGATGTGTCGTTACTCTGGCAGTCCATGGTATATTCAATATTTTTCACCAAACACCATAATTTAAAGGCATCAATTCTTCTTCTTTCTTCGTTTTAAATTGTCCAGCTTTCACACTCATATGAGATGATTGAAAATACCATGGCTTGGGTCAGGTGCACCTTAGTCCCCAAAGTGACATCTTTGTTTCTTAACCCTTTATGAAGGTCTTTTGCAGCAGATTTAACTAAAGCAGTACGTTGTCTGATCTGTACTCCTGCTTCCATGGTCATTGATTGTGGATCCAAGTAAACTGAAATCCTTGAAAATGTCAATATTTTCTCCATTTGTCATGATGTTATTTGTTGTTCTAGTTGTGAGAATTTTAGTTTTTTTTTTTTTTTTATGCTGAGTTGCAATCCATACTGAAGGCTGTAGTCTTTGATTCTTCATCAGTAAGTGTTTCAAGTCCTCTTCACTTTCAGCAAGCAAGGTTGTGCCATTTGCATATTGCAGGTTGTTAATGAGTCTTTCTCCAACTCTGTTGCCACATTCTTCTTCATATAGTCCAGTTTGTCAGATTATTTGCTCAGCTTACTCATTGAGTAATTATGTTGAAGGTATACAACCCTGATGCACACCTTTTCTAATATTAAACCATGCAACATTCCCGTGTTCTGTTCAAACAACTCCCTCTTGGTATAAGTACAGGTTCCTCATGAGCACAATTAAGTTTTTTGGAATTCCCATTCTTCACCATGTTATACATAATTTGTCATGATCCACAGAGTCAAATGCCTTTGCATAGTCAATAAAACACAGGTAAACATCTTTATGGTAATCTCCACTTTCAGCCAGGATCCATCTGACATCAGCAATGATATCTCTTCTTCCTCTTCTGAATTGGGCTTGAATTTCTAACAGTTCCCTGTCAATGTGCTGCTTCAACAGCTTCTGAATGATCCTCAACAAAATTTTACTTGCGTGCGGTATTAATGATATGGTTCCATAATTTCAGCGTTTCTGTTGGATCACCTTTCTTTGGAATTGGCACAAATATAGATCTCTTCCAGTTGATTGGCCAGGTATCTGTCTTCCAAATTTCTCAACTTAGACAAGTAAGCACCTTCAGCACTGCATCCGTTTGTTGAAACATCTCAGTTGGAATTCCATCAATTCCTGAAGCCTTAGTATTTGCCATTCCCTTCAGTGCAGCTTGGAATTCTTCAGTACCATCGACTCTTAGTCATATGCTGCTTCCTGAAATGGTTGAACATCGACCAATTATTTTTGGTACAGTGACTCTGTGTGTACCTTCCATCTTCTTTCGATGCTTCCTGCATTATTAAATATTTTCCTTGTAGAATCCTTCACTATTGCAGCTTGAGGCTTGACTATTTTCTTCAGTTCTTTTAGCTTGAGAAATGCTAGCATGTTCTTCTCTTTTGCTTTCCTAACTTGAGATCTTTGCACATGTCATTGTAATACTTTGTCTTCTTGAGCCACGCTTTGAAATCTTCTGTTCAGCTCTTTTACTTTGTCATGTCTTCCTTTTGCTCTAGCTACTCTATGTTCAAGACAAAGTTTCAGAGTCTCTTCTCACATACATTTTGGTCTTTTCTTTCTTTCTTGTCTTTTTAATGACTTCTTGCTTTCTTCATGTATAATGTCTTTGATGTCATTCCACAACTTGTCTGGTCTTCAGTCATTAGTGTGCAATGCATCAGATCTATTCTTGAGATAGTCTCTAAATTCAGAAGGGATATACTGAAGTTGGTATTTTGGCTCTCATGTGCTTGCTCTAATTTTCTTCAGCTTTAACTTGAACTTGTATATGTGCAATTGATGGCCTGTTCCACATTTGACACCTGGTCTTGTTCTGACTGATGATATTGAGCTTCTCCATTGTCTCTTTCCACAGATGTAGTCAATTAGATTCCTGTGTATTCCATCTGGCAACATCCACATGTATAGTCACTGTTTATGCTGTTGAAAAAAATTATTTGCAATGAAGAAGTTGTTGATCTTGCAAAATTTTATCATACTGTCTCCTTCTATCATGTTACCTCTGGTGCCATTTCTATCATTAAGGCCATATTTTCCAACACCAATCCTTCTTTGTTTCCAACTTTTGCTTTCCAATCATCAATAATTGTCAATGCATCTTGATTGCATATTTGTTCAATTTCAGACTGCAGAAGTTGGTAAAAGTCTTCAACTTCCTCATCTTTGGCCTTAGTGGTTGGTGTGTAAATTTGAATAATAGTCATATTAATTGGTCTTCCTTATAGGCATATGGATATTATTTTATCACTGACAGCATTGTTCTTCAGAACAGATCTTGAAATGTTCTTTTTGACAATGAATGTGATGCCATTCCTGTTCGATTTGTCATTCCAGGCATAGTAGACCATATAATTGTCGGCTTTGAAATGGTCCATACCAGTCCATTTCAGCTCACTAATGCCTAAGATATTGATCTTTATGCATTTTATTTCTATTTTGATGGCTTCCAACCTTCCTAGATTCATACTTTGTACATTCCATGTTCTGATTATTAATGGGATGTTTGCAGCTGTTTCTTCTCATTTTGCCTCTTGTCTCCTCAGCAAATGAAGATCCCAAAACCTTGACTCTATCCACATCACTAAGGTCAATTCTACTCTAAGGAGGCAGGTCTCCCCCAATCGTATTTTGAGTGACTTCCTGCCTGAGGGGCTCATCTTCCAGCAATATACTAGTCATTGTTCCACTGCTATTCGTAAGGATTTCACTGGCCAATTTTTTCCAAAGTAGACTGCCAGGTCCTTGTTTCTAGTCTGTCTTATGTGAAAGCTCCACTGAAACCTATCTAGCCTAGGTAACCCTGCTGTCATTTGAAAAACTGATAGCATAGTTTGCAGCATCACAGCAACACTCAAACAGGATGACAGACTGACAGATGCATGGGTAAGTCAACTGATAGAAATTCAGTTTCCCAAAAATGATGTCATTAACTATCTAAAAATAACTATTTGTTTACTCATTTAACACTTACTGAGTACCTATTCTCTGTCACACTCTGTTACGGATTGAGTTGTGTCCCACAAAAATATGTTTTAAATTCTAATTCTTATACCTGTGGTTATAATCTTGTTTGGGAATGGGTTTTCTTTATTATGTTAATAGTCTGTGTTAGTTTAGGGTGTGTCTTAAATTAATTTATTTGAGATATGAAAGAGCAGATTAAATAAGTAAGAAAGCATAATGGAGGGGTAGAAACACATCACATGATAGTCAAGGAACCTAGCAATAGAAGCTGAAAGCAAACATGGACCTTCCTCCAGAGCAGACAGAGAGAAAGAGGCTTTCCTAAGTCATTGCCCTGAATTTGAATTTCTAGACTCCTAAACTGTGAGAGGAGTCCTGGTTGCATGGTGGTTAAGAGCCTGGCTGCTAACCAAAAGTTTGACAGCTCGAATCCACCATCCGCTCCTTGGAAACCCTATGGGACAGTTCTACTCTGTTCTATAGGGTCTTTATGAGTTGGAATTGATTCAGTGGAAACAGGGTAAACCGTGAGAAAGGAGCTCTGGTACTGCAGTGATTAAAGCACTCAGCTACTAACCAAAAGCTCAGTGGTTCAAACCCACCAACCACTCTGTGGGAAAAAGATGTGGCAGTCTGCTTTCCTAAAGATTACAGCTTTCAAAACCATGTGAGACAAGTCTCCTCTGTCCTATAAGGTCACTATGAGTCAGAATACACTAGATGGCAAAAGATTTAAAGTGTGAGAAAATAAATTTCTGTTCATTAAAGCCACTCACTTGTGATATTTCTTTTACAGCAGCATAGATAACTAAGACACAGTCTGTCCTGCTTCTCAGGGTCAGAGTATAGTTGTATGTGTCTTTCTAGAAATTTGTCTATTTCATGTAAGTTATCTTATTTGTTAATTTCTTGGCATACAGTTGTGCACAGTATTTCTTGATAATCTCTTTTATTTTGGTAATATTGCTAGTAACATCTTTTTTATTTCTGATTCTAGTAATTTGAGATGTCGCTCTTATTTTCATGGCCAATCATGTTAAATGTTTGTCAATTTTGTTGATCTTTGAAGGATTCATCTTTTGGTTTCTTTGATATTCTCTGTTGTGTTTTTCTATTTCATTAATTCCCACTCTTAATATTTACTATCTACCTCCTTCTGCTTGCTTTCGTTTTACTTTGTTCTTTTTTTTCCAGTGTCTTCAGGTGAATTTTAAGTTTTCAATTTGTGATTTTTTTTTCTTTGTTTATATGGGCAATTAAAGCTATAAAATTCTGTCTAAGCACCGCTTTAGCTGTATTCCGTAATTTGTGATATGTTGTATATTAAATTTTATTTATCTCAAATTATTTTCTCATTTCCCTTTGCATTTCTTCTTTGATTTATTGGTTGTTTAGGAGTGCAATGTTTAATTTCCAAATATTTGGATGTTTCCCAAATTTTTTTCTGTTACTGATTTTTTAATTTTATTTCACCATGGTCAGAAAGCATACTTTCTGTTATTTCTACCCTTTTAATTTTATTGGGTTTTGTTTTATGGCCCAGAATATTTCTAGCAGGTTTTACTTTATGTATTTTGTTGCTCTGTTATTAGGTGCATATATGTTTATAGTTGTATCTTCTTGATGGATTGACATTTTTATTATTATAAAATATCCCACTTTTATCTCCAGTAACATATTTTTTTCTTTAAAGTTTATTTTATTTGATGTCTATTTGATCATTCCAAGTTGCTTGTGATTGTTGTTTGCATGATATATGCATTTACATCCTGTTACTTTCAATCTACCTGTATCTTTGAATCTAAAATATGTCTCCTTTAGACAGCACTTGGTGGAATTGTGTTTGTATATTCAGGCTGACAATCTCTGACTTTTACTTGAATCATTTAACCTACTAACATTTAATGTTATTACTGAATCTGTTGGATTTATGTCTGCCCTTTTATTTTCATTTTCTATGTGTTTCATGTATATGTATTTTTTGTTTCTCTAGTTCTCATTTACTGCTTTATTTTCCAGTAAGTGTTTTCTAATGTAGCATTTAAATTTCCTTAACATGTTTTTACTATTAGTTTTTAGTCTTTTTTTAGTAGTTGCTCTAAGGCTTACCAACAAACATCTTTACTTTTCAGAATCAGCTTTAGATTTATAATAGATTAATTCCAGTTAGTTATAAAAATATAACTTCTTTATAGCTCTATCCTATTACCCCTTTTGACAGTATTACTGTTAGACAAAACATCTATTAATGTTAAAAATAAAAAAAAATGTTGTTAAAATTACTAATTTACCATCTGTAGTAATTTCCTTAGTCCCATGCAGCTTTGCACCTACCCACCACCTTTGTGCTATTATTGGTGAATGTATTACAAATATATTATCTTTCTATATGTTATAAATGCAACGCATTATTTTATACAATTTATTTTTAAATGAAGTAACAGAAGAAAAGAGAAATATATATATTTATACTATCTTTTATAATTACAGAATTACCTTTACTGGTGTTTTTTGTATTTTCATGTGAATTTGAATTATTATCTAAGCTCACTTACTTTAAGCCTGAAGAATTTCCTTAGTATTTCTCATAAGACAGGTCACTAGCAAAAAAAAAAAAAAAAAAAAAAAAACAGTTTTCTTTATCTGGTATTGTTTTTATTTAACTTTCATTTTTTAATTTTATTTATTTATTTTTAAAGCAAAAAAGAAAGGTTTTATTTGGCATATATTCAAAGAGGCAAAAGTAGGAAATTGACAAGCATGCTTCCAGAGCCATGTCTGCTTGAGTCCAAGGGACATTGCAGAATGATCAGTACATATTGACATTAGAAATGGGCAAAATCATTGAAAACTTCACCTTTTCACAGATTGACTAAAAACTATTAATTAACCATGGTTCGATATTTTGAATCATCTTTCTTAACAATCATTTGTAGAGGTTTCAGTAATGACAGTGAGGAGGGTCTTCATTGGTCAAAAAAATCTTACTGTTCACTTAATGCTAACAGAAAAAGATAAGAGTGGATAGTATGTGGGTCTTTTGTGCTCTATTTTATTAGTTTATGTGAAAGGCTCCCTGAAAGATGTTATCCAAGATTGTCCTAGCTATTGTCTTTATATCTCGGGGCCTAGTTGACGTGTCCTTGTGAGTCCAGCTCCAGCTGGGTCACCTTGTCTATGCTCAAGGACAGGGAATAATGGTTCCAATATTATCTCTTAAATCATTCCCTCCTTTTGATTGGAGATTGGAGATAACACATCAATGATCAACACCTGAACTTAGTTGAGCCCCTAGATGGCAGCCATGGCAGGCTTTTTAAACTCACGGTGTGGGTTTTCCACCAGATACCATCTAGTTCTTTACCAGGATCTTAAATAAGAGCCATGTTCTCATCAATCCCCTTGCCGAAGTGAGCACTCAGTGTATGTCACCATTTTTTGCCTGAGGACTTCTTTTACCTTTTAAGTATATAAGACAATAAAAGTTAAGTTTTATTATGCCTAATACTATCAGGATGCAGAATAAGAATGTTACTATTCCTTGCAATAGTGATCTAGCCTATGCACTTATTCCTGATGGTAACAAACCAAATAAATTTGGTGTTTATAAGGGTTTTACAGTGTGTATGTTACACACTGAGTAGACTGCTGTCTAATTCTGCGTATATCCTGTTCTACTTCTCCTGTGTTATTTATCCAAATGAAACAAGAGGTATTTGCTACAGCACAGAGTACACTTTCTTGGACTAATAAAAATCTAAGACTACTCTGTTATCTAATGTCACCTTGGCTTTGACGAGGTCAGAGACTGATGTTGTATTTCCATCTCATTTACAACTTTGTCTGCTATTTTTCCCATAGTGATTGATAAATTTCTTAAAGATTTCACCAATTCAACTGTACTGTAAATAGCAATTAAATGTTCCAACCCTAACCTGAATGTAGGATCAATGGATTTTCTTCTGACCTAGTTTTACAATGTGTAACAAATTAACTTTACCTTTCCAATATTTGCTAACATAATTACTATGAATATCTAAAGATAATCCTAAATTCCGAAAGTGCATTGCTCATGCATTTGCCAGGAATCGAAATATGAGATTGCCTGTGTAAATTCCCCATCAGTTGGAGAGGATCATCTAAAGTAGCATAATTGGATCCACCACACAAAAACATATATCCTTAAGGAGCACACAAAGTTTGTCTAGAGAAAACAGAAGGTATAGAAAAATTTACATGCAACAACCAAGTTTCCATTAGAGAATACATGATTAGCAAGTTAATAAAAGATGGACCTCTCCTGCTGGAGGTCTTCAGTTAATCTCTTTAAAACGTACTAAGTTTTCTTCCTGAGGGCAAGCTGCTTCTCCTTGACTTACCTATTGACAGTCATGGGTCACTTTCTCAGAAGCAGAAGTGGAGCCTAAGACATAATGGAGTCTGAGCCATGAGGCCGATCTCCTCTGAGAATATGGTTTCTTTAAGATACATAATTTTCTGCATAGTAAAGGAGTAACAGTTTGATTACAAACATTAGACAGGTATGTCATATGACATTGTCTTTAAGACTAATTAAATCAATTATTGATTTCCCCGAAACATAGCTCACAAAAGAGACTCAATTTAAAAAAAAAAAAAATCACAATGTTCAGAGCAAAATAGCAAAACGTTCTCACTAGTTTATCTGGACCTTTGTTTGACTCAAAAGTGGCTTCAAGAATCACTTGTTTTTTTTCTTTTTTTTTTTTTTTTTCTCAAAGTTTGAGGTTCAAAAGGACACCCAAAGGCAGTGGCCTGTGTGGGTGACTCTAACCTCCATTAAAGCCAGAAAGCTGGATTCCAGGAGAATTACAACTCTTTCATGGTTTCCTCCTTTGGAACATGATCTTGCTATAGAATTTTGATCAAAAATGTTCAATAAATTGTAGTTAGACACAACCTGGTTTTTAAGATCCTATGCACCGTACGGAGCCCTGGTGGTTCAGTGGTTAAGAGTTCAGCTGCTGTCATGGATTGAATTGTGTCCCTTCAGAATATGTGTCAACTTGGTTAGGCCATGATTCCCAGTATTTTGTGGTTGTCCTCCATTCTGTGATTGTAATTTTCCCAAGTGTTGTAAATCCTAATCTCTGTCTATGGTTAATAAAGCAAGATTAGATTATGTTAAAGAGGATTAGGGAGGGATGTAACACTTCAGGTCACATCCCTGATTCAATGTAAAGGGATTTTTTCCTGGAGTGTGGCCTGAACAACCTTTAGCTTACAAGAAATAAAAAGAAAAGGAAATGAGCAGAAAGGGAGGGACCTCATACCACCAAGAAAGCAGCTCCAGGAGCAGAGTGCACCCTTTGGACCCAGGGTTCCTCCATAGAAAAGCTCCTCGCCCAGGGAAACATTGATAAGAAGGATCTCACTCCAGAGCCAACACAGAAGGAAAGCCTTCCCCTGAAACTAACTCCCTGAATTTGGATTTTTAGCCTACTAGACTGAAAAAATAAATTGTTCTTTGTTAAAGCCATTGACTTGTGGTATTTCTGTTACAGTGACACTATATAACTAAGACAGCTGCCAACCAAAAAGGTTGGCATTTCAAATCCACCAGCTGCTACTTGTAAACCCTATGGGGCAGCTCTACTCCATCCTATAGTTTCACTATGAGTTGGGATAGACTCATTGACAACAGGTTTTTTTTTTTTTTTAGGCACCATATAGTGAACTAGGATATGGAACAGAAAAGCTAACACTAATATTAGGCCAATTGTCTGCAATAACCAATGAAACCATGACCATAAGCTCTTTGAACCAAGGAAACAAATCTCATGAGGTGTTTGTTTATACATAAGCAGCATCAGTAATTTCTTTTTATGTGCGTCAACAGAAACTACATTCTACAAAACCTCAGACTACATGTTAATATAAACACAGCAACATTTATCTATTAAGGCATGAACTGTTCCTTGAGAGACTAACAGGAAATCTAATGCTGCTCTGTTTTGTAAAATCATATCTCGAACTTCAGACACTTATTCTGTATGACATTTACAACTTTGCTAAATTTACCAACAGGAAATTTTAATTCAAGAGTTAAAATATCTAAACCTATTAGGAGAAAAGGGGAAAATGGTTTTTTTTATGCCCAAAAAGTAAGACCTTAAGACATCAGCAATATTCCCACTTAACAGTCTTTTAAGTTAATTTCTGTTCCACATGATTTTGGATCAGTCACAGTCTGTGAACTCATCAGCTTCTACATACAAGTTCTAGAAAGCTTGATTTAGTCTAGTCACAGTCCTTTTCATAAATTCAATATAGCCCATCTTTTCGTTGAGATATTTTGATCAAATATTTTCAGCAAATCAGCAAAGTAAAAACATGTGCTGATGACAAAACTTAATATGCCCATGATTAATTTATAAAAATAATGCTCTTAATAGTGAAAAACCTGATAGAAATTAATTACAAGCATAATTTAAAGGCTAAATAAAATCAATTAAAAAAAACTTTAGACAAAAATATTTCTAAATATAATCACTAACCTTATATTCAAAGAGCTTCAGATATAATACAAAATAATCTTGAGACATAATACTGTATAGTCAGGATACACCAAGAATATTCCAAGATAAACAAGACTCTAAATACCTGAATAGTAATTAAAAAAAAAAAAAACTTTATAGGTAAATGATTTGAATTCTGTGGTCAAAGCATTGACTTTGATGATGATAGATTCAAAAAATAAAGGTGCAGCCAAGTTAATAATAAATTATAAAATTATGACGTAACATGCGTTTGCTGTCTAATATTAGGCAAAAACATAACAGGAAATACTAACATATAAATTTTAACCCAAAGTGAATCAGGCACTTCTCTTGATTTTGACAACCCATATCATGTAATTTATAACATATTAAATAAATATTTTTAGCACTTTTCCTTTATAAAAAAAAATTGTCGCTTTTCATGAAGTTCCAAAGTTCTCAGGAGTTTATTATAGGTCAACAAGAAATAATAAGTTATTTAATTAAAGATCTTAAAGGTAAAAACCTTAGCTTTATTTTTTTTTTCCTCAAGCCATGTGGCTTGGTTTTTGGCGTAGGAATTTTATTCTAATGACGGACCAAACCTTTGTTTTCAAGGCAGATAACACAAAGAATAAATTAACCCTTCAACTCAATAATCAAAGAAAATTTTGTTATTTTAACGAGAAACCCAAATCTTTTTTCATATGCTATTTAACATTAAAGCTTCTAAAAATCTCATCAGTTAAACTATTAAACTTTAGTCAGACAGATACAACCTTTGATCATATCAAATAAATATGTTTTTAATAAACCTCTTAAATGTTATCTTTGTTGAATCTCTTATAGTGCATCACTTTAAAATGGCAAAGATGAAAACACTCACTAGCAGGCCCAAATATATATATATAAATGTATATATATACATATAAATATATATATATATACATATATACACACACGTATATGTATGTATATTCTTTTGTGACTCAAAAAGCAAACATATATAAAGTTAAATTATAACAAGTATCTATTAACTCTAATATCAGTAAGTAAAATGTCTTGGAAATTATTTTAGGCATGCACACTGTAAAACATAACTGCAGTTGAAATAAAATTTGTTTAAATATTCTAAATTTTCATCCCACTTTTATTAGTTCCTATATTTTCCTCAATCTAATTTTAGCCCTTAAATATTTTATCAACTAGCTTTGGAAATCACAAAGTCTCCACTCAGTTGACCAATTCATTGATATGGATATACCCTTAAGTCTCTGGCAAGGGATGGAAACATTTTTCCAGGCCATTTCTGATGTGTCTCATTGTGATTCCTATTTTCTGGCTTCTTAGAGTTCCCTTACAATAGACAAAACTTGTTTACAGTTCTTTTATAGTTGGGATCTACCCAATTTCTGATAACTATAGTAAAACAGTCATTTTTTTTTTTCTTATTTTCTTTTGTCTTGAAAAAATATCTCCATCTAGTTAGAAGGCGTCTTTCAAAAGTATCCCTGGAACTATATGACCTCAGAAACTGAAGACTGGGAAAGTCTGATCAGGCCCTGCCTTCACTCGCTTGACTCATGGAAGAAAAGATTAGGTCACTTTAATTCTTTTACATATGTTTAAGTTGACCTAGGCATTTTGAAGGGCAAAAGATAATTAAATTCATTCCCTTTTACTATTCTCGTGGTAATCAGTTTTACTTTCTCTTTATCACAACATTTTATCTACCCAGTAAATACCAAAGCTCTTTGGCAATATTTTTCTAAGCTTGTCCTATACCTCATTTTTCCTACTCTGGAGATGCTAGTTTTACTTTACGACAAAATTATACCTTTTCCTTAAATAAAACACAGTTTATATAATATCTAGCTTCAGTTACTTAGAAATATTTTGCTTTTAAGATTGACATACAGAACATGAAGTTTTTTAAAGTAGTTACTGAAAGCCTAAATCATAAGACAGGCACAGGACGCAGTTTTTCTTGGACATGGAAAGAACTGAGGTTCTAAGGCAGCTTTACAGAACTGACAACTGTCAGCCATAGCCTCCAATCTGACACAAGACAGAAATTCAGACACAATGCTCTAGACCAGAAGCAAGCTCTCAGAGCAAAATGAGACAGAAAGACCACATAAACTCACTGGACAGTACCACACTAGTCAAGAATATTGGAATCCTAGTTTCTTAAAGTATATATAACAATTTTTGGTAAGATTGACTCAATTCAGTGGGAAAAATAGATTATAGATAAAACTTGTTAACTTGTCAGAGCTTTAGATGGAGGAATATTAGATCTTTGACAAAACCTGAGCATCAAGCAAAAGTTTCCCAAAGAGGAAGAAACAACACAAATGAAAGCAAATTTTCCCATAGTGGTCACTGAAGTTCCAAATTACATCTCGTATATCCAGTTTATAGTGTTTTTTAAAACATGAACCCCAAACCAATGTCTTGGTGGGGGGGGGGGGTGGATATCCAGGCTCATTTCCCAAAGATGTTAAGCTCTGAGAACTTCCAGGTAACATGACGTTATAGTCAGAAGGACCACGCCATCTCTCTGCAGCAAAGATCAGAAAAAACTAAGTCAAACAGAGACACACATCAATTCTGAAACCCTAAGCATCGAATGAAGAGATAAAGAACTCAGCCAAGCACCGAATGGAATAACAAACAGACCGAGAACAGAGAGCAAGGAGAATACATACAGAGGTCCCCTATAAGCTACAGCAGCACATATCCATAATCTTGGACTCCTATCGGATATTAGTGAAAAGGGGGTATGAGAAAGCAGCTTCACGGAGCTTCCAGCAGGAGACAGAACAATCAGTAACCAGTTATATAGGCTTTCCTACTCCCCACCCTTCTTCACCCCTAGTTAGCCTCCTCTGTTTCCTGAAGCCACAATCTCTTGGCCAAGAAACACCAGCATCACCCCTTGCTTGGATTCCACCCACCCACACTGGCTGGCTCCCTGAGTGCCTTTTGTTGGCTGCTGGTGTTGCTTTTCTCTGCTTCTTTATACTTCTTCCTTACCTCTCACCACCTCCCTCTCCTTTCTCTCAAATACCTGGCTCCATGCACCATCTTTGCTTCTTCCTGAAAGGCTGTGAAATACTGTTTGACTGGGAAACTGCTTCCCAGTGCATGCCGTCATGCAAGTGGGACCCCTGGGGCTTTTTTTTTGTTTGTTTCTTTGTTTTGTTTTGATTTGTTTGTTTGTTTGTTTTTTCTTTTCTAGGCTTGGGAGACACTTCTAGCCAGGCAGTACCATGCAGCTTGGAAGCTACTCCCTTACAATGCACAGGGACAAACCTGGGGTGATTTCTTTTTTCTTGTTTTTGGTTCATTTTTGTTTGTTTGTTTTGTTTTCTTCTATCGCTTATTCCATTTTTGTCTGTCTTCGTGATCAGTTTATTCACTTTTTACCCTTTTTGTTTTTTTTATTTTTTTTCCTCATTTCTCAGTCTCTCATTTCTCTACTCCAATAGCAAGCTCCCTTAGCACTCTTTTCCATTTGTGTGTATGTTTTTGGCTCCTGTTCCTCTCTCCTCTCTCTCATCATTCCAATACCCATCTTAGCTCCACACATCAAAATCTACCCCCCTTCCTGCCTACCTGCACCGTGAGCTGAACATCACACTCCCACGCAGCACAAGCATGGCTTACTGGAACCTGCCCTGCACTGATTCCTAGTCTGCACTGTCAGCGCTGATATATGCCACAAACAGCCCATCCCAGCAACTCCCCTTCAGTTGGACCTGCCCTGCTGTACCATACCTGAGTGACTGACCCTGCCCATTGGAGAAGGAGGTAAAAAATATAATGCCCACAGACGAGCAAACAACAAAGAATGCACAGCCTGCCTCCTCAGACATAACCAAATAAAACAAAAAAGTAGGACGGAAAAAACAAATCCACAATCAATAAATGAGAAAAATAACCACTGAATGCCCTGAAGACAGGAGACAATATCAAAACATTTACAAACACAAGACAGGATGGTTCCAGTAGACATCCAAAATAAAACACCAGCTGAAATTCCAGTAGACAAAAAGGTACTAGACTTAACTGATAAGGAATTCAAATCTCTAATATTTGTAATTATCCAAGAGTTGAAGCAAAAAGCAGACAAAAATGAGGAAAAAATAGAAAAATACATGGGAAAGGCAGAAAAATCCATGGAAAATACAGACAAAAAATGGAAGAATTCAAGAAAATAATACAGGAACAAAATTCTAAAACACATTCACAACTAGAAATTATACAAAAACAACAATTAGAAATCCAAAAGATAAACAATAAGATTTCAGAAATAGACAGTGTCATAGAAGGGCTGAGGAACAGGTTTGAAACAATGGAAGACAGGATCAGCGAAAGTGAAGACAAAAATTTGGATACAGCTCTGTCTGAGCAAAAATCAGAAAAAAGAATAAAGAAAAAGAATTATGTGGGATACAATCAAAAGCAAAGATCTTCGAGTGATCGGAGTTCCAGATCAGGGGGAGAAAACAGAAAATACAGAGCGGATCACTGAAGAATTGCTGACAGAAAACTTCCCCAATATCTGGAAAGATGAAAAGCTGACCATTCAAGAAGCTCAAAGAACCCCATATAGGATAGACGCCAAAAGAAAATCACAAAGGCATATCATAATCACATTCACTGAAATGAAAGATTAACAAAGAATCCTGAGAGCAGCTTTAGAAAAAAGTCACATACAGACAAGAAACAATAAGACTAAGTTTGGATTATTTGGCAGAAACTATGCAGGCAAGAAGGCAATGGGATGACAGATATAAAACCTTGAAAGAAAGAAAAAAATTGCCAGCCAACAATAATCTATCCTGCAAAACTGTTGTTCAAATATGATGGTGAAATTAAGTCATTTCCAGATAAACAGAAATTATCAGACTATGTGAAAACAAAACCAAACTTACAAGACTTATTAAAGGGAGTCCTTCAATCCGAGAACAAACAACATCAGAGCACAGGCTGAATATAGTACACAGAATTGTACTAGCTGATACCAACCTAGGAAATGAACTCTTAAGGACAATGCAAAGTCAAAAGAATTACAAGAATGGAAATGGAGACGTAAATCTGTAAATGACAACAGCATCAGAAAATAAAAGAGAGAATGAACGGTACAGGTATAGAACCTTCTAACGGAGAGGAAGGCAAGGCGATACCAAGTAATAATAGACTAGTTCAAATCTAGGAAGATAAGGGTAAATTTCAAGGTAACCACAAAGAAAGTTAACAAACCTACTCAGCAAAATAAAGAAGAAAAACATAAAGTCTCAGTAAAAACAAAACCTACAAAAACAGAAGAAATTAAAAAAAAAAAAAATCCACAAACAAAAGGGACTCAGCACAGGAGAGTAAGAGGAACAAAGAAAATGTCAGCACCATAAAAAAAGCACTACAAAATGCAATCCTACTCCTAAGATTATATCCTAGAGAAATTAGAGTTGTCACATAAACAGACATAGACATATGCATACTCATATTCATTGAACACTCGTTCACAGTAGCAAAAAGATGGAAACAACTTAGATGCCCATCAACAGATGAATGGATAAACAAACTATGGTACATACACACAATGGAGTATTATGCAAAGATACAGAACAATGATGAATCTGTGAGGCATCTCATAACATGGATGAAACTGGAGGACATTATGCTGAGTGAAATAAGTCAATCACAAAAGTATAAATATTGTATGAGAACTCTACTATAAAAACTCATGTAAAAATTTACACACAAAAAGAATCAATCTTTGTTGGTTATGAGGGATGGTAGGGGTGGGGGGAAGCTAAATAGACAGTAGATAAGTGGTAACTTTGGTGAAGGGTAAGACAGTACAAAATACTGGGGAAGCCAGCACAACTTGTACAAGGAAAGGTCATGGAAGCTCCATAGACACTTCTAAACTCCGTGAGGAACTGAATTGCTGGGTGAACGGCTGTGGGAACCATGGTCTCAGGGAACATCTAACTCAATTGGCATAACACAGTTTATAAAGACAATGTTCTACATTCTTCCTTGGTGAGTAGCGTCTTGGGTCTTAAAAGCCTGTGAGAAGCCATCTAAGATACTCCACTGGTCTCACTCCTTCAGGAGCAAGGGAGAATGAAGAGAACAGGATACAAGGAAAAGATTAGTCTGAAGGACTAATGGACCACAGCTACCATGGCCTCCACCAGAGTGAGTCCAGTACAGCTAGATGGTGCCCGGCTACCACCACTGACTGTTCTGACCGGGATCACAATAGAAGGTCCTGGAAAGAGGTGGAAAAGGATGTAGAACAGAATTCTCACTCACAAAAAAAGACCAGATTTACTGGCCTGACAGACTGGAGAAACCCCGAGAGTACGGGCCCTGGGCACCCTTTTAGCTCAGTGGTGAAGTCACTCCTGAAGTTCACCATTCAGCCAGGGATTAGACAGACAGCCTCATAAAACAAAACAGGACTAATGAGGCACAGAAGTCTATGGACAAGAACTAGAAGGCAGGAGGGGATAGGAAAGCTGGTGATAGGTAACCCAAGTTTGAGAAAGGACAGTGTTGACGTGTCGTGGAGTTGTTAACCATTGTTGTAGGGCAATATGTGTACTAACTGTTTAATGAGATACTATTTGTTCTGCAAACTTCATCTAAGGTACAAAAAAAATCAGCTATGTTAGATCAAATTGACAACAGCAACTCAAAAGGTTTGATGGGAAGCCTAGGGGGCAGTGAGTTGAAGATAATGGTGATGGAATAATTTGGAAAAAGATAGTGAGAATAGCAGCACAACTGGAAGAATGTAATTGATGTCACTGAATTGTACATGTAGAAACTTTTGAAATGGTGTAACTTTGGCTGTATGTATTTTCACCAAAATAAAGTTCATCCAAGGTCAAGAAGGGAGAGTGTTGACATGTCATAGTGTTGTTAACCAATGTCATAAAACAGTATGTTTACTGACTGTTTAATGAGAAACTATTTGTTCTGTAAACCTTCATCTAAAGTACATTAAAAAATGTTAAAAAAAAATAAAATAAAAAGATGTTAAGCTCTAAGTTTCAAGCATTTTGATTCCTTCTTTTTGAACTTAATTCATTCTGACAGCTAGAGACCTAGTCTCTTATTTTAGACCTTAAATATACTAGTTCCTCCAACTGGAACGTACTTTAACATAGCTACTGATTATTTTAATTTTTGCATTGTGATTCTTTATTGAGAAACTATACCATAAAACTGTTAAAGAGCTACCACTTCTCCCTGCAAATTTCATAAAACAGACCAGGAGCTGCCAGCTCCTCCTGCAAATATGGCAAAACAGAGCACTATTTTCCAGATTTTCTGAGTCACAAAAAGGCCCAAATTTTGTGGCTTATGGTGATCCAGAGCTCTTTGGAAATCGAACTACCTCTTTAATGTTTCAAATGCCCGAATCTGGACCTAAACTACAGCTCACCAAAAGAGTTACTAGATATCACTCTTAACGAAAGTATCAAGTAAAAATCTAAGAAAGGTTCTTCTTAAGCAAACAATCAAGTTTTAAAACAAATATGCCTAAGAAAACATGAGAAAGATAACAAAGAAGAATAAGCAAAGGCTCATTTTCTACAGCACTTACCCCATCGGTGATGAAGGCACATGAGTGTGAATGCTTGAATCCAGAACATAAGACCTCTCTTCACTGGCTTCTGCTCCACAGTCCACATCTCCTGAGTTAAAATGGATTCATAGCTTCAGAAATCTCTGCAACAACTGTGCCATTCTAGAGTAAAAACATAACAAAGTTTAGTAAAGCAAAAAGAAAGGTTTTATTCAGCATATATTCAAAGAGGCAAAAGTAGGAAATGGACAAGCTTGCTGCCACAACCATGTCTGTCTGAGTCCAAGGAATATTATAGAATAAGCAAGGGTGGGAAAATGGACAACCATGCTGCCAGAGCCATGTCTGGTTAAATGCTGGCTATGGTCAGGGAAATATACAGTCAGAGAAAACCCTGTCAAAACCACAGTTAGCCCAGGGTGATAAAGGACATACCCAAGGCTGCACCCCTTGAGGAGCAACATCAGAGGCTTAATACTATTAGAAAATAAATAGACTTCATTGAAATAATCCAATCACTCAACAAATACACAAGAAAATAATAATAACAAGCCCCAGAGGGGGAGGACCAGTACCCAGATTTGCTACAATATTTTATCTCTAGTGCTTCCAACAAAATATCATGAGACATGAAAAGAAACAGGAAAGTATGTCTCATATTCCAGAAAAAAAGTAGGCAACATTAACTGTGTCTGGGAGTTACCAGATGTTGTATTTAACAGACAAAGACTTCAAAGTTGCCATTATAAATATGTTCACAGAACTAAAGAAAATCATGATTAAAAAAATAAAGGCACGCATGATGACAATGTTGTAACAGGTAGAAAATATCAATAAAGAGATAGAAATTAAATAAAATAGCCCAATTGTGAAACTGAAGTTGAAAAGTACAATAAACAAAATGAAAAATTCATTAGAAGGCCTCATTAGTAGATTTGAACTAGTAGAAGAAGGGATTGGCAAACTGGAACATTAATAGAGATTATACAATACAAACAACAAAGAGAAAAAAAGAACAACAAAAAATGACCAGTCTCAGAGAAATACAGGACACAGTAAAGCACACTAACACATGTAATGAGAGAAAGTAGTAAAAAATAGTTGAATGAATTAATGAGTGAAATCTTCCCAAATTTATTGAAAAGCTCTAGGACAACCAGGAATCTCAGATAACTCTGAGTAGGAAAAATTCAAAGAGATCCACAAACACAGCACAGTAATAACACTGAAATTCAGAGACCAGGAGGAAATCTTGAAAGTAGCAAGGGATTATAATCAATTATTTGCAAGGAACCCCAGTAAGACAGAGGTGACTTCTCAACAGAAAAATCAAGTCTAGAAGGCAGTGCAATGACATTTTCAAATTTCCCAAAGAGGGGGAGGGACAGCAAAATGACTTCCAACCAATAATCCTACATCCAGCAAACTTATCTTTAAAAAATGAATGTTAAACAAAAACATTACTAGATAAACAAAATTGGAATTTTCAAAAAAGTTTTTTGCTAGTAGACCTGTCTTATGAGAAATACTAAGGAAGTTCTTCAGGCTTAAAGCAAGTGAGCCTAGAAAGTAATTCAAATTCACATGAAAATATGAAGAACCCCAGTAAAGGTAACTCTGTAATTATAAATGACAGTATAAATATACATATATATTCTCTTTTCTCCTGTCACCTGATTTAAAAATAAATTAAATAAAATAATATACTGAAACTATAACATATAGAAAGGTAATCTATTTTACCAAGTTATTTTACTTTCTAAGGTAAAAATTATATTTTGACCTATTAAGATGATCAAATAATTGTCTTATCTCATTTTTAAATCGAGAAGAAATAAAAAAAACTCATTATTTTTACTTGACGTAATTTTGTCCTTTGAAAACACAAAAAAAATACGAGTTATATAAGAATTTCTAAAAGATTTTGGCAGTTTTGATGGGTATTGTTGAACACATACAAATAATCACATTGCTATTAATTGTAACATTTGGCAGAAAATTAAGTTTTAAATAGACCATTTACAAAGTGAGAATAAATTTAAAGTATCTTTAAATAAATCAGAAAATATGTACCTGAAGATTAATTAAAAATTATAAATATTATTGATAACATTAAAGGCAATCTAAATAACTGAAGAAATATAGCCTGTTCATGGTGAGGAATAATTAATTATACAAAGACATCAGTTATTCAAAAATTGCTACATATGTTAGAAGAAATTTTAATGAATTTCTCTAATTTTTAAAAAATTTATTGCTAACACAAATAGGAAAGAATTCAGGACAAGGTTAAACCAAAAAACCTGTTGCTGTTGAGTTGATTCTGACTCATAGCAACTCTGTAGTCATTATAATTTCAAGTATATGTAACATCATCTCGGACTTAATGTAAACCTATGTTAATACCATTGCCAAAAGTATAGTCCCATAAACTAATGGAACAGAACTATATTAAATGAAAACATAATATTTGGAAGATGTGGTAATGTAAAGCATAAAAAAAGGATGCATCAGTCAATGAATTTTAATGATTTGGTTATCCATATGTAAAACTACTCGTACTTCTGCATTCTACAAAACAAAATCAATTTTAGATGGATTAAAGTATAAAGATTAAAGACATATTTGTTAAATTTTAGAAATAAAATATTATAAAAAATATTTCTAACTTCTGTAAAGAAAATATTTCTTATAAAATATCCACACACATAAATTACATCATTGGTATTTGACTACGTTAAAGAATTTAAGATTTCAAAATGCACAAGTAAAGAGACAGAGCTCATTCTGGGGGTAGATGACTCAATTACATACATATGACAAGGGATTAATTTCAAGAATGTATAAGTATCCCTGAAATTTATAATTATCAAAAATAACTAAAAGCATTCTAAAATTATTAAGAAAAATAAAAACACCTAATAGAGAAATGGCTAAAAAACAAGACAAATCACAGAATAGAAAATATACATGAGTAATCAGAAAATGTAAATTAAAACCACACTAGATATTGTTATTCACTCATCAGATTGGCAATAAATAAAACTTCTGACAAACTCAAGTACGGTTACTAGGTGAAGCCACAGGTAGGAAGTTAATGGATATAAACGTTTTAAGAAAATGTTGACATTAGCAAATTTGAATTGGCACACACACTAAATGCATTTCCACTTCTAGATCTATATTCTAATAAATTTCTTGCACATTCATGTTGTTTTGAGCCTTTGAGTCTATTCTGACTCATAGCGACCCTACGGGACAGAGTAGATTTGCTCCATAGGGGTTCCAAGTCCATAATCTTTACAGAAACAGATTGCCACATCTTTCTTCCAAAGAGCAGATTCATAGGGAGATATTAAAAAATAGTATAATATTTTTGCTTATACTAAGATAATGGTATTGTTTGTAATAGCAAAAACAAGGCAAAACAGCATCCGATTATAATTAAGTTACATTTTAAACTTAATGATATAAATCTGAAGCACTTTTTAAAAGGAGATTTAAGGTCTTACATGAAGATATTTCATGAAAAGAAATATTGTAAATCAATGATGTAAATATATCTTAATGAGGTAGAGAAAGAACAAAAAACAAGGTTAAAAATACAACAGAAAATTTACAAAGTCCAGAAATCAATGAAAAAAAACACACAAAGTTGATTCTGTGGAACATACTTAAAAACTGATAAACTCTGAGGAAAAAAAAACACTATCAATATTAGGGATACAGAAAAAGACATTACTATTATATATATACATTTATATATACATTATATATATATATAATATATATACATTATATACACATATATATAATATATATACATTATATACATATATATGTATATATATATACATTATATATGTATATACACACACAGGCATACATGTATGTATGTACATGTAAGGATAACTATATTTTGAACTCTACAACTTTACAAAAATTGATAGAAAAATATCAAAATAGTTCTATTAAGGAAATTAAGAAATACATTGATATATATCTATATATAGACATTTAGCTAAATTGATAGCTTCATAAACTAGCCAAATGTTCTTTAGGATCTGAACATCATTTGAGATAATTCAATAAATTAAAAGGAAAAGGTAGAAAAGCCATAAGCACCTCTCAATAGATGCAGAAAGAATATTTGATAATAAAAAAATCATGATAAATATTCTTAATAAACTAAGAATGGAGGAAGTTCTTTAAATGTGATAAGTGATATATGCAAAAAATTACAGCATACAACACACATAAAACAAAAGTAAACAAAACTGGTTGGTCATATGTTGAAACTGTCTTGCTGGTATTGTAAGAAAGTCAAGTTTTTCAGCCTTTACCCTTGTACTTATGGCGATAGGCAGTACAGTAAGGCAAAAAAAGAAAGAAATGGAAGACATAAGATTGGAAATACTTTAATAAAACTTTCATTAATTTATAGATGACAATATTACATCCATAGAAAACTCAAAATAAACTAGAAATAAAGAAATTGTTTAGTGAAGAAAAGATCTGAGTCACAAAGTATACACACTATCAACAAATAAAAGTTAAATTTTAATGTTGATGTTATTACAATGGTGTAAAAACTTCTAAAATAAAATAAAAAAATCTAACAAAAGTAAGCCAGACCTCTACATTAAATATTTCCAATATTATTAAAAGAAATTGAGAAAGACAAATAAATTGAGTGTTATACCATGCAAATAGATTATAACACTCATTACTCTAAAGATATTATTTCTCCCTGAATGAAGCCATAGATTTATTGAAATTGTAATGGAAAATCAACTTATTTGGAAAGTTTACTGTAAAATTAATATAAAATAAAAAGTACCAAGGTTAACCAATTCACTCTTAAAAAGGAAGAATATGGGAAGACTTTCTATACCAGCTATTAGTAATTATAAAGCTACAGAAGTTAAAGAATGTGATATTGACACAAGATGAATGAAATAATAGAATAGAATACAGAACTTAGAAATTACTCAAGCATCTGATTTACAGAAAATTTTGTATGGGAGTACAATATTTAAAAGGTGGAATTTCAAAAAATAGTGCTGGGTTCACTGGATAGCTATATGAAAAGAAATTGAAAGTTGGATGCCCTGGTAAATGTTACTTTTATCTCTTACCATTACTTATGCAGTAAAATCCTGAACATATTTTAAGACAGTTCTGCAGTAGATTATATGAGAAAAAATAAACCCATACTAGGTGGATTGAAGAGAGGGATAGAACTTACTAAATTCACAAATAATCTTTTTTACATTTATTTAATTTTATTTAACCTTCTTCTTGTGGTGTGCTGGTAGATGGTTAATAGCTATCAGTCTGAAAAATAAAAGATGTATGTGTGTGTGTGTATGTATGTATTTCCAGTTGCCATAGAGAATGTGTAGCACAAAATATAAAAATAATAATCATACAATACTTATAGTAAATTATTATAGCCAATCAATTATCACAAAATGGTTTTGTTGATTTTTGCTGAATTATTTTATCTGTATCCAATCTATATACATGATTTGACAAATTGAATTGTATTCCAATCTACTAACTCTATTCACAATAAATTCGTTGTTAATAAATCTGATATGTGATCTACTATTATACTACTTATCATTAAGCTGAATGCTACTAATCGAACTGAAACCACTTTCAGCTGTACCACTAGAATCAATAATCTTCTAAGTTTAATCTTCATTATTAACATCTCCGTCAGTTTAAGCCTAGACAATCAGCAAACAGTAAGGTAAGCCCTTGTTGTACCATTTGCCAGCTTCTTCACTGTAAATACCCCCACCATGGCTCTTTTCTAGCTACCAAATTAATAGCAATGAATGTGGAGCTGGGAAGAGATGTGCAATAGCACATCATTATATAGCATATGTACCATCCAGATACAACCAGCAATCTCTCAAAAGTATAGAAACCAGAAAAAGTTAGTAAAAATGATTAGGAAGTAATGAGTTTTAAGTATTCTTTTGCTTGCAGTTTAATTTACATGAAGACAGAATATTTATTAAAGATAACCAGATCGCCATTGCCAATGATCATTGTATTTTCATATTGAAAATCATAAATGAATGAGTAGGTGTTGAGGATATTTGGCTATTATGAATACCATTTATTAAATACTCATGTTCTGACTGTGTTAATTTTATATATATATATACACATACCTATATACATATGTATACATACATACATGTATACATATACACACACACACACATGCATAGCCCTGGTTGCACAGTAGTTAAGAGCTCAGCAGCTAACCAAAAGGTTGGCAGTTCGATTCCACCAGCCACTCCTTGGAAACCCTACGGGGTAGTTCGACTCTGTTCTATAAGGTCACTATGAGTCAGAATCAACTCGACGGCAACAGATTTGGTTTGGCATATATATGTATAACATATATATATGTATGTGTGTATGTGTCCTAATTATCTAGTGCTGCTATAACAGAAATACCACAAGTAGATGGCTTTAACAAAGAGAAGTTTTTTCTCTCATAGTCCAGTAGGCTACAAGTCCAAATTCAGGGCATCAGCTCCAGGAGAAGGCTTTCTCTCTCTCTCGGCTCTGGAGGAAGGTCCTTGTGATGTCTCAGTCTTCCCTTGGTCTGGGAGCATCTCAGTGCAGGAACCTCAGGTCCAAAGGATGCACTCAGCTCCCGGTACTGCTTTCTTAGTGGCATGAGGTTCCCATGTGTCTCTGCTTGCTTCTCTCTTTTATATCTCAAAAGAGATTGGCTTAAGACACTATCCAATCTTGCATACCTCATCAGTATAACTGCCGCTAATCCATCTTGTTAGATCATGGTGATTGAATTTACAACACATAAGGAAATCACATCATAAAACAAAATGGTACACAATTATACAATACTGGAAATCATGACCCAACCAAGTTGACAGATATTTTGGGGTTTTGGGCGGACACAATTCAATCCATGACACTGTGTGTGTGTATATATATATGTATATATATATATATATATATATATATATATATATATGGGGGTGAGTGCACTATATATTTATATGCCGATGCATATTTACACACACACACATGCAAATGGAGCCCTGGTGGTGCAGTGGTTAAGAGCTATGACTACTAACTAAAAGGTCGAATCCACCAGGTGCTTCTTGGAAATCCTATGGGGCAGTTCTACCCTGTCCTATAGGGTCACTATGGGTCAGAATCGATTTAAAAGCAATGGGTTTTCTTTTCTTTATACAAATACTTGTGTGTGTATATGCACTGTGTGAGTGTATATTCACTTCATTCTCATAGAAAAGCTGAGTTAGGTACTCTATTTTACCATTTTGCCAAAGTGTTTCAAATAGGTTAAGGCTTCCCTCAAGTTTACACATCTAATTAGTGACAGAGCAAATATTTCAATAAGTTCCATCCACTGAAACCCGATGCTCTTCACTAATGCATCACACAACCTCCATATACATTCTATGGAAAATCTTAGGGAACTAACCAAATATTTAATGAGTGTGAACTACTTAGCAGACAACATTCTAGGTATGGTGATAAAGCAATGAAGACAATAAAGTACATGACTTCATGGAGTTCAAATTCTTGCATAGAAGCTGATTATAAAATAGATAATAAACAAGTAAATAACTGACATGGTACGCGGGAAAAAAGCAAGGTAAAACTACAGGAAATTCTAGGATAAAAGGATTTACTGTTTCATGCAAGGTTGTCAGGGATGCTTATTCAACCTTGTAGAGTGTTGTTGATATTGACTAGTATTTACTACACTCTAGCAGTATGGGAGACAAATTAGGAACTAAAAAAAAAATGCATTAGAGTTTAGATCTTCAATGATCTTATAGCCTAAGTGAGAAACAATCTTTTCATCCATAAGTAACAAAGCTGACAGTAAGACTATAGATGAAGTAATTTTAATTTTATTTCAGGTGAAATATATTGAAAGAGTTCAGAGAAGGTGGTAGCAGCAATGGTCACGGCTAGGCTTTATGGAAGTATAGGGTTTTATCCAGATCCAAAATAAGTGGAAAATTTGGAAGAAGAATATGAAGAGGAAACCAAATTTGAAATTAGTATTTTATATATAACAAAATCTGGGATAAGCACTTCACATATATTTAGCTCAGGTAATGCTACCATTCCTATGGTTTTCATGGGCGTTTTTTTTTTTTTTTTTTCTTGGAAGTAGATTAGCAAGTCTTTCTTTCTAGTCTGTCTTGGTCTTGAAACTCCACTGAAACCTGTCCACCTTGTGGGACCCTACTGATATTTGAAATACTGTTGGTATACCTTCCAGCATCACAGCAACATGGAAGCCCACAATAAACTGAGAGACAGGTGGAGGACTAAGCTGTGCCTGATCCAAGCCATGTGCCATGTTATAGATTGCTTTTGTGTGGCCTTTCTAGCCATGGTCTTGTAAATCGCACCCAAGTGATTGGGCGGGCCTCTGCAGATGTAGCCCACCAAAAGGACTGGCTAGTTTGGCCATCCCGCTAGGCTTGAAATAAATCATCCTAAAGGCAGAAGAGAGCAGAATCTCACCACCACCAAGGAAGAAGAGCCAGTACGTCCTTTGGACCTGGAATCCCTGCACTGAGAAGCCCCTGAAACCAGAAGACAGAGAGAGAGACAGAGAGAGAGAGAGAACAGTAACATTAAAGGTAGTGAGACCCGGCATCAGAGACCTGGCAACAGAGATCTGGCTGCAGGAGATGGAGCAGTGAGTTTCTTGGCCCACAGAGAGAGAAAGCTGAGTGCCTTTGAACAAAGGCCTAGGGCCAGGGAGAGGCATGCCTTCGAGCAAGGCTGGGAAGAGACTGTCCTGACGGAAGAACAGAATCCTTGAGTGTCCCTGAGCCTGAATTGTAACCTGTTTCTTCCCTAATAAACTCCTTAAACTTGACTATTGTCTATGAGTTTTGTGTGACCATTGCAATGAATTATTGAATGTAGCAGAGAAGTAGAGAGTGCTGTAGGAGGGACAATTGGTGTTAGAGCTGGTAAAGATGGCAGAGAAAAGAGGCACTTCTGATCCCTGCCTCATAGAAATCAGTCTTGGGCTGTTGATCTTGAGTCCCCTTCCTCTTGTGAAGATAGAAGAGGTAAGATACCATCCCCATGCCATTTTTACACCAGGTATTTTCAATTGCCTCACATGCATGCAAAAACTGAGCAATAAAAAATAACCAAAGAGGTATTTATGCATTTAAATCACACTGTTGGCCAAGAATATCGAATATACTATGGACTTCCAGAAGAACGGACAAATCTTATCTTGGAGGAAGTACAATCAAAATGCTCATTAGAAGTGAAGATGATGAGACTTTGTCTCACTTACTTTGGACATGTGATCAGGAGGGACAAATACTGGAGAAGGATATCATGCTTAGTAAAGTAGAGCATCATCAGAATAGATGAAGACGTTCAATGAGATGGATTGACACAGTGGCTGCAACAATAGGCTCAAACATAACTGCTATTGAGAGGATGGTGCAAGACCAGGCAATGTTTTGTTCTGTTATACATGAGGTCTCCATAAGTCAGAGCTGACTCCATGACATGTAACAATAACAAAAACAAATGCTATCATCTCTCAAGAAGATGCTACAATCCCTATTTCAAAGTTATATGAATCACCTTTACAAGTAGCAAGTTTGGCATCTACATCTGTTTTGTTTTCCAAACTTTAAAAGCAATGTACTGATTTTTACGGTAGAGAGTTTTAGTTAAATATGCATTTGAATACCTTTATGCACTGTGAGACACCCCACCCCCCAAGTTGCCATGGGCCTTCACAGCACAAGTTTCATACACATATATCTATGTCTGACCCTTTAACCATTCTAATTGTGTATCCCTGCTTCACAACATGCTGCAAATTATTAGAGAAGGAAGCCTAGTTTTGGGATTAACAATCAAAAGTAGAAATATATCTGATTTTTGAGAATATCCACCCAACTGCCACTCAAGGAGAGAAGATATCAAACATATCAAACTTATCTGGTAAATTTGGCCATTTTCTAGTTTCTTATGTTTTTGAGACATAACTTCTTTTTTTTTAGTTGTACTTTTGATGAAGGTTTACATAACAAACTAGCTTCTCATTAAACAGGTAGTACACATATTGTTTTATGACATTGGTTACCAACCCCAGGACGTGTCATCACTCTCCCCTCTTGAACTTGGGTTCCCTATTATCAGCTTTTCTGTCTCCTCCTTCCTTCTAGTCTTTGTCCCTGGGCTGCTGTGCCCCTTTAGTCTCATTTTGTTTTATGGGCCTGTCTAATCTTTGGATGAAGGGTGAACTTCAGGAGTGACTTCATTACTGAGATAAAAGGGCCATAATCTCAAGGTTTCTCCAGACTTTCTCAGGCCAGTAAGTCTGGTCTTTTTTTTTTTTTTTTTTGTGAGTCAGAATTTTGTTCTACACTTTTTTTCAGCTCTGTCCAGGACCCTCTATTGTGATTAGTGTTAGAACCAGTCAGTGGTGGTAGCTGGGCACCATCTAGTCACACTGGATTCAGTCTGGTGGAGGCCCTGGTAGTTGTGATCCATTAGTCCTTTGGACTAATCTTTCCATTGTGTCTTTAGTTTTCTTCATTCTCCCTTGCCCCAGAAGGGGTAAGACCAGTGGAGTATCTTAGATGGCCACTCACAGGCTTTCAAGACCCAAGACACCACTCAAGCAGGTATAATGTAGAATATTTTGTTTATAAACTATGCTATGCCAATTGAGCTAGATGTTTCCTGGGACCATTGTCCCCACATCCCTCAGCCCAGCAATTTGGTCCTTAAGTGAGTTTGGATGTGTCTATGGAGCTTTCATGACCTTGCCTTGTAAAAGTGGTGCTGGCTTCCCCAGTATTGTGTACTGTCTCATGCTTCATCAGAGTTACCACTTATCTATTATCTATTTATTTTCCATTCTCACCCCTCCCCTCCCTCGTAACCATCAAAGATTGTTTCTTTTTGTGTGTAAACCTTTCCATGAGTTTCTATAGTAGTGCTCTCATACAATACTTGTCCTTTTGTGACTGACTTATTTCACTCAGCATAATGCCCTCCAGATTCATCCACATTGTGAGATGGTTCGCAGATTCATCATTGTTATTTATTGTTGCATAATACTCCATTGTGCGTACATACCATAGTTTATTCATTCATCTGTTGATAAACATCTAGGTTGTTTCCATCTTTTTGCTATTGTGAACAACGCTGCAATGAACATGGAAGTGCATATGACTATTCATGTGACAACTTTTATTTCTCTAGGATATATTCCTAAGAGTGGGATTGCTAGATTGTATGGTATTTTTATCTCTAGCTTTCTAAGAAAGTGCCATATCATTTTCCAAAATGGTTGTATCATTTTGCATTCCCACCAGTGGTGCACAAGAGTTCCGATCTCTGACTTCCAGGCAACATGGCACTAAAAACAGAAGCACCATGCCATCCCTCCACAGCAAAGATCCAAAAAACTAAGTCAAACAGGGACACACGTAAATCCTGAAACCCTAAGCATCAAATGAAGAGATAAAGAACTCAGCCAAGCACCGAATGGAATAAGAAACTGACCGAGAACACAGACTGAAGAGAGATAATGCAGAGGTCCCTTATCAGCTAATGCAACACGGATCTACCATCTTGGACTCCTATCAGAAATTGGTGAACCAGGGGTATGAGAAAGCAGCTTCACAGAGTTTCTAACAGGAGACAGAACAACCAGTAACCAGCGATATATGCTTTTCCACCCCTGACCCTTCTTCATCCCCACTCGGCCTCCTCTGCTTTCTGTGGCAACACTCTCTTGGCCGGGAAGCATCAGTTTCACCCTGGAGCCCCTTGGATTCCACCTGTTCCCACTGGCCGGCTCCCTGAGTGCCATTTGTTGGCTGCTGGTGTTGCTTTTTTCTGCATCTTTAAATTTCTTCCTTACCTCTCACCACTCCCCCAAATTTCTCTCAAATACATGGCTCTATGTGCCGTTTTTGCTTCTTCATGAAAGGCTGCAGGGTGCAGCTCAACTGAGGGACTGATTTCCGGCCTGGGCCACTGCCGGGGTGGGACGCCATGGGCTTTTTTTGCTTTTTTGTTCTGGTTTGTTCTCTTTTGATTTGAATTGTTTGTTTGTTTTCTTTTTCTTTTATCAGCTTGGGAGCCCCTTCTGGCCAGGCAGTGCTGCGTGGCTTGAGAGCTACTCCCTTACTCTCTGCAGACACAGTGACCTCCCTAGGTGCATTTCTTTTTTCTATTTTTTTTTTCTGTTTCTTTGTTATGTTCTCTTTTTCCCTTTTTGTCTTTCTTTATTTTCAGTTTCTCTTCTCTCTATATTTACCTTCTCTTCCTGGATCCTGTATACCTGCCGCTGTGTGACAGCTCTACCCCTTTTAGCCAGGTTGTACTTCATGGCCTGGAAGCAACTTCCCCAGTCCTACTAGCCACACTGGTTGGATACTTGGGGGATTTTTTTTTTCTTTTTTCTTTAATATTTATTTTTTCATTTTTTCCTTTTGCCCTTTTTCTTTTTATTTTTCTCCATTTCTCAGTCTTTCATCTCTCCACTCCAACAGTAAGCTCCCTTAGCACACTTTTTTGTTGTTTGTTTGTGTATGTTTTCGAATCCTGTTCCTCGCTCCCCTCTCTCTTCTTTCCCATGCACATCTTAGCTCCACACATCACAAACTCCCCCCCGATGCTGCCTACCTGCACTGTGCACTGAACACAACAACCCCAAGCAGCACATGCATAGCCTCACAGAACCTGCCCTGCACTGATTCCTGGCCTGTCCTACCAGCCCTGATACATGCCACAAACAACCCATCCCAGCAACTCCCCTTCAGTTGGACCTGCCCTGCTGTACCATACCTGAGTGACTGACCCTACCCATTGGAGCAGGAGGTGAAAAGTATCATGCCCATAGATGAGCAAACAATAAAGAATGCACAGCCAGCCTTCTCAGACATAACCAAATAAAAGAAAAAAGCAGGATGAAACAAACGTATCTACAATCAATAAACAAGGAAAATAACTACTGAATGCCCTGAAGACAGCAGACAATATCAAAACATTTACAAAAATGGGACAGGATGGTTCCAGTAGGCATCCAAAATAAAACACCAGGTGACTTTCCAGTTGAAGAAAAGGCACCAGAAGTACCTGATAAGGAATTCAAATTTTTAATACTCACAATAGTCCAAGACTTGAAGCAAAAAGCAGACAAAAATGAGGAAAAAATAGACAAATTCATGGAAAAGGCAGACAAATTCATGGAAAGTACAGACAAAAAAAAGGAAGAATTCAAGAAAATAATACAGGAAAAAAATGCTAAAATAAATTCACAACTAGAAATCATACAAAAATAATTAGAAATCCAAAAGATAAACAGCAAGATTTCAGAAATGGACAGTGTCACAGAAGCGCTGAGGAGCAGGTTTGAAATGATGGGAGACAGGATCAGTGAAATTGAAGACAAACATTTGGATACAACCCTGATTGAGGAAAACTCAGAAAAAAGAACAAAGAAAAATTAAGAAACCTTGAGAATTATGTGGGGTACAATCAAAAACAAAAATCTGTGAGAGACTGGAGTTCCAGAACAGGGGGAGAAAACAGAAAACACAAAGAGGATCAAGAAGAATTGTTGATAGAAAACTTCCCCAATATCATGAAACATGAAAACCTGACCATCCAAAAAGCTCAATGAACACCATATAGGATAGACCCCAAAAGAAAATCATCAAGGCATATCATAATCACATTCACTAGAACCAAAGACAAACAAAGAATCCTGAGAGTAGCTCAAGAAAAACAAAAAAATCATATAAAGAGGAGAAACAATAAGACTAAGCCCAGATTATTTGGCAGAAACCATGCAGGCAAGAAGGCAACGGGATGACGTATATAAAACTTTGAAAGAAAAAAAAAATTTCCATCCAAGAATAATATATCCTGCAAAAGTCTCATTCAAATATGATGGTGAAATTAGGTCATTTACAGATAAACAGAAATTAAGTGAATATGTAAATATCAAACCAAACTTACAAGAATTAGTAAAGGGAGTTCTTTGATCTGAGAACAAACAACATCAGACCACAGGCTGAATCTAGGACACGGATTGTACCAGCCAGATACCAAACTAGGAAATGAACTCTCAAGGACTATCCAAATCCAAAAGAATTACAACAGGGATCCAGAGAGGTTAATCTGTAAATGACAACAACATCAGAACAATAAAAGAGGGAATAAACAGTTTAGGTATAGAACCTTCTAATGGAGAGGAAGGCAAGGTGATACCAAGTAATAATAGACTGGTTCAAACCTAGGAAGATAAGGGTAGATTTCAAGGTAACCACAAAGAAAGTTAACAAATCTACTCATCAAAATAAAGAAGAAAATCATAAAGTCTCAGTAAAACCAAAACCTATAAATGCAAAGGAAATGAAAAACAATCGACAAACAAAAGGAATTCAGCACAGGAGAGTAAGAGGAACAAAGAAAATGTCATCACCACAAAAAAAAAAAAAAAGCACTAAAAAATGACAGCAATAAACTCACACCTATCGATAATTACACTGAATGTAAATGGCCTAAATACACCCATAAACAGATGCAGAGTGACAGAATGGATACAAAAAACAGGATCCATCAATATGCTGTCTATAAGAGACACACCTTAGAAACAAAGACATGAATTTATTAAAAATCAAAGGTTGAAATAAATATATCAGGCAAACAGCTACCAAAAAACAGCAGGAGTGGCAATAGTAATCTCAGATAAAATAGACTTTAAAACAAAATCCACCATAAAAGACCAAGAAGAAGACTATATGATGATTAAGGGGACAATCCATCATGAAGACATAACCATAACAAACATCTACCCACCCAATGACAGGGCTCCAAAATACATAAAACAAACTCTAACAGCACTGAGAAGAGAAATTGACAGTTCCACAATAATACTAGGATACTTCAACACACCATTCTTGGTAAAGGACAGTACATCTAGAATGAAACTCAACAAAGATACTGTCATGGATTGAATTGTGTCCCCCCAAAAATATCTGTCAACTTGGCTAGGTCATGACTCCCAGTATAGTATGATTGTTTAATCTGATGTGATTTCCTTATGTGTTGGAAACTCTATCACTATGATGAGGTTATATGTGATCTCCTCATGTGTTGTAAACTCTATCACTATGATGAGGTTATACTGATGAAGTATACAAGATTTAACTGTGTCTTAATCCCATCTTGTCTGAGATATAAAAGAGAGAAGTGAACAGAGACACACGAGAACCTCATACCACCAAGAAAGCAGTGCTGGGAGCAGAGTGCGTCATTTGGACCTGAGGTTCCTGTGCAGAGAAGGTCTCAGAACAAAGGAAGATTGATGATACGGACCTTCCTCCAGAGAGAATAGAGAAAGTGTTCCCCTGGAGCTGATGCCCTGAATTTGGACTTGTAGCCTACCGATATGTGAGAGAATAAACTTCTCTTTGTTGAGGCCATCCACTCATGGTACTTCTGTTAGAGCAGCACTAGATGACGAACACAGATACAGAAGACTTAAGGGCACAAGGAGCCAACTTGGCCTCATAGACATATATAGATCACTACAACCAACAGCTGCAAAGTAAACATTCTTTTCCAATGTACATGGAATGCTCTCCAAAATACATCACATCTTAGGCCACAAAGCAATCCTAGCAAGATCCAAAGCATGGAGATAATACAAAGTATCTTCTCTGACCACAACAAGATCAAGGTAGAAATTAACAACAGGAAGAGCAAGGGAAAAAAAAAAAAAAAACATGGAAACTGAACAACACCCTGTTTACACATCAGTGGGTAATAGAAGAAATCAGAGATAGAATCAAAAAATTCCTAGAATCAAATGAGAATGAAAACACATCATATCAAAAACTTTGGGACATTCCAAAGGTAGTTCTGAGGACAATTTATAACAATAGACACACACATCAAAGAAGAAGCAGACAAAATCAAAACATTTCAAAAAAAAAAAAAAAGCCCTCAGTCACTAGAAGAAAGGAAACAAAGAAGATCAGAGCAGAAATAAATGAAATAGAGAATAGAAAAACAATTGAAAGAATCAACAAAATCAAAAGTTGGTTCTTTGAAAGGATCAACAAAATTGGCAAACCACCGGCCAGAGTGACAAAAGAAAAATAGGAGAAGACACAAATAACCTAAATAAGAAATGAAATGGGGAATATTACAACAGACCCAACTGAAATAAAAAGGATTATAACAGAGTATTATGAAAAACTATACTGCCACAAATTTGAAAACCTAGAGGAAATGGATAAATTTCTAGAAACACTCTACCTACCAAACTACATCAAAGTGATATTAAAAATCTGAACAGATGCATAACAAGAGAAGAGATTGGAAAGGTAATTAAAAAAAAAAAAAAAACTCCCAACAATAAAACCCTGGCCCAGATGGCTTCACTGGAGAATTATACCAAATATTCAGAGAAGAGCTTATACCAGTACTACTCAAACTATTTCAAAACATAGAAAAGGAAGAGATACTTCCAAATTTATTTTATGGAGCCAGCATAACCCTGATACCAAAACCAGGCAAAGACACCAAAAAAAGAAAATTATAGACCAATGTCTCTCATGAATATAGATGCAAAAATTCTCAACGAAAATCTAGCCAATAGAATTCAGCATCATATCAAAAAAATAATACAGCAAGACCAAGTAGGATTCATACCAGGTACGCAAGGATGGTTCAACATTAGAAAATCAATCAACCTAATCTACCACATAAATAAAAGGAAAGAAAAGAATCCCATGATCATCTCAATTGATGCAGAAAAGGCATTTGACAAAGTCCAACACCCATTTCTGATAAGAACTCTCAATCAAATAGGTATGGAAGGGAAATTTCTCAACATAATAAAGGGCATCTGTGCAAAACCAACGGCCAACATCATTCTCAATGGAGAGAGGCTGAAAACATTCCTCTTGAAAACAGGAACAAGACAAGGATGCCCTTTATCACCACTCCTATTTAACATTGTGCTGGAAGGTCTAGCTAGAGCAATAAGGCAAGAAAAAGAAATAAAGGGCATCCAAATTGGTAATGAAGAAGTTAAACTGTCTCTGTTGGCAGATGATATGATACTATACATATAAAACCCTAAAGACTCCACGAGAAATCTACTGGAACTAATAAAAAGATTCAGCAGAGTAGCAGGATACAAAATAAACATACAAAAATCGGTTGTACTCCTATACACCAATATAGAGAACAATGAAAAGGAAATCAGGAAAACAGTACCATTTTTAATAGCCCCTAAAAAAACAAAATACTTAGAAATAAATCTAACCAGAGATGTAAAAGACCTATACAAAGAAAACTACAAAACTCTACTGCAAGAAACCAAGAGATCTACATAAATGGAAAAACATACCATGTTCATGGATAGGTAGACTCAACATTGTGAAAATGACAATTCTACTGAAAACAATTTACAAATACAATGCAATCCCGATCCAAATACCAACAACATTCTTTAAAATGATGGAAAAATGAATCATTAACTTTATATGGAAAGGGAAGAAGCCCTGGTTAAGTAAAGCACTATTGAAGAAGAATAAAGTAGGAGGACTTGCACTACCTGACCTCCCCTACAGCCTCTGTAACATCTGTTATTTTCTCTTTTCTTGATTCATGCCAGTAATGCTGGGTGAGGTGTTATCTAATTGTGGTTTGGACTTGCATTTCTGTAATGGCTGGTGATTGCGAGAATTTCCTCACGTGTCTGTTAGCTGCTTGAATGTCTTTTTTGGTGAAGTGTGTGTTCATTTCCTTTGCCAATTTTTTAATTGGATTATTTGTCTTTTTGTTGTATAGGTGTTGGATTTTCTTGTAGATTTTAGAGAATAGACCTTTGTCTGACTTGTGCTGTCCAAAATTTTTTTCCCAGTCTGTAGGTTCTCTTTTTACTCTTTGTGAAGTCTTTTGATGATCATAAGTGTTTAATTTTTAGAATATCCCAGTTATCTAGCTTAGCTTCTGGAGTTTGTGTGTTATTGGTTATGGTTTGTATCCTGTTAATGCAGTGTATTAGAGCCTCTAGCGATCCTATTTCTTCTATGATATTTATAGTTTGGGCTTTATATTTAGGTCTTTGATGCATTTCGAATTAGTTTTGTGTATGGTGTGAGGTATGGGTCCTGTTTCACTTTTTTGCAGATGGACAGTGAATTTTGGCAGCACCATTTGTTAATTAAAGATTGTCTTTTCCCCCATTTGATGGACTTTGGACCCTTGTCAAAGATCAAGTGAACTTTGGTGGATGGATTTACGTCTGGGTTCTCAATTCTATTCCACTGGTCAGTGTATCTGTCACTGTACCAGTACCAGGCTGTTTTGAATACTGTAGCTGTATAGTAGGCTCTGAGGTCAAGTAGTGCAAGTCCTCCTACTTTATTCTTATTCAATAGTGCTTTACTTAACCAGGGCTTCTTCCCTTTCCATATAAAGTTAATGATTAGTTTTTCCATCTATTTAAAGTATGTCATTGGTATTTGGACCAGGATTGCATTGTATTTGTAAATTGCTTTGGGTAGAATTGTCATTTTCACAGTGTTGAGTCTACCTATCCATGAGCATGGTATGTTTTTCCATTTATGTAGATCCCTTTGGGTTTCTTGCATTAGTGTTTTGTAGTTTTCTTTGTATGGGTCTTTTACAGCACTGGTTAGATTTATTACTAAGCATTTTATTTTTTTAGTGGCTATTAAAATGGCATTGTTTTCTCTGATTTCCTTTTTGTCATTCTCTTTATTGGTGTATAGGAGTCCAACTGATTTTTGTATGTTTATCTTGTATCCTGCTACTGTGCTGAATCTTTCTATTAGTTTCTGTAGTTTTTTTGTGGAGTCTTCATGGTTTTCTATCTATCGTATTATATCATTCACAAATAGAAACAGTTTAACTTGTTCACTACCAGTTTGGATGCCCTTTGTTTCTGTTTCTTGCCTTATTACTCTAGCTAGGACCTCCAACACAATGTCAAATAGGAGTTGTGATAAAGGGCATGCTTGTCTTCTTCCTGTTCTTAAGGGGAATGTTTTCAGCCTCTCTCCATTAAGAATGATGTTGGCTGTTGCTTTTGCATAGATGCCCTTTATTATGTTGAGAAATTTTCCTCCCAAGCTGCAAAAAGCAAAAGAAAACAAATAAACAAACAAAGCAAAACAAATAAAAAAAAAAAAAATCATGGTGATCCCACCAGCGTGGCATTCTGGACTGCGGAGCAGTTCCCCAGCTGAGCGGAGCCTCACAGCCTGTCAAGAAGAACAAGGATGGCACATGGAGCTAGGTGTTCAAGACAAAATAGAGGGAGGAGGTGAGAGGCAGAGAAGAAGCTAAAAAAAGCAACACCAGCAACAAAAAAATGGCACTGAAGGAGCTGGCTGGTGTGGGCAATGTGAATCCAAGCAACGCGGAGCTGGCACCTCCCAGCTGAGCAACCACAGCCAGTTGGGGAGCAGTGTAGGTAGAGCAGAAGGAAGAAGTGTGGGGGGTGAGAAAGCATATATCGCTGGTTACCGGGTGGTCTGTCTCCTGCTGGGAGCTCTGTGAAGTTGCTTTCCTGTACTCCCTGTCCACAAATCTCCAACAGGAGTCCAAGATGGCAAACCAGTGCTGCGTTAGCTGATAGGGGACCTCTGCTCATCTCTCTCCTCGTTCTCTGTTCTCTGTCAGGTCCTTATTCCATTTGGTGCTTGGCTGAGTTCTTTATCTCTTCATTTGATGCTTTGGGTTCCAGGACTGACGTTTGTCTCTGTTTTACTTAGTTTTTCAGGTCTTTCCTGTAGAGGGACAGCATTGTGCTTCTGTCTATAGTGCCATATTGGCTCCGCCCCTGAGAAGTAACTTCTATTTATTCAGAATCAGATTTCCTTCTCTCAAATTCACTGAAAGATTTCCTTCTCTTCCCATTGACATGGAAGATGATATGATCCTGTGGTCAAATTTACTTTATAAAGAAACTTCCCATATGGTTATTTGTTAATTTTCACAACAAACTGTGAGTGATACACAAGGAGGAAATATGTTGTTTGCCACATAAAAAAGATGATAATGAAATCTAGACTTTCCTTTTTTGAGAAAAAAAATACCAATAATTGTTTTCACTAATTCAGATTTTGACTTAGAATTCAGCACTTCTTGTTACACAGCAAAATGCATTAGTAAACCAAATTTTCAAGAATTCCTAATTGCTCCTCCTTTGAAATAAAAAAAAAAAACATATTCTCATTTTTGTTTGTGTATTTAAATCTTTCCTGAAAGAATGCAAACTACTTCCAAAGATGAAAACAAACACACACACGCACGAAACTTAAATGTGAGACAAGAAAATAGATCATTACAAGCGGCTGTAAAAACAGGCGACATAAGTGGTGGTTCCATGCTGCTTGGTCTCTCTAGGAGATTAGTTTATAACTTACTTACGATGACTGAAAAACTAGACAATCCATTGAACTTATCCTTTCTCTGATTCTTATTTTGTTTTTTTTTAAATTTTATTCTAAAATTGTGTTCTTTCTCCTATCAGTTTTTGGTGAAATGAATCTTGAGATTAGATTCAAGATGGAAATACCCAGTGTGTCTCAGACTAGGGGTTCAGTGAAAAAGAAACTGATTTCTGAGATACAGGCAGGTTCGGAGTCAGATAACTCACTGAGGCAACAAGAGAAAAAGGGGCTTTAATATTATGTAAAAGATGAGTACCCCATATACTTTTTTTTTATACAAGTAATCAGCAGTACGATATAATCACTGTGGTATATTATAAATACTATGACACAACAACAACAACAACAAAATCTTGGGGGTGATATGAGAGAATAAAGATTTAGATGAGGTACTTGGGCAAGGATTCCTGGAGTGGAAAATCTGTGAGCTGAATTTTGAAGGATGAATGAGAACTTGAAAGTTCAGAATAAAGGAAAGGTCAGATGGAGGAGCTTTCTTGGTCCACAAATTTGTGAGAAAGCATTCAGCATTAATTTTTGGATTTGTGGCAAGAGATGAAACTAGGATAATATAGATAATGAAGGACTTGTTTGTCAAGCTGAGTAGTTTGAATTTTATCAAAAATAAAAGAGCAGGGACTCTTCTTGCTACATTTTTTGCATGATTTTATTCTGGAAACATTTTCTCTTGGTCCTGATCATCTGTGCAGTGTGTTACTGCTCTTAGTATCCTCAGTTGTGACTGTCTGCTTTCCCTCAGTGACTTGCCCTGAGCTTTCTCCCTGGCTCATCCAGTCCAGACTGTCTCAGGCAGACAACTGGCTCATTTTGGCCTCATTTGACTCACATTGCCACAACTTGTGGGGTGTAATTAATTGGTTGAAGTCCCAGTAACGTATCTGAGTTGACCGTAGCAGGTGAATCTTGCTGCAAATTTGTATAAGGAAATTGGTTTAAAGATAATCTGACACCTGGAGCTCAGAGGTATTTTCTCACAAAAGAAGGACATTTTTATCACCAGGATCAGAATTAAAGCTGAGCATATTGGTGTCTTAAAAAAGAAAGAAAGAAAGAAAGCTGTGATTTACTTCTTCTTCAGGATAGTCTATGGCTACCACACCTGGGCATCATTGTCAGTGGAGAAAGCAATTTTGAAATTTTTTCAGATCCAAGTGGCTATGGGGAAGATTACAAATAAAAGTGGTATGCATTGTCATTTGCTGTACCAGAGCCTGAATATCTATTTCAAGTTAAAAACTGTGTATTACTTATAGATCATGCAAGAAGGGAGATAGATAAAATCACCTGACTGATTTATTGCATTGTTTAAAAAAATTGAAGAATAAAAAACAAAACAAAACAAAAAAACCCTCCTAGTATCATGCATGCTTTCTTTTTTGTGCTTGATTAGAATTTGTCAAGTCATTTGCTAGTAGTGTTTTTTCTTATCTAATTCCAGAGAAGGGGCTTAATTATCAAGGTAGTCTCAACCTTCTTAATTTTTTCTTATTAATTCAAAACATTTATCTAAGTTTAAGATTCTCACATCTAATTCATATACAATTGGGAGATGCCTATAAGAAATTGATATTATCCTTACACTCTGAGAATATTACAGGGAGGAATTATATTATTTTACACACAAGGAAAAACTTATAGAAAAGGTTTAGTAAGAGTTGGATGGACGAGGTTATTGAGGAGGGCAATCTTTGGGGGAATTAATTAACAAAACTTACACCTACTTTGAATGACTTAGTTGAAGACTTCTGAAGACCAGTTATGAACAGCCTGTCCCTTTAAATTCTACATTCTGTGATTTTACAAGTTCTTAAAATAATTTTTAATTTGACAAGGCACTTTAATGACATGGAACTATAGCTTTTCATGCTTATGATATTTGGCTTCCAGAGGAGCTATATAAGTGTGGACTTTATGTATTCCTTCACATATTAACCAAATATTTACTCATCGCCTTGTCTATTGTATGCCTCTGCTAGTTGTTGAGGACAAAAAAAAACAAACATACACATAACCCCTGACCTCAAGGATTTCAGAGTCTGTTGGGGAGTGTCTTAGTCATCTAGTGCTGTTCCAACAGAAATACCACAAGTGGATGGCTTTAACAAAGAGAAGATTATTCTCTCATAGTCCAGTAGGCTACAAATTCAAATTCAGGACATCAGCTCCAGGAGAAGAATTTCTGTCTCTGTTGGCTCTGGAGAAAGGTCCTTGTGATGCATCAGTTTTTCCTTGGTCTGGGAACTTCTTTGTGCAGGAACCTCAGGTCCAAATGATGTGCTCTGTTCCCGGCACTGCTTTCTTGGTGGTATGAGGTCCCCATGTGTCTCTGCTTGCTTCTCTCTTTTATATCTCAAAAGAGATTGCATTAAGACTCTATCTAATCTTGTCAACCTCATCAGTATTACCTCACCACAGTGATAGAATTTACAACACATATGGAGATCACATATAATCTCATCATAGTGATGGAGTTTACAACACATAAGGAAATCACGTAAGATTACACAATCATACAACACTGGGAATCATGACCCAGCCAAGTTGCTACACACATTTTTTGGGGGACACAATTCAATCCATGACAGGGAGGTAAACTATTTGTAAACAATAATTGAACACAGAGTGATGGCCCCATTTCTTCTTCAAATATGGAAAGAAATTTGCAAAGGCCAACCTACTGATCCTAACCACCAACTAAAATGGATAAGTTACAAAACGTATTTTCTTTAAAGCTCTTCACAAGAACACAAAGAAACTACAAATACCAAACTATATCAACGGTGTAAAAACATGTGACAATGAAAAATTTCCATAGGCAAAAGAAGAAACCAATCAAATTTTTTTTTAATTCTATTTTAGGTGAAAGTTTACAGCTTAAGTTAATTTAGCATACTAAAATTTATACACATATTGTTATGTGACACTAATTGCAATACCTATAATGGGACAACACACTTCCCCTTTCCACCCCAGGTTTCCTGTGTCCATCCAAGCAGCTCCCGTCCCTTCATGCCTTCTCATCCTGCCTCCAGACAGAAGCCACCCATTTGGTCTCATGAATCTGACTGAACTAAGAAGCACAGTCTTCAAGAGTATTATTTTAGGTTTTATATACAGTCTACTCTTTGTCTGAAGAGCGAGCTTTGCATTATGGGGATTGCAACCAATATTATAGAACAATAGCGTATACATTTTTGAATGAGAAATTAACTTGAGCTGTAAACTTTCACCTGAAACACAATTGAAAAAAAAAAAAAAAGAAAGAAAATCTATTCAGCGCTGTTCTACTCTAACACACGTGGGTCACCATGAATCAGAATGCACTTGATGGCACCTAACAACAACAAAAACAACTTTGAGCAAGTAGCTTAAAATCTCTGATACGCCCTCGCTTATAAAAGGTGAAGAAAGACAGTGCTTACCTCATAGAATTGTGGAAGAGGTTAAATGAGATAATCCTTGTAAAGAGCTTAGCCTGGTACCTGGACAGTGATCAGGGAGCTTGGTTCTACAGCCCTGAATCCCTTCTTGTATCCTTCAGGCCTCACATAGTGCCTGGTATTTCAGAGGCATCACTGCATCGAAGTTACACTTTGAACTAACTTGAGGGATGGTCAGTTTAAATGACTGAGAAATAAAAATTATAAAAATGCTCTTTTTCCCCCCAAAACTGAAAAGTTGTTTTCTTGATTATAAGAAGAAAGCATGCTAATTGCAAAATTACAAGAATAAGTAAAATTACTAACAACCAGCGTGACTATATAATTTATCATACAAACAGGAACACTTTCGAGAGCGAATGGGGACAAACCAGGACATGTGGGCACTCCACTTACAAGTCACACTCTCCAGAAATAGCCAGTGGATGTTTTTGTTGCATATATTTCTATTCTTTTTTCCCCTTCTATGCTTTGACTCGGAAACCCTGGTGGCATAGTGGTTAAGTGCTACGGCTGCTAACCAAAAGGTCGGCAGTTCAAATCCACCAGCTGCTCCTGGGAAACCCTATGAGGGAGTTCTACCCTGTCCTATAGTGTTGCTGAGTCAGAATCGACTTGAAGGCAATGAGTTTGTTTGTTTGTTTTTGTTTGTTTGTTTTATGCTTATACTCAGAATACTATTATCTAACCTGCTTTCCTTTCACTTAAAAATATGCCACAAAACCCTTTTTTGGGTCAATGAATATAGATCCTTACCATCATTAAAAAAATTATACATATATATATGGGATGAATAACACACTGGGCACGGTTGAGAAAAAGATGAGTGAAATGGAAAATGGGATACAAGAAAATGTTTAAACTAAAACAAGATACTGTGGCGTTGATAGCATATGTTAGTAAAATAAAAGACAAAAAAGAGAGAGCAAAATGGAGTTATGCGGTTGTGCAATTCTTACTTTGTTCAGGAAATAATTTATTATTTTTTAAAAGAAGAATGAAATAAATTAAAGAATTATATTTTTAATCTCTAGAGTAGTGCCATCCAATAAAATTTCTGTGATGATGGAAATGTTCTGTGTAAGCTCTGTACAACATGACTCAGAAATTTAAAAAAATAATAATTTTATTTCATTTTAACTAATTTAAATTTAAATGATCACACTGGGCTTACACTTGTCTTACACTGGGTTCTCTAGAGAAGCAAAACAGTAAAGTGTATAAATATATATATAGAGAGAGATTTATATCAACGAAATGGCTGATGCGGTTGTAGATGCTGAAATGTCCCAAGTCCATGGGTCAGGACAGAGGCTTTTCCTGATTCATGTAGCTGCAAGGGCTGGTGAACCCACGATCAACAGTTTGGAGAACAGGGCTGTTGCTCACAGGCTGTTATGATTGATGAATCCCGAGATCAGCAAGCAAGATCACAGGTAAGCTGCTAGCTCAAGTCCCAAGATCCATAGATCAGATGAACAAGAGCCAGTGCAGGATCCAGAATGAGCAAAAGCCCCCAAGCCTGGCTGGAATGCCCGCTTATATTCGATTCAGGCCACATGCCCAAGGAAACTCACTTTCAACTGATTGGCTACTCATAGAAGACCCCATCATGGGGGTGAACACATATCAGATCTCAACAGAGGAGTGATCACAACATTATATGACTGCCAAAACACTGAGAATCATGGCCCAGCAAAGGTGACACACAATCTTAACCTTCACAGCTAGTGAGTACAATATTGGAGATTTCATTCTAGAGAAACCACTAAAAATAATATGTATAGACAATTCACCTAAAAAGAAGGAAAGGATTAAGGAATGAGAAGTAAATAGAATGAATATAAAAAGAATACCAAGATGGGAGAAATAAAATCAACCATATCAATAAGTATATTAAATATAAATTGACTACGTACTTAAATTGAAAGACAGAGATTGTCATACTGGATCAAAAGGCAAAACATACTTCAGTTGTAAAGACACAAAACCAAAACCAAACCCACTGCTGTTGAGTCAATTCTGACTCCTAGCAACCCTATAGGACAGAGTAGAAATGTCCCATAGGGTTTCCATGGCTGTAAATCCATATGGAAGCAGACTGGCACATATTTCTCCTGTGGAGTGTCTAGTGGGTTCAAACCATTTCTGGTTAGCAGCTGAGCACTCTAACCAGTGTGACCAGGACTCCTTATAAAGACACATATAGATTGAAATTAAAAGGGTGGAAAAAGATATACTGCACAACACTAAGTATAAGAAAGATGGAGAGGCTGTGTTAACCTAAGATGAATTCAGCTTGAGGTCAGAGAATAGTACTACAAAGGAAGATTGATTTTTCATGTTGATGAAAGGATCAATTCCTCAGGAAGACACTTAAATATTCCTTTTCTCTAGTAGACAGATATTTAGAAATCATATAAAATGTCTGAAAAAAAAACGGTCAATAAACTTTTCCTAATTGATATTTATAGAATACGACACCAACAATAGCAGAATTTGTATTGTTATTAACTGGACATGGAACATTCACCAAGATACACCATATTCTGTGCCAATAAGCAAATCTTAACACATTAAGAAGGATCGAAATCCCAAAATATTTTAAAATTACACATGGGTTACAGAGGAAGAATTGAAACACATTTTAAAATGTATGGGATACAGCTAAGACAAAAGAGGAAAATTTATAGAATCGAATGCTAATAGACTTAAATGTAAATCTATGAAACTTCTAGACAAAAAAAAAAAAAAAAAAGAGAAAATCTCAGGATATAAGGCTAGCCAAAGAGTTCCTAGACTTGAAAGCAAACACATGATAAGTAAAGGAAAAACTGATAAATTGAACTTTACTAAAATTAATTTTTTTTTCTTCATGAAAGCCCACATGAAGAGATAAAAAGACAAGGTACAGAGTGGGACAAAATATTTGTAAACTGCTTATCTGACAAAGGACTAGGTTCTACATTATATAAAGAGCTCTCAATTGTAAAAAAAATTCAAATAACTGATAATAACAAGTCCTCACAAGGATGTAGAACAACTGGAACTCTCATACATCGCTGGAATGATTGCAAAATGGTATAGCCACTTTTGAAATCAGTTGGTCAATTTCTTATCAAAGTTAAATATACATTTACTATGTATCCCAGCAATGTCAGTACTAGTTATTTACCCTGGTGAACTCAAAATCTGTGTGTGGATATTTATGGAGGTTTCATTCATAATTACCTAAACCTGGTAATAACACAAAAGCACTTAAAATGGTAGTTGGTTAAACTCTGACACATCCATACAATGTATTACTACTCAGGAATGAAAAAGTACAAGCTAGTGACCAAAAAAAAAAAAAAAAATTGAAGGATCTCAAACTCATACATGCTGTATTGTTCTATATATATTACATTCTGGTATAGGCAAAACTATCAGTGATTGTTTTGGGGTGGGGGTTGGAGGAAAGGATATACTACAAAGAAGCATGAGGGAATTTTTTGATAGTTCTGTAAGATATGTTGAATATGGTTGTTGTTAATGACTGTACATTTTGTCTAAACTCTTAGAATTACTAAAAATACTAATTTTACTGGGGGTAACTTTTATTTTAATACGAACATATAAATAACATCATAACATCAAATACCTAGAACTATATCTAACAAAATATATGGAGGACAAAACTACTGAATAACTTTGCTGAGAGTAATTAAATAAACATCGAGATAAACTATTTTTCTGGATTGGAAGACTCAATGTGGTGAAGTGTCCATTCTCCCTAAATTGATATCTAGCGTCAACTGAATTTGTATCAAAATTCTGAGTTTTATTTTATTTATAAAGGATTTTATTTTAGAATAAATTTTAATATTTATTTGTAAAGGTTAAGGATCTCAACCAGCAAAGCAATCTTGAAAACAACTAAGTCGGAAAACTTTGACCACTTGATTTTAAGGCTTACTGTAAATTTGTAATAAGTCAGCTTGACATCGGTGTAAGGATAAACAAATATATCAGTGTAAAAGAATAGAAAGTCCAGAAATAGATCAATACATGTATCGGCAATTATTTTATTTTATTGTGATAAATATATAACAAAAATATTGCCGTTTTAACCATTTTTAAGGATACAGTACAGTGACATTAATTGACATTAATTACACTCACCATGTGTGCAACCATCACCATTATTCATTTTCAAATGTTCTTCATCACCCCCAAAAAACTCAGTACTTTCTAAGCAATAACTCCCCATACGCTCTTTTCCCTAATCTCTGATAACAATTAATGATCTTTGGTCTCTATGCATTTACCTATTCTAGATAGTTTATGTAAGTGGTATTGCAGAATACCACTGACATATTTGTGAATGACATATTTCAGAATGATGTTTTCAAGTTTCATTCATGTCCTAGATGTATCAGAATTTCATTTCTCTTTATGACTGAATAATATTTCACTGAGGAACCCTAGTGGTGCAATGGTTAAAGTGCTCAGCTGCTAAAAGAAAGGATTACTCTGTGGGAGAAAGATGTGGCAGTCTGCTTCCATAAAGATTACAGCTTTGGAATCCCTGTGGGACAGTTCTCTTGTGCCCTATATGGTCACTATGAGTAGGAATCAACTCGATGGCAAAGAGTTTGGTTTTGGGTTTTAACATTTCATTGCATGTATGTACCACGATTTGTTTAACCATTCATCTGTTTAAGGACACTTGGCTTGTTTCCACCTTTTTGTTTTTGTGAATATTTCTTCAATAACATTGATGTACAAGTATCTGTTTTAAGTATTTGCTTTCAAGTCTTTTTGGTATACTTAGGATTTTTTTGCAGGGGTGGTGCTGGGTCATATGGCAATTCTATGTTTAACTTTTTGAGGAACCACCAACTCTTTTGCACGTGGTTGCATCATTTTACTCTCTCACCAGCAACGTGAAGGTTTCCAATTTCTCCACATCCTCACCAACACTTATTGTTTTCTGCCTTTCTAATAACAGACATCCTAGTGGATGCAGAGTGGCATCTCATTGTATTCGTTTGCATTTCCCTACTGACTAACGATGTTGAGCGTCTTTTTATGTGCTTATTGGTCATTTTTATGTCTTCTTTGGAGAAATGTCTATTCAAACACTTTGCTTATTTTTTAACCGGGTTATTCATCTTTTTGTTGTTCAGTTGTAGGAGTTATATACCTTATTTTAACACAAATAACACGCTTTTACTACATTCGTTTGTCAACCGCAGCCTACCCGGTGAGGTACTTTTGTAAGTGCCACTATGCCAAATTTTTATACGTGTTGCCACTAAAAACAAACAAGCAAACAAAAATTAGCACAGTACACTTGTAAAATACCTCACAGGAGGAGGGTACAGTTGGCAAACAAATGTAGAAGGCGCATGTTATTTGCATGAAAGCAGGAATGCAAACAGAAACTTGTACACCAATGTTCATTGTAGCACTTTTCATAATAGCCCAAAGATGGAAATAACTGAAATATAGTACGGATAAACAAAATGTGGTATGTAAACACAATGGAATACTACTCAGCCATAAAGAAAAATGAAGCCCTAATGCATGCCACCACCTGAACAAACTTTGAAAACTTCATGTTAAGCAAAGTAAATCAGTCACAAAAGTACGAATATTGTATGATCTCACTTACGTGAAATAAGCAAATATATAAAATTATCAGTGGTTACCAGGGATGGCAGGTGGTGGTAGTGGGTTTTGTTTAGTGGGCATTGAGTTTATGTTAATGATGGTGCAATGATTTGGAAAAAGTGAAAATGGTTGCACAACTTCAAGAATTTAATCAATGTCACTGAATTGTACATGTGGAAATTGTTGAGATGACATATGTGTTGTTACATATATTGCCACCACACACACACACACTCACGCACACACACACATACAAGGTCATATGTAGACAAGCTACTCTCTGGGAAAAATATTTGCAGCAATATATGAGAAAGGACTTCTATGCAGAATATATAAATAATCCCTATAAATTGATAATAAATGATAAACAATTTATTAGTGTTGTGGATTGAATTTAATATTCCCAAAATTTATATTGAAGTACTAACTCCTATACCTGTCTATGTAATTCTGTTTGGAAATTGAGGTTTATCTTTTGTTATATTAATGAGGTCATTCCAGTGTAAGGTGTGTCCTAAACTTAATCACTTCTGAGTTATAAGAAGAACAGAATAGACACAGAGACATACAGAAAGAAGACACCAAATGAAGAAAGATATACATAGCAGATGCATCTATAAGCCCAGGAATGTCAAGGATTGCTGGCGGCTACTAGAAGTAGAAATAGACAAAGAAAGATCTCGTTTTAGGGCCATGCCCGGAACTCAGACTTCTAGCCTTCTGAACTGTGAGAAAATACATTTCTTTTCTTTAAAACCATCCAACTGTGGGTTTTGTTTATTTGTTTGTTACGGAAGCACTAGGTAAGTAAGACAAATAGTAAATTGGCGAAATACTTAAGTAGACTGTGCAAAGGAAGATGTATAAATGACCTATAGGCACATTAAAAAGATACTCAACATCATTAGTAATCAGGGATATGCAAATTATAACCACAATGATTTTCCATTTTACCCCCACTAGAATAGATAATATAAAAAATAAAAGCAAAAAACCTAATAACAACCACTGTTTCCAATGCTATGGAGTGACTGGAACATTGCTACATTTCTGGTGGGAGCATACAATGGTTGAACCGCTTTGAAGAACTGTGGAAGTTTATTATCAAGTTAAACATAAGAATGACACAGTAATTTTACTCCCATGTATTTACCCAGCCACATACAAGCATATGTCCTGAAAAAGACTGGTCCAAGAATGATGATAGCAATTTAAACCATAACAGCCCTATACTTGAAACAACCCAAGGGTCCATCAGCTTGTGAATGAATTAAAAAAAATGGAGCTATATTAATAAAATTGAACATTTCATGGCAATTTAAAATAATCTACTAAATAAACCAAAAAATAAAAGAAAAATGTATTAAGTTAAAGAAACCAAACAAAATAGAATACGAATGGCATGTCATTGTTAGGTGACATTGGTTATGTTACTACTCATATCAACCCTGTGTACAATAGAACGAAACACTGCTCTGTCCTGTGTCATCCTCAGAATCCTTGCTACGTTCAAGCCCATTGTTATAGCCACTGTGTCAATCCATCTCATTGAAGGTCTTCCTCTTTTTTGTTGACCCTCTACATTACCAAGCATGAAGTCCTTCTCCAGCAACTGATTCCTCCCAAAAACATGTCCAAAGCATGTGAGACAAAGTCTTGCCACCCTCCCTCCTAAGGAGTATTCTGGCTGTACTTCTTCCAAGATGGATTTGTTCATTCCTCTGGCAGTCCATAGTATATTCAATATTCTTTGCCAACTCTGTAATTCAAAGGCATCAATTCTTCTTCGATTTTTCTTATTCATGGTCCAGCTTTTGCATGTATATGAGGTGATTGAAAATGCCATGGCTTGGATCAGGAGCACCTTAGTGCTCAAAATGGCATAATTTGGTTTAAAAGAAATCCAATTATAAGCAAAACGAATCTATGGTAATAAATATCAGATGATTGTTGTTGTAAGGCAAGACTGAAAAGGTGCATGATAAAACTTTACAGGAGGGTGGAAATGTTCTATTTACTATTTAGATAGCAGTTATGAAGTTGTATACAATTGTCAAAACTTACTGAATTAAAATCTGTGCAACTTATTGAATATTAGTTATAGATCAATTAAAAAAAAAGTGTTTTGTATATTATGAAGGTAAGGACCAGTTGTAGAAGCAAACATGAAAGAGGTACCTGATGTAGAAATATTGGAAAATACCGCGGAAATAGTGGACATACTTGACGCTGCTCCCAGCTTATAGGGAAGAGACGGCTTTTGTTAAAGAGGATAGAACAAGAGCTGGGTGCTGTACTGTGGAAATCTTAGTTGAAAATGGGAAAATCAAATGCCTAGCTAAATGTCATTCTCTTTTCTTGCCTTGACCTTTTAAATAATACCAGTGTATTCTCATTACGCCAAAAGAAAATAGGGAAAGTTTCTTTACCCATAGTTGGGCCAGACTAGAGTATCTGTCTGAGGCCTCTATCAGTAGTGGAAAAGATAACATGTGGAGAAGATCCTCCAAGACAAGAGTTCTCAAAGTGTGTCCCAGAACCTGAAGCATGATCATCACCTGGGAGCTTGTTAGAAATAACAATACTCAAGCCCTAACCCAGACCTGCTGAATCAGGAACTCTGGGGGCTTAGTATTTGTCTTTTAAATACAACCTTCAAGGTGATTCTGAAGCACACAGAAGTTTGAGAAGCAGTGCTAAAAGGGATCAAATATCCTTGGGAAAAAAATTATCAAGCCTACAAGACTGAGCAGCTACCTCAAGTGGGCAAGCTTCTTCGATGTTACACCCTAGGTGATGAGGGTTTGATTACGTGTGGTATGTCTGAGGTGGCATGCAAACATTTGCATTCTAATAAATCCCCAGGTGTTACTGATGCTGCTGGGCCAGCACCACATTTTGAGAAGAGAAGATTATGTGATTAGAGACAAAAAGTTTCCTTATATGAATTCACAGATGTTTCCCCGGAGAGTTGACATCTTAATGAGCCTCAGAGAGGTAGGCTTTGAGCCACGTCTGCCAGGAGAAATATTATTTTAGGAAATAGCAGATCATAAGACAATGCAAGCTGGTTATAAGCTACCTGACAAGGGTTGAGAAGGAGTGAATGAAAGAGGTAGGTGGGAAGATCAATGAGAATAACAGAGAGATAGACTTTCTGGTATCCAGGTGTTACTGGGCAGTAGTAGAAAGTAAAGGCAGTGGACGTTAATGAGGAGGATAGCGTATCTGCTGAGTTACCACAGAGTACACACTGATGGTATCCACTGATGGTATCTTCCTGTGCTTGTTTCACAAAATGATGCTAAGCTCCTTTGGAATTGATTTTCTAGTTTGCTAAAGTGTAAATTGATCTTAATCCGTATCTCACTAATGCCTGTAGGTGTCATTGCAGTCCCTTCATTTCTTATGTATATATTCTCTTCTGCCCTCCTCACCTATTTTCTTTTTACCACTGAAGGAATTTCTTTGGTGCATTATACATTTCAAAGCCGTTTTACATACCTTAGCTAATTTTACCTTCACAATAGGCACTCTGGTATTGTTCCACTTTAAAACCAGTTGACATTGAGTCAGCTCTGATTCATGGTGACCCCATGTGTGTCAGAGTAGAACTATACCCCATAGGGTTTCAATGGTTGATTTTTTAGAATTAGATTACCAGAACTTTCTCCCAAGGCACCTCTGAGTGGATTCAAAACTCCAACCTTTCAGTTAGCAGCGGAGTTTGTTAGCCCTTTGCATATCCAGGGAATCCTGCTCTGCTTTACAGATGAGGAAATTGAGGCACAGAAATATTAAATGCCCTGCCCAAGGTTATACAGGTTGTTAGAGGCAGAGCTGACCTCCAGGAAACACACCTTCCATCCTTGAAGTATCAATGTCTTTGATTTGCCCTGGCCTTAGAACTGCTTTCCGGGAAGCCAGTGACAAAGGAGATCATTTTTAGCCTCTTTCCAAAACACAACTTTCTGTTTGTCACTGCCTTTTAATCCTTTTAATTTTCCCCTGGTGCCTCCTATTACTCTCCTTAGTAACTGCATTATTTAACTCTATTAAATACGTAGGAGCGCAGTATGAGAGATTTCATACAAAATAAAGTTTTATTACTCACAGGATACAGATACACATGTAAATTATTTGTAGAGACAGATGCACAATCCGGAGAAAGATTATGCCCCTGGGGGGCCTTTCATCATCCACCTGAGCTCACAGTCACCTTCCTTCTACTCTGCCCTGTGTCTTGACATGGGTATTTCTGTCTTTCTGACTTCTAAGTGGAATGACTTTACTCTACACTGTCTGCTAGGAGACAATGCCAGGGCAGGTCTGAGGGTCACATTACCATGTTCTGTGTCCCAGAATCAACCTGCCAAAACAGTGTTAAGGTCAGGAATTACTCAGATGTTTCAATTCTATGACTCCAGACTACATATCTTTCTAGAGTAGCTCATCTCTAACCCCAATCCAAGGTGACAAAGCTGGTAAGTGGCAGAGTTAGAACTGGAGCCCTTTATTTCCTTATGCCTAGCTGAAGATCCCTTGCACTTATCTCCAGGTTCCAGGAGTTAACTTTGCCCTCTTGCATGGAAATTGAGGGGGCTGTGGTGGTTCAATGGTAGAAATCTTGCCTCCTATGCCAGAATCTTGGGTTCAATTCCCATGCAGTTCACCTCACACAGCGCCACCATCTGTCTGTGAGTGGAGGCTTGTGTGTTGCTGTGATGTTGAAAAGGTTTCAATGGAACTTCCAGAATAAGATGGACTTGGAAGAAAGGCCTGGCTATCTAGCTCCGAGAATCAGCCAATGAGAACCCTAAGAATCACAACAGTTGAATCTATAAATGGTCGTGAGGCAGGACTGGGCAGCTTTTCTTTCCCTTGTGCGTAGGGTTACCACAAGGCCTGGACCAACTTAATGGAGGCTAACAACACGCACTGAAATTATAATCAGGTATTCTACATGGTGATGAGGTGAGTCGGGTCAGAGAGAATAGACCACGCTGAGTCTTTGTACGTGACTTTTGTAGCAGCAAGACCTGGGTCTCGATACTGCCTCTGCTCTTTGTAATCCTTCCATCCCCTTACCCTCATGTATATAAGCATTGAGCTCTGCCTGATAGTTAGTGCGCAATAAACATTTGCTTACTTATTTATTCCTTTGTTTGAGAAATAATTATTAGGACTCATTTTGTGCTAGACACTGTTTTAGCCACTGGGGATAAAAGAGTAAAAAGGAGAAACCAGGTTTCTATTCTCTAGACCTTAGTTGGGGAGACAGACATTAAATAAATGGAAAAGTGAATGAGAGTTAGTATGATGAGAGCAGACAATGGGAAGTTGGGTGTTTTAGTTATTTAGTGCTGCTATAACAGAAGTAACATAAGTGAGTGACTTTAAAAAACAGAATTTTATTTTCTCCCAGTTTGCAGTCTCAATTCAGCATGGGCCTTGTGATGGTTAAGATTGTGTGACAACTTGGCTGGGCCATGATTCTCAGTGTTTTGGCAGCCGTATAATGTTGTACTCACTTGCCTGTTGAGATTTGACATGTGATCACCCCCATGATGGAATCTGCTGAGTGGTACCTGTGGGGGTGGGACCTGTGGCAGCTCACCACTCCCTCAGCCTTCATTTCTCTGCCCTCTGCTGCCTAGCTCTTCCAGCTCACTTTGCCAGAGCTTTTGCTTGTTATAGATCCTGCAGGTGGCTCCTGTTCATCTAACCTCCAGTTCTTGGGACTTGAGCTAGCAGCTTGCCTGCCAATCTTGAGATTCGTTGATCTTCACAGCTGGCTACAGCCCTGCTCTCTGGCCTGTCTATCTTGGGTTCACCAGCTCCTGTGGCTACGTGAGTCAGGAGAATCCTCTTTCTTGTCCCACAGACTTGGGACATTACAGCCTCTAAAAACTGTGAGCCATTTCCTTTATATAAATCTCTTTCTCTCTCTCTCTCTCTATATATATATATATGTGTATATGCTTTACTGGTTTTGCTTTTCTAGAGAAGCCTGCCTAAGACAGGCCTTTAGGGGGAGATCCTTTCTTTGCCTATCTTAGCTTCTGGTAGCTGACAATCCTTCAGTTCCTGGGCTTGTAAATCATCTACCTCAGTTTGTCATCAGATAGAATCTGTCTTCTCCCATATGTGCTTATTTGTCTCTGTGCTTGTTTGTCAAGAATTGAATTGTGTGCCCCCAAAATATGTGTCATTTTGGCTGGACCATGATTCTCAGTGGTTTGGCAGTTATGTATTGATGTAATCGTGTCCCATTATATGATCTGATGTGATCAGCCAATCAGTTTTAAGGGGATTAGGGTGGGATACAACACCCTTACTCATGTCATAGCCCTGATCTGATGTAAGGGGAGTTCCCATGGTGTGTGGTCTGCATTATCTTTTATCTTAGAAGAGATGAAAGGAGAGAGAAGCGAGCAGAGAGAGAGGGACCTCCTACTGCCAAGAAAGAAGAGCTGGGTGCAGAATGTATCATCTGGATCCAGGGTCCATGCACTGAGAAAGTTCTAGACTCAGGGAAAGAATAATGACAAGGACCTTCCTGCAGAGCCTACACAGAGAGAAAGACTTCCCCTAAAGTTGGCACCCTGAATTCGGACTTTTAGCCTTCTAGACTGAGAATAAATTTCTGTTTATAAAGCCATCCACTTGTGGTATTTCTATTATAGCAGCACTAGATAACTAAGATACTATCCTACTCCTTATAACTCAGAAGTGATTAGGTTCAGGACACATCCTACACTGATATGACCTCATTAATAGAACAAAGAAAATCCTATTTCCAAATAGGATTGCATCCACAGGTATAGGTGTTAGGAATGCAACTCATATTTTGAGGGGATACAATTCAATCGATAACATTGGGAAAAGTAATGTATTAACACCTAAAAAGTGAGCGCACGTCTGAGTGAGGTAAAAATGCTATCTTGTTGCTCTTAATGGGTAATAAAAATAATAATAAATGGAGGTTGTAAAATAAATACGGAGTTAAGTAAAAAGATATAGTGATCGTGCCACTGTAGTAGGCAGAATAATGACCTCCAAAGATGTTCACATATTAATCCCTGTGACTTGTGAATGTTACCTTACATGGCAAAAGGGTTAAGATGTGGTTAAGGTTAAGAACCTTGAGACGGGGAGATTATCCTGGATTATTTAGATGGACCAATCAAATCACGAAAATCCGTAAAAGTGGAGAATGTTTTCTGATTGTGGTCAGAGAAAGATACAACATCAGAATATCATGGGGTAACACAGATAGCAGTGTAAGAAAATCTCTATCCAGTGCTGCTGGCTTTAAAGATCTAGGAAAGGAGCCACAAGCCAAGAAATGCATGTGGCCTGTGGAAACTAGGAAAGATAAGGAAACAGATTCTCTCCTAGAGCCTCCAGAGAGGAGCACAGTCCTGCTGACACATTGACGTTAGCCCAGTGGGACATGTGGTGGACTTGGGGCCTCCAGAACTGTCAGATAGTAAGATAGTACTGATAATACCAATAATTTTTTGGTAATTTGTTACAGCAGCAATAGGAAATGGAGTGACACAGAGTCAAAAGAATCAGAACAGCATTATCTTCATTTATTCCCATTTGTCCTGAGTTTTCTCTCTTGGTAACATTATATTATTTCTCTTCCATGAGGTTTTAGCTTTGCAGACCCACAATCCATGTGAAAACCTTCGAGGTAAACATCTCACACAATTGTGTTGGAACTTGATGTTCCTGCTTTTCTCCCAGGAAACAAGAGTTCTTTGTGAATACAGGATTGCTGCCATGAAATCTTGAGCCCCTGGCAACGCTTTTATTTGGAGGACTAAAGTATTTGAAAAGCACTCCTTTTTATCAAGGTTTGACTCTTGTAAGTAATTGTCCCTGTGGAAAAAAACAAAACAACAAAACAATCTCTTGTCACATAGTGGTAGTGTAATATGAAAAACTATTTTTGTTGTTTTCTATTTAATGTATTCAGGAAGTAAAGGGTCTAAAATATTTTTTCTGTTTGCTGTGAGTCACATGTGCTGTTTACTTCTTCCTTGCTTTCTCTTGTTTCCTTCCTCTCTCCATCCATCCCTCCTTATTGCTCTTTCTCTCTCTCTCTCATTCTTTCCTGTTCATCCTCTCCCATGTTTTTGAAATATATTCACCAAATAATAAAACTCCAAGAGATTAATACATTGCGGTTCTTGAAAAATCACATCTTATCATAGGAGAATTACACTCTCCCCAGAAAGTATTAAATAGTAAAATTACTTGCTTTGCTGCATTCAAATTGTTTACATAGATAAAATGACCCTGATCCTACTAAATATAGTAAGAAATGAATTCTTTCTGAGAACTTAATATGTTCAAGGCTCTTTTTTTTTTTAATTTTTATTTTTTATATTTTATTGTACTTCAGGTGAAGGCTTACAGAACAAACAGTTTCTCATGAAACAGTAGTACACATGTTGTTTTATGACATTGGTTGACAACCCGACAACATATTAACCCTCTAAATTCTCAAACTTTTTTTTTTTTTTGAGTGAAAATACACATAGCCAAAGATACACCATTTCAAAAATTTCTACATACACAGTTCAGTGACATTTACTACGCTCTTCCAGTTGTGCTGTTATTCTCACTTAAGATGAAGGTTTACAGAACAAAATAGTCTCTCATGTAACAGTTACTACAAATGTTGCCCTATGACAATGGTTAACAATCTCACAACACATCAACAATATCCTTACTCAACCTTGGGTTCCCTATCACCAGATTCCTTGTCCCCTTCTGCCTTCTGGCCCTTGTCACTGGACTCCTGTACCTCGTTAGTCTCATTTGGTTTTACGGGGCTGTCCACTCCCAGGCTGAACAGTGAACCTTGGAGGTAATTTCACCACTGAGCTAAAAGGGTGTCTGGGGGCCATACTCTCGAGGTTTCTCCAGTCTCCTTTAGGCCAGTAAATATGGTCTTTTTTTTTTGTGAGTTAGGATTATGCTCTACATCCTTCTCCAGCTCTGTCCAGAACCCTCTGTTATGATCCTGGTCAGAGCAGTCAGTGGTGGTAGCCGGGCACCATCTAGCTGTACTGGACTCAGTCTGGTGGAGGCCTTGGTAGCTGTGGATAATTAGTCCTTCAAACTAATCTTTTCCTTGTATCCTGTTCTCTTCATTCTCCCTTGCTCACGAAGGGATGAGACCAGTGGAGTATCTTAGATCGCCACTTACAGACTTTTAAGACCCCAGACACTACTCACCAAGGTAGAATGTAGAACATTGTCTTTATAAGCTGTGTTATGCCAATTGAGCTAGATGCTCCCCGAGACCATGGTCCCCACAGCCCTCAGCCCAGAAATTCAGTCCCTCAGGGAGTTTGGGTGTGTCTATGGGGCTTCCATGACGTTTCCTTGTACAGGTTGTGCTAGTTTCCCCTGTGTTGTGTACTGTCTCACACTTCACCCAAGATACCACTTATTTTTACCTATTTAGTATTTTCCCCCCACCCCTCCCATCCCTGGTAACCAACAAAGATTGTTACATTTTGTGTGTGAACTTTTTCTTGGGTTTTTACAATAGAGGTCTAATTCAATATTTGTCCTTCTGTGATTGACTTATTGCATTCAGCATAATGTCCTCCAGTTTCATCCATGTTATGAGATGATTCACAGATTCACTGTTCTTTCTCTTTGCATAGTACTCCATTGTATGTATGTAGCATAGTTTGTTTATCCATTCATCTATTGATGGGCATCTAGGTTGTTTCCATCATTTTGCTATTATGAACAATGCTGCCGTGAACATAGGTGTGCATACGTCTATTCGAGTGACAACTCTTACTTCTCTATGATACAATCGTAGGAGTGGGATTGCTGGATTGAATGGTATGTCTATTTCTAGCTTTCTGAGGAAGCACCATATCATTTTCCAAAATGGTTGTATCATTTTGCATTCCCACCAGCAGTGCATAAGAGTTCCCATCTCCCCACAGCCCCTCCAACATTTGTTATTTCCAGTGTTTTTGATTCGTGCCAGTAATGCACGGGTGAGATAGTATTTCATTGTGCTTTTAATTTACATTTCTCTAATGGCTATTGATCGTGAGTATTTCCTCATGTGTCTGTTGGTCACTTGAATGTCTTCTTTGGTGAAGTGTCTGTTCATTTCCTTTGCCCATTTTTTAATAGGATTATTTGTATTTTTGTTCTAGAGGTGTTGGATTTTCTTGTAGATTATGGAGATTAGACTTTTGTCTGACTTGTACTGCCCAAAAATTTTTTCCCAGTCTGTAGGTTCTCTTTTTACTCTTTTGGTGAAGTCTTTTGAAGAGCATAGGTGTTTGATTTTTAGAAGATCACAGTTATCTATCTTATCTGTTGGGGTTTGTGCATTGATGGTTATGATTTGTATCCTGTTCATGCCATGTATTAAGGCCTGAAGTGTTGCTCCTGTTTTTTCTTCTATGAACTTTATACTTTTAGGCTTTATATTCAGGTCTTGGATCCATTTTGAAGTAGTTTTTGTATACTGTGTGAGGTATGGGTCCTGTTTCATTTTTTTCCAAATGGATATCCAGTTTTGCCAGCACCATATGTTAAAAAGACTGTCTCTTCCCCATTTGATGGACTTTGGGCCTTTGTTGAAGATCAGGTGACCGTAGATGGATGGATTTACATCTGCGTTCTCACTTCTGTTCCATTGGTCAATGTATCTGTTGTTGTACCAGTACCAGGCTGTTTTGACTACTGTAGCTGTATAGTAGGTTCTGAAGTCAGGTAGTGTGAGTCCTCCAACTTGATTCTTCTTCTTCAGTAGTGCTTTACTCATTTGGGGCTTCTTCCCTCTCCATATAAAGTTAATGATTAGTTTTTTCATCTCTTTGAAGAATGTTGTTGGTATTTGGATAGGGATTGCGTTGTACTTGTAAATTGCTTTGGGTAGAATTGACATTTTCACAATGTTGAGTCTGCCTATCCATGAGCATGGTATGTTTTTCCATTTATGTAGATCCCTTTGGGTTTCATGCAGTAGTGTTTTATAGTTTTCTTTGTATAGGTCTTTGACATCCCTGGTCAGATTTATTCCTAAGTATTTTATCTTTTAAGGGGCTATTGAAAATGGTATTCTTTTCCTGATTTCCTTTTCATCATTCTCCTTACTGGTGTATAGGAATCCAACTGATTTTTGAATGTTTATCTTGTATCCTGCTACTCTGCTGAATCTTTCTATTAGTTCCAGTAGATTTCTCAAAGAGTCATTACGGTTTTCTATGTATAGTATCATATCATCTGCAAACAGGGACAGTTTAACTTCTTCATTACCAACTTGGATGCCCTTGTTTCTTTTCCTTGCCTTATTGCTCTAGCTAGAACTTCCAGCACAATGTTAAATAGGAGTGGTGATAAAGGGCATCCTTATCTTGTTCCTGTTTTCAAGGGGAATGTTTTCAGCCTCTCTCCATTGAGAATGATGTTGGCCATTTGTTTTGCATAGATGCCCTTTACTATGTTGAGAAATTTCCCTTCTATACCTATTTTATTGAGAGTTTTTATCATAAATGGGTGTTGGACTTTGTCAAATGCGTTTTCTGCATCAATTGAGATGATCATGTGATTCTTTTCTTTCCTTTTATTTATATGGTGGATTACATTAATTGATTTTCTAATGTTGAACAATCCTTGCATACCTGGTATGAATCCTACTTGGTTGTGGTGTATTATTTTTTTGATATGATGCTGAATTCTATTCGCTAGAATTTTGTTCAGAATTTTGCATCTATATTTATGAGAGATATTGTTCAGTAATTTTCTTTTTTTGTGACGTCTTTGCCTGGTTTTGGTATCAGCATTATGCTGGCTTCATAGAATGAATTTGGAAGTGTTGCTTCCTCTTCTATGCTCTGAAATAGCTTGAGTAGTACTGGTACAAGCTCTTACATAAATGTTTTGTAGAATTCTCCAATGAAGCCATCTGGGCCAGGGCTTTTTTTGGTTGGGAGTTTTTTTATTACCTTTTCAATCTCGTCTCTTGTTATGCGTCTGTTCAGATTTTCAACATCACTCTGTTGTAGTTTGGGTAGGCCGTGTGTTTCTAGAAATTTATCCATTTCCTCTACGTTTTCAAATTTGTTGGAGTATAGTTTTTCATAACATTCTGTTATAATCCTTTATATTTCAGTTGGGTCTGTTGTAATGTCCCCCATTTCATTTCTTATTTGGGTTATTTGTGTCCTCTCTAGTTTTTCTTTTGTCAGTCTGGCCAGTGGTTTTTCGATTTTGTTGATTCTTTCAAAGAACCAACTTTTGGTTTTGTTGAGTCTTTCTATTGTTTTTCTGTCGTCTGTTTCATTGATTTCTGCTCTGATCTTTAATATTTCCTTTCTTCCAGTGGTTATGGGCTTTTTTTGCTGTTCTCTTTCTATTTGTTTGAGTTCTGTAGTTAATATTTTGATTTTGTCCCTCTCTTCTTTTTTGATATGTGCATCTATTGCTATAAATTGTCCTCTGAGGACTGCCTTTGCTGTGTCCCAAAGGTTTTGGTATTATGTGTTTTCATTCTCATTTGATTCTAGGAATTTTTTGATTCTATGTCTGATTTCTTCTATTACGCACTGATGTGTAAGCAGGGTATTATTCAGTTTCCATGTCATTGATTTTTTTTCCTTGCTCTTTCTATTGTTAATTAAACCTTGATGGCACTGTGATCAGAGAAGATACTTTGATATCTTCTCAACGCTTAGGATCTTGTTGAGGATTGCTCTGTGGCCTAAGATGTGGTCTATTCTGGAGGGCTTTCCATGTGCATTGGAAAAGAAAGTGTACTTTGCAGTGGTTGGATGGAGTGTTCTATATATGTCTATGAGGTCAAGGTGGCTGATTGTGACCTTTAGGTCTTCTGTATCTTTGCTGAGTTTTTTCTTATTTGTTCTGTCCTTTACTGATAGTGGTGTTTTGAAGTCTCCTACAATTATTGTGGAACTGTCAATTTCTCTTTTCAGTGTTGTTAGAGTTTGTTTTATGTATTTTGGAGCCCTGTCATTGGGTACGTAGATGTTTATTATGTTTATGTCTTCATGATGGATCGTCCCCTTAATCATTATATAGTGTCCTTCTTTGTCTTTTATGGTAGATTTTATTTTAAAGTCTATTTTTTCTGAGATTAGAATTGTCACTCCTGCTCTTTTTTGGTAGTTGTTAGCTTGATATACTTTTTTTCAACCTTTGACTTTTAATAAATTCACATCTTTGTTTCTAAGGTGTGTCTCTTGTAGACAGCATATTGATGGATCCTGTTTTCTTATCCATTCTGTGACTCTCCGTCTCTTTATGGGTGCATTGAGTCCATTTACATTCAGTGTAATTATTGATAGATGTGAGTTTGTTGCTGTCTTTTTGTAGTGCTTTTTTTTTGTGGTGCTTAAGTTTGCTTTGTTCTTCTTACTCTCTTGTGCTGAGTTTCTTTTGTTTGTGGATTTTTTTTTTTTTCATTTCTTTTGTTGTTGGTGGTGTTGTTTTTGCTGAGACTTTATGTTTTTTGTCTTTATTTTTGTGAGTTGGTTTGTTAACTTTCTTTGTGTGTACCATGAATTTCACCCCTATCTTTCTAAGTTTGAAGCAGACTACCATTACTTGGTATCTCCTTGCCTTCCTCTCCATTGGAAGGTTCTATACCTATGCCGTTTATTCCCTCTTTCATTGTTTTGATGTTGTTGTTATCCATCAATTAACTACTCTGATTCCCTGTTGTATTTCTTTTGGTTTTGGATAGTCCTGGAGAGTTCATTCCCTAGATTGGTATCTGGGTCGTACGATCCTGCATCCTAGGTTCTGCTTGTGAGCTGAAGCTGTTTGTCCTCAGATCAAAGAACTCCCTTTAATAATTCTTGTACGTTTGGTTTGACTTTTACATATTCCCTTAATTTCTGTTTATCTGGAAATGACCTAATTTCACCATCAAATTTGAACGAGGGTTTTGCAGGATATATTATTCTTGGCTGACAATTCTTTTCTTTCAAGATTTTATATATGTCATCCCATTGCCTTCTTGCCTGCATGGTTTCTGCCGAATAATCTGAGCTTAGTCTTATTGTTTCTCCTCTGTATGTGACTTCTTGTTTTTCATGAGCTGCTCTCAGGATTCTTTGTCTGTCTTTGGTTTTGGTGAGTGTGAATATGATACGCCTTGGTGATTTTCTTTTGCGGTCTCTTCTATATGGGGTACGTTGAGCTTCTTGGATGGCCAGCTTTTCATTTTTCATTATATTGGGGAAGTTTTCTGTCAGCAGTTCTTCAATGGTCCTCTCTGTGTTTTCTGTTTTCTCCCCCTGTTCTGGAATGCCAATCACTCATAAATTTTTCCTTTTAATTGTGTCCCACATAACTCTCAGGATCTCTTCATTATTCCTGGTTCTTTTTTCTGAGTTTTCCTGAAGCAGAGTTGTATCCAAGCATTTGTCTTCAGTTCCAGTGATCCTCTCTTCCACGGTTTCATATCTGGTTCTCAGCTCTTCTGTGACATCATCCGTTTCTGAAATCTTGTTGTTTATCTTTTGGATTTCTAATTGTTGTTTTTATATAATTTCTAGTTGTGGATTTATTTTGGCATTTTGTTCCTGCATCATCTTCCTGAATTCTTCCAACTTTTTGTCTGTATTTTCCAAGAATTTGTCTATTTTTTCCTCATGTTTGTCAGCTTTTTTGCCTCAGTTCTTGTAAAATTCCAAGTATTAGAGATTTGAATTCCCTATCAGGTACTTCTAGTGCATTTTCTTCCACAGGAGAGTCATCTGGTGTTTTAATTTGGATGCTTACTGGAACCATCCTGTCCTGTTTTTGTAAATGTTTTGATATTGTCTGCTGTCTTTGGGGCATTCAGTAGATATTTTTCTCGTTTATTGATTGTAGATTTGTTTGTTTCGTCCCTTTTTTAAAAAAAAATTTGACTATGTCTGAGCAGGCAGACTGTGTGTTCTTTGTTGTTTACTCATCTGTGCACTCAGTACTTTTCACCTCCTTCTCCAACTGGCAGGGTCAGTCACAGAGATATGGTACAGCAGGGCAGGTCTAGCTGAAGAGGAGTTACTGGGACGGGTTGTTTGTGGCACTTACTACAGCCGCGAGGTTGGGTTGGTAATCTGTGCGGGGCAGGTTACAGTAGGCCATGCCTGTACTGCTTGGTGGTGTGATGTCAAGCACATGGTGCAGGTAGGCAGGATGCAGCAGGGAGATGGTTATGTGTGGAGCTAAGATGGATATGGGAGAGAGGAGAGAGGAACAGGAGTGAAAAAACATACAAACAAACAAAAAAGAATGCTAGGGGAGCTTGCCATTGGAATGGAGAAATGAGAGACTATGAAATGGAGAAAGGGGAAGAGGAAGAAAAGAAAAGAATGAATAAATAAAAATCAGAAAGGTTAAAGAACCACAAAGTTCCCAGGGATCCTACCGACGCAGCTATGAGGTCTGGGGAAGTCGCTCTCAGGTGTTGCAGTACAGCCTGTCTAGAAGGCATAAAGGTATTCGACGCCTGGTATTCAGGGATCAGAAGGAGAAGAATGATATAGAGAGATGAGAAACTGAGCAATGAAGAAAGACAAAAAGGGAAAAAGAGGGAAACGAAAACAAAGCAAAAATTAAAAAAAAAAAGAACAAGAAAGCCCCCCCCCAAAAAACAGAAAAAAATAAAAAAGAAATAAACAATGATAAAGAAATGTCTTCAGGGATCCCTCTGCACATCTGTGGAAGCTGAAGGGGAGTTCCTTGCCATGCAGCTCCGCCTGACCAGAAAGGGCTCCCAGCTCAAGAAAAGGAAAAGAAAACAAACAAACAATTCAAAATGAACAAATGAACAAAAGCCCCGGGATCTCACCAGCACGGTAGCCCAGACCAGGAAGCAGCTCCACACTCAAACGGAACTCGGCAGCCCCTCAGGAAGAAGCAAAGATGGCGCACAGAGCCAGGCACTCGAGCGAAAGGAGGGGGTGGTGGCGAGAGGCAACCAAGAAATCCAAAGTAGCAGGAAAAAAAAGCAACAGCAGCAGCCAAGAAATGGCACTCAGAGAGCCAGCTAGTGTGGGCTGGTGTTTCTGGACAAGAGACTGTGTCTGCGGGAAGCAGAGGAGGCTGATTGTAGGTGAAGCAGGGTAGAGAGTGGGAAAACGTATATCACAAATTGCCGGCACTCTGGAGCCCCTCAGGAAGAAGCAAAGATGGCGCAGGAGCCAGGCACTCGAGTGAAAGGAGGGGGAGGTGGCAAGAGGCAAGTGAGAAATCAAAAGAAGCAGAAAAAAAAAAAGCAACACTAGCAGCCAACAAATGGCACCCAGAGAGCCGCCCGCCTGGGCGTGTGGAATCCAAGTAGCAGGCGCTTCCCGGTCAAGAGACCGTGGCCATGGGAAGCAGAGGAGGCCGAGCCAGGGCAAAGAGGGGTGGGGGGTGGGAAAGCGCACTCCGCAAATTACCAGTTGTTTTGTCTCCCGCTGGATGCTCCGTGAAGCTGCTTTCTCGTACCCCTGTATGCTGGTCTCCAACAGGAGTCCAAGACGGTGTATCCACACTGCGTTAGCTGGTAGGGGACCTCTGCATGAATCTCTCCTCGCTCTCTGTTCTCTGTCAGTTTTACTACTCCATTTGGTGCTTGGCTGAGTTCTTTATCTCTTCATTTGATGTTTTAGGGTTTCAGGATTGTTGTATTCTCTGTTTGGCTTAGTTTTTCGGATCTTTGCTGTGGAGGGACGGCATGGTGCTTCTTCCTAGATCGCCATTTTGCTGGAACTCCCTCAAGACTCTTTTATAAGTGCTTTATGTGAGTCATTTATTGTTATAATAAAAACTACTCTATATTGCTTCTCAGATGAATAATCATTTGTCAAAATGCACACAGTCAGTTCATAATCACCATGTCACACTTCTATTTAATAGTATAATCCTGTTTTCTGAATTTGAATAAGTCTATGGCCTGAGTAAGGATACAATTGCAACATAAGTCTACCCTCAGATACTCAGACATCATACATGAAGAAAGCCAAAGTTCATTAAAAAGACAGGAAAGAAAGAAAAGGCCAAAATACACATCAGAAGAGTTTCAGAAACTTACTCTTGAACATAGAATAGCCAGTATTATAAAGAAATTTGCAAAGACCTGGAATTAGAAAACCAAAAGGGGAAGATCATGCTTGGCATTTCTCAGCCTGAAAGAACTGAAAAAGAAGCCCTCAAACTTCAAGTTGAAATATTAAAGGATTCTATGGGCAAAAAATTGAACAGCCACATGATCTTTGACAAAGACCCAAAATCCATTAAACGGGGACAGATAGTCTTTTTAACAGATGGTTCTGGCAAAACTATATGTCCATATGTAAAAAAATGAAATAGGACCCATACCTCACATCACGCACAAAAACTAATTCAAAATAGATCAAAGACCTAAATATAAATCAGAAAAGTATAAAGATCATGGAACTAAAAATAGGGTCAACACTAAAAGAAATTAAAAAAAAAAAATTTCTGTTGAGTCAATTCCAACTATAGTGACCCTATAGGACAGAGTAGAATAGAATCTTCTAAAAATTAAACATTTATGCTTATCAAAAGATTTCACCAAAAGAGTAAAAAGAGAACCTACAGACTGGGAAAAATTTTTTGGCTATGACATATCCGACTAAGTTGTAATCTCTAAAATCTACAGGAAAATAAAACAAAAAGACAAATAATCCAATTAAAAAATGTGCAAAGGATATTAATAGACAGTTCACTGAAGAAGACATTCAGGACTTTAGAGTCACTAGCCATTAGAAAAATGCAAATCAAAACCACAATGAGATACCATCTCACTCCAACATTGCTGGCACGAGTCAAAAGAAAATAAAAACAGAAAATAACAAACGTTGGAGAAGTTCGAGGGAGATTGGAACTCTTATGCACTGCTGATGGGAATGTAAAATAGTACAAGCATTTTGGAAAATGATATGGCACTTCCTTAAAATGCTAGAAATAGAAATACCACTGCTAGGAATATATCCTAGAGAAATAAGAGCAGTCACATGAATAGAGATATGCACACCCCTGTTTCATTATAGCATTAGTCACAATAGCAAAAAGATGGAAACAACCTAAGTGCCCATCAACAGATGAATGGATAAACAAACTATGGTACATACGCACAATGGAATTCTATGCAACAATGAAGAACAATGATGAATCTGCGAAACATCCCACAACATGGATGAATCTGGCGGGCATTATACTGAGTGAAGTAAGTCAATTCCAAAAGGACAAATACTGTATAAGACTACTATTATAAAAACATATGAAAATGTTTCCATGCAGGAAAAAACCATCTTTGATGGGCAGGCGTGAGGAGGAAAAACACTAATGAGACAGTAGATAAGTGTAACTTTGGTGAAGGGTAAGACAGTATACAATATTGGGGAAGTCAGCCCAACTTGATCAGGGCAAAGTCATAGAAGCTTCACAGACACATCCAAATGCCCTGAGGGACCAGGCTACTGGGATGAGGATTGAGGACCATGGTCTCTGGGGACATCTAGCTCAATTTACATGACATAGTCTATAAAGAAAATGTTCTACATCCAACTGTGGTGAGTAGTGTCTGGGGTCTTAGGAGCCATTGAGCAGCCATCTGAGATACATCTACTGGTCCCATCCTGGCTGGAGCAAAGGAGAATGAAGAAAACCAAACACAAGGGAAAAATTACTCCAAAGGAGTAACGGACCCCAACTACCACCACTTCCACTGGACTGAGACTAGAACAACTAAATGGTACTAAGTTGCCACCACCGACTGCCCTGGCATGGATCACAATAGAAGGTCCAGGACAGAGAGGGAGAAAAATGTAGAACAAAATTCAAATTCACACACACACACACAAAAAGACCAGGCTTGCTAGTCTGACAGATACTGGCGAAACCGCAAAAGTACAGCCCCCAGACACCCTTTTAACTCAGAATGAAGCCACTTCTGATGTTCACCTTCAGCCAAAGATTAGACAGGTCTTTTGGGTCAACAATAACACATGTGAGGAATGTGCTTAATAGTTCAATCATATATGTGAGACTAATGGGTACATTAGCCCAAAAGCAAAGGCGAGAAGGCAGGAAGGGATAGGAAAACTGAATGAATGGAAACAGGGAACCCGGGGTGAGGGGAGAAGCAGAGAGTGTTGACACGTTGTGGGGTTGACAACCAAAGTCACAAAACAATTTGCATATTAACTGTTTGATGAGAAACTAATTTTCTCTGTAAACTTTCACCTAAAGCATAAAAAAAAAAGAGAGAGAGAGATGCAGGAAGTGTCAAAAGAAGGTGGAAGGAATACACAGAGTCACTGTACCAAAAAGAAATGGTGGATGTTCATCCATTTCAAGAGGTAGCATATGATCAAGAACCAGTGGTACTGAAGGAAGAAGTCCAAGCTACATTGAAGGCACTGGTGAAAAATAAGACTCCAGGAATTGACGGAATACCAGTTGAAATACTTCAAGAAATTGATGCAAGACTGAAATTGTTCACTCATCTGTCTAAGCTAAGAAATTTGGAAGACAGCTACCTGGCCAAACAATTGGAAGAGAGCCATTTTCCTGCCAATCCAAAGAAAGGTGGTCCAAAGGAATGCAGAAATTATCTAACAATATCACTAAGATTACATGCAAGTAAAATTTTGCTGAAGATAATTCAGATACTGAGTTCAGCCCTTTCTGTTCTTTTCAAAGAACTTCTTGCTTATAGAGTTCTGCAGTATTCCAGAACTGCTTCTGAATATATGATTATGTTTCTTTAATTCAGTTGTGGAATGTTAACAAGTTTGGTCATAGGTCTCAAGTTTATATTATGTAATCTGCCCAGAAACAATTAATGTAGAATTTTGACATCCATCTCTCTATGACTTTTGTCATACTTCTCAATTGTATTTAAATCAGTAACAGAAAATACTTTGTTTTCAACTGGGCCCCTAAAAGACCTGTTCCCCACAGTGTATACATGTTTGAGGGAGGGCTTATTTTTCTGGTTTTGATATATTTCCATGTCAATGCCATGTTTGTTTAAGTTATTTATAGTTCTATAATAGCCGTGATATATCTGGTGGGACTGGTCACTTTCCTTGTTCTCAGTTTTTACAATTATCTTGTTATTCTTGGATATTCAGAAATTATTTTTATAAAGTTTCACAAAATTTTGTCGGAATTTTGAATAAATGGAATTAAATGAACCGTATAGGTTTATTTGAGGATAATTTCTAGTTTCCCATTGATAAACATGGGATAATTTAGGTTTAATTCTAATTTCCTTCAATCAAGGGTTAAATTTCCTCTATAAGGTATTTCTTGAGGTGATTTATTAACTCACTAAATCTTAGTCTTTCTTCTTCCTTAATATCTATATTTAAAGCCATACATTTATTTAAAAAGTAGTTTAGTTACGTGGAGTAACTTTTTTGTGCTTTCTGTACATTACTTCTCTCTAGTTCTCCGAACCACAACTTCATACATACTTAGCTCTAAATCTACTAATTTTTATTGTGTTTCTCATTAATCCATGAGTTATTTGGAATGACTTTATTTAATCTCTAAATATTTTGACAATTTCTATCTTTTAGTATTTGTTTATAATTTCACTGCATTGTAGCCAACAAACACTCTCTTTGATTCATATACTTTTGAACGATTTGTATTTTCTATCTGATAGTCATTTTTCCTTTTATAAAAGTAACTTGACTTTTAAAAAATGTACTCTTTATTGCTATATTTTAACAATTTGATTATGATCTGTGCGTTGGTGTAGTTTTTATTATTTCTTTTGTTTAACGTGTGTTCAATTTTCTTGGATCCATGGATATATAGTTTTCATCAAATTTGGAAAAGTTCCACCCATTATTTTTTCAAGTACAGTCATACACAGGGTCAGTTCTCATTATTCACAATAGTCATGTTGTATAAAGGCACTGTGAACATGAGTTATCAAATACTGGATGATTGCTCTAGGGGAAATACAGGGCTAAGTTCCTAGAAAGTTTGGTGAAAATGTTTAATTTTTTTATTGTACTTTAGATGAAGGTTTACAGAACTAGCTTCTCATTAAACAGTACACATATTGTTTTATGACATTGGTTAACAACCTCATGACATGTCAACACTCTCCACTTCTCAACCTTGGGTTCCCTATTACTAGCTTTCTAGTCCTTGCCCCTGGGCTGGTGCGCCCCTTTAGTCTCTTTTTGTTTTATGGGGCTTTCTAATCTTTGGATGAAGGGTGACCCTCAGGAATGACTTCATTACTGAGCTAAAAGTGTGCCCAGAGGCCATACTCTCGGGGTTTCTCCAGTCTCTGTCAGGCCAGTAAGTCTGGTCTTTTTTTGTGAGTTACAATTTTGTTCTACGTTCTTCTCCAGCTCTGTCCAGGACCCTTTATTTTGATCCCTGTCAGAATAGTCAGGGGTGGTAGCCAGGCACCATCTAGTTGTGCTGGACTCAGTCTGGTGAAGGCTGTGTTAGTTGTGGTTCATTACTCAAAATATTTTCAACAACTGATCAATACATAACTTTGTTTTATGCTTATTTCTGTTTAAAGACATCTTATTTAATACATATTGTTAATTCGTAAACATCAAACTCATGGCCAACAGCACTATAACTTGTGCCTGAACAAAGGTTATCCAACACTCATATTTTCTCCATAAGGCACATCACAGCCTTCTCACCTTTGGAAACACTACACAGCACTTCAGCACTAAGCTTGGAACCCATTTTAAACAGCAAAACCACCAATAAAAAGCATAAAAAATGTGGAAAATGTTGCACTAAATAGATAGAAAAGAGGATACTTGTTTATAGCATAAGAGTGAAACAAGAGAGCAGAAGGTCTCCTTGCTTGAGCTCAGCTGGGGATACGAGCACTGGGCAAGTCAAAGTTTTTGCCATTTTGCATATGTCCGTGAGTGACTGGCAAAGCATTACAAGTATTGGTTTTAAAGTTACAGATAAATTTTAGCAAGCAGGCAAATTCACAATATGAAACCTCTGAATGTACACACACATGCATACACACAAGTGTATGATAGATAATGTAAACATTATCTATTTGTATCTTTTCAGGTAGAACTAGAGTAGTCTTTATTCGAGACTCAGTTTAGTCCCACTATTAAGGCCTGGTCCTCCTCTGGTCTCTACTGAATGTCCCATGTATCTAATGAAGCCTCCCCACTCAGGATGGAGGATACTCAAACAAATTCCTGGCCCTTCATGAGCTCTGAAAATTGTTTATCCTACAACTGCATATAATTTTTATTTCCTTGAAAGTTGTTCTTGTTTCATTTGATGGGATTTAATGCTATGCATGTGCATACTGGTATTTAGGGAGAACTCATAGATCCCTCAGCAGATTTCTGGAGCCTCCATTTCTGTAGCTTTCTGTTCTTTAGTACCTGACCCACAATTTTTAGTCATTGTGACCTCTGCAAATTCTAAAGTCTGTTTTCACAACTCAGTGAGATCATCAGACTTGGCTTGGAGTTCTCCTCTCTGTGCTGCGGTATGTCAATGACCTCCAAGCAGAAAGTCCAGCCAGTGGTGACGCTCATCTAGTTTGCTTCCCCTTTCTTATGAATCTCAGCAGTGTGCAGCCCGTGGGCCAATGTCTGAAAAGTTTTCTCCTGTATTGTTACAATGGGAGGGTAATTTCAAAACAGCCTTCTGTTTTAAGCCTTCTTAAACACAGAAGTCCTGACAAGTCTTTTCTTTTCCTTATTGATCATGGTTATGTGTTCTGTTAAGTATATTTTAAAATAATCTACGTTTTATTCTCTGTGTTTAGAGCAGAGTTGGAGAGGACTGCATGATGCTCACTCTCCCATCTTTATCTGAATTCTCAGACTACTCACTTTAATTTCCTCCTTTTCAAATGTCTCATTTACTTGAGCCACACAATTAGACAACTGTCATGTCTTTACTCCGCTTCCCTCTGTGATGGCCTCATCCTCTCCTCCTGCAGTTTGAATTTGTTGACATGGCCAATAACATTCTTAGTTGATAGAGAATTCCCGCTGTCCATGTCACAGTTCCAGGGAAGAATCTCTTGGAGTTGCTGGTTTCCTGTGGCCACCCTAGGATCACCACTCTTTGAAGGGAAATGGGTATTACAATTTGCTTAACCTGACACATAGGATCACTACATGCCATGGATTTGAAGGTGTTTACACAAAGGAACCTGAGGACAGTGGTGGTTCAGTGGTAGAATTCTCACCTTCCATGTGGGAGACCTAGGTTTGCTTTCTGGCCAAAGCACCTCATGTACAGGCACCTCCCATCTGTCATGGAGGCTAGTGTGTTTCTGTGATGCTGAAAAAGTTACCACTGAGCTCTCAGAACCACACAGACAAGGAAGAAAGGCCCAGTGATCCACTTCCAAAAGTTAGCCAGTGAAAATCCAATGGATCGCTATGGTCTGACTGTGCTACAGTACCTAACATCAATAACACAAAGGAACAGATCCTACCCAGACAAGAACAGATGCCCCCTGTAATGATAAACTGTCTTATATGTGTGCCACTTATTTTTCTCATGTTTCATTTTTGAAATAAAGTGTATACTCCTTGAAGACTCAGACAATATCTCGTAAGTCACAGAACTATCCCAAAAAGACCTAAGATGAAAAACAGGAACATTCTAGTAATAGTTTTATTTCAAGTCTTATCTTTTACTACTCCTCCAAGTTAAACAGCTGCTGCAATCATATTGTTCTATTCACTGTCTACTGAAACATGTCTCGCGCTTTCCTCTGCTCATTTCTCCCAAGTAGAATGTCTCCGGACCTCACATTCTTCCACAATGAAAAATTCTACCCATTCTTCAACTCTTAATCTGTAAAGCCTTACCTAATCACCCAGACTTAAAATCTCCTCTGTTTCTCTTTTCTCTTAAATTTCTGAAGTGATCAGGCCATTCCTTTGGCACTTAGTATACTATACTAACAATATCAGTTGTCATTTTTGTTATAGCTCATCCTACCTAGACAAAAGCAAAACAAAACAACCAAGTTGCTTGAGAGTCATTCTGACTCATGTTGACCCCATTTGTGCAGAGTAGAACTGCACTCCATCGGGTTTTCAAGGCTGTAATCTTTTAGAAGCAGATCACCAGGCCTGTCTTCCATGGAGCTTCTGGGTAGGTTTGAAGCACCAGCCTTTCAGTTAGTAGCAGAGCCCTAAATTGATGGCACCATCCAGGGATTCTTTATCTCAACCTACTAGATTATAAATTTCTTTAGGGCAGACATTTTGCTTTATATCTGAAGTGTGAGCAATGGGAAAAGAAAGACAAACTTTGAAGTCAGGTAGTTCTGGGTTTGCATTCAAGCACAGCACAACCTCTCATTCTGTAGAAGACATTTCTTGACCATGATACTTAATTTGTGGAACTCAGTTTCTATGTTTCCATGTGAGGATGATGATACCTGCCTGGATTATATAAAAATCCTAGCTCATAATATGGAGTCATTTTCTTAAAATAAACTTTTCTATGCCATCTTAAAAGCATCACTAGGCCTCATACCCAGCTAGATCTAAACAAATATTTGTGAATTTACAAGTTAAGATGTAAAACTCCTACTTGACCTATTATGTATTTTGACTTCAGCATTTATTTAACTGAACACAGTTAGATGGGAGATTAAAGTGCACAAAAAATAGATTATGTACTGCTTGATTTTCCCTACTCTGCAGATTAATTCTGTAATGGACAGAAAATCCTGGTTATGGCTTTTTTAGGAGGACTACACAGCCATTGAAAACCCTATGGAGTAGTTCTACTCTGGCAACACCAAACCAAAACGAAACCTGTTGGTGTTGAATCAATTCCAGCTCCCACGGGGTCACCATAAATTGGAATCAGCTCGAGGGCATCTGGTTTTGGTTTATGACTGAATTATTGCTATAATTCTTTTTATTTAAAAAAAAAAGTATATCTGCTCATATTGGATTAATAATACTTATGAATAGGTGTTAGGCATATCAACAAAATCACTTCTTAAATAGAATGGTCTCAGGTTATGATTTTTCTTTCATTGAAACTGTGCTGAGGTTTGCAAAATAGAAAGGTGAAAAAGAAAAAAAATACATATACAATTATGCTTTTTTTTTTTTTTTTTTTTTACCCGCATCGCCATGGCAGAAAGGAATCCCGCACTGAGTTTCCAAGGAGGGCCTGGTGAATTTGAACTGCCGATCTTTTGATTAACAGCTGTAGCTCTTAACCACTACACCACCAGGGTTTCCCCCCTTAATATTAGCTACCGTTTATTAAGGTTCTTTAAATATACATATCGTTCAATGGCCCTGTAAGGAGCTTAGTAATTATATAAGTGATAAAGTTAAGGCTCAGATAATTTAGGTAATTCAACTAACAGCTCAAGGTGATTACAACCCATGTGTTTTTCATTCTAAAACACGTATCCTTAACAATATCATGCTATCGTACGACTAGCCTCAAAAAAATAGCTTGACTGAATTTGAACAGACTTGAGTCCCTGAGTGGCGCAAATGGTTAAGCGCTGGGCTCGTAACTGAACCATAAGCAGGTTGGCGGTTCAAACCCACCCCGAGGCACCTGGCAATTTGCTTCTGAGAGGTCACAGAGGTGAAAATCCTACAGAGCACAGTTCTACGTTGGAACACATGGGGTCACTGTGAATCAGGATCCACTTGATGACAATTGGTTTTATTTAGTTTGAGTCTATGTAATAGCCTGTTTGTTCATTTTGTTTTAATATTGAAATGTACATACCAAGAGGATTTTTGCTTATCATGTTCGTTCTCAAGTTCTGCATCATGTTTACTTATCTGAAGTCAGAATCTTGTATGTCAACATCAAAACCTTTTCCTCAGTGACCAGTATTGCTGTTACAAATGGAAGATCACAGCTATAGGACTTAACGAAGCAGCAGAAGAAGATAAACTCTAGAGAAACAAAGATTCTATTTTCATAGTAATTTACCATGCGGTGTGTAACGAAGCAGGAGGTAGGCAAATGTGTGATCGAGTGCTGTGATACATCCTTTAGGAAATACGTGACTTAACTGCGTAAGCCATTCTTAATACCACTTAGATTATCAATAAAGCATCTCTGATTGATTTCCCTGTGTTTAGAACACAAACTAAGGGCAGGTATCAGTCGAAAGACTGAAATACCGACGAGGGTAAGAATTATTATATTTTTTATTTTTATGTGTGACTAAATTTGTGATGAACTTTGATCATTTGACTTATTCTTTACACTTACCACATTGTAAAGGAATTATCTATTAACCTCTCTTTCTTTCTCCCCAGTGTTGCAAATTCTTTGAATACAAGTATTTTGTTTTATGCCAACTGAAACTACAAGTTCAAATCTTGGCCTAGAATAAATCTCACTACATTTGTAGAAATGAATTTAATTATATATTCAGTCTTTCTTCTGTTCTTATTAAATAACTCTTTATTGAAATGTTCCAAAACATAAATGTATTCTAAGATTATTTTCTAAGTCAAGGATTTTAAGTAGTGGTAGGTTTCATTTAATAAATATCATCACACATCTGTAAAACCAAAACCCATTGCCACTGAGTCAATTCCGAGTCAATACCAAGTAAAACTGCTCCATGGGGATTTCTTAGGTGTAATCTTTACAGAAGCAGTTTTCCAGGCCTTTCTTCTGCAGTGCCACTGTATGGGTTCCAATCACCAACTTTAGGTTAGTAGATGAGAACAAACTGCACCATCCAGACACCTATCACATATTGATAAATATCATAAATGAAATATTAAGTGGATAATGTACTTATGGCTCCAGTTTTATAAAAAGGCAGAACTAAATTGCTTTCATTTTTTATCTAGTCACATTATTTTTCTTTTAAAGTAAGAGTACATACAAATACATCTTCCTAACTTAATTTTACTTTGTAAGTTTCTGGAATGGGTAAGTATTTATATAATGGAATTTTCTTATTTGATTTCTGCTCATCAAAATGCAAAATCCAATCAAATAAACACAAAGACAAATTTAAAAAATGGTTCTCTATGGCATCAAAACAAATAGCGATTTTGACAAGTTAGTCAACTCTATGATTCAGTCAGTGAAAGAATTTAAATCAGCCCATCTATAATATATTGATTGTCAATTGAGGTTTTTTTTTTTTTTTTAATGAAATCTCAACTAGAAGACAGTCCTCACGCATATGAAGATCAGAAGGCAATGGGAGATACATCAAAGATCTAGCCATCTCCAAGCTCCTTAAACAAACTTTTCCCACCCTGAGGTCTCATAAATGCAAGGTGTAAAGAAACATACATGGATATTGGAAGCTATCAGAACAGCGACCATTAACATTCTTCACATTCCTTTTTTTCTTTTTTTAAATGATGTTTCCACATTTCCTCTTTATATTGGTTCATTCAAACTTGGTAATCATAATTGATCTAGGTTTTCTCCTAAAAATTTTAACTCATTTACAAGTTCTCCTTAAACTCTACTATTGTTCAAGTGTCTGTACAACCCAATTTGCTTTGCAATCCTGTTTTACACTTGTTGTCTTGGCCAAATTATTAATATCACCCTATGGCATCTCATACACGTTCCAGTTTGGGATGATACATTATATGGCTACTCCACCCATAGCCACAGACCCTATGTGACCTATGCCAATACGGAGTAGCTCTTCAGTGTGATGAAAGTCAGATATACAAGACACACAGACATGAAAGAACCCGTCTTTCTCTCCCCTCTTTCTGATGCACACATACACAAATACACATGAGATTAGTTTAAATAATGACTAGAGAAGAAAGACAACTGTAAAGGCTTTGGGAGTAACGTAGGTATTGATCTGCACATTGATGATGGAGAGAAATAAGGGATTGGTCTATTCCAAAAAGGAAAACAATGCGTGTGTATTTGTTTCCTACTGTTGTTATAAAAATTTACAACAGATTTACTGCCTTAAAATGACACAAATTATTATCTTGCAGTTCTAGAGGTCATATGTCGAAAATCAATCCCACTGTGGTAAAGTAGGGATGTTGGCAGGGCTGGTTCCTATTGGAGCTCTAGGGTAGAATCTATCCCTTGCCTGTTCCAACTGCCGAAGTTTTCTGGCATTCCTTGGCTTGTAGCCATGTCTCTTCAGTCTCTGTTTCCATCATATCATCACCTTCTCTTTGATTCTGACACTCTTATGCCTTCTACTAAGGACTCTTGTAATTATACTGGGCCCACCAGGGTAATACAGAGTAATATCCCCATCTCCAGATCCTTAACTGCATACCATCTGAAAATTTTGCCATGTAATGTAACATATTTACAGGTTCTGAGGATCAGGATGCATATATCTTTGGGAGCCCATTATTTTGTCTACCACAGTCTTTCCTCTCCTCCTCTGAAGACTTTGTCTTCGGCTGGCAAGTCCCAAGTCCATGAGTCAGGCATCAGGAGCCAGACGTCTCCTGACTCACATAGCTGAAGGGACTGATGAACCCAAGACTGGCAGGCCAGACAGCAAGCTGCTGGCTCACAGGCTGTGGAGGCTGACAAATTACAAGATAGACAATACGGCAGGCTGCAAGCTCAAGTCATGAAAACCGAGGTCAGATGGTGTCGAGCTGGATGCAGGATCCATAATGAGCAAAAGCCAGTGAGCTTTGTTAAAACCTCCATACATATTGGATGCAGGCCACACCCCTGAGGAAACTTCCATTACATCTGATTGGCTGATCACATCAGATCACCTCATGGAGGTGATTATGTTGTATCACAAAATGGAGGATAACTATACCATTACATAACTTCCAAACCACTGAGATTCATGGCCCAACCAAATTGACATATAACCTTAACCATCACAGACTCATATCCTTCCCACATGCAAAATACACTCACCTCATGTCAGAATCCACAGAAGTTTCAATCCATTTCAACATCAACTTAAGGTCCAATATTTCATCCACTCTGAGATATATGCCAGAAAAAGTGTGTGTTAATTTGACAAAGACATGCACAAGAAATTTCATAGCAGCTCTATTCATAATATCTAAAAACTAGTAAAAAACTAAATAATTTTCAGTCATAAAGTGTGATACGTATATACAAAAAATATTTTCAGCAATGTAACTATATTTAGGATCATGAATTCATCTCACAAATGATGTTGAGTGAAGCAAAAATACACACAAAAGTGTGTACATTGTGTTATTTCTTTTATGTAAAGTTCAAAAACAGGCAAAACAAATGATTGGTACTATAAATTAAGGTATTTGTGCCTTTTTGGGATGAAACTTATTGGTAAGTGGCAAAATGAGGGATTTCTCCAATCCTGATAAACGGTGTTGTCCTTAAAGAAATTCATTTGACTGTATAATTATAGTTTATATAATCGTAGGTAGTATGTTTTAATACAATAATAAAATTTACTTTTTATTTCTGAGATGCTTTGTAACTTTTCCCACTACTTGTCTGTCAGTTTGTCATACTGTAGTAGCTTGCGTGTTGTCATGATGCTAGAAGCTATACCACTGGTATTTCAAATAACAGCAGGGTCACCCATGGTGGATAGGTTTCAGCTGAGCTTCCAGACTATGATAGACTAGGAAGAAGGACCTGGTGGTCTACTTCTGAAAAAAATTAGCCAGTGAAAACCTTATAAATAACTGTGGAACATTGTCTGATATAGTGCCATAAGATGAGCCCCTCAGGTTGGAAGACACTCCAAATATGATTGGGGAAGAGCTGCCTCCTCAAGGTAGAGTCGACATTAAGGATGTAGATAGAGTAAAACTTTTGGGACCTTCATTTGATGATGTGACACAACTCAAAATGAGAAGAAGCAGTTACAAACATCCATTAATAATTAGAGCATGAAATGTACAAACTATGACCCTAGGAAAATTGGAAGTCGTCAAATATGAAATGGAACTCATAAAGATCAATCCTAGGCATTAGTGAGCTGAAATGGATTGGTATTGATCATATTGAATCAGACAAACATGTGGTCTACTATGCTGGGAATGACAAATTGAAGAGGAATGATGTCGCAATCATTGTCAAAAAGAACATTTCAAGATCTATCCTGAAGTACAATGCTGTCATTGATAGGATAATATCCATACGCCTACAAGTAATACCAGTTAATACAACTATTATTCAAATTGACACACCAACCAGTAATGGCAAGGTTGTAGAAATTGAAGATTTTTACCAACTTCTGCAGTCTGAAATTGATCAATCATGCAATCAAGATGCATTGATAATTACTGGTAATTGAAATTCTAAAGTTGGAAACAAAGAATAAGGCTCTGTAGTTGGAAAATATGGCCTTGGTGATAGAAACAATGCTGGAGAGAGCGTAATAGAATTTTGAAATGCCGAAGACTTGTTCATTGCAAATGCCTTTTTCAACAACATAAACGGTGACTATATATGGAGACCTCACAGAATGAAACACACAGGAATCAAATTGACTACAGCTGTAAAAAGATTCGATGCAAAATACAACTTTGAGTATATCCCACCTGAATTCGGTGATTATCTCAAGAATAGACTGAACACTAACGACTGAAGACCAGATGAGTTGTGGGATGACATCAAGTACATCATACATGAAGAAAGCAAAAGGTCATTAAAAAGACAGGAAAGAAAGAAAAGACCAAAACAGATGTCAGAAGAGATTCTAAACTTGCTCTTGAACACAGTGTAGCTAAAGCAAATGAAAGAAATGATAAAGAGCTGCAGAGAGAATGAAATATGCAAAGACCTGGAGATAGAAAGCCAAAAGGGAAGAACACTTTCAGCATTTCTCAAGCTGAAAGAACTGAAGAAAAAATTCAAGCCTCAAAATGAAATTTTGAAGAATTCTTTGGGCAAAATATTGAATGATGCAGGAAACATCAAAAGAAGATGGAAGGAATACATACAGTAGCTGTACCAAAAAGAATTGATTGACGTTCAAACATTTCAAGAGATAGCATCTGATCAAGAACGATGATACTGAAGAAAGAAGTCGGAGCTGCACAGAAGGCACTGGCAAATACAAGGTTCTAGGAATTGATGGAATACCAACTGATGTTTTAACAAACAAAGACAGTGCCGGAGGTGCTCATTTGTTTATGTCAAAAAATTTGGAAGACACCTACCTGGCTAGCCAACTGGAAGAGATTCATATTTGTTCTCATTTCTAAGAAAGATGATTCAAAGGAATGCAGAAATTATCAAACAATATCATTAATATCACTCACAAGTAAAATTTTGCTGAAGATAATTTAAAAATGACTGCATCACTACATACACTGGAGACTGTCAGAAATTCAAGACAGATTCAGAAGAGAATGTGGAACCGGGAATATCATGGCTGATGTCAGATGGATCCTGGCTGAAAGCAGAGAATATCAGAAAGATATTTACCTGTGTTTTATTGAATATTCAAAAGCTTTTGACTGTGTGGATCCTAACAAATTATGAATAACATTGTGAATAATGGGAATTCCAGAACACTTAATTGTGCTCGTGTGAAACTTGTACATAGACCAAGAGGTAGTCATTCGAAAAAAACAAGGAGATACTACATGGTTTAAAATCGGGAAAGGTGTGTGTCAGGGTTGTATCCTTTCACCATATTCAATCTGCATGCTGAGCAGCTAATCCAAGAAACTGAAGTATGTGGAGAAGAAAGTAACATCAGGATTGGAGGAAGGCTCGTTAACAACACGTGACATGCAGATGAAACAACCTTACTAGCTGAAAGTGAAGAAGACTTGAAGCACTTACTGATGCAGATCACAGACTATAGCCTTCAATATGGATTACACCCCAATATAAAACAAAAATCCTCACAAATGAACCAATAAAGAACATTCACAATAAAAGAAGAAAATATTGAAGTGTCAAGGATTTCATTTTACTTGCATCCACAATCAACACCCATGGAAACAGCAGACAAAAACTCAAACGAGCCATTGCATTGGCAAGTATGCTGCAAAAGCCCTCTTTGAAGTGTTAAAAACAAAGATGTCACTTTGAGGACTAAGATGCACCTGACCCACGCCATAGTATTTTCTATCACCTCATATGCATGCGAAAGCTGTACAATGAATAAAGACTAAAGAAGAACTGACACATTTGAGTTGGGGTGCTGGCAAAGAGTACTGAATATACCATGGACTGCCAGAAGAACAAACAAGTCTGTTTTGGAAGTACAGCCAGAGTTCTCCTTGGAAGTGAGGATGGACAGACTTCATCTCACATACTTTGGACATATTATCAGGAGGGACCAGTCCCTGAAGAAGGACATTATGATTGGTAAGTTACCAAACCAAGCCCATTTCCATCGAGTAAGTTCGGACTCATAGCGACCCTATAGAACAAAGTAAAACTGCCTCATACGGTTTCCAAGGAGCTCTTAACCACTACGCCATCAGGGTTTTCTGGTAAGGTACAGGGTCACTGAAAAAGAGGAAGACTTTTGATGAGATGAATTAACACAGTGGCTGCAACAATGGGCTCAAACAAAACAACGATTGTGAGGACAGGGCAGCACTGGGCAGTGTTTCATTCTGTTGTACATAGGGTTGCTATGAGTCGGAACAAACTTGACAGCACTTAACGACAACAACAATATACTTTCCAATGGATTTGATAGGTAGCCAGTTGGGTGTATGAGTCTAGAATTTTAGGGAAGTTCTGGGCTGAAATATAACATATAGATGAGGTATTAAAGACTATGAAATCCCCAAGTGTGGTAGATAGTATCTGGTGATAGACAGTGAAGAAAAGAGATGTAAGGATGAGTCTTGTGTACTCCAAAGTTAGAGTTTAGGGAAATCAGTTGTATCTTGTAAATTAAATTTAGAAAAATGTGATCAGAGTGGCAAGAGGAGAGCTAAGTGTGAATAGTACCCAAAAGACAAGTTAAAAAATGTTGGTGAAAAGTAATCGGTTATATCAAATGATATAGGTAGGTGAAGTAAGATGACTTAAGAGAGAAAAAATAAATGATTTCATGGAAAGAGGGCAGATTCTCTAGAGGAATATTGCTAGAAGGCCTAAGGTGAAGGATGCTAGAGCACAAATGAAGAGTTGTCCTTGGTGAGGCTCAGGAAGGGTTCTTAAGTAGCAAGAAGAACCAAGGCAGAGAGCATATATCGGATGGCATGAGGAGGATGGGAGTTGATGATGGCTCCACTCTGATGGCAGAGAAGGCGAGGTTATTCCCTAAGAGTGATTGTGGGGGAGGAGTTGATGGAGTTTTGAGGAAAGAGAAGAAGATATTTTCAAAGGAGTTCAGAGAAACTGCACGGACAAACTGAAGAAACAGTTTCCACAAGATTGCCCTCATTTTAGACACAACCACAAATTTTTGGGTTCCCATTACCACCCTCACTTTGGACCAGCTGACTAAAGTTTGAGGGGTCCCCACGGCCATCTTCAGGTTCAATAATTTATTATAAAGACTCATAAAACTCACCGAAAGCTATTATATGCACAGTCACATTTGTTATCAATAAAAGATATAAATTATAACCACCGAGAGGAAGAGACACATAGGGTGGAATCTGAGAGAGATTCACACACAAAGCTTCCAGTCATCCCCTCCTTGTGGAGTCCTGGACAGTGTCTCCTCCTCCTGGCTACAATGTGTGACAACACACACAGAGTATTGTCAACCATGGAAGCTCACCTGAGATTTCGGGTTTTATTGGCACTCAGTAATATATTTCCCTCAAAGTTAACGTTTAGTCTCCATTTCTCAAAGCCGCCATCATAAATCACTGTTAGACAGTCTGGTGGTCAAAGCCTGTGGTTAAGCAAAGACATTCTTATCAGTCAGGACATTCCAGGGACTAGAGATCACCACTGGTCTCCAAGGGGCTAGACATCTCTCCAGGTAAGGTTAATTCTCCACTACACAGTATTAAAAAGTCTTCTAGACAATAGGACATTAACAAATATGAAGAGTGTATAAGGATTAACAGAGAATACTACAGATTTAGTTGTTGTAGTTGTTATATTTAAAGTAAAGAAAATGATTTTAGAGAAGAGTACTGTACACACTAGTATCCTGCATTTGCACAAAAATGGATAACACTGTTAAAGTATTCGCTTCCATTTGGAGGAATTGCCAATAATAATTCTACTATCAGTGAGTGTATGGTAACTAAAAAGAAATTTGTCTGACACGGTTTTACCAGGTGATGAGTGAATTTGGTTTTCTCCTCATGGCCTGTGCTCCTTCTGTTGTTGTTTTCCCTAAAAAAACAAAAAACAAAAAATTAAAGAGTTAAAGGATACTAGCGGCACAGTGGTTAAGAACTAGGCTGCTAACCAAAAGATAAGCAGTTCGAATCCACCTTGGAAATCCTATGAGGCAGTTCTATTCTGTCCTATTGGGTTGCTACGGGTTGGAATCAACTCGATGGCAACTGTTCTTGTTTTTTTTAAGACAAAGACAAGTTTGAGTAATTTTTTCAGCTGCAGGAGAGTTTCTAATAGAACAGACGCTTTCCAACTTCAGAAAATTCAAAACAATGTGTTGTGTGTTCATGTATACGTGTGTTTGTCTGCGTGTTTTCATACTACCAATTTTATTTGTTTGCTTCCTTAACTGTAAAGAAATAAGAGGTAATGAGTTCTTCAATGTTTTCTAGCTATGTACTTAAGAGCAGTTTCAGGCAACAATTGTAAACTGCTGCTTTTCTCCAGGGTTTGTGTATTTCAGTGCAAATAATCATGGATACATCTGTTCTCACAGAAAGCAAAATCCTTCTGTTATGAAAATAAACAGACACAGTGAGCATTAAAAATAATCTTGGTGATTTTGGTTGAGTAGAATTTGGTGGATTCTGCTTTTGCTATATAGTATCTTTAAAAATTGGTATCTATGTATCTACTTATCAGTATCTATAATACGGTGAAGCAGAAAGATGAGAAACCCCTCTGCCTATTGAGGACCAAACCTCTTTCTCCAGAGCAGGTTATAAGAAAGAAATGCTTTACAGATAATTTAGGCATAAGACAATAATGCATTTATAAATTTTGGATTTTGAAAATCAGAGTGAAAAATCAGGCCTTGACTTAGACACTTATTATAAATAAAGCAGAAAAGTAGAGGTGTTGATAATATTTGGAGCCAAGTTTTTATTTTTTTTACTTGTGAATGTGACTTGTACTTCCTTGTCTTCTTTTGTTCAGGTACACATGGCTTTCAGATGCTCTATTTAGATTCATTCAACATATGTTTACAGAGCACTTTTGAGATGGAATCTCTATCCTTGGTGATGGGGATATAGAAGTGAACAAAACAGGTAAACCCACGCTGTCCTGTAGAGCACGTTCCAAATGGAGGTGAAGGACAATAAGCAAGATAAATAAATAAAATATGTAGGATGTTAGGTAATGATAAGTTCTCAGATGAAAACTGAAGATGTGAAGGAAGGTAGTGAGTGTGGTTTTGGGAGTTTATAGGGGAGGTGGCACACATTTTAGATAGGGTGGCCCAGAGAGATTTCACTCAGTAGATAATGTTTTCATGAGTGCATGAAGGAAGTGAAGGACTGCGCCAATTGGATAACTTAGGAAAAGCACTCCTGGCAGAGAGAACAACAAGGGTCCTTGTCTTAGTCATCTAATGCTGCCATAACAGAAATACCACACATGGATGGTTTTAATGAAGAGAAGTTTATTTCCTCACAATTAAAGTAGGCTGAAAGTCCAAATTCAGGGTCTCAGCTCCAGGGGAAGGCTTTTTCTCTCCATCGGCCTTCTCATCAGTGTTCCCCCAGACGAGGAGCTTCTCGGCGCAGGGACCCCAGTCCAAAGGGCGCGCTCTGCTCCCGGCACTGCTTTCTTGATGGTATGAGGTCCCCCTGTCTCTCTGCTCACTTCTGTCTTTTCTATCTCAAGACTTTGCATCAGGATACAATCCAATCTTGTAGACTGAGTCCTGCCTTACTAACACAACTGCCACCCATCCTCCCTCATTAACATCATATAGGCAGGATTTACAACATATAGGAAAACCACACAATACCAGGAATCATGGCCTGGTCAAAATTGATATACACATTTTTTGGGGGACATAATTCAAACCATGACAGTCCTTAATCAAGAGACTTGCTGGCACGTTCTGCAACGAGCAAAGAGGACAGAGTGGCTGAAGAAGAGTGAGAGTCGGGAGAGAATAGGAGATGAAGTTGGGAAGTATCTTGAAACCAGAATACTCACAACCTTTTAGGGCAGAGTGATACTATTTTACTATAGGTTGCAGCAGAAGGTTAGCATTTGAGATATTTGAGAAAAAATAAAAAGACTTGATTTGACTTTATTTTAATGAAATTACTCTGGATATTGTGATGAGCACAGGTTGATTGTGGGCAAAGATAGACTCAGGGAGACCAGTCAGGAGACTGGAAGGAGGCCCGTCCCTCCCTAGGACAGCCTGCCAGCCATAGATCCCCCATAGATTCTCCTCCTTCTAGGATCCCCAGGCTTTGGAACAAACTCTCACTTCCCTTGAAGCCTGATATTCTGTCTAGATAAACAGCACAACTAAAGTCGTAACATTCTGACTGGTGCCTAGATGTCTAACCATAACTCTTCCTGGGTTGTCAGACCAGGAAATCTGCAATTGTACTTAAGTGCAGTGAGTCACGTGGCCCCTAAAGTATATAACCAGTTGGGCAAAGAACGTCCAGGTCCTTTTCCTATGGGGCAACTGGGGCAAACGTAAAGGAATCTCCATTTCCGCTGACACAGCAATCTGAACCCAAAGGGGACAGGTCACCATGAATCTGTTCCTATTGTTTGCTGTTTTGCTTTCTGCGAGTAATAAAATTGCTTGCACTTTTCCAACATTGTATAAGTGTGTCCTGTGTGTGACTCAGTAGGACAAGATGGACGTAGCACCCATGAAGGGATTACTGCTACTGGTTGGGGTACTCAACCCTGTAGTATTATGGCTATTTGGAATCTTCGGACCAACTTTGAGGCAACCTGCATGTGCAATGCAGAGGATTTTGCAATAATTCAGGAAATGATGATGGCCGTGAACCAGAAAGGAGGCAGTCTAAGTGCTACCTTGGTTGAACGGGAAGTGGTTAGACAGGATTTGATGAAGGGTTGGTTGAGGATGGTAAAAGAGAGAACTTGAAGATGATTCTATACATTTTAGCTTGTGCAACTGAAATGTTGAAGTGATCATTAAGGAAATGGAGGCGAACATGGAAGGAACAGCTTATCATATGAACTCATGTATTTACCTCACCTATTTTAGGAAGGTTTGGAGTGAAGGGAAAGCATGGCAAATTAATTTAAATATCTATCTATATATTTGTTTATTATCTATGTATGTATATCTATCTATCTTTTTATATGTGTGTATACACATATATACCCATACATTATACATACATACATATATATATACATATATATATATATACACATACATATGACATACATTTATCTTTTAAATTATCATGAGATAGGCTGTGCATTACAGAGTATATCCTAATTTATATTACAGAGACAAACTACACTGGCAAGGTTCAAATCCCAGGTCTTCTATTCACTAGCTTTGTGACTTTTGTGAATTCATTCAACATCTTGATGCATCAGTTTCCTAACTGTTAAAACACAGCCAATAATTGAGCCTCCTTCCTAGACTTGTGCAGATTCAATAAATTAATTCAGAGTTCCAAAAATGGTGACTTTCACCTAGTGGGAGCTGTGTTTGTATTGTCATTGTTAGTTGCCTTCAACTTGATTCCAACTCATGCTGACCCTGTGTGCTATTGTCATTAAAATGGAATGGATACATAAATGCAAAGGCCTTGCAGTAAAATTGATGCTATAAAAACAGATGCGCAAAGAATGAAAAAAAAAAAACAAACTAGAATGCACACCGAAAACAAATTTCCAAGCAGAAATTATTTTCTATTTATAGTACAAAAATTTTTTCCATAGAATGCTTATAATTACTTCAGTGGATTATTTACTTTAGAATCCTAAATATTGTTTCATAATTCAAGAAACTAGACTATCTGAAAAAGAACATGGTATCAATGGAGGAAAACTCATTAACAACCTACAGTATGCAGATGGCACTACTTCCCTTGCCAAAAATTAAGACAACTTGAAGCACTTACTGATGAAGGTAAAAGCCTTCAGTATGGATTACACCTGAAAATGAAGGAAACGAAAATCCTCAAAACTGGGCCCATAAACAATATCATGATAAATGGTAAAGATATTGAAGTTGTCAAGGACTTCATTCTACTTGGATCAACAATCAACACCCATGGAAATGGCAGTTAAAAAAAAAAAAAGTCAAGCAGCCTATTACATGTATTGCATTGGGGAAATCTGCAGCAAAAGACCTCTTTAACGTCTTAAAAAACAAAAAAGTCATTTTGATGACTAAGATGCACCTGACCCAAGCCATAGGATTTTAAATTGCCTCATATGCATGTGAAAGCTGAACAATGAAAACAAAAGACTGAGGAAGAATTGACATGTGTGAATTGTGATATTGGTGAATAATAGTGAATACACCACGGACTGCCAGAAGAATGAATAAATCTGTTCTGGAGGAAGTACAGCAAGATCACTCCTTAAAAGCAAAGATGGCAAGATTTCATCTTGCTTATTCTTTGGACACGTCATCAGGAGGGACTAGTCACTAGAGAAGGATATCATGCTTGGTAAAGTAGATGGTCAGTGAAAAAGAAGAAGACCCTCAGTGAGATGGACTGACACAGTGGCTGCACCAATGAACCCAAACATGGCAACAACTGTGAGGATAGTGCAGGACCAGACAACATTTTGTTCTGTTATATAACATCACTATGAGTCAGAGTTGGCTGGACCAAACCTAACAACAACAACAAAAATATCGATTCAAGGGGAAGTTACGTTGATATTTTCAGTTAAACTATTATAATACATTGTGGTGTTTAATACTTTGATAACTAATAACTAATACATTACCAACTTTCAGGTATAATTTTTTCATTAAACATGGGCTCAGCTGAAGGTATTATAGGTTTTAGGTTTACTTCATAGATTCTCATTACATATTTGGAACACAAGCATAAAGTAGTACCCCTGTTATCTGAGGTGCCAGTTCAGGTATAAAAATAATAATAATAACATTGTTGTCGAGCCGATTCTGACTCATAGCAACACTACAGGACGAGTAGAACTGCCCTATAGGGTTTCCAAGGCTATAAGCAGACAGTCACATGTTTCTAACAAGGAGCAGCTGGTGAGTTGTAATTGCCGAACTTTCGGTTAGAACAGAGCGCTTTAACTACTGGTCCACCAGGGCTTCTGTTTCAGGTACAGGGAGAATTTTATTCTGTGCCCTCCAATCCATATTCTCTCAATTTTTTTTTCATATGGCATATTATAAAATGCCAATAACAACAGGACACCCTAAACCAAAAAATAAACCTCTTGCTATTGACTCTATTCCAACTCATGGCATTCCTGTATGTTACAGAATAGAACTTCTCCACAGGATTTTCTTGGCTGTAATGTTTATGGATACAGATCGATAAACCTTTCTTCCATGGTGTCGCTGAGTCTGTTCAAACCATCAACCTTTAGGTTAGTAACGCAGATCAAACCCATTGCCCTGGAGTCGATTCTGACTCATAGCAATCATATAGGACAGAGTAGAACTGCCCCACAGAGTTTCCAAGGAGCACCTGGTGGATTTGAACTGCTTACTTCTTGGTTAGCAGTCGTAGCTCTGAACCACTAGGCCACCAGGGTTTCCTTTTGGTTGGTAGTTAAGTGCAAACCTTTTGTGCCACCCAGGGACTAATAAGACATGCTACAAGACATTAATATGTTGGATGGTGAGATTATGGGTACTTTTGTGTCATCCTTCGACATTTTTTCACTTTCTATAGTGAGCCTCTATTCATTTTAAATTCAGAAATGAATATAGATATTTTGAAATGAAAGTTTGAAACAAAGAATAAAAACAATCTGCAACATATTAGAGTAGAATAATGAAATTAGTAAAACATCTTAATGTATCTATATTCTATTTCACTAAGCTAAAGTGCCAACTTGGTTAAAGAAAAAAAAAAAAGGAAGTACAATCTTTGTATCTTAATTTTTAAGGAATCATGAAGGAAAACCTTATTTGAGACAAAGAAAGTCCATCTGTAATCAGAGTAAGGATATTTGTATCAACGTATCATAAACATCATTCAAAGATTTTGTGTGGAGTCCATTTACCTCTGATACACAGACTAGAACGTAGATAAGGTAGAAGTGAGAGAAGATAAAATGTGCTGCCACATGGCATGTGGTCTTAAGTAAGTAACTTCTTTCTGGACTGTAATTGCATCATCTTAAAATGAAGTGAATGTTCTGGATTATCTCTGATTACCTTAACCTTTTACTTCTATAAAGGTTTTCTCAAACCTTAATTCAATAAGATTTATCAAGTATAATTTCAAACTAAAGTCCACTTTACATTCTCTCCTGCAGTGTAGATATATATTAGGAATCAAGAGAATAAATTGTTTAAAAAATTATTTAGAGTTGTCAAGAACACGCACATACATACACATATATACATCATCTTCCGTGCAAACTAACTGAAATTTATTTAGGTTCACAAATTTAAGAGGACTACAAAATCACGGAGAACAGAAAGGAGGTACAACAACAAGTGAATTACAAAATAATATATCAGCCTGAACCAGGAAAATTAAGTGCAATTCTTCTTTTAAATCCATTGTATTTGCATACAGTGCAATTCATAGGGAGAAAAAAAAAGGGGACATTCATTCATTCCAAACAAGTCTTTACCGCTTCCTCGACAGGTAGGTTATTCTGGGTAATGATGTTTATGCACCACACTGTGCTCATACTTGTGATGGATTAGACTTTAGGCACACACAGAATCAAAGAATTACGTATCTGGTATTATTCAGCTTCCATTTCTCAGCTTATAGGTGTCTGAGACTTGTTTTTATGAATGAGGTTGTGTTTTCAGATTGGACCATAAGAAAGGACAAAGTGCTTCTGAATGTATATCTGGGTCCATGTTTTAGGCATAGGCTAGGATGTCCCAGAAGGTGACGGTCTGCAATGTTTTAGTGGACATTTGACTGAAATCCAGTCACTGGAGTATGGGGAATGGTGGGTGACACTTATGGAAAGAAGTTGTTAAAAAGTAGATGTGTTTTCTCTACTTACTCCTTCCCTACCCACACGAAAAACAGATGAAAGAGTAGAGTCATACAGTGAATGAAAACAAAAAAGGGTAGGGGAGTTTTGGAAGTGCCACGTGATCAGGAAAGTATGAGATGAATTCTTACATGATTAAGAAATAAATTCTACTATGTTAAGGCAAAGAGACATGAAGATTCATATACCCCCAAATAATACAGAAGCAAACAAATCAGAATCCCTTTCTCAACACTAATAACCTTATCATTTCTCTCCTTCTCTTTTGAAAGAGTTGTCCAGTGACTAAATGTTATTTTTCCCCAAACTGGTTATATGTGGATTTAGAATTAGTAGATACAGCTAAACCCTTTACAAAGTGGCACCAATTTATAGTCTCATTGGCAATTTATGAGAGTAATCTCAAATGTAATATATCTAAAACCAAACTTCTTTTTGCTTCCCACAAACCTACTCCTTCTAAAGTGATCTACCATTTTAGTAAATGGAAAATATACCTTTCCGTTTGATCGTGCCAAAAATCTTGGTAACATCTTTAACTCCTTTTTTCTCCCTCACTTTACATCTAATCCAGTATCACTCAAGTAACACTTATTACTTGAATAAGCTCTAGAGGAAAAACAATCACACACGCACACACACACATACACATAACCCTTTTACCATTTCCAGACAAACCATGTAGTCTAAGCTACAATTCCCTCTTACCTGGGTCTTTAATTGCCTCCATACTTCTATTTCATCCCTCACAGTGAGTTCTCCATTGAGTAGCTGGTTATTATAAAACATAAGTCAGGTCATATTCTCATTGGTGTTTCACTCATAATAAAAGTATTTTACAACAGCCTACAGGTCCATCATTATTTGTCCCTGTTTCCTGTCTTGCCTCATTTCCCTCCAGTCTCCCACTTACCAAGTAAGGCGCAGCCACACAAGTCTCCTTTCTAGTTCTAGAACATGCCAAGCATGCACTTACCTCTGGGTCTTTGCCCATTACTACTTCCTCCAAGTTGTGCTTCTCCAGGTACACACATCAGGGATTCCCTGGTTTCCCTCTAGTCTCTTCTCAAATGTCACCTCAATAAAATGGGAATAGTAACCTTTGCACCCCCTTAGCACTCTCTTTTCCCTTTAGTTCATATTTTTCTGTAGCACTTACCAAAATACTAGTTATTTATGTATAAACCTACCAACACTAGAAAATATGTTTGCCAAGAGCATAACTTTGTTTCATTCAATCGGTTTTTCCATTACCTAGAAGAGTGCCCGGCTTATAACAGGTGTTGGATATACAGTATCTGGTGGATTTGAACTGCTGACCTTTTGGTTAGCAGCCGTAGCTCTTAACCACTATGCCACCAGGGTTTCCAAACAAATGAGTTTGTCAACAGGCCCCTCCCTTAAGAAATAATTTTCAAAGTAGAGTAGTAGGTCAAAAACATTTTTAAGAATTGAAAAGTACCCTATTCTTATACAAATAACTCATATGTTCAATGTTTTCTTGCCCGCAGTGCCCTCTCCTCCCACCTGCCATGAGGTATTTTCCTAAGCGCTATGCTATTTTTTTTTACAGCAACTCAAAAGAAAAAAATTAGCATAGCATGCTTTAGGAAAATACCTGGGGGGGAGGGCGTGGTTGGCAAATAAACTTAGAAAACACATTTATTTGCATAACAATACCAGATTGAAAAGATTACTTATTCCAAATTCTCCTGTCCATAACTGAAATTCACAAGGGACATATTAAAAGATGTTAATCAATATAGCTGTAGTAATCAACGTAGAAGAACTAGAAGATTTTCTAGGGATTAAAACCATTCATTTTTCTAAAAAACATTACTTGTATAAACCAAGTATAAAGCAAATAATACACATTTCTAATTATCGATATTAACTATGCTTAGCATGATTCAATATTTCCATATATTCTTGTATTACCTAGGGTTGGCATTAGACATAGGAATGATTACTCTAAGCAATGAAAAATTATGGATTCTAAATTTTTTTACATATGTACGAATCAATGTCAGGGTGTCGGTGACCAGAGATTCCTAAAATAGTATGGATGTACCAGTTATGCAATCTCAAAATTTTTGCAATGTGACCCACATTAGTGGACTTTAATACAAAAATATTCATTTCAATTGTAATATCAATTAGCAAATCATTAGAGATTAAAATGTAATTTCTACAGGATTGTTCTTGATAAAAATGCATAGTAAGTGCTCATTCAATACAAGCTGGGATAAAGTGATTTAAGAGAAGCAAAAAAAAACCTTTTCCCAAAAATTTTTCCTTCACTGACTTTCTAATCCAGAGGATTTGATCGTTAGTAACACATTTCATCACCGCTTATCAAATACGCATTAAAATGTTATGACATTAAATCCCCTTCTGGACTCAAGTTTCAATCAGAGAAATAGGACAGGTTTGAATCCTGTTCCCTAGGTGTACAAAAGGAATATTTAAGGAAAGGTGGAGTGTCATGGAGACGAGGATGTTTCAGAGAAGATGGAGAAAGAGGACACAAAAGCCCAGCTCTCACACTCTGTGGGCAGTGTGATGCCTGGTGGGACTATGACAGAAGGCAGAATGGTTATTAGGTGTGAAGAACTGACCGATACTCAACCTCACCCCCATCATTTCCTACCACTTTGACTTTGGACAAGTTACCTTATCTCCATAGCCTCAAATTCTTCATCTGTAGACTGGGTATAACAATTTTTACTCTGAACTAGGATTAACAGGCAACGTATTAAAACTTCTGTTGCCCAGTTTACAATAAACCAATATTGGCTCTGTGTCTTCCCTCTACAGGTGTTCTTAGAAACAAATCTTGAGTTATGCTTCTGAAGTTTTTTTTTTTTCCCCCAGAATCTGGCTGTTCTGTATCAAGTGGATACAGTCCTAGTATGTCATTCATTTCTCTACTGACATTTCAAGGGATAGTGAAGGACACGAGAGTTGATAACTTAATGAATTTACACATGAAACTTACTTTTGACTCTGAAGATGAAAGCTCTGGTTGAAATTCCCGGTACTGCTCACCAGTTGGGTGGAAATGGACAGATCTGAAGGTAGCAACCAACTCCAGCTGCGTTTCAAAACATCTAAGATCTACTGAACCATCAACTACATTTGCAAATGTATTTTCACTTAACCCTTGTGAATCACAGGTAATTAAAAAAAAAAATTAGCTAAAGAGTTTGAGTTCATTTACACTTATATCATCAAAATGCCATTTTGCAAGCACTTTAAGCCATTTCGACTTCTTCCAATATGTTTAAAAGCCTTGAGAAAGAAAGAATGTGTTTTATATTTACAGAAAAGGGGCTGACATAAGCTTATGAAACACTTAATTCTTAAAACACATTTGCAACAGTTCCTTTCAGTGGCATCTCAGGTAAAATTTGACTCTTCTGCAAAGTTAAATGCAGAAGACTCTTCTTCCAAGAAACAAAATATAAAATACACCCCCACTTTTATTTTCCCATAAGCCCAAAAAGAAGGTTTGAATAGGAAAAAAAAAAAAAATTTTTTTTTTTTTTTGGCAAGGGAGAAGTTCAGAAGAAGAACAAGATTTATTAATTTAAAAACATAATGGTGGGAATTCTTTTTTGTTAGTTGCATGAAGTAGTCTCTGACTCATGGCAACCTTATGTACAGCAGAACAAAATGTTGCCTAGTTCTGTGTCATCTTCATGAGTATCGGTATGTTTGAAAATATTGTGGGGATTGTGTCAATCCATCTAGTTGAAGATTTCCTTCATTTGCACTGACCCTCTACTTTACCAGACATGATGCCCTTTTCTAGAGATTGGTCTTCCGTGATGCCATGTCTAAAATAAATAATCGTGTGAATAAATCCCTCTGAAATAAAAGATGGGTGCTACAGTGCCATTGTTGTTGTTAGGTGCCTTCGAGTCGGTTCCGACCCATTGCGACCCCATGTACAACAGAACGAAACACCGCCTGGTCCTGCTCCACCCTCACAATCGTTGTTATGCTTCAGCCCATTGTTGCAGCCCTTGTGTCAATCCATCTTGTTGAGGGTCTTACTCTTTTTTCACTGGCCCTCTACCTTATACTTCAGGAGTTGAGAAGACGCCAGGCAGATTAGATACTCAAGAAGTCACTATTATTATTTCTTATTTGTCTTTCACTTGCCTCCATGTCCTTGCTTCAAAATGGATCATAGCTCCAAAGAACTGTGAAATTCTGCAGTGCAATGAACTACTTAATATGACCCTTCTAGCCAAGGTCTTGGTGAGTCACAATAACTGAGCGGGACTATGCAAATAAGGTATATGGAACCTGTGATGGTTGAGGTTATGTGTCAGCTCGACTAGGCCATGGTTCCCAGTATTGTGTGGTTCTCCTCCATTTCATGTGTTCTGGACCCTGACCTCTGCATGTTGCTGAGGCAAGATTGGTGTAAGGCGTGTCCTGGGTTGGCAGCCTTGCAGGAGGGCGTGACTCAAGCCCACCCTTACTAAAGTTACATCCTTCCCTGGGGTGTGGCCTGCTTCTAAGATATATGTGTATGTCTTGGCGAGGCTCTCTCTCTCTGCATCTGGATCCTGCATCAGGATGGTGATCAGTTGATCTCTGCAGAAGCCTGCTATCTGGCCTGCCAATTCTGGAATTCGCCATCCTCCTCAGCCCCTTGGGCCAGGGGCCTATTTTGTGACCTGATTCGCCAGCCTCCGAAGCGCTGTGAGCCAGCAGCCTATGGTCTGAACTGCCAGTTGGGTTCATCAGCTCCTGCAGCTTCATGGGTCAGGAGAAGCCTATGCCTGATCCATGAATTTGGGAATTGCCAGCCTCCACAACCACATGAGCAATTTCCTTTATATGGTTAGTGAGTTCTGTGACTCATTGCCGCAAAGGGAACCCAAAGATGGGAGGGAGAGTGCTGAGGGGAGAGGGAGTAGTTGGCGTTAGAGGTGATGGAGTGGTACAGCAGCTTGGAAAAGTTAGACATTTGGGACATCTTTAACCTCTGCATCATAGGAACCAGCTTTGTGCTGATCCTTATAAAAAAAAAATTCATTTAAATTCTTTTTGCCTTAAATGAAGCAAGCATCAGAAACATCCGTGGAGGAATCTCGTAAGTAGGATTTTTTTCCTCAACTCTGCAACTCTGGTTACATGAAGACTTTGGCAAAAGATCAGATATACAGCCATGGGTTTAGATACTTACCCAAAATTACCTCTTGAACATTCCGAAATTTTCTAATTGCCAATCAAGGGCTGCTTTGTAAAGCTTAATTGCTGCCCGGCTCCCACAAATGTTAACAGACTTTCAATTTAAACCCAGAAATGCAAAACAGTCTCATTCCTGGTTTGAGGTCAGTCTCTAAAAATTGCCATTTTATTGCTTTTTAAAGTATATATATGTATCTTAGGGACAGGAAAATGTGGCCCCAGATCATAGAACACTTTCACTAATATTCCAGTGTAGATGTCAACCATTAAAATTCATGTTGGTTATGTAATTTGTTTCATGAAAAACAAGCAAGCAAAAATAAGTGGCATTTTTAAAAAGTTGAGATTAAAATAGATTCAAGTTCCTGGGTCCAAGGAAACAGATTAACAACAATCTTATCTATTAATACAGCATCAACTTTAAAACCAGCCAAAAGATGGGGAGCTAGCTCAACTGGCAGGACATATATAGTTTTAGGTTTCTATTCTGGACTTAGATTTCAAAATTTTTCTCAAAACAGGTGCTATATGAAGGGAAAGAAAGACTAAACCAAGGTGTTCAGCTGCCTTCATCTATCACAACTGTATTTAATTAAACAGCTTTTTGTTTTCATGTTAAATGTATATTGGAAGGCGAGTGTTAGCCTTTCTTGTATCACTGTCTCCAATTATTTGTGTCTCTGATATTAGACAATATATCTATGTTTGTTCTTGTGTGCACAGAAGGAGCTTTGAGCACTACAGTAAATAAAATAACTGTTTTCAAGTGTTTTTATGTACCAACCACTGCCCTGGGATTAGAATACAGTATGAGCGTGGAATGTCTCTGTGTTGGCCGTGTGGTTTCTTACCTATGAGATGGGCTGAAGATTCGGTTTGAATTGATTTACAATGTCAACTGAAAGATACAGATAAAAAACAAACCCAACTATGAAAAAGGAAAAGATCTGAACAGGTAATTGCGACCTGTGTGAGTGGCTGCTCTTGCTGCCTCAAAAGTAATTCTCCACTGTGGTCACCAAGAGTGAACTAATCTTCCTGTGCACCATAAATAAAAGTGTACCTAATACATCTGAATGTATAGGAGATTCTTTACTAACACAGAATCAGTCTGCTTCTTGATCAGCTCTCTTTATGACCATTAGCACATAGAAATATTTTAGGCCCTGGGCCATTCATTGAACCTTTGGTTTGGAGGCCTTGAGATCAACAATTGATGACAATATCACTCTGGGAAGATTTCATGTCCAGTCTCATTTCCTGTTGAATGATTTGGATAAGGTGGGGACTGACTTTATGCCACATCATTTTGCTGGTAGCCCTTTCATCAGGAAGCATTTTCAAGCTTAATATTTAAAAAAATTCTAAACCAGGGCTTCCAACCAGTTTGTTCCAGTTTGAACCTCTGCTGAGAATTTGCATTTCTAACAAGTTTCCTGCTGAGAGTTTGCATTTCCACCCCTGGATATACTGAATCAGAATCTATATTTTAGCAAGATCCCCAGGTGATTCTTATGTATAACTTCTTGGGAAGTGTTAGAAATGCAAATTTTCAGCAGGGAACTTGTTAGAAATGCAAATACTCAGCAGGGTTTCAAACTTGAATGAACCAGTTTGAAGCCATGTTCTAAACACAGGTATTTCAGTTGATAGATAGTGGAGAGGGGAAGCACCATTACTTTATAGATTATTGGGATAAGGGAAACTTCTAGGTAAATGAGAAGAGAGTTCTTCTACCCTTTTCCTACAACATTGATAGATGTTCTTTTAGTTTATTTACCACAATAACAGGTATAGTTCTGATTAAAATTCCTGGTTTCAGGGAGTTAAAACAAGTAGGTTTTGCTAAAGATAAATAGTGGCATTTATTAAAAGGACACTTGCATCCTTTTACCATGCTTATTTCAATATGTATGCTGAGAAAATAATCCAAGAAGCTGGACAATCTGAAGAATATGGCATTAGGATTGGAGGAAGATTCATTAACAACCTGGGAGATGCAGATGACACAACCTTGCTTACTGAAAGTGAAGAAGACTTGAAGCACTTACTGATGAAGATCAAAGACCACAGCCTTCAGTATGGATTGCACCAAATCATAAAGAAAACAAAAATCCTCACAGCTGGACCAGTAAACAACATCATGATAAATGGAGAAAAGATTGAAGTTGTCGAAGATTTCGTTTTGCTTGAATCCGCAATCAACACCCATGGTAGCAGCTGTCAAGAAATCAAAGTCACATTCCATCAGTCAAACCTTCTTCAAAAGACCTCTTGAAAGCTTTTAAAAAAGCAAACACATCACTTTGGGACTAAGGTGAACCTGACCCAAGCTGTTGTATTTTCTATCTCCTCATGTGCATGTGAAAACTGGACAATGAGTAAGGAAGACCGAAGAAGAATCGATGCCTTTGAATTATGGTGTTGTTAAAGAATATTGAATATACAGTGGAATGCCAGAAGAATGAACAAATCTGTCTTGGAAGAAGCACAGCCAGAATGCTTCTTAGAAACAAGGATAGCGAGACTTCATCTCACATAATTTGGACATGTTTTCAGGAGGGACCAGTCCCTATAGAAGGACATCATGTTTGGTAAAGTGGAGGGTCAGTGAGAAAGAGGAAGACTCTCAATGAGATGGACTGATACAGTGGCTGCAACAATGGGTTCAAGCATGACAATGATTGTGAGAATGGCACAGAACCTGGCAGTGTTTCATTCTGTTGTACATGGAGTTGCTATGAGTAGGAACTGACTCGATACCACATAACAACATCAACAGAATCTTTTCACATAGCACCTTGCTTCTCGTTATCCAGTACTTACACAATTGTCCTCAGAAGAACTTTCCTGAAAACCATAGTGGGATTAGTACATAGATATGACCCCTATACACACACACACTCACACATGCACAAACATACACACACATAGTCACCGTCTTTAATGTCATTCTATTTTATTTTTCACACAGTGCTTATTGTATCTACTAACACCATGTGCTTACTTACTATTCTCTGTCTACATGGCTTCCAAGAGAATACAAATCCTATGAGGGAAGATCCTTTGTTCATTTCCACAGCAGCCAAGAATGTGCCTGACACATAATACATGCTCAGTAAATATCTGTTGACTGATTAATTGAGTAACTGCAACAAAATTGAAAAAAAAATTTTTGACCTCCAATAGCTCTTTCTCAATTTCATCTTTCCAATTGCTGTTTTTCTTCTCTCACCCTCACATTAGCATCCTCTCACATTCTTTTTTTCCCATTCTCATCTCTGCTTCTCTTAACGTGTTAACAGTATTTTTCTCTCTTTGCAAGTTAGTTTTCTTCGCCCCTCCCATGCAATTGTATAAGGCAGCTACCACCATTCACAGCCCCTCCAGACAAAGGTAGCATGTGGACTAAATTAGGATATTTAAGTCTCTAGTCCAAATATCTGGAAGAGAGATTTTGATGAACCCAAATAGATACCTTACGGTTTATCCTTTACTCAATCCTGTGGAGTCAGAAATCCTATGTAAGATAATCGTAGTGACTGCTGGACCACCTCAATATTTAGGCTTGAAAATTCTCACAAAGAAGGAGTAATTATGAGCTGGACAGAAAATCCAACTAGGTATAGTACAAGAATGCATTTTATCCCAATTTTGGAAAGGAAGAATCAAAGACTTAAAAGACTTGGTAGAGCATAAGTAAGTTGCATGTATTTTTAGTTATTAAGTGTTAGATACAATATTTGAAGAGAGGCTCTCTGATTCAAGACACATAATTTTTTTGTATTTTTTTTCCATTTCAACAGTTTTACACACACTATTCAGTGACATTAATTACATTCATCATGTTGTGCAAGCATAATCACAATCTGTTTCCACAATTTTCCAGGGACGGTAAACAGAAGATCTTTGTCTAGTTATACTACTAAACTATCCATAGCAAATGTAAAACCTTGTGAATATGACAGGATATCACTTTCTTGATTAACTACATTATGAGGCAAAGGTAAGAGAATTTTGCTGATGCAGTTAAGATCCCTAAGCAGTTTATTTGGGGTTAATGAAAAGAATATTATCCTGGGTGGATCTGGCCTAATCATGTGAGCCATTGAGAGATCAAAACCATGAGAGACTATCCAGCTGTCCTGGAAGAAACTAGTCACTATGATTTCTACAGCTTCAAATAAATGAATCTTCCAATCATCATGTGGTCTTGGAAGAGAAACTTGAGCTTCAGGTGAGTTGACAGTCCAGGATGACATCTTGATTGCAGTCATTCTGGACAGATAACCTAGTTAAGCTGTCCCAGACTCCTGACCCATAGAAACAATGAGATAATACGTGTATGTTGTCTTAAGCTACTAATTTTACAGTAATTTGCTGTACCTTACCCTCAACCATTGCAGCTGAGTCGATTCCCACTCATAGTGCCCTTATAGGACAGAGTAGAACTGCCCCATAGGGTTTCCAAGGAGCAGCTAGTGGATTTGAACTGCTGACCTTTTTTTTTTTCTTTTCTTTGTTAGCAGCCGAGCTCTTAACCTTTGTGCCACCAGGGCTCTGCAATTTGTTGTATGACAGTAGAAAAATAATACAGATTTCATAAATGATAATAAGACAATAACATTGAATAAGTCTCAAAGATGAAAAGCTCTATATTTATTTTAACTACAGTCTGTTTAACTGGTATTCTCTATCTCTGAGCTTAACTCTTCTTACCTACAAAATTAAGGAACTTAGATTTAAATTTTAAGTTTCTTTCTAGCTATTTACTAGCTACTTGATATATCTGATAATAGACGGCTTCAAATCTTGAATACAGGAATACGATGAAACTGTAGAAGTGCAAAATGTTCTTCTATCATCCTAAAACTCACAAATACAAGCTTTTCTCCACTTCAGAGTTTCCCCATTGCTACTTTGCTCTTCATCTTGTTTTTTTTTTTTTTTTTTTAAAGCACCCCTTTATGTAAGTCTCTACAAACACCACTGTGTAAATGATTCATATTGGTCTAAAACACCCGAGAATGGAGCTTTACAATTAAACAAAAATGAAGCACTCCTCTTTAAATGAGAAAAATATTTCTATTAATAACTTAAAATGGTGCATTATAGAAGTCAAACTAGAATCAGTTAAAACAAATAACTATACTCAAAACATCTGTGGAGAATGACTCTGATCCCACAAATTAAACTTGAGAATGAAACCAACAGTACATTGTATGAACTTGTTGCAATTAAATTATCTTGGGTGACTGTTCAATGTTCATAGAGTTGTTATACTTACTAATTAAATTACTATACATATTAGCGTTGAGGTTAAATGTTCTCCTTTCTCCCTTGATTTCCTTCATTTCATGGATTCTGGCCCATACAAAATCCCCAGCAGCCAAAGGACATTTGGTAATAAGACTTAAATCACAAGTAGAGAAAGTTATTCTTTTGGCACAATTATGCTATGAGGAGAACAATATTGACAGTGCAAAAGTAGTGATTTTCTGTTAGAAAGCACACCTAAAGTAAAATAACATATCCCTGTTTATTTTTCTAGAAGTTTTCCTCTGATTGCTGTATAAGGATTAAACATTAGAATTGGATAGGACTGGGGGAAGACCAGTTAAGAGAGTTTTTTCCAACAGTTCTGAATAAAGATGATGGTGAATTAAACTAAGCTAAAGTAACAATCTCCAGGTCTTTGCACACGTCATTATAATATTTTACTTTGTCTTCTCCAGCTCCCTTTGAAATCTTTCGTTCAGCTCTTTTACTTCATCATTTCTTCGTTTTGCTTTAGCTACTCGACATTCAAGAACAAGTTTCAGAGTCTCTTCTGACATCCATTTTGGTCTTTTTTTTCTTTCCTGTCTTTTTAACAATCTCTTACTTTCTTCATGTATGATGTCCTTGATGTCATTCCACAACGCATCTGGTCTTCAGTCATTAGTGCTCAAAGTGTCAAATCTATTCCTGAGATGGTATCTAAATTCAGGTGGGATATACTCAAGGTTGTACTTTGACTTTTGTGGACTTGTTCTAATTTTTGTCAGTTTCAACTTGAGCTTGCATAGGAGCAATTGACAGTCTGTTCTACAGTTGACCCCTGGCCTTGTTCTGACTGATGATATTGAGCTTTTCCATTGTCTCTTTCCACAGATATAGTTGGTGAGGTCCACATGTATAGTCTTTGTTTATGTTGATGAGAAAAGGTATTTGCAATGAAGAAGTCATTTGTCTTGCAAAATTCTATCATATGATCTCCAGCATGAAGGCATTGGCTCCAGGAACTGACGGAATACCAATTGAGATATTTCAACAAATAGATGCAGCGCTGGAAGTGATCACTCTATGCCAAGGAATTTGGAAGACAGCTACCTGGCCAACCGACTGAAGGAGACTCATATTTATGCCTATGCCCAAGAAAGATGATCCAACCAAATGTGGAAATTAATATCACACACAAGGAAAATTTTGCTTAAGATTACTCAAAAAGGACTGCAGCAGTACATCTACAGGGAACTGTCAGAAATTCAAGCAGGATTCAGAAGAGGACTTGGGACAAGGGATATCATTGCTGATGTCAGATGGATCCTGGCTGAATGCAGAGAATACCAGAAAGATGTTTACCTGTGTTTTATTGACTCTGCAAAGGCATTTGACTGTGTAGATCATAACAAATTATGGATAACATTGCAAAGAATGGGAATTCCAGAACATTTAACTGTGTTTATGAGGAATCTATAAGTAGACCAAGAGGCAGTAGTTTGAACAGAACAAGGGGATACTGCATTGTTTAAAGTCAGGAAAGGTGTGCATCAGGGTTTTAACTTTCACCATACCTATTCAATCTGTATGCTGAACAAATAATCCGAGAAATTGGGCTATATGAAGAAGAATAGAGCATCAGGGTAGGAGGAAAACTCATTAACAACCTGCGTTATACAGATGACACAACCTTGCTTGCTGAAAGTGAAGAGGACTTGAAGCACTTACTGATGAAGATCAAAGACCACAGCTTTCAGTATGGATTACACCTCAACATAAAGAAAACAAAAATCCTTACAACTGAACCAATAAACAACATCATGCTAAATGGAGAAAAGATTGAAGTTGTCAAGGATTTCATTTTACTTTGATCCACAATTAACACCCATGGAAGCAGCAGTCAAGAAATCAAAAGATGCATTGCATTGGGAAAATCTTCAGCAAAAGACCTCTTTAAAGTGTTGAGAGGCAAAGATGTCACCTTGGAGACTAAGGTGTGTCTGACCCAAGCCATGGTATTTTCAATCACCTCATATGCTTGTAAAAGCTGGGCGATGTATAAGGAAGACTGAAGAATTGACACGTTTGAATTATGGTGTTGACGAAGAATATTGACTATACTATGGACTGCCAAAAGAAGGAACAAATCTGTCTTGGAAGAAGTACAACCAGAATGCTCCTTAGAAGCAAGGATGGTGAGACTACATCTCACATACTTTGAACATGTTATCAAGAGGGATCAGTCCCTGGAGAAGGACATCATGCTTGGTAGAGTGGAGGGTCAGTGAAAAAGAGAAAAACCCTCAGCAAGATGCATTGACACAGTGGCTTCAACAATGGGCTCAAGCATGGAAAGGATTCTGAGGATGGCTCAGGACCAGGCAGTGTTCATTCTGTTGTACATAGGGTCACTATGAGTTGAAATCGACTCAGTGGTACCTAACAATAACAACAACAACAGAGTAAAAATTGGGAAGTGGAATAAATATATAAATCAAAAAGCCTCCCCCTCAAAAAAAATCTACAACAACCAAACCCCTTGCCATCGAGTCAATTCTGACTCATAGCAACCCTGTAGGACAGAGTAGAACTGGCCTCATAGGGTTTCCAAGGAGCAATTGGTGGATTTGAACTGCTGCCTTTTGGTTAGCAGCCTGAGCTCTTAACCACTGCACCACAAAAGAAATCAAACCACAAAAAAAAAAAAAAAAAAAAAAAAAAACAAGGAAAGAAACAAATAAACCAAATCTATTGCCATCAAGTTGATTCTTACTTACAGCAACCCTATAGGTCAGAGTAGATCTCTAGGGTTTCCAAGAAGTGGCTGGTGGATTCAAACTGCTGACCTTTTGGTTAGCAGCCAAGCTATTAACCACTGAGCCACCACTGTGCCACCAGGGCTCCAAAAAGGTAATAGGGAGGTCAAAATGACAGGGTTTGAAATTGATTATCCATAGAGGGTGGTGGAGAGGAAGCAGGACCTTGGTGGAGAGGAAGCAGGACTTTGAACAGGTTCATTCTGTTTTGATCACCTGCTGAGAATTTACATTTCTAACATGTTCTATGCTGAGAATTTGCATTTCCACCCCAGATGTACAGAATCAATCTACATTGTTTTGTTTTAGTATATTTTCCTTTTTTTTTTTTTTTTAAATTGTGCTTTAGGTGAAAGTTTACAGAGCAAATTAGTTTTTCATTCAACAATTTATACACAAATTGCTTTGTGACATTGATTGCAATCTCTGTGATGTGTCAACACTCTCTCCTTCTCCATCTCAGGTTCCCCATTTATGTTTTCCTGTCCCTTCCTGCCTTCTTGTCTTTGTTTTTGGGCAGGTGTAGCCCATTTAATCTCATTTACATGATTGAGCTAAGAAACAAGTTCCTCACGTGTGTTATTGTTTGTTTTATGGATCTGTGTAATCTTTGGCTGAAGGGTGCACTTCAGAAGTGACTTCAGTTCTAAGTTAGAAGTGTGTCTGGAGGTCATAGTCTCAGGGTTCCCCTAGTCTTTATCAGATCTATCAGATCTATCAGAGTGTGGTCTTTTTAGTGAATTTGAATTTTGTTCTACATTTTTCTCCCACTCTGTCTGGGACCTTGTATTGTGATTCCTGTCAGAGAGGTCAGTGGTGGTAGCCAGGCACCATCTAGTTGTTCTGGGCTCAGGCTGATGAAGGCTCTGGTACTTGTGATCCATTAGTCCTCTGGACTATAATTTCCCATGTGTCCTTGGTTTTCTTCATTCTCCTTTGCTCCTGAGGATGAGACCAGTAGATTTGTCTTAGATGACTGCATGCAAGCTTTTAAGACCTAGATGCTACTCACCAAAGTAAGATGTAGAACATATTCTTTATGAACTATGTTATGCCAATTGACTTAGATGTCCCCCGAGACCATGATCCCCAGCCCTCAGCCTGGTAACTCAGTCCCTCGGGGGGTTTGGGTGTGTTTGTGAAGTTTCTATGACTTTACGTTGGTCAAGTTGTGCTGACTTCCCCTATAATGTGTACTGTCCCTTCACCAATACCATTTATCTACTATCTAATTAGGGACTTCCCTTTCTGAACCCTCTCCTCCCTCGTAATCATCAAAGACTTTATTTCTGTGTGTAAACCTTTTCTTGAGTTTTTATAATAGTGCTGTCATACAGTATTTGTCCTTTTGTGATAGACTTATTTCACTCAGCATAATGCCCTCCAGATTCATCCATGTTGTGAGATATTTTGTGGACTCATCGTTGTTTATCATTGCATAGTATTCCATTGTGTGTATGTACCATAATCTGTTTATCCATTTGTCTTTTGATGGACACTTAGGTTATTTACATCTTTTTGCTATTGTGAATAATGTTGCAATGAACATAGATGTGCATATGTCTATTTGTGTGACAGCTCTTATTTATTTAGGATATATTCCTAGGTGTGGGATTGTTGGATTGTATGGTATTTTTATTTCTAGCTTTTTAAAGAAGTGCCATACCATTTCTGTAGTGGCTGTACCATTTTACATCCCCACTAGCAGTGCAAAAGATTTCCAATCTCCCCGAATCCTCTCCAACATATATTATTTTCTGTTTTGTTTTGTTTTTTTTAATTGATGCCAATAATGTCAGGGTGAGATAGTATCTCATTGTAGTTTTGATTTGCATTTATCTGATGGCTAATGATAGTGAGCCTTTCCTCATGTGTCTGTTAGTCACCTGAATGTCTTCCTTTATGAAGAGTCTGTCTATATCCTTTGCCAATTTTTTAATTGGATTATTTGTCTTTTTATTGTTATAGTGTTTCAGCAGCTTATAGATTTAAGATAGTAGACCCTTGTCAGATATGTTATAGCCAAATTTTTTTGGAATCTACATTTTAGCAAGATCCCCAGGTTATTCTTATGTATGACTTCCTGGGAAGTTGTTAGAAATGCAAATTATCAGTAGGGTTTCAAACCAAAAAGAACAGATTCAGAGCCCTGAGAGGAAGAGATGATGATCAAGATGATCCTCATGTTTGTCTCTTGAGAATTAAACAAATCAAGACAAAATCCCACAGGAGTGGAGTCCAGTTCGTGGTGTGGAAAGGAGATGAGCTTTCTTACTTCATTTTTTTTTGGAGGGGATTTAATTTCCATGAAACATGTCAGATTTCTCTACCAGACTACCAGACTGTTGAATAAACACCCCCTCCAAAAAATAAAAATAAAACAACCAAACTCGTTGCCGTTGAGTTGCTTCCGACTCACAGCAACCCTATAGGACGGAGTAGAACTGTCCCATAGGTTTCCAAGGCATGCCTCATGGATTCAAACTGCCAACCTTTTGGTTAGCAGCTGTACCTCTTAACCACTATGACATCAGGGTTTCCTGAGAGTTGAATATATGCATCTAAAACATAGGATATATGTTTGAGTTGGGCAGTATTTGAAAATCTTCCAAAAATTGTACAGGAACTGAAATTAACAGAATTGATTGGATTGTCCGGGGAGAATGAATAATATGAGAAACAAATGCTTACAGCAGGATTCCACATTTGATGGATAGGTAGAGAAAGAGGAGGCACCAAGGACCCAAGAAAAAGGAAAATTAGGACAGAAGTCAAGAGAAATGAGTGTTTCGGGGAAAACTTAAGTTTAACAGTTTCAAACACTGCTGAGGGATTTGGTTAGGGTAGGAATACTGCTGTGAAAATAGGTTGGTGGTCAAGGACCTTTGTTAGACTGGTGAAAGAGGAAGCTAGACGGGGTTAAGAATTGAATGAGGCTTTAAGAGTTGAGTCAGTGTTTTCAACAAGTTTGGCTGAATATGAAAGTCCTAAAATATTTTTAGGAGAAGAGATGTAATGATGCCATTTCTTTAGCTAGCTAGTTAAGGAGAAAAGAGGATGCTAAAGGATGTGGGGGTGACTGCGAATGAGTAGGCTCGCATTAAGAGGATCAGCAGGGAAGGATGCCCGTAGCGGCAATTTAGGTTTCTATTGAGAAAGGAGGTAGAAGAGAGCAAGACCAAAGGAAAAGCAGATTTCATGGGGCAGCAGAAAGGAACGTGTAAGAAGGAAGGGGTTAATGGGAGTTTGGGTGAGTGTACAGACATCTAAGGCCACTGAGGTGGAAGACCCTAACGTCTCCTATTCTGGTCAAGATCTAATCAGGGCCTTGGCTGGCAGATAGGGGGTCATTTAGTTGGCAGGAGGCAGACTATAGTCAATATGGTTGAGAAGAGGAAAAAAGAGAGAGAAATCAACACGTAATTACAGCTAACGTTTACATGTCACCAGAACAAATACGTGGGTATATTTAGAGTTATAACTGTATCAGTCTTAGTATTCCTCATGGAAAATGAGATGGTCTTGTTAAATATAGCTTTTTTACTGTATCATTAGAGATTTGAGGATATAGGATTAAAACTCAACCTGGATGTCATAATAATAAAAAATAAAGAAGGAGGAAATGAAGAAGGGGGAAAGGTATAGATAGATATAGAACTAGAGTTGACATGAGAAAGAAAAAGTGGGTAGAGACAAGAAGGCAAAGCAGAGGAGAAGGATAAGGAGGAGGAAGAGGAGGTAAAATAAGATGAGAAGAAAAATTTTGTATGACATTGGTATTTCAGGAGTTGTTTAATGTCACATTAGTCATCAGTTTTTCCAAATCTACATAAGCTCCAAAATTTTGAACTCTAATAGAAATGACTAATCTTTGAGATTCTAAAATATTATATAATTTTAAATAAACTATATTTAAAGGTTTTATTCCTTAAACGAACTCAGACAACTAAAAATATGTTTTACAACATTCAGATTAACTTTTCCCACTCTTTTCTTTGGTTAATCTCATGATTAAAAGTATAAAGGAAGGATGAAAAAGAACTGACTAAAAAGTGTTGCTATTGAACATCATGTTATTTAAAATTGGCCTGAGGTAAATGAGCTATGTTTTCCCAATCTCTGCACATTTTCCTAGTAGATTTACCATAGGCAGAGCTTTTTACAATACTATTCACATAAGATAAGAGCTTTTTTTCTTATTTTCAGAGTATTGTGTGTGTGTGGTGTGTGTGTGTAGCAAAATATGTATGACAAAGTTTGACATCTTAACCATTTTTAAGTGTACAATCGAGTGATATTAATTGCTTTCACCATGTTGTGCAACCATTACCACTATCTATTTTCAAATATTTTTATCCCCCTAAATAGAAACTCAGTGCCTCTTATGTAATAACTCCTCATTTTTCCCTCTCCCAAGCTCCTGGGGATCACTAAAAAACTTTGTCTCTGTACAGTTGCCTATTCTAAATAGTTCTTATGAGTAACGTCATACAGTATTTGTCCTTTTGTGTATGACTTCTTCCATAGAAATAAGTATTTTTTTAAATGAACCTGTTTGTTCTATCAGTCTTAAAGAGTTATATATTAACTAAAATACAGCTAAACAAACTAATATAAGAAAAGAAGCAGAATTCTTAACTATTTTTTCCTAAGGGGTGAACTATTTTTTGCAAAAATTAAGTAATATATGGAGAAAACCTTACTGCTTTAGTCCCTTATCCTTACTCTATTTTTACATTATTATAGGATCTTCAAGCTCATAATATTAATATTAAGCACACACTCAATATTTTTATCTTTTGAATACGTTTATTGTCTTTAGACTATAAAGAAAATATATGTGTGTTGGAAAAAATATTAAAATGCAGACAAATTTGAAATCTAAAATAATCCAAAATCTCAATAACGAAGCATAACTATTTTTAGTATTTGAGGATACATGCTTTAATTTTCTTTCTACGCACATTATTATGTACTTGAAATTTGACTGTAATTGACTTTTTCATTCTAAATGTTTCCATATTACGTTGTCAAATAATTCTCCATCTACATACTTCTTGTATCCACTCGGTATTTCATCATATGAATATATGACCAGTTACTTAAGCATTTCCAATGTATTTTGCATTGGGTTTATTCCCAGGTTTTGTTGTTATAAACATTGTTATACTCAGTAAATATTATTTCCTTTTCAAGATGTCTTTGTTTTATGTGGCAGAGCTGTGACAGTCATTTCCTGGATTAACTGGGGACAAATGGGGGGCTCTTTGCAGTCAAACTGTAGGGTGGGCAGTTTTTCAGTTCTGACCAATATCAACATGAACTAAAGTGAAATGCTGATTCTGAGCCTGGCAAACAAAGCTCCCAGGCAAGGTCCCCCAAGACATCTGTTTGCTTATTTTTTCTTTTGCCTTTGCACCGTGATCTTGAAAGACAATGTGTAAGGCAGGCCTGTGCTGGGTGCCTGTAGAAAACATCAATTAGGAATATCATTTTGGAGCTTCCATGAGAGAGCTATAAGCTTCTATTCCATTAGTGTTTTGAGATAAATTATTTTAAGTATATTTATAGTGCTTTTCTTCCCCTTGTCATTATGCATTTCTTCACTTTATAAAATTTCTACACCAAGTATGCATTTTATAATCAGAAATATAACTTATACAATTTGAGCTGTTTAATGTTATTAAGCTTTAGTGTCTTGATTCTTTAGCTCTTAAAATGAGTGAATTTTATATGATTTCTCTCATTCCTTTAGCTATGATAGTGCGTGATTTTATAAGACTAGGTACTGAAATCAAGGTGCGAGGTGAGCACAACATTTACAGGGAGGCTGGAGACCCATCTATGCATGAAACGGAAATGCTTTACTTCCCAAGCTGATTGGATTAAATGAAAAGATATAAGAGAAGGATATTGTGTTAAATGAAAACTACTATATAGGGATTGTTGAGTCGTTTGTGGGTATTACATTTCCTAGCGATGGAATGGCGATGGAATGGCCCCACATCCCTGGGTAGAGTAGGGGTTAATTGCCACCTTCACACTGCATGTCAAGCTTATATTTTCACTTTTCCTAACTTTTGGGGAACAGCAAGACATTTCATTGTTGTTGCAATAAATTGACTATCACTTGCTAGCAGTATCTCTCCTATTTTTCTTTGCAACTCCTGCAGCACCTGGAAAATTTCCTTACCTAAATGAGATCCTTAATAAATGTTTGCCCAACAAACTTGAATTGAAATATATCTATTAACTCAAGTACAGTTCTCAATTGTTAATGTGAATGATGACGATAGCTGATGTTGAATTGACGGACTCATGGCTACCTTATGCACAAGAGAATCAAATGTTGTCCGGTTCCGCATCACCTTCACGATTGCTGGCATGTTCAAGTCCATTGTTGTGACTACGTGCCAATCTATCTTACTGAGGGTTTCCCTTCCCCTTGCAAACCCTCTACTTCCCCAAACATAATGTCCTCGTCTAACAACTGTTTCCTTGTGAGGATATATGCCATTTAAACATGGCTACACTATTGACAACTTCAGCCCCTCAAAGGCCTCTGTGCTGTACAGGACATGTTGAGACTTGTCAGCGACATGTTGAGACTTGTCAGTGATGAGGAGATTAGGCACGACTTGTTTTCCCAAACCTATTGTCTCGTTACTGATTGGCTTGTTTACCTGAATTCCTTTTCCCTTGCCCGAAACTTATTGTTATTCACCCAAAGCCCATTGTTCTGTTATTTGCTTCACTGCTTGCTGTATTGACTGTAAATAAACTCCTGGGACTGAACCTTGGATCGACTCCTCTGAGTGGCCCTCCTTGGCCCCACTTCTCTGTAAGAATTGTGTTTGGCTACTGTCTTCACCGCTCTGACAATCGTCGCCCCTGTGACATTTCCTCCTGACGACGTGTCTAAAGCAAACAACTCGGCCAATGTTCTGCTGTGATCAATAAAATTTACACAGGCAATTTTTTGGAAGTATATCACCAGACTGGACGCTCCACTGAGTCCTATCCACCATGGGTGACCCTGCTGGTATTTGAAATACTGGTGGCATATTTCCCAGCATCACAACACACAAGTCACTTCAGTACGACAAACTAACAGATGAGTGGTGGCAATTGCTAACAAATCTACATAAATCACTAAATATCATTTTTCCTCCAATTCAAAGATTAAATTCCTGAGATCACATGTGGATTTCAAGTATTTCAACAGGTATTATACTGGTCACAACGATTCATCATAATAATAAATAGTACAGGTGCATACAATGTTATTGATCACACAGGGAATATCTATTACTTAATGATTCAATAAACTTTATACAACACTTACTGCATGACAAATGCTGTTTTGGGAACTGGGAATACAACAGTTGACAAAATTGACCAAGATCCCACTCCCCCCCTTAACTAATGTTTGAGTTGGAGCACTATTGTACTACACCCATAAAGTCCCTTCTCCTGGATTTCTCAGGTGCAGTGGATTTACTGATGATCATATATATATATGGGGGACTGTGCAGTTGTGATTAAAGTTACAGGCCTTGAGATGGGAAGACTATGTTTCATGTCATCTTAATCACATGAGCTCTTAAAATCAAAGGGATTTTTCAGGCCACAGTCAGGGAGATATGGTAGATGAGAAGGTAAGGGACATGAAGCAGAAGTGGAGTATGAGAAACACTACCCACTGGTGCTGGGGGACCACAAGGATGAAATAATAAATAGATGTTGTTTTTAGTCACTGTAGTCCCTGGGTGATGCAAATGGCTAACACACTTAGCTGCTAAGTGAAAAGTTGGAGGTTCAACCGTCCAGAGGTACCTCAGAAGAAAGCCTCCTGGTGAGGTACTTCTAAAAAGTCAGCAATTGAAACCCTATGGAGCACAGTTCTATTCTGACATACACACATGGAGTTGCCATGAGTTGGAGCTGACTTAATAACAACTGGTATGTGTGTGCGTGTGTGTTTGTAGTCAATAAGTTTGTGGAAATTTGTTACAGCAGCAATAGACAACAAAAACATTGAGCCAAAGAAATGAATTAAAGAATGAAAATTCTGTGTACTAGATACAAGGGAATTATTACCTGTTAACCTGTCTAGGATATAGAAACCTATAGAGACTCAAAAGGATATAGATCGTTGGTTGTGTTTCTTGAAATTAGATAGGTACTCAAATTTGATCATGTTCAAATGTTTGCCCTATAATTTATAAATGTTGGTCATATACTTCTAAAAAATATAGGTCATTCTAATAATAAAAGTATTATGTACCTTGAAAAAGATTCAGTACTGCAGAAGTGTATAAATTTAAAGAAAAAGCCTTTCTTTAATCTCTACTCCCAACTTGCAGAACAAGTTATAGTGATTTACTCAAGATATTTTCTATATATTTATATCCCTAACTCATTTATTCATTTTAATAGGTAATACATTATCATAGTTAAACATTCAAAAATAGTTCATGAAAAATATCTTTCCCATATCTGTTCCTATGTAAATGATTAATATTTTTTTATTCATGTTTATCCATCCGGAGATTTTTATGCATATATAAATACATACTAATATATATCTTGCCTTCCTTTTGTTTTGCACAATTTTTAACATGCTATATACATTGTTCTATACTTTACTTCTTTCCATTTTAAAATGTATTTTGGAGAATTTACATGTCATTACATAATGTTTCTAATTCAAGCAATGTGACTGAACAACCACTGTATCAAGGACAATTTCTGGACACTATTGAAAATTACAAATGTATATAAACATGTTACTTTTCATCAATAATCATCTGATCTAGTAAGAGGCCAGATTGACTGGAAAAAGAGCTACTGCTCAAGATGGCACTCAGTACACCCTACAAACTGCCTGCAAATGCTAAGCAGTATGGGAGATTTGAACAGGGAAATGTCACTTCCAAATAGGAAGTTTTCATATGAGTTCACAGTTGAAAGAGTAATTTGTAGCAGTGAAGGAAACAGAAGAAGTCCTTTAGGGAGAGGGCAAGAGCAACTTGGCTGGGGAAAAAATGTCCATATAAGGAGATAAGGCATTGACTGGATTAGAGATTGTCATGTGAAGAATTTTGAATTTAAGACAGACCCAGGTAAAATTCTAGCTCTGTTACTGACTAGCTTATTACTGGGTGGCCTCAGGGGGTAAGGTAGTTAATGTTCAAGGTGGACAGGCAAAATCTCTCTGAGAAGATGGCTATGAATAGAGACCTAAATGAAATGTGATAACACAACCAAAACCAAACCCCGTTGCTGTTGAGTCAGTTCTGACTCAAGTTATCTCAACTCTCACGGAAGGGCATTCCGGGAAGAGAGTATAAAGGATGTGGTGGGATGGAATAAAAAGGTCAATGTGGCTGAAGCACAGGGAGCAAGGAGAAGAAGTGAATGGAGATAAAGTCCAAGAGATGATAAAACACATAAGGAAAAGAAGTGCATTTAATAATACTTGAGTTGGAAATCCATTGGAAGGTCTTACCATAAATGTGTCTGGTTTATGGTTAGTGTCAAAAATAATAGCCATTATTCTTATTTATCCTAGATAGTAGTTTGCATGGGAGCCTTTGGAAGGGATTATTTCCAGAGGACCTTGTGAGGATAGATTGTGAAAATTATTTCATAGTATATGGGACTCAAACCAAGATTGGAAATTAAGCAGTTTGCAAATCTTGAAAAGTAATTCTGGCTTCTCTGTGGGGGAAGGGAGCAGTGAAAGAAAGGAGATGAGTTAAGAAACAACTAGAATTATCCAGGAGAAAGATGATGATAAACATAGACCAGGGTGGTAGTTGTGGAGTGTTCCTAATTGATTATATTCTGAAAATATTCCAGTGGAAAAGCTAACAGAATTTGTTAATGGACTGATTGTACAGTAGGAGATAAAAAGAAGAGTCAAGGAGATGATAGACTGAAAATGGCTTTTCCACTCTGATAAACATCCACAAAATGTATAACCTCAGTCTAATAATGAGCAGGGAACAAACAAGCAAACAAAAACCAGGAGACAAATTCCAACAGAGGCATCCTTTCAAATACTTGACCAGTACTCCTCAAAACAGTCAATGTTGTAAAAAGAAGAAAAGTCTGAGAAACAGTCACTGTCGATAAGCTTAAGGAGAAATGACAAATAAATTTTGTGTGGTGTCCTGAATGGGGTCGTGGAACAGAAAACACACACACACACACACACAATTAAGTAAAAGATAAATAAATCTGTATGGACTAGTTAATAAAAATATATCAATATTAGTTTATTAATTGTAAGACATTTACCATAAGATGTTAATAATGGAGAAAAGTAGGTACAGGTATATAGAAATTCTCTGTACTATCTTCTCATTTTTTTTTTGAAAATCTAAAACTTCTGTAAAAAATAAAGTCTTTTAAAAAAGAAAAGTTGAAGAGGACTTCAAATTTTATGTCCCGAGCAACTGAAAATTTGTAGTTGCCAATTACTAAAATTGAAAGACTTTGGAAGAAGACAAGAGGGTATTGCACAGCAATAAACAGGAACTGCTTCCCTCTTCTTCAGCCACATTCCCCACTCTATCCTCAGATCACACAGATACAGGATTTATCACCACTTAAAGACTGAATTTAGTTTGAATTTTCCAGGAAGGCTTCCCGGAAGAAGTGAGACTTGAGGAAGATTTTGGAGACAATAAGTGATTAGAAAATTTAGAGGGGATTAAATCCTGCTTTGCAAGAGACTTAATGTCTTTATTTGTAATCCTCACATTTTTATTCCACATATTTCCTTGCCTATTTAGTTGATGTCTTTTGCCATTTAGTAGAGTTGTCTTGGTTATCTTTTCCCCTTATTCATGCTCATTTGCTTTCATTTTTCTCAAAGCATGCTGATTATGAAGTGGCAGATAGCCCTTTGGGACACATTAATTTTCTTAGGAATCCTTCCCATGCTGCTTTGGTGTCCTTTATCTCGTTGTTCCATTTGGCTGCAGTCAGCACTTTTTCCTGTCTAGTGAAATGTCTCTGATGAATTGTATTACTCTCATTGCTAGTATTACAGATACGAGATGTGAGTCCTCACCATCTACAATAATATTGCTTCCGGAGACACATTAGCTGCATTTAAAATGATAACTCCTTCATAATATCCTAAATAACTCCTTTGACTCAAAGGAATAGAAATGAAGTTTAAGGTCATTGACTCCTATGTTTTTTTCAGGTTGCACTAAACTAAATACAATACAAACACAGAGACTTGCAAGACTCAATATATATTCCTATCAGTTCTTACCTACTATTAGATATTCCTCACAGTTTCCTTGATAACATCCCTTATGGTATAAATGGAAAAGTAAACAACTAGCAGTTATTCCCTTTATGAGACCTGATCCTCTCTTCTTTAAATCTCCATATTTTTCTGCCCTATTGTCAATGGAAATGTAGAAAAAAAATCCATTGTCTCTTTTCCAATTTTATATATCATTAACACATTCTCCTTTCCCTTATGCCTTTTAATTTCCCCTAATAGGTAGAGCTAGTTAGTTTGCTAACACATGCATTTTAGCATGGAAGGAAATGAGTCAATGTGTAAAAATGATCATTATAGAGTCTAGTTGTTTTTTACACTTGACTAGCTTTTCTTCCCTTTTCTAAAGGATTTGCCTGTCCATCTAAATCTCCACTTGAGGATGTGATGGCCAGAGTCTGCATTCATATTACAGGTCAGCTCAGAGTTTTAACTTTTGATTATATCCAACAGTAGAGAAATTGACACCATTCTACAAGCATGCTTTTCTATAGCTGATTCCTGCCATGCCTTGGCTCAAATAGAGAAGAAAAACATGGTACAACCTCATCCCACCAGTTGCTCTCAGAGCAGGCACATGCTAATGGAAAAGAATTAAGTAGGGATACTACAGCAGCTTGTGGTGTAGGGCAGTGACCATTCTTGTCCATTCAGGGGACAGACCACGTTCTGTCTGTAGGTCGTATGTGCAACCAAAGTCACAAACCTGCAGAGCTTGGCCCTGTTGTGTCCATTTACCTGAAAAAGAAGCTTGAAGGATACTCTTACAGAGAGCTCAACAGATGTATTTGTGATCTTTATCTGTAGAGCCCAGGCTGAACCAGATATTATTACAGCGTACAATTCAACAAAGGCATTCAACTCTTCGCTCAAAACAGCATTGTCAGAACACAATTATCTGACCTAGACAAAAGGAACAACATTACATTGTGAATTGCTCTTGAGAAAGATAAGTCCAAGAGAGTCTTCCAGGATCCCTGTCAGTCAGAATCAACTCAATGGCAATGGGTCTGTTTTTTATATACTGTATCAACTATCAGGAGCCCTGTTGGCACAGGAGTTAAGAGCTCAGGCTGCTAACCAAAAGGTTTGCAGTTGGAGTCCACCAGCAGCTCCTTGGAAACACTATGGGGCAGTTCTACTTTGTCCTATAGGGTCACTATGAGTCAGAATTGACTCAACAGCAATGGGGTTTTTGGCTATCAACTATCAATATAAATAAGTCTAACAGTGGACCTAGGGGTAGCATCTAAACCCAGTACCAGCTATCTAGTGATTGCAGGGTGAGGGGAGCCTGTGTGCTTTTAGAAGTGGGAAGGAAGAAATTGTCCCTAAGAAGAAGAGGTGAAGGCATACATATGTGACCAAAATTCAAATGTTAGTTATCTCACAGAGGACAGTCTAGAGCATTTTTAACGAGAGCTTGCTATAAGTTACTCAGAGTGTGTTTAAATTCAATTTCCATAGCCAATAGCCAAGTACCTCTAAGATGTGGCTGCATAATATGATAAATCAGACCAAATGAGCTGTAGCGTACATGCTTATGTAAGAAATGGAGAGCACCTGTTATCTAATAACCCAAGAGGAATGGAGAGGACCTTTACTTCTTCAACAAAGCAGCAGAGCTCATCTGAGTATAAAAAGGAGCTACAAGAAATAGAGTCCATGCCAGGAGCCAAAATAACCACAGAATTTTGTTATTGAACCATGTACCTAAATATCATTTGTGGCAATGAATTTCAGGGCAGAGAATCAACAGCCATTTCTAGGAACAGCAGAGGATAAGGAAGTTTGATGTGCTCAGAATGACAGTACTTCCAAGTCGGTAGGTTTTGAGATAAAACCTTGGCACTCAAGGAATTTGAATGAGTCTGTCTGAGTGTTTTAACATTTCATGAGTGAGAACCAAACCAGAGTGATTATAAATTGTTGGCACTATTGCAGTTTTATTTTACATTATATGTTACTTTGGAAGGAACCCTGGTGGCGCAAATGGATAAGCTCCTGGCTGCTAACCGAAAAGTCGGCGGTTGGAACCCACCTAGTCCTCCTCAGGAGAAAGAGCTGGTGATCTGTTCCCATAAAGATTATAGCCAAGAAAACCCTATGGGCCAGTTCGACTCTGTCATATGAGGTCACTGTGAGTCTGAATCGACTTGACAGCACTCAATAACAACAAATGTTAGTCAGAGTGGAAGAAACATAGATTATTTAACTAACCGAGGAACTGCACAGTGATCATCTCTAAGCTAGTCAATGTTGAAGTATATAATTGATGTTAAAGGCTTATTTCCTGAATTTTTGCTTATATTCTTCTTATTCTTTTTTTTTTTTTTTTTTTTTAGGTAATTAAATTTTGAAACATCAAAATGATGGTATTTGGAGCTTAGTGAACCTGATTTTGAATTCTTGAATCCTACCTCATTCACTTATTAGTTCTATGATTTTTTTGAGCTCATTTAACCAGATAAATTTCAGTTTTCTAGTCTGTAAAATGGGAACAATATTTTAGGCAATTATATATAACAATCAGAAAGCTCTGAAGTTTAAATGCCAATGATTTACCTATTCTGTCCTTTAAGGAATCTGTTGTTTTCCTTAGCTAGGAGAGAAAGGTAGCTATGACCCCACAGGCATGCATACAAATAGTACCCGTCTTGGAAACCCTGGTGGTGCAGTGGTTAAGAGCCATGGCTGCTAACCAAAAGGTCTGAAGTTCAAATCCACCAGGCACTCCTTGGAAACTCTATGAGGCAATTCTACTCTGTCCTATAGGGTCGCTATGAGTCAGAAGCGACTCGACGGCAATGGGTGTAGTTTGGTTTGGTGTATGTTTTCAGTCTTTCTGTGATGTCTCTGTTCACAGTACATGTCCCCCAAACTAGAGTCTGCTTTCAGGTATATCTCTCCTACTACATGGTAAACCCCTAAAGAAAATGAATGCTATCCTAGTTACTATGGCATATTTAACATCTGGCTCAGATATTGAAACTTGGTGAAGACTAAGAAAACATGACATAAATAATCAAGTAAGTGAGGTCATATGTTATGACAATTTCAGTCGCAAGGATTTTAAATAGTGTCATATAAAAATGAGTATTTTTTTCTTTATGTGCAAAATCTGAAATAATGCAGATGTCCTCAAACTAAAAATTCATAGAATAATTTCAAAATAAAATTTTAAGTGTATTCATCACTGTCAGTTTGGCTGGTGTTAAAAAAAAAAACCCACCCTGCAGGTGCCTCAACTGAAAACTCTACTGGTTTACCAAGGCCATGTTTCCTTGGAAGATCTTAAATTACAATTCATGTCTCTCTAGCACCTTGAGACTGACAGATCTTTGGTCGGCATCTGAGCCCCTTAGTTACCACTTTCTGTTTGGCTGTTCAGCCTCTGTGCTGGTCACTACAAATTGGTAAATGTCCCCAGAAGAAATGTTTTGCCAAGTTCTGTGCTCCCTTTTCTGTGCTTCCATTCTCTCTGGTGTCCTGATCTCTCAAGTCTTGGCTATCTAAATTTTTATGAATTCTAATTTTTGCCTCTCCAGCTCTGCTATATTACTACAAGCTCTACTCAGCTTCTCTGTCCCTTAGCTGCTGTTTTCTTTTAGCTTTAAACTTCTGGAGCCCACATGACTTAAGAATCTGCAAATGCCATGAGGGAAAAGGGAGCAAGATGGCAGACGCTTATTGGATGTTCTCCTTGTTGCCGAGATTTTTGTTTATCAAGCACCTGTAAGTTTAATAGCTGCCAATGCCTAAAAAGAAATTATATATATATATACACACACACACATACGTACATATACACATATGTATATATGTGTGTGTTATACATGTTCTAACTGCTAAAACTTTTTTAGTCAGGATCCATGCTTTCCGCAGCGATATAATTCTGTCATTACCTGGTAAACGTTTGCTCTATTAGTACTAGTCTCTATCTTGTGCTAATAATCCCAAACAAAATAATTTTCCATTACATCTATCAAATCTGCTTTATTCTTTGCTTCTGTCCCACCTGTTCACCCAGTCGTCACTCTAATGCTACCTGGAGGTCATCACTCTTGAGTGGAAAAGCCACCTGTTAATCATATCATTGCCCTGAAGTTATTTTGCTAAATATTTATCACATTTTAAAACCTCTGATATCAAGTTCACTGTTTTTCACTAACTATCAAGCCAACGCAATGTATTTCAGGGTGAAATTATTGGTGACATTCCACTTCCAGTGCCAATTTCTGTATTAGTCATAGTAATGAACCAGGGCTACTACCAACAGTCCCTGGGTGGTGCAAATGTTAACTCTCTCAGCTGCTAACTGAAAGATTGGAGGTTTGAATCCACCCTGAGGCACCTCAGAAGAAAGGTCTGGTGATCTACTTTTGAAATATCAGCCGTTGAAAACTCTATGGAGCTCAGTTCTACTCTGACACACCTGGGGCCTCCATGAGTTGAGTCTACTCAAGGGCAACTGTTTTCTTACTACAACAGACAACCCTAGATTTTTATAAATTGATAAAATGAAGACTTAATTCTTGCTCACATCACACTCAGATGGAACTCGAAGCCTCCCAAGGGCTGTTCTCCTCTGAGCAGGACTCAGGACTGGGGCCACTTCCTTCCTTGGTTATGCCATCTGGAATCTAGGCTTCCAGGTGCCACAGCAGAAGCGAGAGCTGGAGGATCCCAGGACTCATTTTTAAAGGCTAGCCCTGAATATGGCTTATATTACTTCCTTCTATAAACCATTGACCAGAATTAGCCACATGACTTTAACATGAGGTCTGGGAAATGTGGAGGAGCACATTTCCTATCACAGGTCCTGTGCTAACCAGGCCCATGAACACCAAGCCTGAAAATATAGCTCACTTTTTATGGAGAAAGGCACTAAAACAGAAAGAAGACTTAAATACATTTTTAAATTTTACAATTTTGCCTTTTCACTCACTTTTGTCTTTCAAATAGCATGTAATTCAACTAAAAGCAATTGGGTCGAAGGAAAAAAAAAGGCATTATTTGGAGGAATCCAAATTTCCAACAACTGATAGATTATTCAATTCTGTTTACATGTTTTTGTGTATATTAATACAAATACATAATTTGCTCTAATGCATTCCCTATTGCTAGGCACTTAATTCCTTGGATTTTTCAATATTAATGCCAGAGCATGAATAATTATCAGAAACTTAATTATAAATAAACAATAAATTAGAGAAATCTAAAAAAAATTCTATGTATGTCTAGAGATTCATGAATGAGAACAATCACCTCATATTAAAACATAATTAGTAACAGTTAAAAAAAATGGGAACGGGTAATAAATATGTTTTGAAAAAAAATGTTTAATTATTTCAACCAATTTTCAGAGACCAGTTTTCTTTCAGTGTGGTTGTAGTGACCAGATTGCCTTCAACAAGCTAACATGGAGTCAAATCTGCAGGCCTTTTGTGGAACACCTGTTCGTAAATACCAAAGCCCAGTTTTCATGCATATTTTAGTGTTATACTCCATTTCTAAGTATAGGGCATAATTGGGAGGTTCCTTTGATATTTCATCTCTTGTGCATTTATCCCCTCTTTTTTCTTCCCATGGGTAGTGTTCCTTCTGTTTCTGTTGAACCTAAAAATGTCAATGTACTTCCTCATTGTGTTGTCTTTGGGGTGTGTCTGTGCTGAGTTTTTATACCTGTCAATTCCTATATAGATGCTCTCACGGACATATTCACTCTGAGTCTTGTTCTTCATTCTTTAGCCTCAAGAGCAAAAACATTAGACTTAAGCCACTTGTGCGTATATATATTTTTACATATGCACACAGATCTACGTACTCACAAAACATGTTATAGATTAGAGAGGAAGAAATTTATAATTATTTTTATTCTCATGTGTTTCTCTTCTCATGTTAATTTTCAGATTTGGGATATCAGTATATCATGGCCACAGACAATGACAGATAGTGGTAGGATTGTGAGAGGAGAAAAAAGAATTTGGACATAGCATGACTGATGTGCCATCTAATTGGCAGAAACTGTTATCTCTGGCTACCCTTGTTAAGATGGTATTGAGGGAGGTGGCTGGGAGAGAGCAAGAAGAAATCTACAGAAAAGCTAAGTATCTAACTTAAAATGTGGAAAAGTATAAAACTTAAAGGAGTTATGCCTTTTCATTCAGGTATTCGTTGATTGTATCTTTGTGTTTACAATCACTGAGAAAAAGGAGGAGAAAAAAGTTGAGGAAGATGCATGTTATTGAGCTGTTATTTTCCATCCCTCTGTTGTCAAGCAATTCCTTAATTATCTGGTATTCTGTACCATCTTTAGGGAGCCCTGGTGGCACAGTGGTTAAGCACTCAAGTGCTAACCAAAAGGTCGGCAATTTGAACACATCAGCCTAATCATGGGAGAAAGATGTGGCAGTCTGCTTCCATAGAGATTTACAGCCTTGGAAACCCTGTGGGGCAGTTCTAGTCTGTCCTACACAGGGTTGCTATGAGTCAGAATAGACTTGTCGGCAACAGGTTTGGTTTTACACTGTCTCTAATTTTGTCTTACTAAAGCTACACAGGAGCCCTGGTGGCAAAGTGGTTAAGAGTTTGGCTGCTAACCAAAAGGTTGACAGTTCTAATTCACCAACTGCTCCTTAGAAACCCTGTGGGGCAGCTCTATGCTGTCCTATAGGGTCGCTATGAGTGGTTGCTAGGAGTCGGAATTGACTCTAGGGCAAGGCAAAAGACCCAGAAGTGAATTACAGTTTTGATGTAATTACTAAAGTGCCTGCAGTTTTATCTCATTTATATCTTTATATGAACTGAATTACATAAAATTACATAAAAGTGATTTGATAAAAATGTCACTTCATGGCAAGAGTATGTTTACTGTTATATCCGTGTGATATATTCGAACTAATACCTGAGAAGGAAAAATTTGGCAAAGGTTAAAGTTCAGGAAGATAGTTTGAGTGATATGTAGAGAAGCGATAATGGTCAGTTGGTTCTTACCCAAGTCAGTTTTTTCCTAAGGTCCGCATTTTCATTGCCACCGATGGCTTTTGGTCATACCCATTAATGATCATCCTTCAAGGGTGTGAACTAAGGGCATGAAAGAAGAATGAACATTCAGTACATTTGCCTAGACTGCCAGGAGAACCAGAATGGAAACAAGCTGGAGAACAGTTGGGTAGTTCAGGTAGCTACATCTAAGCTCTGAATAGCAAATCCAGAGCCCGTAACTGCTCTTTCCTGAACTAGGGAATAGGCCAAACCTGTGCTATGAACAACCTTTGAATGCTAATATGCAGTTTATTGTATCTCTTTTTAAGTATCACAAATAGTGATGTCTTGAAATGGCTTTTATATGATGCCCAGGCTAAATGTTGCCTATCTGGCTGAACAATTTTAAGTACTTTGAATTGAGTGACTTTTATTAGTCAGGGTAAATGCTTCCATCTAAAAGTTAAATAGAAAAAAAAAAAAAAAGAAAGAAAGAAATTAAACCCCAAAATAAAATAGTTTAAATATAAACCAACCCAGTTGTTCTGAGTCAGTTCTGACTCACTGCAACCCCATCTGTGCTCTGTAGGGTTTTCAATAGCTGTGATGTTACAGAAGTAGGTCATTAGGGCTTTCTTCCAAGACACAGCTGGGCGGATATGAATTGTCCACCCTTCAGTTGGTAGCCAAGTGCTTAACCATTTTCACCACCCAGAGACTACAGTTTAAATATAGTAAAAGTGTATTTTAGTAGAAGTTTATTTCCCTAATATAGCAGCCCAGTTCATCAAAGATGGCTGGGCAGTTTAGCTCCATGTTGTTATTCAGGGTTCCGAGCTCCTTCCACCTGGTTGCTACAATACCCCACTATAGTGCTATACCCATCTGGAGGGTAGAAAGTGGGCAACTGCTTTATCTTGGAAGGGGAAACATGCCCTTCTTTAAGGTCCAAGGAGAAATGCCCTTCTTTAAGTTGAAGATGGCTTAGAAGTTGTTGCGAGTGTCCTTTCCATTCAAGTTTATTGTTCAAAAACTAGTTGCACAGTTACACTAGCTGCAAGAGGGATAGAGAAAAGATAACTGTGTGTCTTACAATAGTGGGAAACCGTCTTTTGAGGGATATTAGCCTGTTGTCCAGGGATTGTATCTATATATTACTCCCCCAGGCCCAACCCTTTCCATCCCATCTAAACCTCCATCACCATATTAGACACACATTCAGCACTAAACACCTCACTTGAATGGATCAACTTAAAAGTTAACTGGTGGGGTCAAAGAGTTTCTATTTACGTCTGGGTGCCCTAGGACTTACAGTGAGAGCTTTCACTTCTCTCTTCGCATCAAAACTAATAAATCTAGAAAATAGCTGCATAAAATTGTAGCCACAGACTGGCCACATTCCTCATTGGGTGAGAATTTGCCTGGTTATCCAAGACTGGGGCATAAAGTCTTGCCAGTGTCATGGAAAGTTGTGGATTTGAAGGCTGATAACAGATAACCAGGCTTTAGACACTGATCTGTATTTCAGTATTCACAGTGTAGTTGACTTAAAAATCAGAGTTCTTGAGTAAAATAATAACCCAAGTGTTTAAAGAGATGACAAATACAAATTCTAAAACTACTCATGAATCAAGCCAAAGAGCTCAGTCTCTATCAAATTCTTGTCAGAGTTTGTGATGTGATCATTTTTACCAAAACTGTCCCCATAAATTGCCATGTGATTAAACCAGAATCATTTATTTATAAATTATAATTTGTGAGACATCTAGCATATGTTTTCCAGTCTATTTAATTTCCCTAAGTACTCTCTTGGGTGTTTAGGCATTAACAAGATAGTTCTTTTATTATATCTTATAGCCTTGAAAATTTTGGCCATAATAACATTGATTAACGAGTTCAAACAGAGACTGTGTGTTGTCTTAGTTACCTAGTGCTGCTGTAACAGCAATACCACAAGTAGATGTCTTTAACAAACAGAAATCTATTCTCTCACAGTTTAGAAGTCTAGAAGTCTAAATTCAGGGTTCCAGCTCCAGAGGAAGGCATTCTTTCTCTGTCAGCTCTGGGGGAATGTCCTTGCCATCAATCTTCCTCTGGTCTAGGAACATCTTAGTGCAGAGACCTCAGGTCCAAATGATGTGCTCTACTCCTGGCTCTTCTCTCTTGGTGGTAGGAGGTCCTCTTCCTCCCTACTCCTTCTCTCTTTTATATCTCAAAAGATACTGACTCAAGATATAACCTAATCCTGTAGATTGTGTCCTGCCTCATTAACATAACTGTCTATAATCCTGTCACATTAACATCATAAAACCTGTTGCCGTAGAGTCAATTCCAATTCATAGCAACGCTGTAGTACAGAGTAGAACTGCCTCATAGGGTTTCCAAGGAGAAGCTGGAGAATTCGGATTTCTGACCTTTTGGTTAGCAGCCATAGCTCTTAACCACTGCGCCACCAGGTCTCCACCATTAACATCATAAACCAAGACCAAACCCATTGCTACTTAGTTGATTCCGACTCATAGTGTCTCTATAGGATAGAAAAGAACTCCCCCATAGAATTTCCAAGGAGCAGCTGGTGGATTAGAACTGCCGACCTTTTGGTTAGCAGCCTGAGCTCTTAACCACTGTGCCATACAATGTAGGATAAGTATATCAGATCACAAAATGGGGGACAACTAAACAATACTGGGAATCATGGCCTAGCCAATTGGCATACATTTTGGGGGGACACAATTCAATCCATAACATTTTACCCTTTGGCCCTCCAAAATTCATGCTCTTGCCACATGTAAAATCCATTCACCCCATCATATCATCCCAAAAGTCTTAAATCAACTCCAAGTGCAAATTCCATCTGGGGCAAAATTCCTCTTTGTGAAATCTAGAATACAAGTTATCTACTTCCAAAGTACAATGGTTGAACAGGCACAAGCTAGACATTTCCATTACCAATGGGAGAAGAAAGAATAATAGGCACTAAACAAATCAAAAACCCAGCAGCATTATTTACATTAGCTCTTAAGGCTTGAAAATAATCTCTGTTCTCTGAGACCATTTAGGCAATGGCCCTGTCCTCCAGGTTCTGGGTGTTGGACACAATCTCTAATTGACAGATGGGGGACCCTAAGCCCTGGGCTTCAGCTCCACCTTCCAGGCCCACTGGAACTGCAAATCTGCTTCCCTGGCTTTGGGCGGCCACATTCTCTTAGTCCATCTGAGTGGCAACCCCACCCCCTTGGTCCCAGCAGTATCACCTATAGAGGAGCTGTTCTTCTCCAGCAATAAAGGCTTCACCTAGTAGCAGAGAGATTTCCTGCAGTGATTACTTGAAAAGTCAAAGCAGCATTAGTGAGCCTCCATCAAGCTCTGTGTGAGGATATATAGTATATTAAGTGTCCTGTGAAGAATACCTCAACCAGTCTCACATATGTCTTCTTAGCTGTCAGAAAAATCTCCTGATTGCTTGTTAGTCTTTTTCTTACGGTCCCTGGGTAGCCAGAACAAATAATGATAAAATATCTGTGTCACATACCTAAGCCAGCTCTGTCTTACAGCCCTGCAGGCAAGTCGAGCCAGTAAATCCTCCTCCATAAACATCTCTAGTTGGGCTTCCTCGTCTTCGGACCTACTGTCTCATCCAGCTGATGAGTCTGTCCATTATCCCTGGGAAATGATAGCCTTGAAAAAGATGGAGGGAGCACTACAGCTTATCCATTGTGGAGTTGCATCTGTCCAAATGTTTTCTGATTGTTTGGTTGGTCCAGAGGAAATATGAAGTGGAAGTAGGAAAAGATCATGCGGAAGGGGATAAACAGTTGAGATAGAAAACGGAGCAAGTCGCTGTAGGCAGGACCATATCGATATTTTGTTACTTGATTTGATTTTTTTTTTGGCAGGAAGATCTTGGTTTGGAGTAGGGTTAATACTCTAACAATGGAAACTTAATTAGGGGAAACAGGTAAACTGTGGGTGCAAAAAACAAACAAAAAAACTCTATCTTCTGTATTAACTCATATTCTGTTATTTATTTTGGCCAAAGGCAAGATATGCACAGGAACTGGCATAACATAGTTCATAAAGATAATGTTCTATACCCTAATTTGGTGAGTAGTGTCTAGTGCCTTAAAAGCTTGAGAGTGGCCATCTAAGATACAGCCACTGGTCTCTTCCCATCTGGAGCAAAGGAGAGTGAAGGAAACCAAATATTCAAGGAAACAAGTAGTCCACAGGACTAATGGCCCACATGAACTACAGCCTCCTCCAGCCAGAGACCAGAAGAACTAGCTACCACTACCAACCACTCTGACCAGGGTCACAACAGAAGGTCCCAGTTAGAATGGGAGAAAAATGTAGAACAAAACTCACATTCATAAAAAAAGACCAGACTTACTGGACTGATAAAGACTGGAGGAGCCCCTGAGACTATCGCTGTAAGACACCCTTTTAACCTGGAACTGAAGCCACTCCTGGAGGTCATCTTTCAGCCAAATAATAGAATGGCCTATGAAATAAACAATAACATCCGTAAGGAATGTGCTTCTTAAAACAATCAACTGTATAAGACCAAACAGGCAACATATGCCCAAAAGCAAAGTTAAGAAGGCAAGGAGGGGCAGGGAAACTGGAGGGATGGAAATGCAGAAGACATGGTGGAAATAGGGAGTGTGCTGACACACTGTGGGATAGCAACAAATTTGTGTATGACTTATTGAATGGGAAACTAATTTGCCGTGTAAATTTTCACCTAAACACAATAAAAAGTTTAAAAAATAAATAAATATACCACAACTTTTGCCCATTCAACATTTTTTGGGTGTAAAATTCAGTGATATTATTTATATTAATCACGTTGGGCTGCCATCACTCATATTCATTGCCAAAATTCCTATCACCAAAATCAGAAAGTAACTGCTTCCTAAAAAAATGGCTCCCCGTTTTCCCCTCCCTCTTGCCTCTGGTCTCTATCAAAAAAAAAAAAAAAAAAAAAAAGCGCGCGCGGGAGAGAGATGTACAGGATTGGCAGGGTTATGTTTAGTACTGTTAAACCAAATATTTCCATATTTTCCTCTTTTAGACACATGTTAGGATTGCACTTCTCCACTCCCTTTGAAATTATCAAGCCTAACTGAACTTGCTTTGTCTGAGGAGGTGGGAGAGCACGTTGAAGTGTGCCACTTCCAGGTTGGAGTGTTGGGAGATAATGCATGATTTGCCATGCTCTCTCTTTCTATTACGGCATCCACCAGCCACGCTTCATCAGTGGAAGTGTGGTGGAGGACAATGGGCAGCACAGCCCCCAGCTGATCCCCTGTGAGAATGTCAAATCAACAAGAAATACGTTCTTGATGTTTTAAGCCACTGTGTTGTTGTTGTGATATCAAGACAGAATAAATGAATAAAATAAATGAGTGAATGAATAAACATGAGTTTTAAATTACAGTCAGGACAAATTCGCTTATACATTCAGAATAAATGTAGCAGATCTGAGCCACCATACCAACCTATTAATATTCTGCCCATCTTCTAAGATGCAACCACCATGCTCAAAGCCTTTTCTGACTCTTTTCTGACCCTTTTCTGACCCAGATTGAAAATGGAGTTCTGGTGGTATAAAAGGTTAATGTGCCAGGGTGCTAAATAAAAGGATGGAGTCCACCCAGACACACCTCAGAAGAAAGGCCTGGCAATTTACTTCTTAAAAATTAGCCATTGAAAACCACACTATGGAGCACCATTCTGCTCTGACACACACGGGGTTGCCATAAATCAGAACTGACTCAAAGACAGCTAGTTAATATGGAAATAGTCATCTCAGTATCCTTCCATCTCCAATATCCTCTTTCATACATATATGCTGGAGTATAATATAAAGATAATTGGATTTTGAATTCAAAAGACCTTCAATTGAATATAAGTTCAATCACTCACTATGTCTTTTAACATGCCATTTAATGCAACTGATCCTCAGTTTCTTCATCTGTTAAAATGACTAAATACCCATGTCTGCAAGGTTGCTGTATTAGAAATGATGCATGTAAACTTCAGGGACATGATTAACTCACTTGCTCTTTCTCTCTGTCTCCCTCTATCTGTCTATCCATCTATCCATCCATCCATCCATCCATCCATCCATCCATCCATCTACACTAGCTTGGTGCTCAAAAGCTGTATTACAATGCAATTAATAGTGCTTGTCCTATATGTTATATATTCTACAAAGGAAGGAAAAGAAAGGAAAGAAGGAGCCAGGTTATACTTCTGTGCAGTCCGTTAGCAGGTAGCACTGCACTTAAAGTGTTCAGTCATTACATAATTAATTAATGACTTAATGAATAATCCTTCCTACACGTTTTAGGGAGCCCTGGTAGGGCAGTGGTTAAGAGCTCAGCTGGTAACCAAAAGGTCAGCAGTTCGAATCCACCAACTGCTCCTTGGAAATGCTATGGCACAGTTCTACTCTGTCCTATAGGGTTGCTATGAGTCATGGTATTGTCCACCAAGGGCCCCTTATCCATGATGATATGTAGTCACAGCCACAGACACACAGTTAAAAGAATCCCTGCCCATGCTTACGGAGAAGCTTGTATCTCTTTCCCATTCAGTTACTACAGACAAAGGGGCCAGAACCTCAGCTCACCTACCCTCATAAATCCATGATGGAGACATGCACCAGCCTTAGAAATTTAGTTATTTATGTTAGTTGCCAACCTCTTCACTTCCCCATCTCTTGGATAATAGAGAATCAGTGACTCAGAGAATAGCTAGGTTGGTGACTTGAACCCACCCACCCAAAGGTACGATCTGCTTTGAAAACCCTGTGGAGCAGTTCTACTCTGCACACATGTAGTCACCATGAATTGGAATTGACTCAAAGGCTACTGATTTGTCTGTTTTGGTTTGGTTTAATGAAGAGGGTAGAGGGTACAGTGAACCATCTTGCTCTATCTTTTCTCTCCATTCTAAAAGCATGCATTACGTTCCTATGGAGACAGAAGAAAGAAGATTCCCCAGTCTTCATTTCCTTTGCTCATTTAATTTTAGAGCAACCTCCCCTCGCTGCTTCCACGTACCTGACCATGCTGTAAGTTTGTGACAGTGCTTCTCAAACTGAGCTGAGAGGGGCCAGTGAATCCTCTTCTGCTTCTCTCTGCACCTAAGACTACTCTACTACTCTTCGTCTTTCTCTCTGTCTCTCTCTCTTCATGTCCCTCACTCTCTTCATGCTCTCTCATGAAAATCTTTAGAAAGAGTAAACAATATATATGTGTGAATTATTTTGCCTATTAGGTGATATTTATACACTAGGGACCTGGGTAACAGTATACTTTCTTATAATGGAGAATGTGAGTTTTATTTTTATTGTTTTGGCTGACTTTTTCTCTATCTTTCTCTTTTTTTGCTGTGGCATTTTGGAGAAAAGCACTCAGCCTGTAACTTATTGAATTTTAGAAACTCAAAATAGTATGGGGAGAAGATTCGTAATTATACCTATCTCTCAGGGCACAATGACTTAATTAATATACCCTTCATGAGACTTTGCTCTGTGGGAAGCACACAGCTGCACTGGCTGATGGAAATGAAGGTGTTGTGAAGTGCAAAAGCCTGAGTGTTTTGATTGTGTGTATGTTTTAAATGTTTAATATAGATTTTTTTTCCCTCCTTTTTGGTTTAATTTGTGCTCAGAAATTGGCTCCTCCCTTTCATCAGCCTGTAGATGGTAAATATGGAGGAGGACAAAATATGTGAAGTTGAAGCTACGAATATTGCTGATGACAAAAAATCAGTCATAGCTGGATCATCATCACTGGCTCAAGTTTAATTTGAAACATGCATTTTATCATGTTTGTTGTATTTTGCTCAGTTATTCCAACTATGAGTATTTCAAAATGCTTTGGAGGTAGATTTTTATTTCCAGTCTCAGCACATGCATGGATTCTTGGAGGAGGGGCATAATATTTCCATTTTTAAGTTCCTCTGCACTCAGGTGAGTTTACCTCTTCTCTCTTTTTCTAAGAAAGTTAATGTATCCTGTTACACTGGTAAGTACCTTTTGTGTATTAGGAGTGAGAGCTGCTCTTGCTGGAGCCAGTTGAGCTCCCCACCAGGAAAACACAAATGCCAGTGAAGCTTAACCAGACCCTTGAGCACATCCAATGGAAGGAAATTGAGTTGAAGGAGTCCTGCTGACGCCCAGGCAGCATTTGGGTATCTACCAGATGTTCCAGAGATCTCTCTCTCTTTCTGTCTCTCATTCTCTTTCTCTGTTCCCATCTCTCTCTCTCTTTTTCTCTCTGTCTGTCTCTCATATAACAGATATAGTCAGACACAGCAAAAAGTTCAAGCTGGTGAACACACTGAGTTGTGCTAATTTCAGTTCAAAGTTTCCACTGTGAAGTCAGTTCATGGCACACAGATTGGGCACTCCTTCTTCTTCCAGAGTAAGGGGTTTCCTGGACATTGCTGGGTCCTTACACAGCTCAGAGATCCTCTCAAGTGTTCTTCTTTTCATTTTTTTTTTAAGAAAGGGAAAGTTCATGCCTGAATGGGACTAACTAGGAATCTCTGAGTGGTGCAGATGGTTAATGCACTTGGCTAGCCAAAAGATTTCAGGTTTGAATCCACCCAGAAGTGTCTCAGAAGAAAGGCCTGGTAATCTACCTTTAAAAACGTAGCCATTGGAAACTCTGTGGAGCATAGTTCTACTCTGACACATGTGGGGTCGCTATGAGTTGGAATCAACTGAATAGCAACTGGTTTTAAACTATTTTATTAAACAGTTGGGAAATTAAAAAAGGAACATAAGGAGAAAGGATTCTAATTCAGTCCAACGTATGATAATTTATGATAATAGTGATTCCACCTAACGTTTAGTTCAACAGTAAAATATGTTGGACCTTGTGCGAAAGATTTATATTCAAAGATACTTAATTTTCACAAGAATTGTACAGGCAGCTAAAAACATTATACCAATTTCCATGTAAAATAGCTGAGATTTAGAAAGATTATGTAACTTTCCCAATGCCACACAGCCAGTAAGTGACAGAACAAGCATATGCATCCAAGTCTGTGTCTCTAAGGAGCACACTGTCAAAGCTTCCTATAGAAATAGGCATTTTAATGCTTATGTTGAAATTCTAGGAGAGACATGAGGAGGTTAGAGAACTGAGACTAAAACTCACCAAAGAATCAGAGAATGGATGTATGTGAAAGTTCCCACTTTGATATGGGAACTTCTCATAAACTGGGAAAAATAAAAAAAGAGAAAAAAATTTTTTTTTCTTGAAGTAAGCTTTTTTCTCTCTCTTTTTTTTTATGGTGAAAATACACACACCAAAACATCTGCCAACACAACTTTTATGTTAACAACTCAATAACATTGATTGATAATTTTTTTCATGTGTATTACCATTATCACTGTCCTCATCAAAAATATTGCACCATCATTAACATAACCTCAATGCCACTCAAACGAAAACACCCCCTTACACCCTCCCTCTATGCTTAGTAACCACTAATAATCTTTGATTTCTATTGTTGTTATTAGGTGAGGTCAAGTCGGCTCCAACTCATAGAGACCTTATGTATAACAGTAGGAAACTTTCCCTGGGCCTACAAGATCCTCACAATCTTTGCTACGTTTGAGTCTACTGTTGCAGACGCTGTGTCAGTCCATCCCATTGAAGATCTCCCTCTTTTTCGCTGAACCTCTGCTTTACGGAGCATGATGTCTTTCTCCAGTGATTGGTTCCTCCAGATGACATGTCCAAAGTAAGTGAGACAAAGTCTCACCATCCTCTCTTCTGATGCTGTACTTCCTGCAAGACTGATTTGTTTGTTCTTCTGGCAGTCCATGGTATATTCAATATTGTTCACCAAAACCGCAATTCAAATGGGTCAATTCGTCTTTGGTCTTCCTTTTTAATTGTCAAGCTCTTGCATGCATATGAGGAGATTGCAAATACCATGGTTTGAGTCAGACCATGGCTATGTCATCAAAGTGACAGTTCTGCTTTTTAACACTTTAAAGAGGTTTTTTGCAATAGATTTGCCCAATGTAATATGTAGTTTGATTTATTAATTTATTTTTTTAAATTGTACTTCAGGTGAAGGTTTACAGAACAAATAGTTTCTCATGAAACAGTAATACACATATTGTTTTATGACATTGGTTAACAACCCCACAACATGTCAACCCTCTCCCTTCTTGACCTTTTTTTTTTTTGTTGAAAATATACATAGCCAAAGATACACCATTTGAAAAATTTCTACATGCACAGTTCAGTTACATCGACTACACCCTTCCAATTGTGCTGCTATTCTCATTTTAGATGAAGGTTTACAGAACAAAATAGTTTCTCATTAAACAGTACACATGTTGCCCTATGACAATGGTTAAGAACCTCACAACACATCAACACTATCCTTACTCAACCTTGGGTTCCCTATCACCAGCTTTCCTGTCCCCTTCTGCCTTTTAGTAGAGGAAAAAAAATTTGATTTGTACTTCTGTAACCTCGGATGCATCTAAGCTAGCCCCACCTCTGTACACTAAATGCAAAACGATGACAAAGCACATAACTCTAAAATTATTTTCTGAAATTTCTGAATCTCCATGCTCACAGAAGAGAACTTATTACTAGAAACCATTCCATAATTCATATAGTTTGCAAAAAATCTATTTTCTTCAGCTTTTAAAAGCAATTCTCTCTATTTTTCAAACATTATACATTTTTCTACAGCTGCTATTCAAAGTGATTTCAAATAGTATGAAAATATAAATAGACTTTTGTGCATTCTAGTACAAATATGATGCATGTTAATGGAAAATGGAAAATAGATATTTGTTCATGCTATTGACCCCAGAAACATTGATGGATCCAGTGTTGTACAGCCAATGATGTTATTCTAAATGAAAGTTAGCAGAATTGTAGAGGAAACCATACTTTTATTTATTAAATTAAAGAGGCAGAGTGGTATAGTGCTTATGGTTGCAAGTACAAGCTTTAGAGTCACATAGGCCTTTATTTGTAGACTCTTCCAAGTACTCTCTGAATGGACTTGGGCACATCATTGTGTCTGATTCTTAGTATCTTCGTCTGAATACTCAAGAGGTTGATGGACATATCACGGAACCTTACTGAAGATTAAATTAGATGACACAATTACTACATTTAATGCTCACTACATGGTCAATATATGATTATATACCGGTCATATGCATAAAATATAAAATATTCAAATCATAAACATACACTTGAGTTAATTGATAACTATTAAGAGTCCAGCTTATAGTATAAGAGATAATCTTTCCCAAAGAACTTTATAAAGTATTTGAAATAATAGACATACATACCTAAAATAGCCTTTCCTATTTTCAAGATTCATATAAGCAATGAAGGTCAATTAATCACGTCTCCATGGCGATCACTCTCAGTGTGGTATAGCATAGATATGGTGAAGAATAAGTGATATCTATTAGGTTCCATAACTTCAGTAATAAAGAGGGTAACTTATTTGCTATTAAATGACCCAGTATGTTTGGAGTCCAAAAATCTCTGAATGGAGAAGTAAGTCAGTTCTGCAGACTAAATGGAAAACTAGAATGCTGTTTTCCACCAGGGACTATGCCCTTGGAACTGGGATTCAATAGACTATGACTGAGTGTCCAAATGTCTGAGAGACAGGATTTCCAAGCTGAAATGGGTTCTCCTGGCACACGGCCTTACAGAGATGTGTTGGCTAGCAGAAGCTGACTGGTTGGGAACCAAGATACCCATTGGATATCAACTCCCACAGCGAGATCCATCACCTACTGGCCTTCAGTTCTGCGAGCTCTGGAACTCAGCCTTTCCAGTGTCCCCTGTGCAATGGGATTCAGAGATGCCATTTGATGCTAACAAAGCTCATGAGACCAATGTTTAAAACTAGAATGTCAAAGAAATAATTCACAATATACAGAAGCATAACTGCAAAACATGCCGGGGTCTTGCATAGGAATGAATAAAAACATTCTCCTTCCAGTGGACGATTGAGTTTGTGGGATGACTCATGGTATTAGCACTTCAATATCCATTTTGCCTACTTCCTTATATAATCAGAACCCTAAATTCCAGCTGGACACACAAACATTCAGCTGAAGAGTTCCACGGAGCTTGGCTTGGCCATGTATTCCAGTTCTTACCAGTGTTCTTGTGAATGGGAAAGAGGAAAGTAACTCCTCTGGAAGGAGTTATATATTGCAGTGCTGGCTGGGCTGAGCATGAGGTGGCAGGAGACTAAACAGCCACATTACTCCAAGAGATGTAAGTCACATACAGAGACTGGCAGCACAACAAACTTGAAGAACTCTGGAATCCTAACACATGGAGCCTCTGTATCAGCCTTACACTGTTTATGCTTAGGCTGCTTTGATGGAGAGGGTAATAAACATCTATCCTTGAAGCCACCGGTATTTTGCAAACAGCCAAACCAGCTTCCTAACTAATAACCACATTGGCACCATTCTAAGTACTTAAGGTAATGAGCTCCTGTCCAATCTGTTTAGGACCTACACCAACTGTTAGTGCAATGGAAGTTCAGAGACATTTGTACTCAATGAGATTTAGAGGAATGGGTGAGGTAAGTATGGGAGGGTTGGACTGGAGAGAGACATACTGAGCAGAGGCCAGAAAGGAAATGAGCTTGGCATATATAGAGAGCAATGTGGAGTCTATTATGCCTGAAGCAATAAGGTTAATTTAGAAGAGTAAGTCAGATAAATGAGGGAGAGGCACACTAATTATTAGCTAGATGATTTGATTGACTAGAGTATTCTGTTTTTCCATAATTCTGAGACATTTCCAGGAAATATGTGCAATAAACAGACTGAGAAATTCATTCCTGGCTCTCCATCCACTATTATAACCTATTACACTTCTCCGTTGAACTATTTAACTGTTTTGATGCTTCCAAGAAATAAGTCCAGAGAACGCCTCTAGAAGCAAAGGATTAATGCAAGTGTATAGGGTATAACTGTTCAATTCCTTTAAACGCCTAAGAGAAAAGCTATTCAGTAAATCTCACCAAAAAACTTGAGAATGTGAGCATCATGCTCAGAATTTGGGGATGATTCATTATTTCAGGTAGCTTCACCTTGCCAATTGTCTAAAATAAAACTCTTTTCCCTCTGAGAATGAATCACAATGTCTTAGTTATTTAGTGCTGCTGTAACAGAAATACCACAAGCAGATGGCTTTAAGAAACAGAAATTTATTTTCTCAGTTTAGGAGGCTAGAAGTCCAAATTCAGGGTGCTAGCCCTAGGGGAAGATTTCCTTTCTCTGTTGGCTGTGGAGGAATGTGCTTGTCTCTTTGGCTTCTGCTTCTGGGCAGTCTTCATGTGGCTTGGCATCTCTCTTCCTCTATCTCTGCTCTGCTGGTTTGTTTAATCTCTTTTATATCTCAAAAAGGATTGACTCCAGACACACCTTACACTAATCCCATCTCATTAACATAATACGGACAACCCATTCCCAAATGGGATTATAACCACAGGTGTACAGGTTAGGACTTACAAGACGTATTTCTGAGGCACAAAATTCAATCCATAACATATTAAAAAATAGGGGAGCTTAAAGTGATGGACAAAAATAGGAAGACAGAAGAAAACAAGAGGATCACACATGAAAATGTGATTTTTATAGAAGAATCAGTTACCTTGTGGAGATTTTTTAAAGCTATTTTCTAAATCAAAGTCATTGGGGTTCAGAGGATTTAGCACTTCTCTGTCTCTCTTTGCCTTTTTCAAACCAGCACCTTACTATGTGGTTAGACTATACCCACTCAAATCTCCACTTAATCTTTGTGTGACCGAAGGAGAATGACAAACTCAGGAAGAAAGAGTTTCTTCTCTCTTTTATTCCTCTGTTTAACTATTTGTTTCAGGATTGCCTCAAGGTTTCCTCCAAATGGAAAGACTGCCTCAGTTTAACGGTCTTATACAATGTAGGGTTTTGTGCTTTTGATAGCTCTTTCAAAGGGTTTAATGGGATCATACAATATTTACCTTTTTATGTCTGAATTATTTCATTCAGCATAATGCTTTCACAGTCCATCCATGTTGCAGCATGTATAAGAACTTCATTTTTTTTTTTATGGCTGAATAATATTCTTCTATTATATGTATGCACCATTTTTTGTTTATCCATTCCTCTGCTGATGAACACTCGAGATGTTCCACCTTTTGACTATTGTAAATAATGCTGCAGTGAACAATGGTGTACAAGTATTAATTTGAGTTCTTACTCTATTTTTTCTTAATATATTTCTTGGATCTAAAAACATCTAGGATAGACAAATGCATAGAGACAAAAGTTTATTAGTGGTTGCTGGGGCTGAGGGGAGGAGGGAACAGGAGTTATTGCTGAAGTTTCTGTTTAGGGTGATGTGATACTTTTAGAAGTAGATAGTGGCGGTGGTAGCCCCACAAGGTGAATGTAATTAATGTCACCTAAAAATGGTCAAGATGGCAAATTTTTTGTTATATATATTTTACCACAATAAAAAATGTTTTAAAAGTTCTTAATGGGGACTAACCATTTAATAGACATTTTTCAGGCTATGAGCTATACTTGTACAATTTATTTTAATCTAACCTCATTTTGTTCTGCTGTTATTTCCATATTTTCATATTGAGTAATTTTCTGAGGGTTTCTCACCTGGAATGTGATAGTTGTATGCTATATATCCCCTAACTCTAATAAGCTATGGTCTATCGGGCCACCTTCCTCTACCTTGAAATGCATCACTGAAGACAAGTATCTACAGTGGCCTGTAGATTAAGGATATTTATGTATATTGTTCTCCACTCCCCACCTACAAACACAGACACATTCTCTCTTCAGGAGTCAGAGGCTGACACCCTGTCACTTACTAACCCTGATATTTTAGAGCTTTGCAAATACTTTGCCTTTGCTCTGAGTCAGATGGAATGTTCTACCTTGAATGATGCCTAACCTTTATTTTAACTGGGTCACTCTGTTGTTGGGTTGTAAAGATACTTTAGAGACAAGGATGGGAACAGAAAGGTTTGTTAGCAGGTTATTTCATATGGTAGCAGAGGCAGTGAGAAGTTGTAAGAAAGTGGGTATATTTTGAAGGTAGAATAAACAGATTTTCCTAAAGAATTGGCTTTTTTTTTGTGAAAGAGGAGTGGAGAAAGACTTCAGCTTTTGTTCTGGGCAGGGAGAAGTCTACAATCAGCTGAGATGAAGAAGGCTTCAGGTGAAACAGATTGGCGGGTACATGGAGGTCAGTTCAAATCAGGAGTTCAGTTTTAAATCTGATGGTTTTTAGATATGATTTACACATCCAAAGGAGACATAGTTGCATAGTGGATAAGCACTTGGCTGCTAACCGAAAGATTGGTGCTTCAAAACCACCAGCTGCTCCAGGGGACAAAGATGTGGCAATCTGCTTCCATAAAGATTTACAGCCTTGGAAACCCAATGAGGTAGTTCTCTGTATTACAGAGTTGCTATGAGTCAGATATTGACTTGATGACAGCAGGTTTTGTGGGGTTTTTTTTTTTTTTTTCACACATCCAAGTTAGATAAAATGGAAACAATTTAAAATATGATAGAAATAAATCAAGATAATAATGAAAATAAAATATACTCACTTACTTAAAAATAAAAATAGAAAATCCCCAAACAATTCAAAATTAAAGCCCAAACATACATTGTGCAGAAGAGATTTATCTGCAGCAAAGTGATAGTAAACCTTAAGCCAGTGAAAGCTGAAGCAGAGACATCAGCAAACCAAACCAAACCAAACCATGTATTCTGGCATAACATAACTCATGGTGAAATGTAAGATAAAGATATTTCAGTGAGACAAACAATGCTTTATTTTAGGATTGGGCCAGCTAGGATCTGAGAGCCAAATCTAGCCTGCCCCCTGTCATTTGCGTATTGTGAATGGTTGATTTCAGGCTGTATGGGCAGTATTGAGTACTTGGTATAAAGACCATATGGTTCGAAAAGCTTAAAATATTTACTTATCTGGCCCTTTACTGCAAATGTTTGTTGGCCCCTACTTTATTGTAATATAACAGAATACCTATGAAAGATGTAAATGCCACAAATCTTATTCCTTAAGTATCATTTCATCAAAATGTATAAATCAAAAACACAAATAAATGGAAAAATTGTCAAAAACACACCTCCATAATGAGTTATTGACTTACTCATCTCCACCTATGATGGATTAAGTGGCAATATATAAGTAAGCATGGGGAAAATCTAAATAACGTAATTAACAAAATGAATCTAACATCCCAAACTATAGCAGGGTGTGGAAACAGAGACATTATACATTGTTTGGTGAATATATGTATAGTTTGAATGAAGGACAATATGCAATTACCCACCAATAGCTGTAATTCCATTGTAAGAATTTGTCCTGAATATACACTTTCACGTGAATGCAAATATTTGTGTACAAGGATGCCTTTTGAAACATTGTTCATATTAAAAACAAAAAAAATGAACAAAATTTCAAGAAACACAAGAAACAAAATCAAAAATAACCTAAAAGTTAATCAAGAGTAGTTAATAAATGTATTAACTAATTATACATGTATTAACTAAATGTATAATGTATTATACCTATGGTTACATTTATTTAAAAGAATGAGCCAAATTTATACTTTTTTAAGATATAAGAAATAAAACTATAAGTAAGAGGAAAAATAAGATTATAAGCAAACACTCATATATGTGAGTAAATGCATGGAAAATTTCTGAGAGGTTACATAAAAATATGAATAGGCTTATCCTTCAGAAGTAAACTTTTATTATATACTGAGGATATTTTCACAATAATGATATATTTAGTTTAACTGTAAAAAAAATGTACGTGTCCCACTTGAGCAGCAGTGGTAAGAGGCTGTGTTTTCGTTTTTTAGATGAACGTAGAATTTACTAGAACCAAGAGAATGGTTGTGGCTTATTCTAGGATTTTATAGGCCTACCCATGCATGTAGGAGCCCTGGTGGCACAAAGGTTAAATAAGCACTCTGCTGCTAACTGAAAGGTTGGCTATTTGAACCCGCTCGTTGGCTCCACATAAGAAAGAAGTGGTAATCTGTTCCCTTAAAGATTACAGCCTAGAAAACCCTATGGGAGCAGTTCTACTCTGTCACATCAAGCCTGTATGAATCGTAATCGACTGGAAGGCACGTAACAACAACAATCATGGATACAGCCACCCATCCCAGCTTCCCTGCTTCTGGTTCCTGGCAAGACTGTTTGCTTGCCATTCATGTAAAGAAAAGTAATCATCTACTTCTCTTGGAGCAGTTGTGTGGACATAGCTGACAGCTTCAACTTCCTGCTTTGTTCCTGGGATATCATGACCAAGAAGCAGAACAACCTGCTTGTGTAATTTAGTAATATCCAAGCAACTCACGCTGGAGATGGTGGGCTGCGGGCCCTCACTTTCCCTCAGTTCCCATTAATGAGATACCCAATTTGGATATCTCATTTCACACTTGTTTGGTCTCACTGCTGGTGATGCGATGCTCATCACATGCTCATATGCCTAAATGTAAGCATTTCAAGACCTACTGACTGTTTTTATACCATATCTTCTGGGTACTGATTCAATAAGAATTTTATGTGTTATGGATTTTCTTTTTCTCTCTTAGGTATTTCCAGCTCTTACTGTGATTCAGTTCTCTTGCTCTCACTCTCTCTCTTTTTTTTTTTTTTTTTTGTTTAATCTAAGGCAACCTACATTTAAGGAAGAAAACTCTGTACTTAAAAACTTAATGAAGAAACTATTTATTTAGTTCTCATTAAAAAGCAATTTGCAGTTTGAGTGTTATATCCGTTGGCACATACAGAAATCTCAACATTCAGAAATTGTTATTTTGATAGGTCTTGTATCTCTGCACATGAGCTTCCGGTACTAGACTACACTTGATGGACCTAGTAACCAGTGTGATTGTATTTCACACAATTAAGAGTTTTCTTCCTCACCTGGGGAGAACCTGTGTGGTACAAAAGGTTAACATACTTGGCTACTAACCTAAAGGATGGAGGCTTGAGTCCACCCAGAGATGCCTCAGAGGAAAGGCATGATGGTCTACTCTGAAAAACTAGCCATTGAAAACCCTGTGGAGCACAGTTCTTCACTGATACACGAGGCCACCATAAATTGGAATTGACTAGATGACAACTGGCGTTTCCCTACCTAGGCCCAGCTTCTCTAGCAACAGGGTTGATCCTCCAGAAGGATGACCTCTTATGACTCCACACTTCCTAAGAAGAACATGGACCTCTGAGTTGCTTATAGATAGTAAGATTTTAACTTTAGGGCACTTGGAAGTAGGCCTAAGTCAGTTGGCTATTGGTGTTGGAGCAGGTCCATTTTCCAACATGTACCTGAAAGTACCAATAAGCCGGACTGCAGAGAGAGAAGAACGATGTAGCTATACAGACAAAAGGAGAGGAGAGATTGTGCTTCCCAGAAGGGCAGAAAGAGGCCATTACAGTCCAACTCTGGTTGTGTTTGAATTCTTTATTTCTAAATGACAGCAAAACTAACTCAAACTTCCTCAAGCCAAAATGGGCGTTATTTATTCATGCCGTTAAAATATCGGGGGTAGCAGTGGCTGAGATTTTATCAAGAATCCTAAATATTCTTTCAACACCAAAATTTTATCCTTCTCCATTCCTTGACTCCACTTCCTTGGAATCTACTCCATTCTGAAACAATCTTTCCCCAGGTAATTTAAAAATGGCTACTGGTATTTCCTGGTGCAAAAGTCAGGTTCAAGCGCAGAAGTAAAGGAAGAGTACTGTACTTTTACAAATAATGCGTGTGCCAGTCCCATGAGAATTTTCATAAGTGTTGTTATGCTAATTTTTTAACATTAAAAAACAAAACAAAACAATTGGAAACACTGGTGGTGTAGTGGTTAAGAGCTCTGGCTGCTAACCAAAAGGTCGGCAGTTCAAATCTACCAGACACTCCTTGGAAACCATATTGGGCAGTTCTACCTATCCTATAGGGTCACTATATGAGTTGGAATGAACTTGATGTCAACGGGTTTTGTTTTTTTTGGGGGGGGGGTAAAAAAATTAGCATAGCACGCTTATGAAAATACGTCCTGGGAGGAAGGCACTGTTGGCAAATAAACATAGAAGGTGGGTGCTATTTGCCATAAAATACGGTATTTTTTTTTTTTCCCCAGAAGTCCATTGAAAGTCTCATCTTGTCTTAAGAGCTCTAATTGCATCCTTTAACTTGAATTCTGCAGGCAGGGGATTGTCATGTTCCCATGGAACTATGTCTAGCTTGTTCATTTCATAAAGTGTTATTGGATGAGCTTCAGCTTTTCCCAAACCCCTTGGATTTTGCATATAAAATGTTGATTTCCAGAGGTAGCCTGACACTGCCCCCAAGAAAGTTTATAGCTTTCATTAAAAATGCAAAATATCTATGATACCCAATAAATTATACACCAGTAGTTCTCACATTTTAGCTTGTATCAGAATCACCTGCAGGGCTTGTTAAAGCACAGACAACTGGACACCACCCAAAGTTTATGATTCAATAGGCCTGGGCTGGAGCCAAGAATTTGCATTTCTAATAAGTTCCCAGGTGATGCTGATGTGGCTGGTGGGGAACAACATTTGGAGACTCACTGCTTTGTATGATTTTCACTCTCATTAAATGGTTAGATCTTTTCTCATAATCTCTAATTTACCAAAGTCTCCTGACTCTTAAATCGAGCTCTCCATCAGTTCTTTTATCAAAGAATCAAATTTGGCTTCTGTTATCAATTGAATGCTGTGCTCCAGAAGTCTAAACCCCTGCACGTATAAATAGGACGCTGTTTTGGAAATAGATATTTTCTTCTGTTATGTTAATAAGGTCATACTAGAGAAGGGTGGGCCCTAAACCTAATAACTTCTGAGTTATAAAAATAGCAGAATAGACACAGAGACACACACAGGAGGAAGAGGAAGACAGACACACACAACAGATGTATCTACAAGCCCAGGAACATGAAGGATCGCCAGCAGCTACTAGAAGCTCAAATAGACAAAGAAGGACCTTGACCTAGAGCTATATCGTGAATTTGGACTTCCAGCCTTCCAAAACGTGGAAAATAAATTTGTATTCTTTAAAGCCACCCACTTGTGGTATTTTCATTATGGCAGCACTAGGTAACTAAGCTTCTAAACAACTGCTGAGATATCCCACAGGAAACACACACTCAATAGGTTCAAAATTAAAACAATCGTTTCCCTCAGAAATAGTTTTTCCATTGTGCATTCCTCTATTTTTCCCATCACCCATCTCCTATGCCAGGAGTCTGAAAAACATCCCTGAGATCTCTTCGAGATTGCATCGATACACCTCCTTAGTGTGCTTTGATTCAATTCACAAGTCTTTATCCTTTCTGACACTATTTAAGTTCAGACTATCGCCTATCTCACCTGTAAGACTCTAAGACTGTGGTAGCTGATCTCAAAGACAGTCAAAATTAGGATGCCAGAGAAATTTGACCATGTCATTTCCCTGCTGAATTATAGGTTGTTGTTGTTGTTAAGTGTCATTGAGTTGGTTCCGACTCATAGTTACCCTATGCACAACAGAACAAAATGCGGCCACGTCCTGCACCATCACCACAATTGTTGCTATTTTTTTGTCCATTGTTACAACCACTGTGTCAACTCATCTCACTGAGGGCCTTCATCTTTTCCACTGACCCTCTACTTTACCAAGCTTGATGTCCTTCTCCAGGGATTGGTCCCTCCTGATAACATGTCCAAAGTAAGTGAGATGAAGTCTTGCCATCTTTGCTTCTATGTAGCATTCTGGCTGTACTTCTTTCAAGACAGATTTGTTCATTCTCCTGGCAGTCTATGGTGTACTCTTCACCAGGGCCATAATTCAAACGCATCAATTCTTCTTCCATCTTCCTTATTCATTGTTTAGCTTTTGTATGCATATGGGGCAATTGAAAGTACCATGGCTTGGATTAGGTGCACCTTAGTCCTGGAAGTGACATCTTTGGTTTTAAACACTTTAAAGAGGTCCTTTGCAGCAGATTTGCCCAGTGCAATATTGTGTGTTGTTTGACTGTTGCTTCCATGGACACTGACTGTGAATCCAAACAAAATAAACTCCTCGACAACTTCAGTATTTTCTTCATTTATCATTAGGTTGCTTATTGGTCTAGTTGTGAGGATTTTTTTTTTCTTTATGTTGAGGTATAGTCCATACTGAAGTCTGTAGTCTTTGATCTTCATTTTCAGCAAGCAAGTTTGTGTCTTCTGCATATTGCAGGTTGTTAATTAGTCTTTCTCCAACCCTAATGCTGAGTTCTTCCTCATACAGACCGGCTTCTCAGATTTTTTGCTCAGCATACAGATCTAATAAGTATGGTGAAATGATACCACCCTAATACATACCTTTTCTGATTTTAAACCACACAGTATCTGCTTGTTCTGTTTGAAGGACTGCCTCTTGGTCTATGCCCAGGTTTCACATGAGCACAACTATGTGTCCAAAATTCCCATTCTTTGAAATGTTATCAATAATTTCTTATGATCCTCATGGTGGAATGACTTTGCATAATCACCATAAAACATAGGTAAACATCCTTCTGTATTCTCTGCTTCCAGCCAAGATCCATCTGACATCAAGAAAGATATCCCTTGTTCCATGTCCTTTTCTGAATCTGGCTTGAATTTCTGAAAGTTCCCTGTGGACATACAGCTGCAACTTTTTAAAACTATTTTCAGCAAAACCCTGCTGAATACCCCTCCATAATTCTATGTTGCTTACTAAACGCAATTTCTTTAACATGCAAAAGCAAGTCCTTTTATGATAGAGTCTCTATTGACCTTTTATCTTCTGCTCCTACTCACTTCACTTCCTGGGTTCTACTAAACTGGTAAGTTCTTCAGTTTAGGCCCATTCTTCAGACCTGACCTCAAGTATGACCCGCTTCTGGAGGCTTCTTTGACAATACTCCGCAACAGATCTGAATTGATCAGGTCTCTGCTATCCATGCAGATGTCTATAATACCACGTACCACATTGCATCACAATTGCTTTCGACATATTTGTTTTCCCCACTGATTATACAGTACTGGAGGGCATAGGCAGTTAAGTTGTTGTTGCTGTTGTTAGTATTTAAAGTGCCTGTATTCCCAGTACTCAGCAAAGTAAATGGTACACAGTGAAGGTTCATTAAATGAACATTGAAAGAGTGACACTTTGCAGCAGAAGAGCGTCTTCCCCTACCACATCCTCAGTCCAGACAGTGAAGTAGAAGCCATGTCTGAGGGGATCTTGGCTGCCAACTGACTGATGATCTACAGCAAGTAACTGAGGAGGACCCATGTCCTAGTACGCCTGGCCTGTCAGTCAATAACCCTGTGATGTTAAATGTCTCGGTCAAGCTCAGACACCAATTTTGAAGAGAATCTATCTGAATGCTCTTCTCAAGATCATGTTACTATAACAAAACAAGGTACTTTCTATCACATGCAAATTGATTTCTTCCAAAGTATATAAAAAAACGTGATTTTTGCATATTTACTTCAACTATAACAGCTTATTCTTGAGGCTAGTTTAGGAGAGAAGATTATCATCTGTAGACAAACGCAATTTGCAGTGAATAAGCCTGTTAAGATTAGAGAATTAAGACTGACATTAATTATATTAGAAGTCATTATTGCATTTAACTCCTGGGTCAGAGAGAAAAAATTAAAAATAAAAAAAATATGTAATTACTGTGAAAATTACCAGTACTCATTCAGGTTACAGAAATCTCCTTTCTCACATCCTTGAGAGAACCATCTGGACTGAAATACTAGGGCTTGCTAAATGCTCTCTAATAAAAGAATATATTGAACTGATTTAAAAAGAGGGAGTGTGTGTGTATGTGTGTGTGTGTGTGTTTCCCAATCCTGAGCGCAGAAATGGACATAATCTCTGTAACTCTAATTATAATGTGTTTGTTTTTTCTTATTTTTTTGTTTTTTCCCATACAAAAATTTATATGTACACTGTTATGTGACTCTAATTGCTCTCCCCATACTGTGACAGCACACTTCTCCTTTCCACCCCTGATTCCCCGTGTCCATTCAACCAGCTCCTAATTCTCTCTGCCTTCCCATCTCACCTCCAGACAGAAGCTGACCATATAGTCTCCTGTATGTATTTGAACTAAGAGTCACACTCCTCCTGACTATCACTTTATGTCCCACAGTCCAGTCCAATTTCTGTCTGAAGAGTTGGCCTTGGGAATTGTTTCAGTTCTGGGCTGATAGAGAATCCAGGGGCCATGCTTTCTGGGGTACCTCCAGTCTCAGTCAGACCATTAAGTCTGGTCTTCTTGCTAGAATTTGAGTTCTGCACCCCACCTTTCTCCTGCTCCATCCAGGACTCTGTTATGTTCCGTGTCAGGGCAGTCACTGGTGGTAGGCGGGTACCATCTAGTTCTTCTGGTCTCAAGCTGATGAAGTCTCTGGTTTATGTGGCCCTTGAAGAACACCAAAGACACAAGGAAAGTAGTAGCCCAAGAGACAGAAGAGGCCACATAATTATCATGTGTTTGTAAATGGACAGTTTTCTTTCTATTCTCTGTCTCTAGATTCTCTGAGAATACACTCGCCAGCCAAAGCACACATCTGGAACTGACTGCCTGAATCACCTTTCTGCCTGCCAGTTGTTGTTAAATGCTCCTGACACTTTGACATATTTTGCTTTGACTTATTGATACAGTGCAATCATTCCAAAACATTCAGATGATTAGATGGGCAAAAGTTCAATTTCTATTTCTCTGGAATAGGTTATGGTAAGGTGGCAGGGAGGAACGGAACAAAATTAAGAAAGTGAAACGCTTCAGGTCTGTGGCATCTTTGGCAAGCTTCTCCATGTGGCTGAGCTTCCTCATTGGCCAAACAGAAATAATAATGCCTTTGTACAAACTATCAAATAGGAAACTAACTTGCTCTGTACTTTGACCTAAAGCACAGTATTCTTTTTTAAAGAAATAATGTCTTCCATTGCTTCCCATGGCTTATTAGGACACAGAAATAAGAAAGTACCTTTGGACGTATAATACTAGATGTAAAATACCCTCTGTTTTCTTTTTCTAGAACTTGTAACAGTTTCCAGCTTTGTAGTTATTCAGTGTGTTTTTATAAAATCTGTAGCACTTTTTGGGCTAGAGCACCATGATACTAGGGCTTTCTTTGTGTTGTAGTTACAACACTCGTCACAGTGCTTGGGCACATGGTGGTAGTCAAGCAAATATTTGTTGAATAGTTGAGCAACTTTTACAGTTTTAATCATCTGGAGCCATATCCTGATAGTTGGCTCATAAACGAATGGAGAAAGTGCCCTTAAAGCTTCCTGAGTACATGAAGTGGAAGGACACCTGGATTGCAGCCTTGTGAGACACTACAATGGGGACCCAGCTAAGCTGTCCCCAGACTAATGACCCACAGAAACTATGACACAAGGTGTGTTGCTGTAAGACAACCAGGTTTTTGTTTTTTTTTGATACTTTGCTATGCATTAATAGATAACTAGTACATATGATAAATGTATGTTAGACTTTGTAAGAGCCAAATTGTTGTCTGGAGTGGCTCTACCATTTTACATTCCTACAATGTATGCGATTTTCTTGACATTACTTCTTGTTTCCTCTGTGTATGTGTGTATTTATGCGTGTGCATGTGGGTGTGTTTTAATACATTCTAATAGTTGGGTGGTAATATCTAATTAGGACTAGTGCAAAGAGTGAATGTGCTTGGCTCCTAACCAAAAGGCTAGAGGCACCTCAGAAGAAAGGCCTGAGCATCTGCTTCTGAAAAATCAGCCATTGAAAAGCTGGTGGAGCACAGTTCTGCTCTCACACACATGGGGTTGCCATGAATCAGAATCGACTCAACTGCAACTGGTTAATATCTAATTGTGGTTATAATTTGCATTATCCTAGAGGCTAATGATGTTGAACATATTTTTTATTGTGGTAAATATATATATAACAAAACACTTACCATTTCAATATTTTTTACATGTACAATTAAGTTACATCAATTGGGTTCATCCATCCCACTATCCATTTCCAAATTTTCCTATCAACCATTAGTTTACTGTCCTTTAAGCAATCAGCTACCCTTTCCCCTTCTCCTCCACTCCTGCCCCTGGCAACCACAAATAAACTTTCGTCTCCATACAGTTGAGGATTCTAGATATTTCAGGTAAGTGAGTCATATAATATTCGTCCTTTTTTGACTGATTTATTTCACTCAGCATAGTGTTTTCAAGGTTCGTCCATGTTATCACAAGTATCAGTACTTCATTTCTCTTTGTAACTGAGTAATATTCCATTGTAGCTATGTACCACATTTTGTTTATTCATTAATCTGTTGATGGACATTTAGGCTATTTCTACCTTTTGACTATGTGAATGGTGCTTCAGTGAACGTTAGTGTACAAGTGTCTGATTTTATTTCTGCTTTCAATTTTTGGGGGATATATACCTAGGAGTAGAATTTCTGGGTCATATGGTAATTCCATGTTTAACTTCTTGAGGAAACTCCAAATTGTTTTCTAATTTTTGGTGTGTTTGTTTGTCATCCATGTAATCTCTTGGTGAAATGTCTTTTCAAGTCTTTTGCTCATTTTTTAAATTGTGTTTTGTTTTCTTCCAGTCGAGTTTTGAGAGTTCTTTACGTATGCTAGACAGAATCCTTCATCAGAGATGTGATTTGCAAATGTTTTATTGCAGTCTGCAGACTGTCCTTTCGTTTTCTTAACAGTGTCTTTCACAGAGGAAACATTTTAATTTTAATTATCTTTTTTAAATAATTTTTCATATCATGATTTTGGTATTATGTTCAAGAACTATTTTCAAAAAAGATACCTTCTGTGTTTTCTTTTATGCTTTATATTTACTTCTATGACTAATTTTGAGTTGGTATTTATATGAGGCATGACATACAAGCCAGTTACTTTTTTTTGCATGTAGATGTCTAATTACTCCAAAATTATTTGTTTAAAGAATTCTATATTTCCATTGAATTGTCTGTCCATCTTTTTCAAAACCAATTGGCTATATTTATGTGAGACTTTTTGTTGGATTCTTCGTTCAGTTCCATCAGTCTATTTGTCCACCTCTTTGCAAATATCATGGTATCTTGATTGCTGTACTGTTACAGTAAGCCTTAAAGTCAGGCAGTATAATTGCTCCAACTTTGTTCTTCTTATTCCAAATTGCTTCACTATTCTATTTGCTTCTATTTTCCATGTAAGTTTTAGAATCAGCCTGTATATATCTACACACACAAAAAAAAAATCAGTAATTTTGTTTGAAATTGCATTAAATCTATCGGTAAATTTGGGGAAAGTTGACATCTTTAAAAGGTTGAGTCTTCAATACATGAAGACAATATGACTCTCCAAGTATTTATATCTTATTTTATGTCTTTTCTGTGCAAAGAACCTGAACATATTTTCATACATTAGTAGTTAAGCATTTCATATTTTTAACCTGTTATAAATTATATTTTTTTTCTTATTTTGACTTATGATTGATTATTGCTAATATATAGAAATAGAACAGATTTTTGTCTTTTGGCTTTGTATCTTATGATATTGCTAAATTCCCATATTAGGTGCTAGAGATTTTTGTTTTTTAAAGACTTCATGGAGCTTTCTAATTATACAATCTTACTGTCTGCTAGTATGGACAGGGTTTTATTTTGTTCATTTTTTCTTGTTCCAATATGTGACCTATTATTTTTCCTGCTTTAAGCACTGACCAGGACTTGCAATATTATGTTGAATAGGAGGGTAAAGAGTAGACATCCTTGCCTTGATTTCTATGATGATAAAGACGAAATGTTCTAAGCACTCTTTACTATTGTGTGGGTATCAGATCCAAAACTTATACTATGGCAAACTTGACAGAGCAACTTAGGTCCTTCAATGACCCTCTCTAAGTCACCCTTGACCCCCAGAGCCAAGTCCAAGCCTGGATGATTCCGCTCATTTAATACACCCTCCCTTTTGGATTTGTCGCTGTGGCTTCTCTGAGCCTTTCTCAGATGAGGTAATAAAGAAGCAGAAAGACTCACTTTGAGGACCTGATTTTATCCTTGAATCCTACAAGAACTCTTCTGTGGCTGCAGTGTGAGACAGCAGGTTGAGGATGACAATAATCTGGAGTGTCACTTTGAGATGAGAGTGAAGAGAGCAGGGTACATGACAAGCAAGTGAAGTCAGCAACCTGTAGCCCTTGTTCATATCTCAGTTTGCTTAATTTGAACTGCTTCACCTCCCTCCTTTCTTCAGTTCATTTTAGCCTCCTTGGCAATTACTTACTAAGAGAATCGATTCCTCTCTCTATCTCAGTTCAACTCAACATACTTTCCTATGAATAACATTCCTAATAAATAAGTCAATAAGTATTTATTGAATAGCCAACTATCTATTCAATTAATCAGTAGGTATTTGTTGAATAGCCCATCAGCCTTAGCAGCACACTGAAATTACCTGGGACTGGACGAGGGTATGCACTGGTCTTACCCCTGTAGATCCCTAGTTAATTGTTCTGGGCAAGTCGGAGCCTTGGTATGTGCCAAAGCCTTTCCAGATGAGCCTAATCTGCAGTCAGGGTTGAACAACATTGATCATTTTCATGCTTATTAGGGTGTAGCACAGAGTGGAAATAGGGTAAAACACTCTCAGACTCTAAAATCCTAATTAAAAGAGACAACATTGACATTTATGCTTATTTAATGGCCCATAAACCTTGGGTATCCGAGGCGTCACAGGAAATGCTCATTAGACTTACAGTACCCACGTCCCAAATCAAAATCCCTGAAGTTGGTGGAGAAGGTTATTGAAATGTGAATAAACCACGCTGGTTGCAAGACCAAACTCATTTGATCATATTTTCCTTTTTTGTGACTAGATTTTCATCTACATTTATAATAAGATCCAGGTGATCCCTCTGACCCAACTAATGTATGGTAATAGATTACAAGGAGTCCCTTGATGGTTCAGAACATTACCAGGCTTGTCTGCTAACTGAAAGACTGGAAGTTCCAGTCCACCCAGAGGCACATCAGAAGAAAGGCCTGGTGATCTACCTTCAAAAATTGAGCCACTGAAAACCCTATGGAGCACAGTTCTACTCTGACACAGGTGGGGTCTGCATGAGTTGGGATTGACTTGATGCCAACTGGTTTAGTTTTTTTATTTTTGTTGTTTTTAATATATTATAAAACATATCTAAAGAAAGCCAAGATCAGAGAGAGTGCTGGGGCCATAGATCAGAAAGGAGGTTTGTTGGAAGAGATGAGCTTGTACTAGATATTAGACAAGCAGAAAGGACGGGGGTTTGGAGTGTACAAACCATGTTCACGGGACAATGGAAGAAAACTGCTCTAGCAAACCTCACTCTAACACATAGGACAGAAAGTCCCCTCTCTTCATCCAGCATCAAGTACAGTGGTTACAGCAAAAAATATTACCCGAATAGGGTCTGTGCCCTGGAACAGTCAAGCCAATGAAACATACTCCAAGTCAGAAAAAGTGAGAAAGTTTATTTAGGAGGTGTCCACCACCAGGGATCCCATAGCAACACAGGCTGTCTCTATGGAGTCCCAAAAGGCATTTTTACATCAGAGCTTATAGATGATTTTTACAAAGGTTAGAAGTGTTGTTATTCATTATAAGGTAATTACAAGAGACCGTTTATAAGACTAAAGAGATACATGCCAGACATTTCCTTATCAGGCTAAAGATATACATATCTGACATCTGGGATCTAATCTTCCTGTGGGGGAGGGGGTCATAAGCCACAGGTGGCCGGACAGAGCAAAACAAAGTCATTAATAAATGTATGCGAAAAGGGGAAGGCAAAGAAAAGAGAAAAAAAACTACTTACAGGTTCATCATGGCATTACTTATGTCAAGCTCTCAGTTGCCCATTTTGCAGAGGAGAAAACATGCTGGGGAGTATTAGGGTCACACAAATGTTCTTTTCTATTTTTTTACATTCTTTCTCATTTCCCTATCTTTCTTCCCCCCGCCCCCCATAAAGGATATATATATATTTTTTAATGTCATCTTATTGCCAAAGTATTTACTATATTTGGTGCTATAAAATACTAGGTGATTTTATTGTTAACTGTGTGAGGCCAATTTTCTTATTTCTAGTAGACAGGTAACAGAACTGGAACATGAACAAACATGTAGCTTACCCAATACCAAGCATCAAATAACAAGCTAAGGGAAGCTTGACCCCTGATTTGACTGATTCTACCATCAAAGAAAGCCAAATAATTTGCTTAAGTGAAGAACAAGAAAAGCACTCCCTTAGAATGCAAATGAGTTTGAGAGCATATAATCCTTTTAACACTGGAAGAATATCACAGATTAATTCAGTAAAATCCAATTATGTGAAAAGATAGGAAAGTGCACAAAAGTATAAATGGAGAGATGTAATAAACATGAAACAGGGAAGGGAGATAAACCGACTTGGCCTGGTAGCATTTCACTCCCTTTACCACCAAACCTTGATTCTAAACTGACCAAATGTTACTATGGAAAAAGAAAGAAAATAAAAGCAAACCACCACTAATAACAACACAACAGGAAGCAAGATACGGGGGCTTCCTGCTCATACATCACAGGAAGTGATTAATGATGTTCATCGTGGATATAAGAGATTGTAGCATAATGTGGCTGCCACACAAGGTTAGCAAAGTTAACACAAATGGGTACAATGCTGCAGATGCCCTGATTAATATTCATACAAGAAAATGAGTCGCACACTTTCCACTATTTTTCTTTCTTTTTGTTTTTTTCTTAAATTCTGTACCTTCAAGCACTCCACCTGGCATACCTGCCGATGGCCTTTGTCCCCCAGCTTTGGGGCTGTGCCATTTCTTTAGACATAACAACTAGCTGTGGTTCATCTGGCTGGGTCAGCCTTGAGGTTTACCTGAAGAATTTGGCTCTCAGCTTCTGTCTTTCCTCTGGCCTTTTCAGAAAGAATACTTCACTTCAAAAAAGGCACCCAGAACGCACTCCCCAGAACAGGCCCCCCTCACCATAAACCCCCCTGAGGAAGAGTTACCCTAATAATAATACAAGGAACCAGTTGTAAGCTAATCAGTTCTAACTCATGATGACCCCATGTTGTCAGAGTAGAACTGTGCTCCAATGGCTGATTTTTTGGAAATAGATCACAAGGCCTTTCTTCCGAGGTAGAATCGTTGACATTACAGTTAGCAAGCGAGTGTTTTAACCACCACACTACCAGGGCTCCTCTTCCGAGACACCTCTGGGTAGAATTGAACCTCCAATCTTTTGGTCAGTAGTCTAGCCAGTTAATAGTTTGGACCACTCAGCAGGGTGTCCTAATCGTCATCATCATATTACATTTTCATTCCATTCTCAGTTCATTCTAATAGGTAGGAAAAACAGACTAGTTCGCTCCATCTTCCATATGAAAAAAAAAAGATAAAGTCTGAAACTTATGCCTATTAAGTGGCTGAGATCAGACTCCCAGTGCTACTTTCTTGATTAAAGACTGTCAAATAAGATTAAAATAGCCACTGCTCACACATTCTCCTGTGAATTTTGAGGTTTCTGAGGAAACAAATGCCATTGTCAACTTCAACTAATATTCGTTACGAATTTCAGGATTGGTGACTCTGTTGGAGGCATTAAAAAGTGCCAATTAATTGTACATTCTAAGTGAGCTCTTTTCCTCCCCGACAGAACATGTAATTCAATTATAATACTTTCGACAATAATGCAATGCTCTAGCATGAGATTGCTTTGCCATTGTTAATTAATGCATTCTCTCAAGGACATGCAGCTTCATGCCACAGTTCCTTTAGCCTAACTGTGTCTCAAAGCTTACAAGAGAATCAGCCAGCACAGCTGTCCTTTTTGGTACAAACTCTGTGACTCAAAGCACAAAGTCAGGTTAACTTACACATGCCACGATATGATGATTGCTCTAATTTTACAGTTAGCCTTAAAATCAGAGTATAATTTCTCCAGCCATTCTTCTTTTTCAAAATAGCTTTGGGTAGTCTATTTGTGGGAACATTTGCCACAAATTTCAGATTGTGAAATTCAGACTGTGACATTGTCAAATATACAGTTTAGTTTAGTCTGGTTTTCCGAATCTACTTTCTGTAGCTTACTTTTCATTGGAGATTATAAAGCAGCAGATAGGTTAAGGTTAGATCCGCTCAGATGTGAGCAGGTAACTGAATTCCTAGTATCCTAGGCTTGGTATGCACTAACCAAATACACTTTATTTCTTCCTTTTGCCCTTGTGTTCTAAGATACTGTAATGCAAAATCCCAGCAATAAAATCAGACTAAATGTATAAATGTTTCATTACCCCCAACAAAGCGACTAAGAACACAGATTTCAAGAGAGCTCTCAGTTTATGCTGAGATGTTTCTATCTTGGCTTCAAATTGTTTCTTCCCGGTTCAGTCATGGCCGATGGCCGAGGAAGCCAAACTGGAACAGATTCGAAGTTTTAAAACTTGGGTGAACCAGACCGATAACCAGAACAGGAAAAAATTACTGTTGAAGCCCTGCTGGAAATTTAATCTCCCTCTTAGAAAACAAGGGCAGCATACACATTGCATAGCAACCAAACCTCTTGCCCATGGGATGTTGAGCAGAGTCAGAAATAGCAGTTGCCCTGCTTAAAGATGGTGGCCAACCACGCTGCTTTGAATGTGTGTGGCTCTCCTCAGTCCTGCCAATAATCCAATCCAAGCATTAGGCTCCTGAGAGGGCATGCTACACCTCTTCCGATTCTCTCATTCCAGGTCTTCAATCTGTAATTTTTCCTATTTTGGATATCCTTCCAGATCACCCAAATTATAAAAATTTGGATCTATTCCAGTTTCACTTCATCAGCCATGACTGAACTGGCTCGAACCAGCTTGAAGCCCTGGCTTTTACAGAGGCTATGCAGTGATTTTGAGAAGTAAAAAAAGAAAAAGAAAAAGTAATGGTACTTAATTGACTTTTTAATATAAAAACTGCAATGTATTGATAATTGAGATTATCTCTGTCAGGATGCATTTTTCTAGCCCTGTGTCTCATATTCATGGAGGACCTGCTCTGCACCCAGCACTGTGTGAACATGGCAAGACCCATGATTCCCAAAACTCACTGAGCGTTAAAATCACTCATGCCTTTAGGTTTTTGTTGTTCTGTTTGTAAAACAGATGCACCAGCTGCTCTCAGCCCTAATAAATCAGGAGCTGGGTTGAGGGGTGGCACAGACAGAATTTATGAGCATAATGATCTTCTCAGATGATTCCAGTGTAGCCAGTCTGGTCCTTGGACCTCTTACTGTATGAGGCAAAGAAGCAGGGTTTCATGGCTACCATCTCTACTCTGATAACATGAAGTCACCTTTTATATCATTTGATGCATTGGGCATTAAAATCTATGATGAAGTCAGCAAGTTAAGGCCCATGTATCAAATCTAGCCCCACTGCCAGTTTTGTGAGGCCTAGAAGACAAGAATGTTTTTGTATTTTAAAATGGTTGAAAAAAATCAAAGCAACATTTCTTGACAGATGGAAACTACCTAAAATTCAAATATCAGTGTCAATAAATAAAGTTCTACTGGAACACTTCCACACCCATTTGTTTGCGTATTGTCTGTCCATTGCTACTTTTACACTTCAATGACTGAGTTGAATAGTTTCTGAAGAGACTCTGTGCGGACCACAAAGCCTAAGATACTATTGTCTGGCCCTTTGCAAATCAAGTTTACCACCCTCTATCTATCCACTTGGCTCAAACAGTTTGCACTCAGCTGCTAATCCAAAGGTGGGTGGTTTGAACCCACCCAGTGGGATTGCAGAAGAAAGGCTTGGAGTTCTGCTTCTTTTAGGATTACAGTCAAGAAAACCCTATGAAACAAGTCTACTCCATAACACTTTGGGTCACCATGAGTAGGAATTGACTTGACAGCAATGAGTTTGAGACTTTTTGTTTGTTTGTTTGGTTTAATCTATCCCCTACTATGAGGGAAAGTTGAAAGCACACACTCTATCCAAGCATTTCAGTGAGATACAGGAAGTGCAAATGCTTTCAAAATCCAGTGTGGAATGTGTTAGCAGTCAAGACAGGAAATTGGGACTCTTTAACCTCTGTTTCCAAAAGTCCACAGGCAGAAAGAACATCCCCTAGGACAGTGGTTCTCAAAGTGTTTCCCTGGAACAACAGCATCAGTATTACTCAGGAATGTGCTGGAAATGCAAATCCTCAGATCCCACCCCAGACCTACCTAATCAGAAAATCTAGGGATAAGGTCTGGCAATCTCTTTTAAATAAACTTTCCAGAGTATTCTCATACACATTTAAGCATGAGTTATTAAAAGTTTAGAAAAAAAATCAGAAAACAGTTATCACCATTTTGGACAAAATCCTTTTGAACCAACTATGCAAGTTTATTTTTCTGGTCATTGCATGATATTGAAAGAATAAAAATAAATTCTAGAAAAATACGGAAAAATAAAAGAAGATTCTACTCTGCATTGTGAGATACAAACTTATGAAGCACCTTCACTGAGATTTCAGGATAACAACTGTCCTGAACTTTATGTCCAGGAGCCCACTGATTGAGATCAAATACTAGGGGTGAAATCACACACATTTCTGACATCTGACATAAAAAATCCAGTTTATAGGAGGTGAAATGAGCTCATTTTTATGCAAAAGACCAAGATATCATTAATCCAGTTGCTCCTCTACAACTATTATCTCACATTCTCAAGAAATCTGATTCACTGAGAAGATTCTGTCTTCTTCAGAGCTCATTCATAACAAGTCACCCTACATCCTTTTCAGAAATGTAATCCTGAAAAAGATTCAAAAAGATAAAAATCTCCAAAAAAAGATCATAACACTAGTTGAGTTTCTTTGAGTACCTTACGAAAATCCCCAGGTGGTAGCAGATCAAATTATTTTCTTAGGATACTTGACCATGGTCAGCTTCACGGCTTCATAGCAGTTCATTCTGGTTTGAACTCCTGCTGAGAATTTGCATTTCACCTAGAGATCTTGTTAAAGTGTAGATTCTGATTCAGTATATCAGGGATGGAAATGTAAATTCTCAGGAAAGGTTTGAACCTGAATGAACCAGTTCAAAGCCCTGGTTATTTTCACATTAAAAAAAAACAAAACATAGTGTTCTTTGGTGGCAATGACAATCCTAGTAACAATGATACAAACCCACAATTTATTGAACATGCAAGTGGGCCATGCATTGTTCCAGAAAATTATCATATAATAAATATTTTATTTTATCTTAATGTAAACCTGGAGACCTACGTTTTAACATCTCCCTCTTGAGCCAATAAATAGAGACTAGTTTTGGGTTCCTTGATGAAAGAGAAGAGTCCCTGTAAGGTACAAATGTTTAATGTGCTTAGCTACTAACCTAAAGTTTGGAGGTTTGCGTCCACCCATAGGCACCTTGGAAGAAAGGTCTGGTGATCTATTTTCAAAAAATCAACCATTAAAAGTCCTATGGAAAACAATTCTATTCTGATACACATGAGGTCACTGCGAGTCAGAATCAACTCAACAGCAATCAGGTTTTTTTTGTTTTGTTTTGTTTAAAAGTTTTACTGAAAGAAGGAATTAAACAAGATCGGAGAATTGAGAAAGCCTCTGGATATAAAGAAATTATTCTGGAACAAAGGACAAAATGTAACCTAGGGTTCATATGGAAAACTGCCCCCCTCCTCAGCCTCTCCAGCGAAGAACATAGCACAAACTCACTCTACTCCCACCAGTGCCTGGAAGCTTTGAGAGGATCTAGAAACTATACCACTGGCCCACATGCTCATGGACCTTCTCTCTCAATGACACTGTCAGCAGCCCACATAGACAAACAGCAGTCAGAGCAGGATCTTCAGTCAGCTTGGTGTGAGACTGCTGGTAGGACAAGTCAGTCATCAATACAGAGACTCCTTGACAGTCTGCAGGTGTCCTGGGAAGTCAGGGACCGCCATCCTCCGCCTATGAACAGGAGGCTATGGGGCCAGTTGATATGTGCACATGTCTTCCATGATTATGTTAGTATTAATTTGAAAACTGAAGGAAGTCCCACCAGGTGCATTTGCACTGTACCTTAGTAATTTAAAATACACTGGGATTGAAATGTGTGGTAAAGCTTTTTTCTGCCGTCACAAGGGATAGAAAGAAGTCTTTGAACTCTGACCCCTGATTGTGTTTGTCAGACTGAAGGGTAGAATGGCTATAAAAACAGTGCTTTCTACTGATGATGTTCACTACCTTCCTCGGGAAGTTTGAACCTGAGAGGAGCTGATGATGGGTCAGGAAGAAAAACCAGCTGACTTGTCTATCTTACTTAACCATAGTTTTGATAGCAATGTTGTTGCTGCTAGCTGCTGTCTGGTTGGCCCCAACTCTTGGTGACCCCGTTCACAACAGGATCAGACAATTGTGATCCATAGGGTTTTTATTGTCTAATATTCAGAAGTAGATCGCCAGGCCTTTCTTCCTAAGGCAGAGATTCCCAGGCTGTGGAAAATTCTACTGCCTCAAGCAGCTTTGCATCAGAATCCTGCTTTCTTTGCTTAGCTGGCCGGGAGCTTTGCATTACAATCCTACTTTGCTTGGCACACCCCATTGTTTTACATTAAAATCCTGGTGATGCATGAAGTTATATGTAAACCCCATTGTGCCTGCATAGTATGATTGAGAATGTTGCTGACATAACTTGTATGAACCTCGTGCTTGTAAACTCCTTAAAAAGTAACCTTTCCCCTTGCCTTCCCGGAGCAGGCTTGGCAACAGCAGCTCTGACTGCCTCTTTCCTTGCACAACGAAATAAACGTGGCTTTTCTGCTCTCCCACTTCCATCTCTCATTTATTGGTCTATACAAGTCACACTGAGCAGAACCTGGGGTTCTCACCTGGTAAGGTTCCTAGTCCATCTTAGTCTGGAATCTCTGCTGAAATCTGTTCAGCATCATAGCATCATGCAAGCCTCCACTGACAGATGGGTGGTAGCTGTGCCCAAGGTGCTTTGGCCAGGAATTGAACCTGGGTTTCCAGCATGGAAAGCGAGAATTCTACTACTGAACCACCAGTGGACCCCGCATAGCTCATCATTTTTTTTCTACCAAGACTTTCTTGCACTCGCTCAGTCTCACCTATTCTCTCACCCTCTCTGTCTCTCTGTCATGCATACTGACACACTCTGAAGCAAACAGCCACATCCACCCTTGCATTCAAATCACAAATTTAAATTCACAAATGAAATGATTTAAAATATTTCATTGCTAATGAACTGCTTTGGATTGTATGTGTACTACAAATGTTAAACCTGCTCTGTGCCCCTAACGTATAAGTATCATATTTAATCTACAAATAATAATAATATTATTATTTCAGAGGAGGAATTTGAGTTCCGAAAGTGAAAACAATTTACTCAAGTCTTACCTCGATTTGACTTTGGGTCTTTTGAGTGGTACTTTGCACCGTTTGTGTTCTCATGATTAAAAGTCTCCTAGCTCTAGGGGTACATCTTGAAATTGCTGATGAAATAAATATTGCTCTCACGTGTTATTTCCTCTTCACTGAAAGCATTTAGGTGGCCTTGATTTTTCCAAACTATTCTCAACTTGTTCCAATCATTTGAAATTCTAAAATAAATTCTTCAGTTGAGCAAACCACACATCCAAATTAAGCGTGAAGAACCAAATGACTTTGCTTTTAAAACATTACTGCCATTGGGCTTTTAACTATATTATTGATTCTGATAGTTCAAAGGAAGGAAGCATGCTTGGAAAGACACACCATAACTTACACCTTTCATGTCTAGAAATTTTCTCCCTCTCCAGGTATTCTGCAATTATGGACAAGTTTGTCCCATCTTAGACCTCATCATTTCTGACCCAGGGCACCATTTGCAAATAGCTCTTTCATCAAAGAAACAATCATCAGACTGATTATTTAAATAAATACAATAGAATTCTGTTCATTTATGACCTCAGGGGGAAAAAAATGGCAGAGCAGTGCTGGATAGAACGAAGCCTTCTGGGGATTTTAATTTCAAAGTGAATCCACTTTTAGTTATTGTGTATTAATCTCTTAAGTTATTTTTAATGTCCTCAAGATGTAAATCTTTTACAACCTGGAGATGAGCTAATATAAAATATTCATTGATTGTGAATAGAACTGGACAATTTCAGCTCTGTTCCACAACTTTAACAAATGACCGATAATCTCCATGAAAAATTTAGATGCCAGTCTGAGTTATGGCTCTTGAAACAAAATGACCTGATACTTATCTAGATCCTGTATATTCATGACTTTTTTTTTTTTTTAAGTAGGAACATTTATTATTGGTTACAATAGTTCCCAGATAACAAATCAACCCTGATTTGTGACTCACCAGACCCAGTGCTATCAGCTGAAATGTTAATCTTGGGAAGTCTTTCATTTTGAAAGAGATTTTAAATACACAAGTCTTTATTTGAATTGTATCATATACATTGACTCATTGCTACTTTTGCCAAAAAAAGGAGCAAAAATAACAATTTTTCCAATAGATTATGTATATCTTTTCTTTCTTAAGAAAAGATATTTGGTTTATTTTCTAAACTTAGGGCCAAAAACAGCTCCAGTAATGAAAACTTAGAATCATCTTAAACTCCTTCTTTTATCCAACCGGTTGTCCAGTCCTCTAGATTCTACTTTCAAAATATCTTTAGAACCAGAATATTTTTCCCTCTGCTACCTTTTTGATTACTATTTTGTCATCTCTTCCTACCTAACAGTTTTCCAGGTGGTTCACTTGATGGTAAACTCACCTCTTCTTCCCCAAAACTGCAAGATTACCCTTGTAAAGCATGATTCTAATCACATCTCCCTGCTCTGAAAGATGTGCAATGACTAAATGGCTGACTGCTGCCTCCATGATAAAGGAATACTCCTGAGTACATCATTTACAACTGTACAAAACATGATCCCACATTATCTCTCTTGCATAGCCCTTTGTCCTTCCTTCCCACACCAGGTATCCTATATCTGGCTTCTTTGAATCACTTAAAAAAAAAAAAAAAAAAAAAAAAAAGCAACCCTATAGGACAGAGTAGACCTACCCCAGAGGGTTTACAAGGCTGCAATCTTTAAGGAAGCAGACTGCAACATCTTTCCCCTGGCAGCAGCTGGTGGGTTCGAACCACTGACCTTTCAGTTAACAACCGAGCCCTTAACCACTGCACCACCAGGGCTTTTCCTGAATCACTTACTCTTCTCCAAATGTAGTATCTACATCACTTTGGCTCATGTTGTTCATTCTGTTCAAAACTCCCTTTCTCCCCCTTTACATAGTTGATATATTAGATGTGTTTCTAAACCTAGATCCAAAATCAGCTCCTTTATTAATGCCCTCTGGCTCCCACATGCAGAGCCAGTTAATTCCCCCACTGTGCTCCCTGATTCTGTTTCATTCCTCAACACGCACTTAACATGAAGTTAGTTCTGCATCGGTCTGTCTCTTTAGGAGTAACAGTCAAGTCTTATTTACCTTTACACATTCAGCAGCTGACTCTGTGTCTGCATGCAATCGGTGCTCGTCAAGCACTTATAAAGGAGACTTGGGCCAGGGTGGGCAAGCCTTTGTAAAGTTAGACAGAAGATCCTGGGCAAGAGATGCTGCAACATTGTGTTCATGTTACAGAATTCCATAAGCAACATTGGAGCTGGGCTTGAGCTACTAGTAATGCTTATATTGGGGTGTTGAAAGGTATTCCCAGTAAACAGCACAGGCTTAGCAAATGCGGTTACAACTGCTCATAGAGGCCAGATGGAAGGATGTGTGTAAGGGGGAAGACAGGCCTGGAATGTGTTTAAGGACAATCCCTCCTCTCAGAAACAAGAATGGGCATTCTCTTTCAACACTCTAGATGGGTCAGGCATCTTACGTATGCATCATTATATCCATTGCTGATGATGAGGAAGATGATAATAACAATTCTCAAAAAACTCATTGCCAATGAACAGATTCCAACTCATAGTGACCCTATAGGACAGAGTAGAACTGCCCCATAGGGTTTCCAAGGAGCAGCTGATGGATTCAAACTGCCGACCTTTTGGTTAGCAGCCGAAAGCTTAACCACTGAGTCACCAGGGTCCCGATAATAATAGTAATTCTTAATTATTGATTATTATCCATGTACCAGATGAAGTAGTAAGCTTTCTACCTACACTGTCATAGTTATTTCTCCAAACACCTCTATGAGTTAAGGATTATTGTCCCCATTTTACAGGTAAGGAATCTAAGGCTCAAAGACTCTAGTGTAAGATCACACAGCTATATTTACTCTAAATATCTTAACAACTCCAAAAGTTGACTTTTGGGATCAACTCAAAAGTGATACATTCTAGTAACACAACTCTCAAACCTTGGAGCTGCTATTTGTCTCTGGTGAGGTTGACTTCAGTCATACCGCTTTCCTAAAATAAGCCTCTTCTGCTGTAGGACTGATTTAGAAAATAATATTGAAATCATTATTCCCTGCCTTGAGCATAGAGAAATGTAACCTAGCTGGAGCTGGGCCCACAAGGGCCCACAAGGACTCACAAGGAGCATCAACTGGGTAAAGACAATAGATGGGACAATCTTGGAAATTATCTTTTAGGGAAGAAAAATATCTTTTAGGGAAACTTTCACACAAAGCCAATCAAACAGAACACAGAAGACTTTCTTCCACTCTTGTCTTTTTCTATTAGCATTTAGTGAATGGAGATTTGTTGGACCAATGAAGACCCTCTTGACTGTCAGGTTACTAAAACCTGTACCAATGATTGTTAAGAAAGGCAATTCAAAATGTAAGACCACAATTTCTAGACAATCTGTTAAAAGGTGAAGCTTTCAATGATTCTACCCATTTTGTGATGTTAATAGATGCTGATTCTTCTGTAACCTTTCTCAGATTGGGGCAGACATTAGCTCTGGCAGCATGCTTGTCCCCTTCCCACTTTTGTCCCTTTGAACATACACCGAATAAAACTTTCTTTTTGCTTTACTAAACTTTGTGATGTTTTTCTGCTCCAACAGGACTTCTTAGTCTTAAGCAAACAAGAATCTCTAAGAGAGGCATGGAGCAAGCTGCTTTTCCCAAACTTTTCTAGACAGGGACTCTTCTTTCAACTCCTATTAAACTTTCCAGAACACAGCTTTTTTCTGCATGGAGCTCTGAGCAATTTCTAGTGAGATATAAAAAATGATTCCCCACAATTTGAGTTCATTACAAAACTTTCATTTTTTTCCTAAAAAAGTGTAGTGTTAAAAAAAAAAAAAAAAAAAGCTAAATAGGGACATGGCCTCAATATGTAACAAGAAAACTGTTGAAATTATTTTTAATCTTCTATGAAAATTGTACAACCACTATCATATCAACATTTTCTATTAAGCATGACTACGTATTCAAACAACTTATCTGAATTTTTAACAACATTATCTAAACATTCATAGTTCGTTTTTCTACATAACACCAATCATTTATTTGACTTGATCATTTATAATTTGATTGCCTCCTCTTTGGTAATTAAGTACGGATATCTCAACAGACATGAAACTAAGTTGTACTTCTTTGTATCTTACCAAAGTCCATCTTGCTGGAATTCATAGAACTTTAGCTACTCTTTTAGACATTATTCACAGCCTGTTTCAATGGTCAGTCTATTTAAAAATAAAGGAAGTATGAAACTAGAAAAATGAGAATGTTATAAAAATAATGGTAGCGGGATAAACTTCACAGAACATAGAAATGGGATCTACCAATCTTCTGGAACCAATTTCCTAATCTTAACATGAGTATTTGCTCCTTTACTTCCCCTGATAGTACCCCTAAATCACACTGTCTCTTTGGTGTTGACACTCTTCAGAGGCCATACACTACTTTTATTACTGGAACTTGCCTGGGGCTGTTATGACAAGAACCAGATACATGTAGGAATGGAATGTAGTGAGAATGCTTAAAGATAGTTTCCCCCTAGCTATTGCTGGGCCATGATAAACATGCTAATTCTTTCAATTTTCTCTTGTAAACTGGATCCTTCGAGCTTCCACTCAATCATTTCTGGCGTGAGTGATTATCAATGCCATTAACATCCAAAAGCACTTCCTGAGTGTAGGAATGTGAAAGCGAATTGCTATTCAAAGAAAAAGTATACAACCTATATCCATTCACCTCACATTCTAATGCTAAAAGGGAGGGTCAGGGCAGGAAGGTGCTGCTTCCTACCATTCTTACCTGTAAAAATGGGAAAGGCTGCGAGATGGTGGTAGAAATTAGAATAATGGTTATGACGTCAATATTCTGACTTTTAGATTCATAGCTGAGGTGGCATAAAGTTGTACAAGAAAAACTCTTGTAATTTTACACAGGGGTTGGGATAATTAAGGAAATTATTCCAATGTTTATTGAGCGGTTGTTTTTAACTCAGAACTGCAGTTATAGTGTAAATGGCCCAGAGAGACTATTCCTTCCCTCCAAAATTACACACAAATAAGACAATAGGTAGGCCCATGAAAGATATAGATAAACACTATCTCACTTATTTTCCACATCTACGTTGAATCTATGTAATTTCCCCATCTTGGAGATGAAAACTTAGGCTCAGAAAGATAATTAGAAGTAGAATCAGAGTGTAACGAATCTTATTATTTTAATTTATGTGCCATTGATGCAGTTGACAGTTCAAAATATGAATTGTCTTTAAAGGGTAGAACAAAATTTACAAATGGTTGTTGTGGGGAAAAATATCACTAAGTTTAATAAAGTAAAAAGAAAGTTTTATTCGGCATATATTCAAAGGGGCAAAAGTGGGAAGTGGACAAGCATGATGCCAGAGCTAATGTCTGCCTGAATCCGAGTAAGGTTAGAGAATCATCAGTATATATTAACATCACAAAATGGGTAGAATCATTGAAATCTTCACCTTTTAACACATTGGCTAGAAATTGTGGTCTTACACTTTGAGTTGCCTTTCTTAACAATCATTGGTACAGGTTTCAGTAAACTGACAGTCAGGAGGATGTTCATTGGTCCAACAAACTTTTCTTCACTAAATGCTAATAGAAGAAGACAAGAGTGGGAAGTCTTTTGTGTTCTGTTTGATTGGCTTTATATGAAAGATTCCCTAAAAGATAATTTCTAAGATTGTCCCATCTATTATCTTTATCTCAGGGCCCAGCTGATGTGTCCTTGTGAGTCTTTGTGAGCCATTATGGGCCCAACGCTAGCTGGGTCACATTTCTCCATGTTCAAGGACAGGGAATAATGATTCCAATATTATTTTCTAAATCGCATTGTGGAATTCAAAAGAGAAAGAAATCTGACAGAAGGACAGAAGGAATAGAAAAGAGGAGACAGACCCTGGAGTATTACTGAAGATATAAGGCTGAAAGCTAAATTCAGATAGAGAAGCCAAGGATTCTCGAATGAGGGAAATGTCCACAGAAATACATGTACAGAATGAAGCAGGACTTCCATGAAAAAAAAAAAAAAGTGTGTGTGTCCCTGGTCTATCCTGTTTAAAGAAAAATGGTAATGGCAAGGAAACACAATACTTATGGCCAGGTAAGAACAGACCCTTGAGCATTGCTCCTCCTTATAGCTTGAAAATGTGTGCTGTAGCTGTTTGTAAAGCTTACTGGACAGAAAGAGAACAAGGGCATCATAACTTCATAAATATGAAATCACTTTAGAATTGACCTTAGTGACTTTCACCGTTTTCAAGCATCTTCAAATTTACGAAGTTTAACCCACAGCAATTCTCTTCTTATCCGCAGATGCAATCTCATTTTGTTGAGAACTCAAGTATCTCTCAGCTGACCTAATATATACATAAATACACGTGTGGTGTGTGTGTGTGTTTCTCAGTCTGAGTAGAGCAGTTTGCAGGCCACGAACATGAAGTCTGTACCTCTGCCCCCAGAGTCTGAAGTTCAACCTCCCCTGACAGGCTGCCATCCTCTGCCTTTCAACATTACACAGCTGTTCAAATTGTCACTGGCTTTCTGAAGAGATAGCTAGAAAAGAGACAGCTCAGTGAAAGTTTGGATTGAAAACGAGTAAAAATTGAAGCCTTGTTGGTGAAATCATTTAACTGGCCTCTGGCTAGTAAATTACTTTGGCCCAGGGACTTACAACTCAGACAGCGTAATAACAACCAAGACAAAGATGCTCTGTCCCGAAGTCGGTGCTCACTGCAGTATCACCTGCACCTAGTGTTGCTCTTGAAGAGTCTCACCTCTTGGACTTCAAGTTTTATGTAACAAGTAGTCCTTACACATCCGCTCCTTCCAATCTCCTTTGACTGCACTGACGTTCAGAAGACATACTGTAAGATAGGGAAACTTGGCGAAGGTCTGCTACTGATAGTTACGCATCACCCTAATTTCTTTAATCACACATGTTCTCTGTGTGCCTTGAGATCTTCCCCTATGAAATTATGTAAGATCCGTTAGGTTTTGAGATTCTATGAGATAAAACTTTAGATATAATCTACTAGATGTGAACTGTTCTAGGGTAAAAACATCACAAAGTTTAGTAAAGCAAAAAGAAAGGTTTTATTCGCCATATATGAAAAGTGGTAAAAGTAGGAAATGGACAAGCATGCTGGCGAGAGCCATGTCTGCCTGAATGCAAGGAATGTTACAGAATAAGCAAAAGTGGGAAAACAGACAAGCATAATACTGCCAGAGGTATGTCTGCCAGAGTCCAAGGAAATATTACAGAACAGACGAAAGTGGGAAGACTGACAAGCATGCTTCCAGGGCCATGTCTGTAGCAAGGAATGCTACAGAATCATCAGTATATATTAACATTACAAATGGGCAAAACCACTGAAAGCTTCACCTTTTCACAGATTGCCTAAAAACTGTTACGTCAACTTGATTCTACATTTTGAATCATCTTTCTTAACAATCATTGGCACAGGTTTCAGTAATGACATTCAGGAGGGTCTTCATTGGTTCCACAAATCCTTTCTGTTCACTAAATGTTAACAGAAAAAGATAAGAGTAGAAAGAATGTGATTCTTTTGTGTTCTGTTTTACTAGTTTATGTGAAAGGTTCTCTAAAAGATGTTTTCCAAGATTGTCCCACCTGTTGTCTTTACACCTCAAGGCCCAGTTGATATGTGCTTGTGAGTCCTTGTGAGTCCAGCTCCAACTAGGTCACATTCTCTATGCTCAAGAACAGGGAATAATGGCTCCAATATTATCTCTTAAATCAAAACTAAATGTCTAGAGATAAGAAACCTGTCTTTGATAGCAAACTGTTATGTTAAAGCCAGTTGCAACTTTCTCCCCCAACCAATCATTTTTTCCTACCAAAATGCTATTTAGTAGAAACATTAACAAGTTTGAGTAATATTTTTTTCTCTTCCCATAGACAAGAAATATTGGAAAACCACTAGGGCAACAAATCCTATTGTTGTTGAGTCAATTGCAACTCATAGCGAACCTACAGAACAGGGAAGGGAGGAAGGAAGGAAGGGAGGAAGGGAGGGAGGGAGGGAGTCAGGGAGGAAAGAAGAAAGGAAGGAAATGAAGAGAATCATTAATTGACGTTCTCAGGCTCCAGAGTCTATCAGGTAGCAAAATGGGTACATTCATGCTTTAACAATAGCCTTTTAACCATAGGATGCAACGTCATATCTTTAATCAGAGCTAGCCAGGTAGAATTAAGTACCATTCTTAACCAAAGATAAAACAAATACAACTGTAATGTTTTAGACCTTGAACATACTCTGTAACCAGACATTCCGTTCACTAAAAAACAGCCCATGCCACATTCTTTTTGCTTATAGTAAGCCAAGTAAAAACATAGATGCACGAAGGGCTTAAAATCTGTTCTCACTGTCTTGTTTATGTATAGTCATATTGCTCCATTTTTCAGTAAACTCTATTGAAATTAAAGCTCAGTCATTTAAAATGCATTGCATTTAAATGATGACAGTTGTTCAACGGAGTATTTGGGGTGACAAATGACCTTTGGTGGTACTGATGATTTCAGGTAGAGGAATTCCAATAACACCAGCTAGCCATTTATCTTGAAGAACTATCTTTGGTGAGACAGTTATTGCTAGTATAAGTTATTTTTAACAAATATAAACACATGGATGATTCAGGAACTTGCTGGTATTGGTATTGGACACTCAGAGTAGGCACCAAACTGATGAGCCCATCATAAAGTTTGGTAATTAAGATTGCCCAAATGATTCAAGAGTTCTACAAGTGTAGCAAATTTTGGTGATAACAGCAAAGGCATTGCTTCTCAAGGAGAGAATCATAAAGTTTCTTATTATAGTCAACTCATTCACTCATTTATTCATCCTTTTTTTTCAAATTTTCTAAACAATGAACATCTTTTATATACCATAACCTATTTTAATAACTTTTGGATTCAAAGATGAAAAAGATACAATCACTTTCTTAAAGACTCAATTTGGACAGAGAAACAGAAATATATACAAAAATATACGATACAATGGCATAAATATAATTATAGAGATCTAAATAAAATGGGGAAGGACTATAGAATAGGGACAACAAACTCAGGCAGGCTCCAATGTGAGAAGTGTGTAATGCATGGATGTGTGTATGTGTGTGTAGCATACATGTAGTGTACATGTATAGAGTGTAGGGTGAGTTTGTGTGTGTGTAGTGGAGGCTTATGGTGAGTGGAAGGTTGAGTGACAAGTTGTTCCGTCAAGACAGTCTTACTGGAGGTGTTGATGCCAGGGATGTGCCGTAAAAGACGCACTGGAGTCATGCAAGCAGAGGAGAGATGGGAGATATGATTGTCATCCCAGCAAAAGCAAACCAAAGGAGGTTATGAATAGAATGATATTTTCTTGGAAATATAAAGAATGAAGTCATACACGAGAATTATAAGGTGTTCTGTGCTTGTAGAATATCAAGCAAGAATTGTCCAAAGATAATACTGGCTGAATAAGATAGAGTTAGATGACAAATGATCTTTTCTACCATTTTAGAAGGTTTGATATTTAGCATGTAGTAAATGGGTCACCACTGAAGTATGAGAAGGAAGATGGCATGGCCACATTATAAGTTTATAGAAAAACAGGTTTATGGTCCTTTCCTTATTTACTTCTACAAAATCAAAAATAATAATTTAAGAGAATATGGATACTATTTGTGGTGAATCTGTTGGATGATAACAGCTATCTGAAATTGGGCAGGCTACTTATGCTTGTTATTGATCCCTTAGGTCCACGTTTATTTTTCTGAGAAAAATAAATGCACCTGAATACAAGATGCTGCTTCAGATCTCAATGGCTTGTCAAAAAGTAAATGATATAATGCTCCTTTGTAAACTACTAAAAATTCTGGTTTCTGGTCCCTACAATATTAGATAAGAGAAGAATAACTGGACCATCTTAGAAATTTGGTAGCAAGAGGGAGGCAAAATGAGCAGCAGTTTATAATATCTAAGAGGATTTCTCTTTCTCTAAATAAGATTCAGAAAAATCATGGGGCAAACCTCGTGGAGTATTAAATCAATCATAGATAAGTTGATCCCAAATAAAAATGTGGAGTATTTTTGGGGTGGGGCATCATTTATTAAAAGAGGTACAGAGGTACAGCCCTCAATATGTGGGCAGGCATTTGGGGAAGGATGGGCGATGGAAACATTTTTTTATAATTCTTCCTGTCCTAAATGAGATAATCATATCAGAGAATTGCCCATACAGAGAATGCCATGGCCCTATGTAGTGGAATCATGGCTTTGGGATCTCAGGCTCTTCTCTGCCCTTCCAGGGAGCCCTCCCCAACCCATCTCATACCAACAGGGCCAGTGGTCTTCATTATCTAGTGAGAATCCATAAGCCCCAGGCTCTATGCCAAGCTCTTTGCATGAGTCCCGAGATAGGGTTTTCCCCTGAAAAAGTGTCCTCATGCCTGGGCAAGAATCAGGAGCAGAGCTTAGAACTCACTACGAGGGAATTGATGTTTTTTCTCATGGGAGGGAGAGCGTGGGGAAGGTACTTAGGTTAGGGCATGGCATGTGGCTGACACCAATAACCTTATAAAAACTTTAAGTTTTCTTAGGTTTATATTTTTAAATGCTTAATTATAATTAAATTTTATCCCAGCTGCCCAGGCAGAGGGTTTGATTTGCATATTCTTATTGTGCCCTGCAGAAAACTGACCCTGAGCATACAGCAAAGATAAACCAAAGTCTCACACACACAAATAGCTGAAAAGCAAAGGCAGACAATGATGGTCTGCACTGTTACGTCCATCTTTACTGCTGGCATCTTGATTTAGGGCAGGTCCTCATTATTTGAACTGTCTCCTAGATGGGATTTTGTCTTCAGTCTGGCCACTCTAAAAATAATTCTCTTGGTTACAGTCAGGTTCTGTGAAGTAGTAGTATTGCCCGTATTATGCTTTGACTTCATTGCATATTTTTTCTGGTTCATTTCTCATAGTCTGTTTATTCAATCCCATTTTTTTTTTTTAATGTCTTTCCACGGGGGCTATATAGATATATTTCCGGTTATTATGCATTTTGGGGGCCTTTTATGTACCACTCATTCTTTGGAAGAGTAAAGCAGAGAAACGGAGAGAATGAATTGGGTCTAGGGTCAATCCTATTAGCTGGGCTCCTCTTTAGCCCAGTAGAAATTACTTGGGTAGAAATGATGCCTTATATTTCACACATCTTGTATTATGAGGCCATTAGGCATTTATCTCTCTTTAACAAACTAAGGTACTGAACTGAAGAACTGGTTGCCACCCTCCATCCTGACAACTTCCGTCTTGCAAAAATTCAGTTATCTACCTGTTTCTTTATTTAGACACATGCCACTCTCCAGTGTCAAAAGAAGCTGAAGAGAACTTTGGAAAATTTTCCACCCACCTAGAACCTGTTGATCTTAGCAAAGGATTCCTGATATTTATATAACTTTTGGACATCTGTGTTGTCAACACCTCTGGCATGGGTTTGCTCTTAACTCCCTTACTTGAGCAATTTTTGTTGAAATTGGCCTACCCTGGTAAACTATGATTTGCAGTTGAGTTTTTTTTCATATTCCTAATTCCTAGACTTTTCTGTCTTTCATTCTTCTGTTTGTTTTCACTTGTCTTCAGAAAGAAGTGACCTTATTTAGCTCGTTTTAAAATCTATTTTGTTGTTTTTGTTGAGAATATACAGAGCAAAACATACACCAGTTCAACAGTTTCTATGTGTACAATTCAGTGACATTGATTACATTGTCCAAGTTGTGCAATCAATCTCACCCTCCTTTTCTGAGTTGTTCCTCTTCTATCAACATAAACTCACTGCCCTCTAAGGTTCCTATCTAATCATTCAAGTTGCTGTTGTCACTTTGATCCCATATAGATGGTTCTTTTAAAAGAGCATCATGCTCAAGGCAGACATTTTGTATAGTTTAGTTAAACAATTGTTTGGTTTTAAAGAGACTTCAGGGGATATTTCCGGTTTAAATTTTAAAGATTATCTCAGGGCAATAGGTTCAGGGGTACACTCACTCCCATGGCTCCAGGAAGTCTGGAGTCCATGAGAATTTGAGATTCTGTTCTGAATTTTCCCTCTTTTGATCAGGATTCTTCTATAGAAGTCTTTGATCAAAATGTTCAGTAATAGTAGCTGAGCACTATCCAGTTCTTCTGGTCTCAAGGCAAAGAAGGTAGTTGTTCATGGAGGCAATTAGCCAAATATTCCACAAACTCCTCCTACTCCTGACTCTCCTTCCTCTATTGTTCCAGGTGAATAGACACCAATTGCTGTGCCTTGGATAGCTGCTTTCAAGCTTTTAAGACCCCAGGCACTATGCATGAAACTAGGAGTTATAAGCCCTAAACACTTAATTAGGCCAGTTAAGTGGGATGTCCCATGAAACCATGTCCTAAACCTTCAAACAAAGGAATCAAATCCCATGAGGTTGTATATAAGCAGCTTCAACATCTACCCTTTTATTTTTTTGTCATTGTTATAAATACATCTATCACAGAAATTTTGCCAATTCAACTTTTACAGGTGTACAACTTACCGGCGTCAATTACAATAATCAGCTGTGCAACCCTACTCTTAATCAATGAGATATTTCTGTCACTGTTAATGCCCCTGTCCCCCCTCCCTCCAGCCCCTGGTAACAGCTAATAAACTTTGGTCTCTATACGTTTGCCTCTTCTTGTCTTTTTACATAAGTGAGGTCATACAATATTTGTCCTTTTTATTGAATTTTTCACTCAGTATAATGTCTTTAAGCTCCATCCATATTGTAGCATGTATCAAGATTTTGTTTCTTCTACTGGCTGAGTAGTATTCCTTTGTATGTATGTAACACATTTTGTTTATCCATTCATCTGTTAACGGATATTTCTGTTGTTTCCACCTTTTGGCTATTGTGCATAGTGCTGCAATGAACATTGTTGTACACATCTGTTTGAGTCTCTGCTTTAGCCCAGAGTGACCTTTCTAAAACACAATCCTGACTCTTTGCTGAAAATTCTCAATGATGCTCTAAACTCTTCAGGGTATATCTAAATTCCTTAAGTTGGCCTTCAATGCCCTTCAAAATCTGGCCCCTGCCATTCTTCCTAGCTTCATTTCTCACAACTCTCCTTTCTTTTCCCAGGTTTGAGACATCCTGAATCACAATCATTCACAATTCGCGGTGAATATCCTATTCCTGTTCACTTTCAGGTCTCTGCCATCTGTCTAGAATTTCCTGTAAAGAGAGACAAGGCAATTTTAAATAGCTAGTGGATAAAATACTGAGATAATTATTCTAATATAGTAATTTTTATTTATAATGGGATGCACGGCAAAAGAAAAGTTATATTTGTATTCTCCTGGGACTTAGTTTTAAAAATCAAGTTCAGTTCCATTTCAAAAGAAAAAAAGAGCTATTATAAAATGAAATAGGGTCCATCTATTTGTTCATTCTCCCAGTAATGTGTTAATAACAGAATGAACACTGATATTTAGAAGCACCTGGCATAGAAAGTATTCCATCTTTATTCAATTGTTGCAATAATCAACATTCAAACCCCCAATTTCCAGAAGTTTATTTCTCCCTTATGTAACACTCCATTACAGGGGTTTCGGTTGGGGTGGCTTATTGTGATTCAGGGACCAAGATAACCTCTATTGTATGGTTTGAAATATTTTAGTAATTCAGATTTTCCCACATCCACAAGGCAGATTGAGAAAGAGAGAGTAGGAACAGCAGAAACACATCTTAAAAATCCCAGGATTATAGTAGCATATAACTTGTGTTAAATTCCATTGATGAGAACTGGTTGCAGGGTCAAATCTGTATACAAGGGAAGAGTTTGGAAACACGACTTCTGGTTTGGAATTTTCTTCACAGAGACAACTCAACACTACAGAAGAGGAATCTGAGTATTACTGATCTATCACATAGTTGAATACTAGGTTATATTTTTCCTATGTTTTTTTTTCTAATAGGTTTCGCTTTGAAAGTTTACATCCAAAAAATAGTATTTTATTTTCTCTATCAATGTCAAAAACTTAGTTGAATAGGAAAAAATGTGTGTGATTATACAGAACATTTAATACTTATATAATCTAACAAAACAATCTGCCAAAATTTCTTTTCTTAATCCAGAGTTGGGATAGGTGGATCCTTCTCCAGTCTGAAGGTATAGTCTCTAATTGGCTTTAGCCAATCAACATATTCCATTCTCCAGGCAATTGCAATTGCTTCAGTAAAGGTCACATGTACTATTTCAGGCCAATGAGAGCCAGGCCTGGGAATTTTATTTGACTTTTGCAGGTGGTGGAAGCTTTTATTTATTTATTTTCATTGTTCCTGAAGCTGAGAATTTGCAGGGTATTAAACTGGTGTCCATTTTCTTGTCATAAAGCATGATTTATCTGAAAGTAATATCAACTCAGAGAAGATGGATCTTAGAGACAGAGAGAAAAATTGGTACCAAGAGTTGGCTGCTGCTCTAACAGATACCTAAAATGTGGAAATGGTTTTGGAATTGGGTGATGGGTAGAGGCTGGATGAGATTTAAGATGCCTAATAGAAAAAGCCTTGATTGTCTTTAAGAGACTGTGAAATTATGGACATCAAAGGCAATTCTCGTGAAGGCTCCAAAGAATGTGAGGAGAGCTGTAACTTCAGGGATGGCAAACATGGTGAGGAGCAGAGGAAGAGAAATGGCAACAGCAGAACCAGGATATAGACCCATGCACGGGACCTGACCCACAGAGCAGGAGAGAGGGAACTGACTACCACCAAGAAAGAAGAACTGAGAGTGAAGCATGTCCTTTGGACCCAGGGTCCCTGCACTGAGAACCTTCTAGATTCAGTGGAAGACTAATGCCAAGACACGTGGAGATCTAAACAAAGATGTTCCCCTAGAGCTGATGGAGACAGAAAGACTTCCCCTGGAGCTGGCACTCTGAATTTGGATTTCTAGCCCCCTAGACTGTGAGATAATAAATTTCTGTTTGTTAAAGCCATCTACTTGTGATAGTTTTGTTACAGCAGTACTAGATAACTTAGACAGAACTAAGACTTAATATCTTAGGGTGGGTACTCTAGAGAAGCAAAACCATTAAAGAAATTTCACCGAGTTGGAAGGCACCTGAATTTTTGTTGGGTTAATTTTCTACCCTTTAGCACATAAATGTTTTACTACTAAGTCTAGAGTAATTGATACTTCTTCCTTACTAGGTCCAGTCAGCATAGTGTCATTAATGTAATGGACCAGTGTAACATCTTGTGGAAGGGTATGGTCTAAATTATGTAATAGAGCTGGAGAGTTGTTATGCCCTTGAGGTAGCACAGTGAAGGTGTATTGCTGGCCTATCCAGTGGAAGGCAAACTGCTTTTGGTGGTCCTTTGAAACAGGTCTGAAGACAAAGGCATTAGTCAGATCAATAGCTGCATACCAGGTACTAGGAGTTGCAATAATTTGCTCAAGCAGTGAAACCACATACAGAACAACAACTACAATTGGAGTCACCACCTGATTATGTTTTTGATAATCCACTGTCATTCTCTAAGATCCATCTGTCTTTTTTACAGGTCCAATAGGTGAGTTGAATGGGGATATGGTGGGAATTACCACCCCTGCATCCTTCAAGTCATTGATTGTGGTAGTAATCTCTGCAATTTCTCTAGGAATTGGTTTACTATTTTCTAGGTAGGGGTAATTCTAATGGCTTCCACTTAGCCTTTCCCACCATAATAGCTCCTGCTCCAATTGTCAGGGATCCAGTGTAGGAGTTCTGCCAGTTTCTGAGTATGTCTATTCCAATTATGCATTCTGGAACTAGGAAAATCACTACGGGATGGGTTTGCAGACCCAGAGGACTCACAGTGAGACAGACATGAGCTAAGACTCCATTAATAACATTATCTCCATATGCTGCTACTCTGACTGTTGGTCCACAGTGATGTTTTGTGTCTCCTGAAATTAGTGTCAGTCCAGAACCAGTGTCCAGTAATGCCCAAAAAGTCTGATTATTTCTTTTTCTCCAATGAAAAGTCACCCTCGTAAAAGGCTGTAGATTCCTTTGAGGAAGGCTGGGAGAAAGATTAACAGTATATGTTTTTGGCAGTGTGATGGAGTCCTTCCTCAAGGGGATCCAGCCTCCCCTTCATTCAAGGGGTTGTGTGCGTGTAAACTTGCTTAAGTCTGAGAATTTCTTGAGGGACCATGACTTTCTATTCTGGTGATACAAGTTACTCTGCCATTCACTTGACCTAGAATTCTTCTGCTTGTACAGATTAAGTAAATATTTAGTAGATTTCCTAACTATTTCACCACTCAGTAGCCAATGTCATAAGTCCATACAGGTCAGACTATTTTGATTACTGCTTTGATTCTACTGTCTGTTACTGTAACTATGTCCACCTTGTCTTTGTTGATTGACTGCTGCCATTTGGCCCCTACCGCCATGGGGTCCAATAAGCCCTATTGTACTTCAGTGTCTTAATTCAGTTAAGGCAGTTCTGACTACCAAATCTGACTTACATAAAATAGCAATCGCAGCAATCTTAAAGGATGCTGGGGCTCCCTTCACTAATTTGTCCCTCACTGTTGTGATAAAAGGTATGTCCTCTGGGAACTCCATGTGCAGGTCTATGCGTCTAACCTGACAAATTTAGTGTAACATGCTAATTTCCCTAATTTTTTTTTTTTATATTCTCAAAAAAAATTGTCTAGCTCTTAAGAATCTTGTATTATTTGAGTAGTTGAAACATTTTGTCTTATTACAAAAGCCATATATTTTTGTGGTACAAAAAAAAACAGAATAGATAGATAAGAAAAAAAATACAATTCAAATTACACAAATTCTAATATGTAGTTATAACTTCTGGTGTATCTTTCCATAACAATTTTTATGTCTATAAATACATATATATTATTAAAAATAAAATTGTACAATACATATTATTTTGTAACCTGATTTTATAGAATAAATCTTTGCTTTGGGAAACTCTTGGCAAAATCTCTTTCACGACAAGACCTGGTAATTTTTCCTTGTCATGGGAAGCAATTGAGATTAACAAATTATTACAATCATCTATTGGTATTAAGCAAGTTACATCAAAATTTCAGGGCCCCTTTCCCAGAGAAAGGCCATGTAGCTGCTAAAAGGTTAGAAAGCAAGAAACATATTCAAATCTCCTTATTGAAGCCCTTTGTTTGGAAATCATGCTTCTCTGAGTTTAACAATTTTAAAGCACTGGGAAGAAATATATCCCTTTTGTATCCTAAACAAGGCAAAAAAATTGCAGTTGAATATTGTTATATGCACATGATCTCTGCCCTGGAGAGGGTAATAAATGGGGTCAGAATATATCTGTCTTCTATAATCCCACCTGTAGGAATGATAGCTACATTGGCTTTACAGGGGCTAGGACAGGGCACCATGTTACTGTGTGGATGCTTGAGGAATCTCATCCCTGGCTGAGAGATGGAACAGTGCCAGTAATGTCTGTATATTACTTAGTGTGTCACTTAATAAGTGTCCAAGGGAGAATGGCATCTTTTTGGTTCATCTGCTATCTCTTGTGTTCTTCAAATCATTCTTAATGAAATAAAACAACACTCAAAACAAAATACTGACAAAAGAGGACAGATAGATAGAAAGATAAAGAGAGAGAGAGCTATTGTCGAGTCAACTCTGACTCATGGTGACCTTATGTACAACAGAATGAAATGTTGCCCAGTTATGCTTCATCCTCATGATCATCAGCATGTTCAGTCCATTGTTGTGGTTATTGTGGCAATCCATCTCACCAAGGGTCTCCCTCACCCTTGCTGGGCCTCTGCTTCACCAAACACGATGTTCTCTAGCAATTGAGCCCTCCAGATGATGTATCCAAGGCAAGCCAAACAATATTCTATTGTGATCCACAAGGTTTCCATTGGTTAATTTTCAGAAGTAGATTGCCAGGCCTTTCTTCCTGGTCTGTTTAGTCTGAAAGCACTGCTAAAACTTGTCCACCATGGATGACGCTGCTATTATTTGAAATACTGATGACACAGCTTCCAACATCATACCAATATGCAAGCTATCACAGTAAACTTGACCATCTTTCCATACGAATATTTTTTTTTAATTTCGTCTTTAATGTCTGCATTGTACACAGTTGATAGATTGTTCCTCAATTTTTTTTAAATTGTGATTTAGGTGAAAGTTTCCAGCTCAAGTTAATTTCTCATTCAAAAACGTATACACATATTGTTTTGTGACATCGATTGCAATTCCCATAATGTGACAGCACACTCCTCCTTTCCACCCTCAGTTCCCTGTGCCCATTCATTCAGTTGCTGTCCCTTCCTGTCTTCTCATCTTGCTTTTGGACAGGAGTTGCCCGTTTGGCAACTCATATATTTGATTGAACTGAGAAGCATGTTCCTCACGTGTGTGTGTGTGGTTTTTTTTTTTTTTTTTTTTTTTTTTAATAGGCCTTTCTAATCTTTGTCTGAAAAGTGGGCTTCAGGAATGCTTTCAGTTCTGGGTTAGCAGAGTGCCAGGGGCCTATAGTTCAGGGGTTCCTCCAGTCTCTGTTATACCAGTAAGTCTGGTCTTTTTTTTTAATTTGAGTGCTGTTCTACATTTTTCTTCTGCTCTACCCAGGACTCTGTTGTGATCACTGCAAGAGCTGTCATTTGGGGTAGCCAGGCACTGTTTGGTTCTTCTGGCCTCAGTCTTGTGGAGTCTCTGGTTCATGTCATCCTTTAGTCCTTTGGGCTAATATTTTCCTTGTATTTTTGGTTTTCTTCATTCTCCTTTGCTCTGGATGGGATGGGACCAATCGATGTATCTTAGATGGCCACTTGCAAGATTTTACGACCCTAGAAGCTGCTCAACAACGTGGGATGTAGAACATTTTCTTTATGAACTGTGTTATGCCAATTGACCTAGATGTCCTCTGAGACTATGGTCCCAAGGCCCCAGCCCCAGCTATACTGTCCCTCAAAATGTTTGGATGTGTCTAGGAAATTTCTGTGCTTTTGCTTTGGTCCATTGTGCCAATCCATCTCACCAAGGGTCTCCCTATATTGTCCTTTACTTCACCTGCTATCTAGTTAGTGATTTCCCTCCCCATCCCTCCCTACCCTCATAACCATCAAAGAATACTTTTTTTCTGTATATAAACTTTGTCTTGAGTTCTTATAATAGTAGTCTAACTTTTGGATAGGTTCTTCTACAGTATTCCAAGGTAGGTCTGGTACTTAACTTGATTTAGTGTAGGCCACCATGTAATCCATGCTTCAGTTAACCGAATAAATAAACTAGTAGATTTTTTCTTAACTTCTCAAGCTGAAACACTGAATGAAGATTCTGTGCTTAGTGGGCCCTTATCAATAAAATCAGGCTGATCCATCTTTATATTCCTTGCACCATTATCCCACACTCCAAATAGCCATTACCCACATACACCACAGATTTCTGTTTGTATGTATTAGAAAATTTATTCAGTTCTACTGGAGTGTAGCATACCTCCTCCTGAGTCACACTTTGTACCTCACCTTTTGGGGCTTGTCAGGACTTAAGTCTAGTTATAAGTGTAGAAGAAAATATAGGTGGTGGGGATGTGTTCTCAGAACATTCAGCAGTGTCTTGCAAGGCATCTGCCTCAGCCGATGCCCCAGGCAATGACTCAGATGACTCCCCAGGCAATGACACAAAGACTCTGAAGACACAGATAGGTTAGTCTCATTAGATGGGTGTGGATGTGCTAATGATTATACTGGAGAGGGTGGCTTAACAGAAAAAGATTGAGTAATCTCTTTAGATGGGAATGAGAGCACCAATTCTATTGGTAGGAGTGATTCGGTGGAATTTAGGGACTCAGAGTCCTCGCTTCATGATTATCTGCCCAAATGTCCCCATCCAAAGTTTCAGGATCCCATATCCTCCCAATCAATGCCCTAACTTTAACTTCAGACACCATTCGAGGTTGGGAATTCAATTGACGTTGTAATTCAGCCACTCTTACAATAAGACTCTGGGTTTGATTTTAGGTAATATCATCTTTGTTAATACAAGAAACAAGGCTTTCTTTCAGGGCACAAGTGGCAACTTTGAGGCCATTATGTGGTGCCTGAATTGTGACTCAGAAGCCATCAGGTCATCGTTTTCTTTCACCACTTTCTCTAGTGAAAGTAGGACCAACCAACCAGCTTCCTTATAATTCTCATTCTGAGAAAATTATAGAAATTTATCAAACATACCATCACCCAGAGACCCACCTCTCATCAATACTTGATCTATTGGTGGTGATATTTTGTGTATTGCTATTATCACCTCAAGCCATGGATTAGCAGTGTCCTCTTTACTACTGTAAGCAGAGTCACCAACATCTTTAAGACTAACCAGACTTGAGAACCAATTTGGAAAACTCATCCTTACAATTTTGTTTCTCTAGAATTGTTCCCAGTACCAAATGACTTAGGTTGGGTTCCTCAGAGAAGCAAAAACAGTGAAGCATATATACATATACATATATACATACATACATACATATATATATATATATATATATATATATATACATACATATATACATATATACATATATATATATATATGTAGAGAGAGAGATTTATCTCAAGGAAATGTAGAGGCTGTCAAGTCCCAAGTCTGTCGGTCAGTTTGTCAGGCTGGAGACATCTCCTGCCTCACGTAGCTGCAGGTCAGATGGTAGGCCTCCAGCTCACTAGATTTGGAGGTTAATGATTCCCAAGATCAGCAGTTAAGATGGCAGGTAATTGGCTCACTGGCTGCTGAGGCTGCCAAATCCCAAGATCAGCAAGTAAGCTGCTAGCTCAAGTCCAAAGAACAGGAGTGTCTTAGTCATCTAAGGCTGATATAACAGAAATACCACAAATGGATGGCTTTAACAAAGAGAATTTTATTCTCTCACAGTCAAATAGGCTAGAAGTCCAAATTCAGGGCGCTGGCTTCAGGGGAAGCTTTTTTCTCTCGGGCTTTTGAGGAAGGTCCTTGTGATGCATCCATCTTTCCTTGGTATGGGAGCATCTCAGCACAGGAACCTCAGGTCCAAAGGATGTGCTCTGCTCCTGGCTCTGCTTTCTTGATGGAATGAGGTCCCACTGTCTCTCTGCTCACTTCTCTCTTTTACATCTCAAAAGAGACTGGCTTAAGACACTATCTAATCTTGTACACCTCATCAATGTAACTGCCACTAATCCATCTTATTACATAATAGTGATAAAATTTACTACACATAGGGAAATCACATCAGATGATAAAATGGTACACAATCATACAATACTGGCAATCATGACCTAGCCAAGTTGCCAGATATTTTTGGGCAACATAATTCAGTCCATGACACTGAGGTCAGATGATGATGAGCAGGATGCAAGATGCAGAGTGACAGCCTACCTGGAATGTCCATGTATATACTGGAGGCAGGCCACATCCCCAAAGAAACTCTATTTCAACTGATTGCCTGCTTATAGCAGATCTCATCATGGAGTTGATTACATCATTACATGACTGCCAAATTACATCGTAACTGCCAAACAAATGAGAATCATATCTCAGCCAAGTTGACACACAACCTTAACCATCACAGCTGACGTACCTTGAGGTTTGGAAACAGCTACACCTGAAGTCTACCACTGGAACTTCTTGTTGCTGAGTAAATAAATTACATTTTTTGATTAAGTCTATTCTTGTTCCTTTTCTGTCATGTGAAATAGAAAGAGTCCTTAGTGATTGTGATGGTTAAAGTTGTGTGTCAACTTGGTTGGGTCATGATTCTCAGTGGTTTGGCAGTTATGATGAGTTATGATGTTGTTTGGCAGTTGGGTGATGATGTGATCACTTCCATGAAGAGATTTGTTGTAACGTGATCACCTCCATAATGGGATCTGTTGTGAGTACCTAATCAGTTGAAAGGTAGCTCCCTTGGGTGTTTGGCCTGTATTGAATATAAGTGGACATTCTGGCAAGGCTCATGGGCTTTTGGTCTCTCCAGATGCTGCAGCTGGCTCCTGTTAGACTGACCTCTGGTTCTTGGGACTTGACCTAGCAGTTTGCCTGTGGTCCTGCCTGCCTATCTTGGGATTCATCAGTCTTTTCAGCCTGTGAGCTAGAGCTCTGCTCTCTGACTTTCTGATCACAGATTTGCTAACCCCTGAGGTTATGTAAATAAGAAGTCTTTATCATGACCCATGGACTTGAGACGTTCCAGCCTCTACAATCCTGTGAGTCATTTCTTTGATATAAATCTCTCTGTATATTTATTCCCTTTACTGGTTTTGCTTCTCTACAGAACCCTGCTTAAGAGAGTGAAGTATATATATATACACACATACATACATATATACATGTATGTGTATATATATGTATGTATTTATATATATATATATATTTATATATATATATATGCATAAAATTAGCATTGTAGATTCTAGTATGTCTGGCCTGGCTCATATCCTGAAATACACTTAAGAAAAACAAGTAAGTTACCTACCAACAGCCAAAACAGCAAAAATAAAATAAAACAAACCAAAAAAGAAAAACTATAACACTCCAAACAAGATTGGTAATGGATTTTTTGGTTGTTGTTGTTTCCTTATTGAAAAGAATGTTTTCATCTGAGTAAAGATGCTGATTAAGTTATCTAACACCAAAAAAAAAAAAAAAAAAAAAAAAATCCTGGTGGAAAGAAAATGATAAATTCATGCTATTTGACAAAAAAGTATGAAGAACACCAAAGACACAAGGAAAATATTAGCCCAAGATACAAAAAGGGGCCACATAAACCAGAGACTCCATCAGCCTGAGACAAGAAGAGCTAGATGGTGCCTGGCTACCACCAATGACCACCCTGACAGGGAACGCAACAGACAATCCCTGATGGTGCAGGAGAAAAGTGGGGTGCAGAACTCAAACTCTAGTAAAAAGACCAGACTTAATGGTCTGACTGAGACTGGAGGCGCCCCAGAAATCATGGTCCCTGGACTCTCTAACAGCCCAGAACTAAAACAATTCCCGAGGCCAACTCTTCAGACAAAGAATAGACTGGACTATAAGACATAAAATGATACTCATGAAGAGTGTGCTTCTTAGTTCAAGTAGAGTTAGGAGACTAAATGGGTAGCTCCTGTCTGGAGGTGAGATGAGAAGGCATAAAGGGGTAGGAGCTGGTTGAATGGACACAGAAACTCTGGGGTGGAAAGAAGGAATGCACAGTCACATTATAGGGATAGCATAACAATGTGAGTATGAATTTTTGTATGAGAAACTAACTTGAACTGTAAACTTTCACCTAAGGCACGCACAAAAAAAAATTATGCATTTTTGATTTGAAGAGAACGAAGGGGCTGTTTGGGCATTATTTCTGGAGATAGAAAAAATAGAACGGAAAAATAGACATTTCTTACCTAATCCAAGTTTCGTTTAGAAAAAGATTGAAGGTACACAATTGGAAGAAGATCAAATAAGTAATTGTGCTCTCTTATGTGAATATGTAGGAAATCCTGATGACACTGTTGTTCAGAGCTACGACTGCTAATGAAAAGGTCGGCAGTTCGAATACACCAGGCATTCCTCGGAAACTGTATGGGGAAGTTCTACTCTGTCCTATAGGGTCGCTATGACTCAACGGCAACAGGTTTTTTTTTTTCTTTTTTAAATGTGTATATATGTATGTATGCATATATAGATAGATGTAGAGAGAGCTATAGATATATATACAGGTATAGATACAAGATTAGATACAGGTATAGATGCTCCTTAGAAACAAGGATGGAGTGACTTCATATCACTTATTTTAGACACATCATCAGCTGGGGCCAATTGATAGAGAAAGACTTGGTAGAGGGTTAGCGAAAAAGAGGAGACCTCTCAGTGAGATGGATTGACACAGTGCTGCCACAATAGACTCAAACACACAATGTTTGTGAGGAATACGCAGGATCAGGCAACATTCCTTTCTGTTTTATATGAAGTAACTATGAGTTGAGCTGACTTATCAGCACCTAACAACATCAATAGGTATGGATACAGGCATATATAAATATATATGTGTATGTGTTGTTATTGGGTGCCATCTAGTCATTTCCAATTCATAAGTACTGCATGGACAGAGTAGAACTGCCCCATCGAGTTTTCTAGGCTATATTCTTTATGAGAGCAGATCACCAAGTTTTTCTCCTGTGGGGCTGCTGGGTAGGTTCGAACTTCCAATCTTTCGGTTACCAACCTAGCACTTAACCATATTGCCAAGAGGGCTCCTTAGAGCTACATATAAAAACATCAAACTCGTTGACGTCGAGTCAATTCTGACTCATAGCAACCCTATAGGACAGAATAGAACTGACCCGTACGGTTTCAAAGGAGCAGCTGGTTAATTCAAACTAACAACCTTTTGGATAGCAGTTGTAGCTTTTAACCACTGCAGCACCAGGGCTCCATTGGCGTATATAGATATACCAAAAACCAAACCCGCTGCCATCGAGTTAATTCTGATTCATAGTGACTCTATAGGACAGGGTAGATTTCCCCACAGGGTTTCCAAGGCTGTAAATCTTTACAGAAGCAGACTGCTACATTTTTCTCCTTCTGAGTGGCTGGTGGGTTCAAAACACCGACCTTTCAGTTAGCAGCTGAGCATCTATTCTGATCTATAGTGACCATGTAGTACAAAGTAGAACTGCCCCATAGGGTTTCCAAGGAGCGGCTAGTGGATTCAATCTGCCAACATTTTGGCTAGTAGCCATATCACCTAACACTGCGCCACCAGGGCTCTGATATACTTAATAGATATAGGCTCATATAATATGTAGTTGTTGTTATGTTAAGTGCCATCAAGTCAATTCTGACTCATAGCAACCCCATGTACAACAGAGTGAAACACTGCCCGGTCCTGTGCCATCCTCACAATTGTTGCTATGTTTGAGCCCACTGTTGGAGTCACTGTGTCAGCCCATCTCACTGAAGGTCTTCCTCTTTTTTGCTGATCCTTCACTTTACCAAGTGTGATGTTCCTCTCCGGGGATTGGTCCCTCCTGATAACTTGTCCGAAGTACCTGAGACGAAGTCTCGCCATCCTTGCTTCTAAGGAACATTCTGGCGGTACTTCTTCCAGGACAGATTTGTTCATTCTTCTGGCAGTCCATGATATATTCAGTATTCTTCATCAACACCATAATGTGAGTGGATCAATTAACCTTCAGTCTTCCTTATTCATTGTCCAGCTTTCACAAGCATGAGGCAATTAAAAATACCATGGCTTGGGTCAGGCCCACCTTAGTCCTCAAAGTAACATTTTTGCGTGTTAACACTTTCAAGCGGTCTTTTGCAACAGACTTCCCCAGTGCACTATGTAATTTGATTTCTTGACTGCTGCTTCCATGGGTGTTTATTGTGAATCCAAGTAAATGAAATCATTGACAACTTCAACCTTTTCTCTGTTTATCATGATACTTCTTATTGGTTCAGTTGAGGATTTTTGTTTTCTTTCTGTTGAGGTATAATCCATACTGAAGGCTAGAGTCTTTGATCTTCATCAGTAAGTGCTTCAAGTCCTCTTAGCTTTCAGCAAGCAAGGTTGTGTCATCTGCATATCACAGGTTGTTAGTGACCCTTCTTCTAATCCTGATGCCTCATTCTTCTTCATATAGACCAGCTCTTTGGGTGATTTGCTCTGCATACAGATTGAATAAAAATATAGTGAAATGATACAACCCTGATACACACCTCTCCTGATTTTAAACCACACAGTATCCCCTTGTTCTGTTTGAACAACTGCTTTTTGGTCTATGTACAGGTTCCACATGAACACCCTTAAGTGTTTTGGAATTCCCATTCTTTTCAATGTTAACCATAATTTGTTACAATCTGTTGAGTCGAATGCCTTTGAATATTCAATAAAACACAGGTAAACATCTGCTTAGTATTCTCTGCTTTCAGCCAAGATCCATCTGACATCATTAATGATATATCTCATTCTATGTCCTCATACATGACATAGATATAGATTAATATAGGTATATGCATATGTGTAGATATATAGACATAAAATATAGAGAGAGAGCAAGCACCTTCTTTTTCAGTCAATTTTGCAGACCTACAGCTTGTGTGAATTAAAGGAATTAATACATGATATGAAAACATTTTTGTATACCACAAAGTGTGAAATATATGACTAGTATTAGTACCATAAATATAATTTTGCAAGGAAAAATTAATATTCTCAACATTAAAATGGAGGAAATATAAAATTTTAATAAACTAGAAAAAATAGTACAGTTGTTTTTAAAAAGGCATTGAAAAGAAGCCCTGTTTTTGTAGGGGTTAAGTGCTAGGCTGCTAACTGAGAGGTTGGTGGTTCTAACCACTTTGTGGGAGAAAGTTGTGGCAGTCTGCTTCCATAAAGATTTACAGCCTTGGAAACCCTATGAGGCTGTTCTACTCTGTCCTATAAAGTTGCTATGAGTTGGAATTGACTCAAAGGCAATGGGTTTGGTTTGCTTTGTAATCCCACCAGACCTTTTGAACTCCAGGGCTGAAAAGGAACCAGAAACAATACTACATGCTAAAAACCATAAAAGACACCAAATTTATGAGAACCTAATTTTCTGTGTATACTTCCACCAGAAACACAATAAAGTATTAAAAGAAAAAAAAGCACTGAAAACTGACATCTGAATTCCTTAAAAATGAAATTGGCTGCATTACATGCAAATTTAAAGCTTCTAATACAAACTTAAGTTTCTAAAAGACATTTGCCAAAAAAGCATAATCTTGTAGACACTGTAAATTGTGAATGTGACTATATAATTACGTTAATATTATTTTCACACACACACACAAAACCACCAAGCATTTATGCAAAACATTAAAAAAAGACATAAAATCATGCAACAGGTATGATACTGCCTTATCGCTACAGAATTAGGAAGTATCAAATATTGAAAAAGGCACACTGATTAAGAGTTGTATAAATATATATAAACACACTGTAAACCAAAGCATTAAAAAAATCTGTTTGACCCCATGTGATTCATATTATCTGTGAGAATTTAGTCATCTTCATTTGGCATGGGCTTCTGAGCTTCTTTTATTTCAAACCTTTATGCAGTGAGTAAGATAATTTGGCACACAATTTTAGAGGTGGTTGCAACATATCCTGCTAAATTGTCTGTTTTTCCCCACAAAACACTTAAATAGTGCAAATATTTTGTCAGATCAATAGCAAAACACTCTGTAAATGAAAGACTGAAGATAATTAATCAAACCTAAATCAAAGTGAACAGCTTAACTTTACTCAGCTTGAAGATTAAATCTAAGCATTTAAATACACACACCATATAGATATACAGTTTACAATATTTTCCATCCATTCACTTTTTATATGACAGTAATATTGTCAAATGCAAAGGTGTATTTTGTTCAAAAGCTATCTTACAAATTACTTTACAAAGTATTTTGTACACTTTAATAGTAGAGAATCAACGTTAAAAGTAATTTTAGAAGATGTAAATACTGAAATGTAGAGGCTTGAGGAAAGTAAGTCACAATCAAACTGAGGTGTGTATTTGTGGCTTCAGGAATTCCTTAGCATCTAGGCCCTTAATCATCCTGGGAACTACATAGTTTTCCCTGCCTCCTCTATGCTCTTAAAACCAAAAAAAAAAAAAAACAAAAAAAAACAACAAACACAAACACAATGAAAACCAAACCTTTTGCTGTGGCGTCAATTCCACCTCATAGGAACCCTATAGGACAGAGTAGAATTGCCCCATAGGGTTTCCAAGGAGCAGCTGGTGGATTCAAACTTCTGACATTGTGGTTAGCAGTTGAGCTCTTAAGCACTGGGCCACCAAGGCTCCAAAGAGTAGAACTGCCCATATGATTTCAAGGCTGTAATCTTTATGGAAGTGAACTGCCACTTCTTTCTCCTGTGGAGCTGCTGGTGGGTTTGAACAGATTACCATACCGTTAGCAGCCCAGTGCTTGACCACTGTACCACCAGGGCTCCTCTATGCTCTTAAACCTGAGTTAATCTAGAATGAAGCCCTTTTAGGCAGGAAACCAAGAAGAAAGCCCTAGTCAAAAATCCACAATGTGTTTCTGTTGAGCTGGGCCCTTTATTCCTTAAGTTTCTGTGCAATTTGGAACTGTTGACATCCTCTGCCTTCCTTACACCTGTGTTTCCAAGTCTTTTGGTTCATTATCCCTGTCTGATTTCTACCTTTTGATTTTTAGTTGATGAAGGAATATGTGTCTTCATTCACTAGATTCTTCCTCTATGTCTGACCTTGTTGGTTATGTCTCCTCCATGTGAGCTCATCTACCTGATGCTGATCTTCAACCTAACCTGGCAGAACTTGTGATAGAATTTCTGGTCTCACACTCCTTTTGTTTAAAATCTACAACCTAGAAAGAGCATCTCCAAGAGCATATCAAAATATTTACCCTCTACTAAAGATTAAAGCACACCTGTCAATTCTTATTTTTTCAAATTAAAAGAAGGCCAACCAACAAAGAGACTTCTTACTTAAAAACAAAATGAAATTAACTAGCTATCTCAATAAATTTAGAAAGACTGAAATTATACAAAGCAATGTCTTTGATCACAAAATAATATTATTATAAATTAACAGAAGAAGCAATATTAGAAAATACACAAATTCATGGAAATTAAACAACACACTATTAAATAACTATTGAGTTATCTAATTTACCTGGAGATAAATGAAAATGAAAGTATGGCATACCAAAACTCATGGGATGCAACAAAGGCAGTCCTCAGAGGAAAATTTATGGCAACAAATTGCTCCAGCAACAAATTAATAGCAATAAATAAACAAAATGTTTCCAAGCCCTGACACAAAAACTAATTCAAGAACTAAACGTTAAATCTACAACCATAAAGTTTCTTGGAAGCAAATATAGGAGCAAAGCTTGGAGACCTTATTTTTCCAAGGATAGATTATCACACACAATCATGGATACATAAGCAACAAAAAACAAAATACATAACTGGGACTTCATAAAAGTTACAGATTTATGTTCATCAAAAGACTTTATTAAAAGAGTAAAAAGGTAACCTACAGACTGGGAAAAAAATCTTTGGGAACAATATAACTGATTATAACAAAAATATATAGAAAACTTCTACAACTTAACTACAAAAAGACGAATAACCTAATCAAAAACTGGGCAAAGGACACGCACAGACACTTCACCAAAGAGAATATTCAAATGCCAGCAAACATATGAAAAGATGTTAAATATCATTAGCCATCAGATAAACACAAATTAAAACCACAATGAGATACCATTTCACTCCCACTAGGATGACCAAGGGGCGTGGGAGGTGCGGATGGACTGAAAATAACAAATTTTGGAGGAGATGTGGAGAAATTGGAACCCTCATCCATTGCTAGGGAATGTCAAATGGTTCATCCATTGTAGAAAACAATCTGGTAATTCCTTAAAAAACTAAAGGTAAAGATTCCATATGACCAGGCAATTCTGTTCCTAGTTATATACACTAGGGATCTAACAGAAGTGACACAAACGGACATATGCACACCTATGTTAATCGCAGCACTATTTACGAGAGCAAAAGGATGGAAGCAACCTCAGTGCTCATCAATGGAAGAATGGATAAGTAAAATGTGGTACATACATACAATGGAGTACTACTCAATAATAAAGAAAATGAGTTCCCAAAACATCTTGAAACATGGTTGAACCTAAAGGATATTTTGTTGAGTGAAATAAGTCAATTACACACACACAAAACTGTTGCATATTCTCACGTCTATGAAATGACGTGAAAAAATAAATATACAAAAACTAATGTTCATTAGTGGTTATCAATGCTATCAAGTCAATTCCAACTCATAGCAACCCTATAGGACAGAGTAGAACTGTCCCATAGGGTTTCCCAGAAGTAACTGGTAGATTCAAATTGCCGACCTTTTGGTTAGCAGACGAGCTCTTAACCACTACTCCACCAGGGCTCTACAGCTTAGTTCCCCTAAATTTATATAGCTATTATCACATTGTTCTTGGCAATTTCAAAGTATTTGTAGAAGAAAAATGTGTCAGGTTAAAGAGGAAGTAAAACTCCTCAACACAATTAATGTCCATTTTTACTTTTATTGTCTCATCAATTATTTTAAAAGTTTACAGGATAAGGCAATACAATTTCTATTGATACACATAGCTAATATCTCAGCACTTCATGGGGTAAAACAAATCTCAGTAAAAAAAATTATAATAAATTCTACCAGAAAGGAGAAAAGAACTAGTTCAACTGAGATTTCCCACTGGGCTTAAAACGGTATGAAATTAAGGGCAAAGAGAGAAGCATTAAAAGCTATGTCTACAGGATACCTCCACATGTGGTTGATTTACTGCATATGGGGACAACAAATAGTTCAAGCGAGCGTCTTCACCTTGTGCTACACAAAAAAATTATTTCCTGTGCAGGTTTCTGGTGATTGTCAAAATGGCTGACATATTCCTCTTTTGACTAAAGAATCACTCTAGGCTCTTATATTTAAACAGTGGCCAAATATTGGCCTAACACTAATTCAGGTGCTTCTCTGAAGTTCTGCTATGGAAAACAAGCATTTTCCATGTTAATCAGAGATTCTGGGCCTTCACAAATATGATCATTTTCAAAAATGTTGTCTTGGTTAAATTTTATCAATAAATAGATAGATGTGTGAAAACCTTCAATAACTGTGTGTGTGTGTGTGTGTGTATAAATGCTTAAAGCTAATACTTCTTATTAGTTAATTGAAAAGTCTCTTGGTTGTTTAAATGGTTTGCGCTCAACTACTAACCTAAAGGTTGGCAGTTTGCACCTCAAAAGAAAGCCCTGGCAATCTGCTTCCATAAAGATTACAGCCAAGAAAACCCTATGGCGCAGTTTACTGTTGTAATACATGGGGTCAGCATGAGTTAGAATTGACCCAATGACAATGGGTTTGGTTTTGGTTTTATTAGTCAATCAAACCTGATTAAAAAATATAAGTTTTAATATAAGGGTACGTAAGTAATCTATGTACACTTGACTACAAAATACAATAAACTTGCAAATTCTAACATTAGCTCATCAGGTAAATAATTAACAACATTTATGTGTTGTCATTCAACATGTATTTCCTGAGCATTTACTCTACACCTGGCCCAAACAGCACAAACATCATCTCTGATGTCAAGTTACTGATACCCAGAAAGGTCAGGCTGAAGGGAGTCCTGAGTGTTAAAGAAACAGTAGGAATTAGCCAGCTGGGGCAAAGCACAGGTTTAAATGGCAGTAGGCACTACTCCCGGGAAAGCCAGAAAAGACAGAAATTGCGTAGCATTCACAGATGACAAATCAAGCATTTCAGAGTTGCAAGCTTGTGAAATGCAAGGCAGCAGAAAGATAAGGCAGAGGAGGTAGGAAGGAACCAGGTGATTAGAGCTATGGAAGGACTTGAATTATAATCTCTCGGTGATGAAGAGCCATTGAAAGTTTTTAACCAGTGGGGTAACATCATCATCAAACATGAAGTGTTCATTCTGTTAGGGAAGCAAAATCAAAAATTAATGGCCAAAGCTTCCTAAAATAACCTTTGGGAGATATTAGAACATGTTTTCTGATACCATTTTATAATTTTCCTCATGTCATTTATCTCTTGCTCTGATTATGTGATGCAATTGATAGCTATCAATCAAATCATCACAGTCTTGGATTCAGGAAAAGCTCTATAGAGTAGACAAAATCGCCCCTAGACCTTAAAACCTTCATAGGATGAACAGGTCCAAAGGAGAATTGGAATGCAGTTTGGTCAAGATTATATCCGCTGAACCATACATTCATCCATCCTTCTTAGGTATCTAGAGCTGCTATAACAGAAATACTACAAGAAGGTAGCTTTAACAAACAGAAATTTATTTTCTCACAGTTTGGGAGGCTAAAAGTCCAAATTCAGGGTGCTGGCTCTAAGGGAAGGCATTCTCTCTCTCGGCTCTGGGGAAAGATCCTAATCTCTTCTCAGCTTTTCGTTGGCTCCTTGGAGATCTTCATGTGGCATGGCATCTATCTTCCCCCATCTCTGCTTTTTTGCTGCTTGCTTTATCTACTTCTTTATATGTCAAAAAGTTGAATTAAGTCACACCCTACACTAACACTGTCTCGTTAACATAACAAAGAAAACCCATTCCCAAGTGGGATTATAACCATAGGTATAGGGAGGACACAACTCAATTCATAATGCCATCCATCCATCTATGCATCTGTTGCTGAATTCCTTTAAAACAACAACCTTGTCTCTCAGTTCTGCACATGTTTTAACGTTTCATAGTGTTTACTAGCATCCTGATTTTTCAGGTGTGATGAGTTGTTCCAGGCTCATCGCATACATTCCCTGCTTACCACCTGGAACTGGCCATTTATCCAAGAGGCCTTTGTCCTTTTAAGAACAATGCTGTGTTATCTGAGTGATGGTAGTTGTCCATTACTACCAGCTTGGCCATTATTTTAAGACCTTCTCAGTGGACAGACCTAATCAATATGTATTATTTATTAAAGAATAAAGACATCCTAAGTCAATAACCAGTTGCCAAGATGATGTCAACACCAACTCATGGGGAATCCAAGTGAGGCAGAGTGAAACTGTACATCATAGGGTTGTCAATGGCTGATTTTTTTAAAGCAGATCAGCAGGTCTTTCTTCCGAGGTGCCTCTGGGAGGACTTGGACCTCAGTCTTTTCAGTTATCAGCCAAGAGCATTAACCATTTGCACTACCTATATTAAAAGGTTAATTGTATGTAAATATATAAAATTTAAATGTATTACGACTCCACTTATATAAAACTCAAGAACATGAAAAGTTAAATCATTTTCTTTGTGAATGCATCATAATAAACTTATAAAACAAAGAAAAAAGTGATTTCCTTGCAAGGTGGGATAGTGGCTGCCTCTGGAAAAGAGAGGGCTGTATTGCAGAAGGGAAGCTCAGGGGCTATGGCAGGCTGGAAGTGATCTTTCTCTAGATGGAGGTAAGTATATAAAATGGCTGTTAACTTTAATTTTCTAGGTTATACATATGTTCATGACATTTTCTATGTGTGCTAAGGTTCACGGTATAAAGTTAATTTTAAAAAGTTGCTGTGGACCTCACGGGCAACATGGCACTCTAGGCAGAAGCACCATGCCATCTCTCCACAGCAAAGATCCAAAAAACTAAGCCAAACAGAGAAAATGGCAGTCCTGAAACCCTAAGCATCAAATGAAGAGATAAAGAACTCAGCCAAACACCAAATGGGATAAGAAACTGACAGAGAACAGAGAGCAAGAGAGATACATGCAGAGGTCCCCTATCAGCTAATGCAGCATGGATCCACGATCTTGGACTCCTATCAGAGACCAGTGAATGCGGGTATGAGAAAGCAGCTTCACGGAGCTTCTAGCAAGAGACAGAACAACCAGTAACAGCGATATACGCTTTCCCATCCTCCACCCTTCTTCACCCCCACTCGATCTCCTCTGCTTCCCACAGCCACAGTCTCTTGGCTGGGAAGGACCAGCTGCTTGGATTCAACTTGCCCGCACTGGCTGACTCCCTGAGTGCCATTTGTTGCCGCTGGTGTTACTTTTTTCTGCTTCTTTTGATTTTTTTCTTTACCTCTCACCACCTCCCCCTCTTTTCTGTCAAATACCTAGCTCCATGCGCCATCTTTGCTTCTTCCTGAAAGGCTGTGAAACTTCACTCAAATGTGAAGCTGCTTCCTGGTCCATGCTGACATGCTAGCAGGATCCTGGGGCTTTTATTTGTTTGTTTTGAATTGCTGTTTGTTTTCATTTTCTTTTCTCTAATGGGGAGCCCATTCTAGCCAGACCATACTGCACAGCTTGGGAACTACCCACTCAGTTTGTGCAGACACACAGAGGGATCCCTGAGCGCATTTCTTTTTTTTGTGGGTTTCCTTTTTTATTCCTGTTTTTTGAGGGGTTTTTCTTGTTCTTTTTTAAAATTTGTTTTGTTTTCTTTTCCATCTTTTTCCCCTTTGATCTTCCTTCATTACTCAGTTTCTCATCTCTCTATACCTTCCTTCACCTCCTGTCTCCTGAATACCTGGTGCAGACTGACACCTCTATACTGTCTAGCCAGGCTGTATTTCAACACCTAGGAGCAACTTCCCCAGACCTAGTAGCTGCACCGGTGGGATCCCTAGGAGCTCTGATTTTCTTTTTCCTTTCTAATATTTATTTATTCATTTTTTTCTTCTTCTCCTTTTTGTTTTTCTCCATTTCATGGTCTCTCATCTCTCCACTCCAAGGGCAAGCTCCCCTAGCACTTTTTTTTGTTTGTTTCTTTGTATGTTTTTGGCTCCTGTTCCACTCTGCTTTCTCCCATACCCATCATAGCTCCACACCACAATCTGTCCCCTCAATCCTGCCTACCTGCACTGTGCGCTTAACACCACATTATGAAGCAACACAGGCATGGCCTACCAGAACCTGCCCTGCACTGGTTACTGGTCCACCCTGGTGGCTGTAGTAAGCACCAAAAACAACCCATCCCAGCAATTCCTTTTCAGCTAGACCTACCCTGCTGTACCATATCTGAGCAACTGACCTTGCCAACTGGAGAAGGAAGCAAAAAGTATCATGCAGACAGAAGAACAATCAACAAACAACACACAGTCCACCTGCTCAGACACAGCCAAATAAAACAAATAAAAGGATGAAACAAACAAATCTACAATCAATAAACACGAAAAATAACTACTGAATGCCACAAAGACAGCAGACAATATCAAAACATTTACAAAAAACAGGACAGGATGGTTCCAGTAGGCATCCAAAATAAAATACCAGATGACTTTCCAGTAGAAGAAAAGACACTAGAACTATCTGATAGGGAATTCAAATCTCTAATACTCAGAATTACCCAAGAGTTGAAGCAAAAAGCAGACAAAAATGAGGAAAACATAGACAAATTCATGGAAAAGGCAAACAAATTCATGGAAAAAACAGACAAAAGAATGGAAGAATTCAGGAAAATAATGCAGGAATTAAATGCCAAAATAAATTCACAACTAGAAATCATACAAAAACAACAATTAGAAATCCAAAAGATAAACAACAAGATTTCAGAAATGGACAGTGTCATAGAAGGGCTGAGGAGTAGATTTTAAACGGTGGAAGACAGGATCAGCGAAACTGAAGACAAACTAGGCTACAACTCTGTTTGAGGAAAACTCAGAAAAAAGAACAAAGAAAAATGAAGAGACCCTGAGAATTATGTAGGATACAATCAAAAGCAAACACTTGCGAGTGATCAGAGTTCAAGAAAAGGGAGAGAAAACAGAAAACACAGAATGATCTTTGAGGAACTGGCTGACAGAAAACATCCCCAATGTCATGAACAATGAAAAGCTGGCCATCCAAGAAGCTCAATGAATCCCATATAGGATAGACCCAAAAAGAAAATCACCAGGGCATATCATAATCACACTCCCTAAAACCAAAGACAAACAAAGAATCCTGAGAGCAGCATGAGAAAAACATGAAGTCACATACAGAGGAGAAAAAATATGACTAAGCTCAGATTATTCGGCAGAAACCATGCAGGCAAGAAGGCAATGGGATGACATATAAAATCTTGAAAGAAAAAAATTGCCAGCCAAGAATAATATATCTTGCAAAACTCTCATTCAAATATGATGGTGAAATTAGGACATTTCCAGATAAACAGGAATTAAGGGAATATGTAAAAATGAAACCCAAATTACAAGAATTATTAAACGGAGTCCATTGATCTGAGAACAAACAACTTCAGCTTACAGCCTGCATCTTGGATGCAGGCTCATACCAACCAGATAAAAATCTAGGAAATGAAATCTCAAGGCCTACCCAAAATCAAAAGAAATACAACAAGGAATCAGAGCAGTTAATCAGTAAATGACAACAACATCAGAACAATAAAAGAGGGAATAAACGGTGTAGGTATAGAACTTCCTAATGGAGAGGAAGGAAAGGCGATACCAAGTAATAACAGACTGCTTCAAACTCAGAAAGATAAGGGTAAATTTCACATTAACCACAAAGAAAGTTAACAACCCTACTCATAAAATAAAGAGGAAAACCATAAAGTCTCAGTAAAAACAAAACCTACAAAAACAAAAGAAATGAAAAAAAAAAAAAATCCACAAACCAAAGGAATTCAGCACAGGAGAGTAAGAGGAACAAAGAAAATGTCACCATGACAAAACAAAGCACTACAGAATGACAGCAATAAACTCACATCTATCAATAATTACACTGAATGTAAATGGATTCAATGCACCCATAAAGATACGGAGAGTGAAAGAATGGATTAAAAAAACGGATCCATCAATATGCTGTCTACAAGAGACACACTTTAGAAACAAAGATGTAAATTTATTAAAAATCAAAGGCTGGGAAAAAATATATATCAAGCAAAAAACTACCAAAAAAAAAAAAAAAGCAGGAGTAGCAAGACTAATCTCAGCTAAAATAGACTTTAAAACAAAATCCACCATAAAAGGTGAAGAAGGACACTATATCATGATTAAAGGGACGGGCCATAATGAAGACATAACCATAATAAACATCTACACAACCAATGACAGGCTCCAAAATACATAACACAAACTCTAACAGCACTGAAAAGAGAAACTTATAGTTCCACAATAATAGTAGGAGACTTCAACACACCACACTCAGTAAAAGACAGAACAAATAAAAAGAAACTCAGCAAAGATGCAGAGGTCCTAAAGGGCACAATCAGCCAACTTGACCTCATAGACATACATAGAACACTCCATCCAACAGCTGCAAAGTACACATTCTTTTCCAATGTACATGGAATGCTCTCCAGAACAGACAACATCTTAGGCTACAAAGCAATCCTCAACAAGAGCCAAAACGTTGAGATAATACAAAGTATCTTCTCCCACCACAATGCCATCAAGGTAGAAATTAACTACAGAAAGATCAAGGGAAAAAAATCAATTACATGGAAAACTGAATAAGACCCTACTTACACATCACTGGGTAATAGAAGAAATCAGAGATGGAATCTAAAAATTCCTAGAATCAAACAAGAATGAAAACACATCATACCAAAACTTCTGGGACACAGCAAAAGCAGTCCTCACAGGAAAATTTATAGCAATAGATGCACACATCAAAAAAGAAGAAAAGGACAAAATCAAAACATTAACTATAGAACTCAAACAAATAGAAAGAGAACAGCAAAAAAAAAAAAAAAAAAAAAAAAAAAAGCCCACAGCCACCAGAAGAAATGAAATAATAAAGATCAGAGCAGAAATAAATGAAATAGCGAATAGAAAAACAATAGAGTCAAACAAAACCAAAAGTTGGTTCTTTGGAAGAATCAACAAAATTGACAAACCACTAGCCAGACTGACAAAAGAAAAACAGGAGAGGATGCAAATAACTCAAATAACAAATGAAATGTGGGACATTACAACAGACCCAAATGAAATAAAAAGGATCATAAAAGTATTATGAAAAAACATACCCCAACAAATTTGAAAACCTAGAGGAAATGGATGCATTTCTAGAAACACACTACCTACCCAAACTACAACAAACTGAATTTGAAAATCTGAACAAACACATAACAAGAGAAGAGATTGAAAAGGTAATAAAAAAAAAAAAACTCCCAACAAAACATAGCCCTGGCCCAGATGGCTTCACTGGATAATTCTACAAAACATTCAGAGAAGAGCTTGTACCAGTACTACTAAAACTATTTCAGATCATAGAAAAGGAAGCGACACTTCTGAATTCATTCTATGAAGCCAGCATAACCTTGATGCCAAAACCTGGCAAAGATGCTGCAAAAAAAGAAAATTACAGACCAATATCTCTCATGAATATAGATACAAAAATTCTCAACAAAATTCTAGCCAATAGACTTCAGCATCATATCAAAAGAATAATACTCCAGACCAAGGAGGATTCAAATCAGGTATGCAAGGATGGTTCAACATTAGAAAATCAATCAACATAATCCATCACATAAACCAAAGGAGAGAAAAGAATCACACGATCATCTCAATTGATGCAGAAAAGGCATTCGACAAAATCCAACACCCATTCCTGATAAAAACTCTCAATAAAATAGGTATAGAAGGGAAATTTCTCAACATAATAAAGTGCATCTATGCAAAACCAACAGCCAGCATCATTCTTAATGGAGAGAGGCTGAAAACATTCCCCTTGAGAACAAGAACAAGACAAGGATGCCCTTTATCACAATTCCTATTTAAAATTGTGCTGGAAGTTCTAGCTAGAGCAATAAGACAAGAAGAAATAAAGGGCATTCAAACTGGTAATGAAGAAGTTAAACTGTCCCTGTTTGCAGATGATATGATACTATACATAGAAAACCCTAAATACTCCACGAGAAATCTACTGGAACTAATAGAGAGATTCAGCAGAGTAGCAGGATACAAAATAAATATATATAATCAGTTGGATTCCTGTACATCAATAAAGAGAACGATGAAAAGGAAATTAGGAAAACAATACCATTTATAATAGCTCCTAAAAAAATAAAATACTTAGGAATAAATCTAATGAGCGATGTGAAAGAACGATACAAAGAACGATACACTACTGCAAGAAACCCAAAGGGATCTACATAAATGGACAAACACACCATGCTCATGGATAGGTAGACTCAACATTGTGAAAATGTCAATTCTACCCAAAGCAATTTACAAATACAATGCAATTCCAATCCAAATAGCAACAACACTCTTCAAAGAGATTGAAAGACTAATCATTAACTTTATATGGAAATGGAAGAAGCCCTGAATATGTAAAGCACTATTGAAGAAGAATAACAAAGTAGGAGGACTCACACTACCTGACCTCAGAATCTACTATACAGCTACGGTAGTCAAAACAGCCTGATACTGGTACAACAACAGATATATTGACCAATGGAACAGAATTGAGAACCCAGATGTAAATCCATCCACCTACGGTCACCTGGTCTTTGACAAGGGCCCAAAGTCCATCAAATGGGGAAAAGACAGTCTTTTTAACAAATGATGCTGGCAAAACTGGATATCCATCTGCAAAAATATGAAACAGGACCCATACCTCACACTATATACAAAAACTACTTGAAAATTGATCAAAGACGTGAATATAAAGCCTAAAACTATAAAGTTCATATAAGAAAAAATAGGACCAACACTACAGGCCTTAATACATGGCATTAACAGGATACAAGCCATAACCATCAAAGCACAAAACCCAACAGATAAGCTGGATAACTGGGATCTTCTAAAAATCAAACACCTATGGTCTTCAAAAGACTTCATCAAAAGAGTAAAAAGAGAACCTACAGACTGGGAAAAAATTTTTGGACAGTACAAGTCAGACAAATGTCTAATCTCCATAATCTACAAGAAAATCCAACACCTCTACAAAAAAAAGACAAATAATCCAATTTAAAAATTGGCAAAGGAAATGAACAGATGCTTCACCAAAGAAGTCATTCAAGTGGCCAACAGACATATGAGGAAATGCTAGCGATCACTAGCCATTAGAGAAATGCAAATTAAAACCACAATGAGATACCACCTCACCCCAGCATTACTGATATGAATCAAAAGCAATGGAAATAGCTTATGTTGGAGAGGCTGCTGGGAGATCGGTACTCTTACGCACTGTTGGTGGGAATGCGTAATGATACAACCATTTTGGAAAATGATATGGAGCTTCCTTAGAAAGCTAGAAATAGAAATACCATACTATCCAGCAATTCCACTCCTAGGAATATATCCTAGAGAAATAAGAGCTGTCACACTAATAGACATACGCACACCCATGTTCATGGCAGCATTGTTCACAATAGCAAAATGATGGAAACAACCTAGATGCCCATCAACAGATGAATGGATAAACAAACTACGGTACATACACACAATGGTGTTTATGCATCGACAAAGAACAATGATGACTTTGTGAAGTATCTCATAACATGGATGAAACTGGAGGACATTATGCTGAGTGAAATAAGTCAATCACAAAAGGACAAATATTGTATGTGGCTTCTATCTTAAAAACTCATGAAAAAGTTTACACATAAAAAGTAACAATCTTTGTTAGTTACTAGGGATGGAGGGGTGGGGGATACTAAATAGACAATAGATAAGTGGCAACTTTGGTGCAGGGGTAAGACGGTACACAATTCTGGGGAAGCCAGCACTACTTGTGCAAGGAAAGGTGATGGAAGCTCCATGGACACATCCAAACTCCCTGAGGGACTGAATTGCTGGGCAGAGGGCTGTGGGGACTGTGGTCTCAGGCAATATCTAGCTCAACTGGCATGACAGAGTTTATAAAGACAATGTTCTGCATTCTACCTTGGTGAGTAGTGTCTGGGGTCTTAAAAGCCTGTGAGCGGCCATCTAAGATACTCCACTGGTCTCACCCCTTCAGGAGCAAGGGAGAGTGAAGAGAACAGGATACAAGGAAAAGATTAGTCCAAAGGACTAATGGACCACAGCTACCAAGGCCTCCACCAGACTGAACCCAATACAGCTAGATGGTGCCCGGCTACCACCACTGACTGAGGATTCTGGACTGTAGAACAAAATTCTAATTCACAAAAAAAGACCAGATTTACAGAGACTGGAGAAACCCCGAGAGAATGGCCCCCATACACCCTTTTATCTCAGTGGTGAAGTCACTCCCTAGGTTCACCATTCAGCTGGGGATTGGACAGTTCCATATAACACGGACTCATGACGTACAACATTCCAGGGACAAGGAGTAGAAGGCAGAAGGGGACAGGAAAGCTGGTGATAGGGAACCCAAGGTTGAGTAAGGACATTGTTGACATGTAGTGGGGTTCTTAACCATTGTCATAGGGCAATATGTGTACTAACTGTTTAATAAGAAATTTTTGTTCTGTAATCTTCATCTAAAGTGAGAATAGCAGCAGAACTGGAAGAACATAATCGACTTCACTGAATTGTACATGTAGAAATTTTTGCATATTTTTGACAAAAAAATAAAAAGGTCCTTGTCGTGGTTTGAATTATGTCCCCCCAAAATTGTGTGTATCAGTTTGGCTAGGCCATGATTCCTGGTACTGTGTGATTTTCTTGTATGTTGTAAACCTGCCTCTATGATGTTAATGAGGGAGGATAGGTGGCAGTTGTGTTAGTAAGGCAGGACCTGATCTACAAGACTGGCTTGTGTCCTGAGGCAATCTCTTGAGATATAAAAGGCAGAAGTGAGCAGAGACAGGGGAACCTCATACCACCAAGAAAGCAGTGTTGGCAGTAGAGCGTGTCCTTTGGACTGGGGTCCCTGTGCAGAGAAGCTCCTGGTACAGGGAACACTGAAGAAAAGAAGGCCGACAGAGAGAAAAAGCCTTCCCCTGGAGCTGACACCCTGAATTTGGACTTTTCACCTACTTTGAATGTGAGGAAATAAACTTCTCTTCATTAAAACCATCCACTTGTGGTATTTCTGTTGTGGCAGCACTGTATGACTAAGACAGTCCTCCAAGGCCAAGAGGGGAGTGTGTTGATATGTCATGTGGTTGTTAACCAATGTCATAAAATCATATGTGTACTGACTGTTTAATGAAAAAATATCTGTTTTGTAAACCTTCACCTAAAGTACAATTAAAAAAAAAAAAGTTGCTGTGGTCTGCTCTTCCTAACTTGTCTTCAGCATGACTGATTTTACTTTTCCTACCTTTCTTTCCTCAATCATTTCAGTGCTATTTTTGAATATCCCACGCTTTAGAAAGTTAATGCACAGCATCTGGAGCTTGTTGGAGGACAACACAGACAACTTCTAATAAATAAATAGGCTTTAGCTTGTTAGATTAGTTTTACTACAATTTTTCCCCCCTGTCTGGCACTGTTGCCCCACATGTGGGTAATAAACAACTTCATCTGCTCTTGTTAACTGAATATTTATGTTTAGTTTGAGTTCAATTTATTTTAGGTCAAAAAATACATGTGAGAACTTTGTAGGTGCCCAGGACTGTGCCATCCATGGGGTAAGTGGCATGGTCCCTGCCCTTGAGGACATTTTGATTATGAGGCTGAAATAAGTTCTTGGGAAAGTGGATTACTGGGGAGTCTTTTTGGGCTCAAAATCTGTAGCGTGGTAAAGGCAAATGCTATCTTTATTTACTCATTTTGAAATTATAAGAAATGAATCTGGTACTTGGCATATACCTTACTTAGAATTAGGTATACACCACTGAAAGGTAAATTAAATACTTTTTTTTTTTTTTTACTCTAATTAAATAGACCCAGAGGGGCAGATAACCTCAATGTTTGTTGCTGTTGTTGTTTAGAACAAACTTGTAAATGATGGAGACAGGGTTTGAACCCAGGATGCAGTTCTCTTACCCCAAATCCCATGCATTCCAGGACTGCATTCCACTTTCTCGGTTAGTCATTGTCATTATTGTTAGCTGCCATTGAGTCAGCTCCTTTGTATAACAGAAGGAAACCTTGCCAGGTTCTATGTAGTCTTCATAGCTGTTGGTGTCTTCATTGTTGCGGTCACTCTGTATTTTTAGTGCTTTCCCACCTGGGAGGCTCATCTTCTAGCATAGTATGGGACAATGTGTTCTGTCGTGATTCATAGGGTTTTCATTAGCTAATTTTCAGAAGTAGGTTGCCAGCCCTTTCTGTATTGTCTGTTTTAGTCTGGAAGCTCCACTGAAACCTCTCCACCCAGGGTGAACTTCCTGGTATTTGAAATACTGATGGCATAGCTTCCAGCATCACGGCAACACTCAAGCCACCAGAGTATGACAGACTGACAGGTGGTGGCCATCAGCCATTAGCCCTACTAATTACCATAAACATTACCCAGTTCTGTTTGTAAGCTAAGCCTTTTTCTGGAGTCTATTTGGTGTTCCAGAACCTTCTGAATTCCAGCTGGCTGACAGGTAGTACAGGACACAGGGCAAGTTGGGCTCTCATTCAGATAGACACAACCAAATATACTGATGAAAGCTGAAAATAGCACTTATACAAATGTGCTGCTATTACTTAGGGGACTGGGTTACTGTTAAAAATGGGAGACAAGCTAAATTCAACAATTTCTGAAGCAGTAAACAGTACTACAAAAAAATCTTGGCTTAAGAGTTGGGGAGTAAGGATTGCTTTCCTCCCTCTGGTGTTTATGGTAGGTAGTAATTATGCATCCAACCTTTTTCGGCTTCCCATTATCTTACAGGTCCAAATTCCTCTAACTTCTGAACTCAGACTGCTGTTGTTGTTGGATGTCGTCAAGTCGGTACCAACTCACAGTGACCCTATGTACAACAGAACGAAACACTGCTGGGTTCTGTGCCATCATCATGATCTTTGTTGTGCTTGAGCCCACTGTTGCAGCCACTGTGTCAATTTATCTCCTTGAGGGTCTTCTTCTTTTTCACTGATCCTCTACTTTACCAAGCATGAAGTCCTTCTCCAGGGACTGATCTCTCCTGATAATATGTCCACAGTACATAAAATAGAGTCCTGTCATCCTCCCTTCTAAGGAGCATTCTTGCTGTACTTCTTCCAAGACAGATTTGTTCATTCTTTTGCCATTCTGTGTGTCTTAGTCATCCAGTACTGCTCTAACAGAAATACCACAAGTAGATGGCTTTAACAAAGAGAAGTTTGTTCTTTCATGGTCCAGTAGGCTAGAAGTCCAAATTCAGGGTGTCAGCTCCAGAGGAAGGCTTTCTCCTCTGTTGGCTCTGGAGGAAGGTCCTCGTTGTCATAAGTCTTCCTGTGCACTAGGAGCTTCTCTGCACAGGAACCTTGGGTCCAAAGGATGCGCTCTGCTCCCAGTGCTTCTTTCTTGGTGGTATGAGGTCCCCAACACTCTGCTTGCTTCTCTTTCCTTTTATCTCTTGAGATATAAAAGGTGGTGCAGACCACACCCCAGGGAAACTCCCTTTACACTGGATCAGGGATGTGACCTGGGTAAGGGTGGTGTTAAAATCCCACCCTAATCCTCTTTAACATAAAATTACAATCACAAAATGGAGGCCCACCACACAGTTCTGAAAATCATGGCCCAGCCAAATTGATACTTTTTTTGGGGGGACATAATTCAAACCATGACACCGTGGTATAGTCAATATTCTTCACCAAAACCATAATTCAAAGACGTCAGTTCTTCTTCGGTCTTCCTTATTCATTGTCCAGTTTTTGCATGAATATGAGGCGATTGAAAACACCATGGCTTGGTTGAGACGCACCTTTGTCTTCAAGGTGATGTCTTTGCTTTTTAACACTTTAAAGAAGTCTTTTGCTGTAGATTTGCCCAATGCAAGGCGTCTTTTGATTTTTTGACTGCTGCTTCCATGGGTGTTGGTTGTGAATCCAAATAAAATGAAATCTTTGACGACTTCAATTTTGTCTCTGTTTATCGTGATGTTGCTTATTGGTCCAGTTGTGAGGATTTTTGTTTTCTCTCTGCTGAGGTGTAACCCATACTGAAGGCTGTGGTTTTCGATCTTCATCAGCAAGTGTTTCAAGTCCTCTTAACTTTCAGCAAGCAAGATTGCATCATCTGCATATCACAGATTGTTAATGAGTCTTCCTCCCAATCCTGATGCCCCATTCTTCTTCATATAGCCCAGTTTCTTGAATTATTTTCTCAGCATACAGACTAAATTACAGATTAAATAAGTATGGTGAAAGGATACAATCATGAGTATACCTCTCCTGACTTTAAACCACACAGTATCTTCTTGTTCTGTTTGAATGACTGTCTCTTGATCTACGTACAGGTTCCTCATGAGCACCCTTAAGTGTTCTGCAATTCCCATTCCTTGCAATGTTATCCATAGTTATAAAATATAAGATGTAAACAATGCTAGTGCGTTTTCAGTTGTACGTGTGTTAGTTGTATCATGTTAGGTGCAAGTGTAACTTTATAATTGTCTTTATTCAGAGATTATGTATGTTTTAATGCAATGCACACAGGTGCCAATTTGACAAGGGGTGGAATGTGAATGTTAAGGTTGTATGTTAACCTGGTTGGGCCATGATTCTCAGTGATTTGGCAGTTGTAATGTAGTTTGGCAGTAGTATAATTATATAATCACTTCCATGATGAGATCTGATCTAATGTAATCACTTTCATGATGCTATCTGCTATGAGTAGCCAATCAATGGAAAGGGATTTTCCTTGAGGGCTGTGGCTTGCATCTAATATATGTAAACTTTCTGGCAAAACTTGTTGGCTTTTTGCTCTGCTCTGGATCTGATATTCCACTTGTTGGCATCTGATCTCCACTTTTTGGGACTTGGGCTAGCAGCCTGCCATCTTACCTGCCAATCTTGAATTTGTCAGCCTTCACAGCCCGTGATCCAGGAGCCAGCAGTCTGACGTGTGGATCTTGGGTTCATCAGCCCCTGCAGGTACCAGTCAGGAGAAGTATTCAGCCTAGTGCCTGACCCCCAGACTTGGGACTTGCCAGCTTCTACAACCAGGTGAGCCATTTCCTTGAGATAAATCTCTCTCTCTCTCTATATATATATATATATACACACACACACACACACAGAGCATGCTGGTGGCACAGTGGTAAAGAGTTCAGCTGCTAACCCAAGGTTGGCAGTTCAAATCCATCAAGTGCTCCTTGGAAACCCTATGGGGTAGCTCTACTCTACTATATATATACCAAAAAACCAAACCTGCTGCCTTAGAGTTGATACCAACTCATAGCAACCCTATAGGACAGAGTAGAGCTGCATCAGTGAAAACCCAGAGTAGTTTTGCCCCAGCAAACCAGTGAAGTGCGTAGATATGTGCACTTAACCGGTTTTGGTTTTTTAGAAAACCCAGCCTAAGGCAGGCAGCTAATGAATCAGAAATTTTAAATCTAATTTTTTTTTTTCCAATTTGGAACAGAAATTACTGGTTTGATTTACGGAGTTTTGCATTGTTGACAAGGGGTTAGGAAAAGCAAGCTGGAGGTATGCCAGTATAGAGGACAGAGAGGTCTTCTGTCTCCTCTGCTGGCAAAGTGAAGATATCACAGCAGTTGTAGAGTTGGGAAGCATTGAGCTTGTCCCTTACACCAAGTTGCATAGTCTATCCCTGTCAGAGGGAAAGAACAGGAACCCTCTTAGGAATAAACTATGCTAAGTGACCATGTGAGTATAAATAGAAAGCTATAATGTTGGGGCCCTGGGCTAGTTTTGATTTGGAAGAGACTTGGGGAAGGGAGTTTAGCCTGTCCTTTCAGTATCAGTTGTCCACAATGGCACTGGCTTCTGTGGAGACTTGGCTGCACTTGGACATGAGGCACAATTCCAGCCAGCCATTCCTGCAGGGTCTCACACACCAGCTAGGGCACCATGTCAGAGCAGCTGATATCTTTTTGTCCCCACTGGGTTTCTGCTGTCTGTGATTTCGGTGGTAGTACCAATGCTGGTGACCAGAACAAACTGCTGGTGGTGATTGTGGAGTCATCTAGCTTCAAGGGATTGCTTCTGAGCTTTGACTTCAGTAATACAATGAGAACAAAACAGGACTGGCCCTCAGATAAAAGTAAACACCGAAGGGATTCCTGTATATTTTGGGGAAGGGAGGCCTGGAGTGGAGGGAAGAGTAGGGTTGTGGAAATTGAGGAAGAGGAAGAGAAAGTTGAGTTCTCTATTATTCTGAGGATATGGGAGACAGAGATTTTACCTTGGAACACTGTGGGGGCAATTGGTATTATTCAAAACCTAAATCCCTAGAGCAAAAGACTCCACTTACAGCTTCATCTGAATTTCCATTACCCTTTGCATGTGTCTGTAAAAATTGCCACTGATTAAACTTCTGCATGTGCAGAGCAAGACGTTAAACACATTATAGTCTCATTTAACTTTCATGAGACCCCATGAATTGTAAATATTATTATTCTATTTTGAATAAGAAAACTGGGTTTAAAATCACATTTAGTAAATGTCAGAATTGGAATTAGAATCCAGGTGTATTTGACTAATCCCTGTTCTTGTAATCACTGATTTGTTCCTCTTTTGGAACTAATCTCGTTAGACCACTTGATAAACCTATGCCTTCTCCTCTTTGAGGACAAAGTTGTGTGTCATTCATTTTTGCATCATTGGCCTGCTGCATAGTGAATCATCAATAAATATATGTTGAATAACTATGTGTGGGTGTGATTACTAAATAAATTTGTTTTGTTTTGCCTTTGTACATCACTTTATTTCTCTGGGCCTCTATCTTTTATCTATCAAATAAAAAGCCATCTGATTGTTATACAAGGCCCCTTCCAGTTCTATCTTTCTATGATTAACTTATAATTTAAAAGGTCAATGCCTTCTCATTAATTTATATATACTATTTTAAAGGTATGGTGAAATTAATGATATTGTATTTTTATTTCTTTGTTGTTTTTCCTCTCAATTTTCTTGGATGTTTCCGGGATTGATTTTTCAAATATATGCCTACATAGGACCTGTTAGGAGTGAAATAAGACCCTGAACCCAAAAAGAATTGCGGGGTTGAATAGATCTCATCATCTTGTCTCTATAAGTGTCTGAGGCTGGGTTCTCTAGAGAAGCAAAACAAGTAAAGCATATAAATATCCATAAAGAGAGATATATAAAGGAAATGGCTCACAAGGCTATAGAGGCTACTATGTCCTGAATCCATTGGTCAGGCTGGAGTCTTATTTTGATTCCCATAGGGCTGGCAAACCCAAGATTGGCAGGTCGGACAGCAGGGTTCTTGCTAACAGACTTCTAAGACTGACGAATCCCAAGATCGACACTCAAGATGGCAAGTAAGCTGTTAATTCAAGTCCCAAGAACCAGAGGTCAGCCTAAAAGGAACCAGCTTAAGGATCCAGAGTGAACAAAAGCCCATGAGCCTTGCCAGCATGTCCACTTATATTCAGTGCAGATCACACACCCAGGGAAACTCCCTTTCAACTGATTAGCTACTCACAGCAGATCCCATCATGGAGGTGATCATACTATATCAAATTTCATCATGGAAGTGATCAGTTCATCACACGACTGCCAGACTATATCATAACTGCCAAACCACTGAAAATCATGGCCCAGCCACCTTGACCCACAACCCTAAAGACTGCAGTAAGATTGCTAGAATTTAGAAATAGCCCCATGGAAAGGGAGGGGACATAGTTAATTGTAATTGAGTCTTTGCTACCCTGGTGGGTAAGAGTTGAAAACAGACCTTAAATTGAGTCAAATAGAAGAACAAGGAAGACTATAATCCTTGTACATCTGAGTTTTTGGACGGATATTCATAGAAGTTACAAATAGTTTCTGGTGACTTTCTTTTGTCCTTTCTTTGGCAGTCAGATAACTGACATTTATGGAGTCCCTTTTTTTAATGAGAATATTATTAAACAAACAAACCTGTTGCTGTCAAGTCGCCGTTGACTTCTAGTGACTCTGTAGGACAGAGGTGAAGTGCCCCACATGGTTTCCAAGGAGAGGCTGTGTGGGGATATGTGCCATTTAAACATGGCTGCACTATGGCTAACTTCAGCCTCTCAAATGCCCATGTGCGGAACACGGTGAAACGTGTCAGCAATGACTACTTGTTTTTCCAAAACCCACTGTTCCTTTGCTAATTGACTTGTTTACTTGAAACCCATTCTTTCTTGCCCTAAACTTCTTGTTATTCACCTAAAGCCCATTGTTCTGTGATTTGCTCCACTGCTTGCTGTATTGACTATAAATAAACTCCTGGGACTGAAGTGGGTGTTGACTCCTCAGAGTGACTCTCCTTGGCCCCACTTCTCTGTAAGAGTTGTGGCATTGGTTACTGTCTTCGCCGCTCCAACAGTTGTCGCCGCGCTGACAAGGCTGGTGGATTCAAATTGCCAAACTTTTGGTTAGCAGCAGTAGCTCTTAACCACTGAGCCACCAGGGCTCTGAATATGTCATTAGTAATTACAAAATGAAGACACATTTTCTTTAAACCTGAATATCTATTCAGGAAGACAGTTTGCACGCCAATGTAAAAACTTAAAAGTGTGATTCTTCAGTCATAATTTTTCAAGTGTATTTTGGGAAAAAAAGTCCCTCTTGGGTCCAAATTTGTTCTTAATTACCAATTCCCTTTAGTGCTACCACTTTAAATGGCACTTCCCATGTATCATTTGTAGGTTCAGCATTGCAGACATACGAAACTATCTGCATGTCTTAAATACTTTTAAGTGATGTGCCCTGCACTTTTTAAACTTTGGGAACCTCAGGTATATTTTAGCTTACTTGTAAAGAACAGAGGTTTTAAATTTCTAAAGTTTCAAAACATTTATATAAAAGTCCAAGTACCCTGACGGAACCAGGCTAAAATAAAAATGTTAAGATATGTTTACTTTTATAGCTGCTAACCCACCTGTATTTGAAAATAGTCTGAAAATAATATATATCTTAATATCTTAATAAGTCTGGAAAATAGTATACATGAAAAATGGCTATGGAATAAATAAGGTGAATACATATTAATAAAAATGCATTAATATTGGGGCATGTGTTTCAGAATTGAAGTGTTGTGAAGGTTTAATAAATGGACATTCCTCAGACTCATAGTTAGGCAAATGCAAATAATTTTTCACTTGTGAATGGTAACACATACATTGTCTTATTTCAGCCTGATTCTTAAGTATATATCACAGTAAAAACTGGATAACTCTTAGAATGGCAGAAATTGGACAGATAACAGTATACAGAGAGTGTTTAGAATAGTGCCTGGCACATAATAAGTGTTATATGTTCTATCTGTTATTACTATTACTAATACTATATCCTTATATAAAATACAAAAGTAAAAATATTAAAAATGTAAAGCTTAAAGCACAAAAATGTATTCAGTGTGTCTATGTAGAAATCCCTCAAAATTCCATAAAAGTACTTCTGGAACTAATAAGCAAGTATAGCAAGGTCACAGGATACAAAGCCATTATACAAATTTAATTATTTTTCTCTATATCATCAATGAATATTTGGAATTTGAAATTAAAAATAAATACTATTTACGAACGAACCAAAAATTGTTGCAGTTAAATATAAGTAAAACAAAATAAGTATAAGATATATATGTTGAAAAGTATACATCGCTGGTGACCGATCCAAGAATTAGATCTAAATACATGGAGAAATATTTTGTGTTAATGACTTAAAAGACTCAACATTGTTAAGACATCAATTCTTCTCAACTTGATCAGTAGATCTGATGCAATCTCAATCAAAAACCCAGGAAGTCATTTTGTAGATATAGGCAAACCAATTATAAAAGTTATATGAAAAGACAAAGGATCTAGAACAGTCAATATGCTACTGAAGAAGAAGAACAAGTTTGGAAGACTCACACCACCTGATTTCAAGACTTATTATAAAGCTATAGTAATCAAGACACAGTGGTATTGGTGAAATAATAGACACAGTGGAATAGAATAGAGAGGTCAGAAATAGACTCACACAAGTACAGTCAACTGTATTGTTATAAAGGTTCAAGGGCAATGTGATGGACAAAGAATAGACTTTTCAACCAAGGATGCTGCAACAATTAGACAGTCACATGCAAAAACAGTGAACGTAGGCATAGACTTACACGTTATAAAAAAAAATTAACTCAAAGTGTATCATAGGCTTATGTGTAAAATTCCAAGCTTTTTTACAAGAAAATGGGAGAAAATTTATGTGTCCTTGGGTTGGTGATAGGTTTATAGATACAATACCAAAACCATAATACATAAAATAAGTATTAAGAAAAAAACAGGTAATTTGGACTTTATTAGAATTATAAAGTTCTGCACTGTAAATGCCATGGTTAGCAGAATGAAAACCCAAATCACATACTGGGAGAAAATATTTGAAAAACACATATCACATAAATAACTTGTATCCAAAATTTAAAAAAAAAAATAAACCTTAAAAAGAAATAAGTATACTAATAAGCCAATTAAAAAGGACAAGTATCTGAGCAGACAACTCACAAAAGAAGTTAGACAGGTAGAAAATAAGAATATGAAAAGACACACAGCAGCATTTTATCAGAGAAATCCAAATTAAAACAAACCTCTAAAAACCTATAGAGTTACTAAAATCGAAATAACTGACAATAATTATTACTGGCAATGATGAGAAACAACAGGAAATCAAATTCACTGCGTTTGCATTATCTCAAGTTCTTTACCTGTATTTCTCAAACATCTTGAAGGGGGCATGCTGATCAATTTCTCTCTCTCTCTCCTCTCCGTCTTCCCCTCTATTTTCTTCTTTCTCATCCAGTTCCTTCACGTATTGCAACTTATTCAGTATTTTTTCAACTCTTTAAAATACTCCGAACCCTCCTCCTTATTCCCTAGCTTTGCCTGTCTTCCTCTTGGTGGCCAATGGGATATCAACTCTTCACCTCTGGGCACCTGGTGCTTTTTGATTAATGGGGAACAGGTGACTCTATTTCCTACCTATCCACCCTGCCACATGCATATCCCCACAGGGAAAGCATTTATTCAGGTCTTATTGCTTTTCTGGAGAGGGTCAATCTTCTCTGTTCCTGTCTGCCCCACCCCTCCTACAGAGGGGGGTTGTGAATGTGCATGTTTAATGTGTGTGTCTGTGTGTCTCTGTGTGTATGTGTGTGTGTATGAGTGTCTTTACACACTGATAAGGAGTGAGCACCAACCAATCAGAATGGAAGGCCTAGAATGGATGACTGATGGATCTAAACAGCTAATCCTCTGATGCCAGCTAACGATCAGCCCCTATGTACAATTTATGTATATTTAGTATATAACTATATACTCATATAACTCTCTAATTGTATCATGTGTATATATCTTAATTATCCACATAGGTTTTTAGTTTCTTAATAATGGAATTTTTTTTATCATATCTTTAACACAGCCTTGAGCACATAGTAAGTGTTCAATTAACAACACAACAGTGATAAATCATTGATAGAAAATTATACCAGTGGAGCAAAATATTCCTTTGCTGGTAACTAACTGGAACATATTGTGATTGGAACATATAACGTCAATTTTTTAAAAAATTATTTTGTTGTTGTTGAGAATATACACAGCAAAACATACACCAATTCGACCATGTCTAAATGTGCAATTCAGTAACAATTACATTCTTCGAGTTGTGCAACCATTCTCACCCTCCTTTTCTGAGTTGTTCCTCCTCCATTAGCATAAAATTACTGCCTCCCTTGGGTTCCTGTCTAATCTTTCTCATTGCTGATGTTACTTTGATCCTATATAGATTGTTCTTAAAAGAGCATAATTCTCAAGGCAGATATTTTTTATTAGTTAACCTATTGTTTGGTTTGAAGAAGACTTCAGAAGCTATTTTTGGTTTAAGGTTTAAAGATTCTCTCAGGGCAATAATTTTGGGGCTTCATCCAGCCCCCTTGGCCCCAGAAAGTCTGGAGTCCATGAGAATGTGAAATTCTGTTCTACGTTTTTGCCCTTTTGATCAGGATTATTCTATAGAATCTTTGATCAAAATGTTCAGTAATGGTAGCCAGGCACCATCCAGTTCTTCTGGTCTCATGGCAGTTGTTTAGTTGTTCATGGAGGCAATTAGCCACACATTCCATATCCTCCTCCTATCCCTGACTCCTCTTCCTCTGTTGCTCCAGGAAAATAGAAACAAATTGCAGTGACTTGATTGGCTGCTTACAAGTTGTTAAGACCCCACACACTGTGCAATGAACTAGGAGATAGAACAGAAGCACTAATCATGTTATTAGGCCAATTAACTGGGATGTCCCTTGAAACCATGACTCGAAACCTCCAAACCAAGGAACCAAACCCCATGAGGTGTTTGGTTGTGCATGAGCAATCTCAGCAGCTACTCTTTTTGTTTTTTGGTCATTATTGTGAAAATATCTCTTCTAGTACCAGTAGAGTAGGGTGCTGCTCTAACAGACACCTAAATGTGAAAGCAATTTTGGGATTAGGTAATGGGTAGTGGCTGGAAGAGTTTTAAGGTAAATAGTTTTAAGGTAAATAGTAAATAGTAAAAACCTAGATTGCCTTTAAGAGACTGTTGGTAGAATTATGGAAGTTAAAGGCAATTCTGGCAAGGGTTCAGAAGGAAGTGAGGAGAGCTATAGAGAAAGTCTCTATCGTCTTAGAGAATACACATGGCGCAATATGGACATTAAATGTGCTCCTGGTGAGGCTTTAAAAGCAAGTGATGACAATGTGATTGGACAATGGAGCAAAGGTGATACTTTTTATGCAGTGACAAAGAACTTGTCTGAATTATGTTCAAATGTTTGATGTAAGGTAGAATTTATAAGTGATGAATTTGGATATCTGGCTAAGGAGATTTTAAGCAAGACCTTAAAGGGGCTGCATGGTTTCCCCTTGCAACTTAGAGTAAAATGCAAGAGGAAAAGAATAGACTTAAAAATGAACTGCGCAAAATGAAAATAGAACTTAAAGATTTGGAAAATTCTATTGTATAAACTAAAGACACATGTCGTAGTATGTTCACCAAGGATGTGGCTACACAAGCTTTTGTTAAAGAGATTAAGCCTGTGATTGATGAATCTAACCAATTACCACAGCAGAAAACCCACCAAAGCTTAGGGGGCAGGGTTGCCATGCCCAAGGGAAGAAGAATGGGCCTTCCAGGGCTGAGAGGGTGGGGTTGCCGTTCAGATAGACTAGGAGAATGTGGCTGCCAAAAACAAGGGTGTAGAGATGGGGTAAGATAGATTCCAAGACACATGGAGATCTCCAAGGAACCAGGAAACAAGCTGAAGAGACAAGGGCCTTCCCATAGAGATGAAAGAGAAAGACTTCCCCTGGAGCTGTCACCCTGAATTTGGACTTCTAGCTTCCTAAACTGTGAGCAAATAAACTTTTATTTTTCAAAGTCACCCACTTGTGGTATTTCTGTTATAGTAGCACTAGATAACTAAGACAATATCTATCACACAACTTTTGCCAGTTCAACTTCTTACAGATGTGCAACTTACTGACAGTAATTACAATAATTGGTTCTGTAACCATAGCCTTATTCGGTGCAATTTTCCATCACCATTAACCCCTCGTTTCCCCCTCCCTCCTGCACCTGGTAACCACTAATAAACTTCGGTCTGTATACATTTGCCCTTTCTTGTCTTTTTGTATAATGTAAACTTTTAAAGGACGTTTCCTTTGTATAATGAACACATTGGCACTCTCCTGCAAGAACACCAGTTCACATTATCTACACATGATCAAGACACTCCAGAACAACTTTCTGATGCATTCTTCATCCATTATGTATGCATTTCTGATTTTCTACGCTGATCCATAAATGCATGAGTGCTTAATTTAATCTGATGTCACTCCCTGAAGCTGGTGCAAAGCTCTCTCATGCCTACTGTCACAGTTAAGGGGGTCAAGTGGCACCACGAAGGGAGGACTTAACACAAGGACCTATTTATTTTTCAGATGTAATTATCATGGCATAGTCAAATTCATACTAAATTTATAAAATCTATGTTGTCTAAATAATCTATTTATTATTTAATGGTATCCCTGGGCTCTTTCAAACTGGACTGCTGCTCTGGCAAGTGGATCCATGCCAGAGCTCAGGGCAGATAAATAGTTCAGTGAGGCTTAATTTTTTATGTATGTTTTATACATAAGCAAATTGGAACCTGGGGATAAGATGACATTGTTTCTTTTTAAGTCATCTTGTCCCTTTATGCTACTCTAGGACAATAATAAGCACTCTCTTCTTCCTGGAGTTACATCTAAACACAAAACAAACACATTATAACCTGAGTCATGTGAGATCCCTGTGAGTTCCTTCTTGAGAGGATGGTCACCACGGATGCTTCCCTTTCTTGGTGACATCAAATTGCTCTCTAAATTTTTATTGAGTTTGTTTATAAATGTGGGAGTCAGAAGGTTAAACCAACAGCAAAGATCACCCAGTATGTTACTGTGTGTTACTCAACAAAGTAGTTTATCCTCGCTTGCTCTTAATTAGGCCATATTGAATGTAATCAAAAACACTTCTCTCTTGGATAAACCTATATTTCAATTATCTTTTATGAACTTTTTCTAGTGATACACATACTGAAAGGCATGGACATTGAGTCATACATAGTCTCACTACAATAAGATTGTATATGGAGAGTAACTTACATGGGAAAACAAAATAAATCATGAAAGAAGTATTCATTAATTGTTTACTATATACAAGGTTCTGTTTTAGCCAATGTTAGAGATTAAAAAAAAAAATTAGAAAATGCATTGTCTGTATGCTGAAGGAGCATGTTTCCTGGTTTTGGAGAGATGGCCTAAGACAGTTCAAATCCCTCACAAAACATAATGTTCTGTGTGAAACTTGCAGCCCAGAAGATTATGTTCACTTATGGACATCTTAAACACTGTGTGGGGCAAACAGTTAACATACTTGGCTGCTAACCGAAAGACTGGAGGTTTGAGTCTGCCCGGAGGTGACTGGGAAGAAAAGGCCAGGCAATCTACTTCAGAAAAAAATCAACCATTGGAAATTCTGTGGAGCACAATTCGACTCTGACAGTCCATGAGCTGGAGTTGACTGAATGGTAGCTGGCTTTTAAATACTGCCAATCCTTGCTTATTATGACAACCCATTCCTTGATGTCACCCCTGGAAATCTCTCGCTCCTTTACAGGGAAGGAACCAGCCCAGGGAAGACAGACTGATGACTGACTATGAACGGCCTTAAATGTGAGGCAAAATTTTGGACTTTGTCAACCTTAGAGAGCCAGTAGGCTGTGCATAAATTAAAAAAGAACAGTGAATTGAGTTCCTTCAATTAATGGGGCTCAAAATGTTTTCACATATTATCAAAATCCAATCAAGTGACTGTGTTATATCAATAATGCAGCATATTTGCATAATTTACTAGTGCTCATTAGGAGGTTAATGATCACACCCCTTAAATGAGTTGAGGCAAGCTGCTTAAATATGTGTTATTTTCAATTTCCTTGGTAGTGATAATGGTGAGCTGGCATCTATATAACATTTCTCCTCTTGAAATCTTAATAGATTTTCATTTCTCCTACTTATGACTTGTAAGGCACTTAGAGTCCCTGCAATAAAGATGCTCCATAAATACCAAGGCCATAACTGTCTCTATTTTTACATCCTCTGCTTTCTTCTACAGTTGTAACTGTTGATTTTGCTCTGCAAACTTCATCATTTTTTCTGTGGTGCCTTCATTGAGTATCAGGTATTTGAAACATCTGTCCTTGAGGTATTAACATTTGTGATGGTTAAGGTTGTGTGTCAACTTGGCTAGGCCGTGATTCTCAGTGGTTTGGCAGCCATATGATGTTGTGATCACTTTCATGATGAAATTTGATATAACATGGTCATCTCCATAATGGGATCTGTTGTGAGTAGCCAATCAGTTGAAAGCAAGTTTCCTTAGGGGTGTGGCCTGCATCAAAAAAAAGTGGACATTCTGGCAGGGCTTGGGGGCTTTTGCTCACTCTGGATCCCGCAGCTGGCTCCTGTTTGTCTGACCCCTGGTTCTTGATTTGACCTAGCAACTTACCTGTGGTCTTGCCCACTGATCTTGCAATTCACTGGATCTTTGCAGTCCGTGAGCAAGAACTCTGCTCTCTGACCTGCTGATTTTGGGTTCATCAGCCCCTGTAGCTACATGAATCAGGAGAAGCCTCTATCCTGATCCACAGACTTGGGAAGTTCCAGTGTCTACAACCATATGAGCCATTTCCTTGATATAAATATCTCTCTTTGTATATATTTATACGCTTTACTGGTTTTGCTTTTCTAGGAACCCAGCCTAAGACACCATTATATTACTGGACATGCAAAGATTCCCTAAATTACAAATATTTATCAAATTCTTTTTAAAAATAACTTGGTTAAACGGCATGTAGAATCCTCTGAAAAATTCCAACTATGTTTTACCTTTTAAATTGGACTTTATCGGGAGTAAAATATCTAGTCGTGCCTACTGTCCTCTGAAAATCTTAACAGTTATTTATTAATCTGTCAATATTAAAGTTTAAGAGAGAACTTAAGGAAGTAAAACATCTGCTCTCACTTTCAAGAAGTTTGTTTCTTTAGTGAGAGCATCAAAACATTTGAGCCAATGGGAAAATACTAAATAATATCAATGTTAAACAACACAAAAATACCTGCTATAGGAAGTTAAATTCAAACTTCAAAAAGAGATTCTTTTAGATAGGAATAAAATAAATTATATTTATAAATAATACAATAATATAAATAAATTATTTTATGTAGAAGATCTGACTTAAGTTAAACTTAAATAATGAAGTAATTAACTTTACCAAAATTAATTACCAAAGACCCTTCTATGTCCCAGGCACTGTTCTATGATGACAGTAAAATAAATGCCAAGAGTCAGCTTTGTCATCGAAGGGTGCAACAGAGGAAATTGACATACAAACTAATATTGTCAAATTTTGGGCAAAAAAAATCAGTATAAAAAGGCATGACCCAAACGTGAAATGATCCAAAGGAAGGATGCATTGAGATTTGTTTGAGGCAGCTAAGGGATAGACATTTAAGCTAATGGAGGCCTTCACTAGGTGGACCATGTTGTGTAGGGCCAGGATATAATGGCATTTATATAAGCTGCAAAGCTTGAGTGAAGGTGTATTAGTTTTCTACTAATGTAAAAAAAAAAAAAATTTGTTTAGTAGCTTAAAACAACGCACATTTATAATCTTACAGTTCTGAAGATTAGAAGTCCAGCAAGAGTCTTACTGGACTGAAAAATCAAGATGTCAGCAGGGTTACACTCCTTCTGGTGGTTCTAGGGAAGAATCAGTTTCTTTGCCTTTTTGATTGCTAGGTCCTGCACATTCCTTGACTCCTGGTCCCATTCATCCGTCTTCAAAGTTGGCGAATCTCTGATCCTTCTTCTGTCCTCACATTCTTCTATGACCACAGTCAGGAAGGTTCTTCACTTTTACAAATTAAAGTGAAAATCTGCCATAATTTTCATTCTCAAGTTCTTACTTAAATCCCATCTGTCAAGTCCCTTTTGACATGTAAGATAACATATTCACAGGTTCTGGGGATTAGGGTGTGGACATCTTTAGGGGACCACTATTCTGCCTACCACATAGGGTATTTCATGTGTACAGGTTATTTTTCTTTATTTAGTTTGTTTTACTTTCTCAATCCACATTTGCCTATCGTCCATTGTCGGCAAAACTTTTTGTTAGATTAGATGAAATTTCCCTCTCTTCTTGCTGTAGATCTAGAGATACAATTTTTTTTTTTTTAATTCCTGAAAGTGACCTGTCCTGAAACTTTAGAATGTGATCCACATGGTGCTCAGCTCTGTGATGAATGCACTGAAATGGCCCTATTCTCTTGCTAAAATTATAGAAAAAGCATAAAACACGATATTTCTTATGTTATATTCAGTATTCTCTCTTATCTTGAACACAGATTGAAAATGCAGGCATGAATGTGCTGACCCTAACTCTTCATACTGCTGAACTGAAATGGGGAAATTCTCCCCACCATTCATCCTGCAGTGTATTGTGTAATGATGGTGTCTCCTTATAGCCCTATTGGTGTACGTGCATATGGGTAATTCATATGAGTCATGTTTACAGCAGCATTGAAAAGTGGACAGTTTTTGCAATGTAGCCTCATAGGTAAGAGCAAATAGAAAGTGAGATGGCTCTATTTGAGTTATGGTGTTGTGCCAGAGAGACACAAAAGCAACAGACCCTGCAGGTACTGCCATTATCTGAAATAAATACTTATTGAATAAATGGCTTCGGTGTGCAATCTATCTCTTTAAAGGCAGTTCAAAAGGGAGCTAACTTTTAATGATAAAGTGAGTTATTCCTCACTTATTCTCTGACTCTATGTCTATAAGATGGTAAATAATAAGAATAATCTTGAAAAAAAAAGAATAAAAGGTCACCACATTTAACCTACTTCAACAAATATTCAATAAGCAAACTCTCCATGCCAGGCACTGTTGAATACAAAGTCAAGTTAACTATGGGCTCTGTTCTCAGAGAACTCATAATTTTGTTGACACAGGGACATAAAAAAACACATGCAATGTATTGATAAATATGAGAAATAAAGAGAGCAACAGGAAGGTGAAAACACATTTCGGGCTTTGTGAAAGAAGGCTTCATAAAGGAGATTTAGAGATGACTTCCATTATGCAGTTTATTTATTTAGTTAGTTAGTTATTTTATTTTTTATATTTTATTGTACTTCAGGTGAGGGCTTACAGAACAAATAGTTTCTCATGGAACAGTAGTACACATGTTGTTTTATGACATTGGTTAACAACCCCACAACATATTAACCTCTAACTTCTCAACTTTTTTTTTTTTTTTTTGGTGAAAATACACATAGCCAAAGTTACACCATTTCAAAAATTTCTACATACACAGTTCAGTGACATTGACAATGCTCTTCCAATTGTGCTGTTATTCTCAATTAAGATGAAGGCTTACAGAACAAAATAGTTTCTCATATAACAGTTACTACAAATGTTGCCCTATGACAGTGGTTAACAATCTCACATCAACAATATCCTTACTCAACCTTGGGTTCCCTATCACCAGCTTCCTTGTCCCGTTCCGCCTTCTGGTCCTTGTCACTGGACTCCTGTACCTGGTTAGTCTCATTTGGTTTTACGGGGCTGTCCACTCCCAGGCTGAACAGTGAACCTTGGAGGTAACTTCACCACTGAGCTAAAAGGGTGTCTGGGGGCCATACTCTCGAGGTTTCTCCAGTCTCCTTTATGCCAGTAAATCTGGTCTTCTTTTTGTGTTAGAATTATGCTCTACATCCTTCTCCAGCTCTGTACAGAACCCTCTGCTGTGATCCTGGTCAGAGCAGTCAGTGGTGGTAGCCAGGCACCATCTAGCTGTACTGGACTCAGTCTGGTGGAGGCCTTGGTAGCTGTGGACAATTAGTCCTTTGGACTAATCTTTTCCTTGTATCCTCTTCTCTTCATTCTCCCTTGCTCCCAAAGGGATGAGACCGGTGGAGTATCTTAGATGGCCGCTCACAGGCTTTTAAGAACCCAGAAACTACTCACCAAGGTAGAATGTAGAGCATTGTCTTTATAAGCTGTGTCATACCAATTGAGCTAGATGTTCCCCGAGACCATGGTCCCCACAGCCGTCCACCCAGCAATCCAATCCCTCAGGGAGTTTGGATGTGTCTATGGGGCTTCCATGATGTTTCCTTGTACAGGTTGTGCTAGTTTCCCCTGTATTGTGTACTGTCTCACCCTTCACCCAATATACCACTTATCTATTGCCTGTTTAGTATTTCCCCCCGCCCCTCCCATCCCTGGTAACCACCAAAGATTGTTACTTTCTGTGTGTGAACTTTCTCATGGGTTTATACAATAGAGGTCTCATACAATATTTGTCCTTTTGTGATTGACTTATTTCACTCATCATAATGTCCTCCAGTTTCATCCATGTTATAAGATGGTTCACAGATTCATTGTTGTTCTTTCTCCTTGCATAGTACTCCATTGTGTGTATGTACCATAGATTGTTTATCCATTCATCTGTTGATGGGCATCTAGATTGTTTCCATCATTTTGCTATTGTGAACAATGCTGCCGTGAACATAGGTGTGCATATGTCTATTCGAGTGACAACTTATTTCTCTAGGATATATTCCTAGGAGTGGGATTGCTGGATCAAATGGTATGTCTATTTCTAGCTTTCTAAGGAAGCGCCATATCATTTTCCAAAATGGTGGTATCATTTTGCATTCCCACCAGCAGTGCATAAGAGTTCTGATCTCCCCACAGCCCCTCCAACATTTATTATTTCCAGTGTTTTTGATTTGTGCCAGTAATGCTGGGGTGAGATGCTATCTCATTGTGGTTTTAATTTGCATTTCTCTAATGGCTAGTGATCATGAGCATTTCCTCATGTGTCTGTAGGTCATTTGAATGTCTCCTTTGGTGAAGTGCCTGTTCATTTCCTTTGCCCATTTTTTAATAGGATTGTTTGTCTTTTTGTTGTAGAGGTGTTGGATTTTCTTGTAGATTATGGACATAAGACTTTTGCCTGACTTGTACTCTTCAAAAATTTTTTCCCAGTCTGTAGGTTCTCTTTTTACTCTTTTCGTGAAGTCTTTTGAAGAGCATAAGTGTTTGGTTTTTAGAAGATCCCAGTTATCCAGCTTATCTGTTGGGTTTTGTGCATTGATGGTTATGGTTTGTATCCTGTTAATGCCATGTATTAAGGCCTGTATTGTTGGTCTTATATTTTCTTCTGTGAACTTTATAGTTTTAGGCTTTATATTCAGGTATTTGATCCATTTTGAAGTAGTTTTTTGTATACAGTGTGAGGTATGGGTCCTCTTTCATTTTTTTGCAAATGGTTATCCAGTTTTCCAAGCACCATTTGTTAAAAAGACTGTCTCTTCCCCATTTGATGGACTTTGGGCCCTTGATGAAGTTCAGGTGACCGTAGGTGGATGGATTTACATCTGGGTTCTCAATTCTGTTCCATTGGTCAAAGTATCTGTTGTTGTACCACTACCAGGCCGTACTGTAGCTGTATAGTAGGTTCTGAAGTTAGGTAGCGTGAGTCCTCCAACTTTATTCTTCTTCTTCAGTAGTGCTTTACTTATTCGGGGCTTCTTCCCCTTCCATATAAAGTTAAAGACTAGTTTTTCCATCTCTATGAAGAATGTTGTTGGTATTTGGATCGTGATTGCTTTGTATTTGTAAATTACTTTGGGTAGAATTGCCATTTTAACAATGTTGAGTCTGCCTATCCATGACCATGGTATGTTTTTCCATTTATGTAGATCCCCTTGGGTTTCCTGCAGTAGTGTTTTGTAGTTTTCTTTGTATAGGCCTTTTACATCCCTGGTCAGATTTATTCCTAAGTATTTTATCTTTTTAGGGGCTGTTGAAAATGGTATTGTTTTCCTGATTTCCTTTTCATCGTTCTCCTTATTGGTATATGGGAATCCAACTGATTTTTGAATGTTTATCTTGTATCCTGCTACTCTGCTGAATCTTTCTATTAGTTCCAGTAGATTTCTTGTGGAGTCTTTAGGGTTTTCTAGGTATAGTATCATATCATCTGCAAACAGGGACAGTTTAACTTGTTCGTTACCTATTTGGATGCCCTTTATTTCTTTTTCTTACCTTATTGCTCTAGCTAGAACTTCCAGCACAGTGTTAAAGAAGAGTGGTGATAAAGGGCATCCTTGTCTTGTTCCTGTTTTCAAGGGGAATGTTTTCAGCCTCTCTCCATTAAGAATGATGTTGGCTGTTGGTTATGCATAGATGCCCTTTATTATGTTTGAGAAATTTCCCTTCTATTCCTATCTGATTGAGAGTTTTTATCAGGAATGGGTGTTGGACTTGTCAAATGCCTTTTCTGCGTCAGTTGAGATGATCATACGATTCTTTTCTTTCCTTTTATTTATCTGGTGGATTATGTTGATTGACTTTCTAATGTTGAACCATCCTTGAATACCTAGTATGAATCCAACTTGGTCGTGGTGTATTATTTTTTTGATATGATGCTGAATTCTATTGGTTAGAATTTTGTTCAGAATTTTTGCATCTATATTCATGAGAGATATTGGTCTGTAATTTTCTTTTTTTGTGACATCTTTGCCTTGTTTTGGTATCAGCATTATGCTGGCTTAATAGGATGAATTTTGAAGTCTTGCTTCCTCCTCTATGCTCTGAAATAGCTTGAGTAGTACTGGTACAAGCTCTTCTGTAAATGTTTTGTAGAATTCTCCAGTGAAGCCATCTGGGCCAGGGCTTTTTTTCGCTGGGAGTTTTTTTAATTACCTTTTCAATCTCTTCTCTTGTTATGGGTCTGTTCAGATTTTCAACATCACTTTGTTGTAGTTTGGGTAGGCCATTTGTTTCTAGAAATTTATCCATTTCCTCTAGGTTTTCAAATTTGTTAGAGTATAGTTTTTCATAATATTCTGTTATAATCCTTTTTATTTCAGTTGGGTCTGTTGTAATGTCCCCCATTTCATTTCTTATTTGGGTTATTTGTGTCCTCTCCTGTTTTTCTTTTGTCAGTCTGCCCAGTGGTTTGTCGATTTTGTTGATTCTTTCAAAGAACCAACTTTAGGTTTTGTTGATTCTTTCTATTGTTTTTCTGTTCTCTATTTCATTTATATCTGTTCTGATCTTTACTATTTCCTTTCTTCCAGTGTTTGTGGGCTTTTTTTTACTGTTCTCTTTCTAATTGTTTGAGTTGTGTAATTAATGTTTTGATTTTTGTCCCTCTCTTCTTTTTTGATATGTGCATCTATTGCTATAAATTGTCCTCAGAGGACTGCCTTTGCTGTGTCCCAAAGATTTGGTATGATGTGTTTTCATTCTCATTTGATTCTAGGAATTTTTTGGTTCCATCTCTGATTTCTTCTATTACCCACTGATGTGTAAGCAGGGTATTATTCAGTTTCCATGTAGTTGATTTTTTTTTCCTTGCTCTTTCTATTGTTAATTTCTACCTTGATATCACTGTGGTCAGAGAAGATACTTTGAACTATCTCAACGTTTTGAATCTTGTGGAGGATTGCTCTGTGGCCTAAGATGTGATCTATTCTGGAGAACTTTCTATGTGCATTGGAAAATAATGTGTTCTTTGCAGTGGTTGGATGGAGTGTTCCATACATGTCTATGAGGTCAAGTTGGCTGATTGTGCCCTTTAGGTCTTCTGTATCTTTGCTGAGTTTCTTCTTAGTTGTTCTATCCTTTACTGAGAGTGGTGTGTTGAAGTATCCACTATTATTGTGGAACTGTCAATTTCTCTTTTCAGTGTTGTTGGAGTTTGTTTTATGTATTTTGGAGCCCTGTCATTGGGTGCATAGATGTTTATTATGGTTATGGCTTCATGATGGATCCTCCCCTTAATCATTATATAGTGTCCTTCTTTGTCTTTTATGGTAGATTTTGTTTTAAAGTCTATTTTAGCTGAGATTAGAATTGCCACTCCTCTTTTTTCGTAGTTGTTAGCTTGATACATTTTTTTCCAACCTTTGACTTTTAATAAATTCACATCTTTGTTTCTAAGGTGTGTCTCTTATAGACAGCATATTGATGGATCCTGTTTTCTTATCCATTCTGTCACTCTCCATCTCTTTATGGGTGCATGGAGTCCTTTTACATTCAGTGTAATTATTGATAGAAGTGATTTTGTTGCTGTCGTTTTGTAGTGCTTTCTTTTAGTGGTGCTGATGTTTTCTTTGTTCTTCTTACCGTCTTGTGCTGAGTTACTTCTGTTTGTCCATTTTTTTTTCATTTCTTTTTTTTTTGTAGGTTTTGTTTTTGCCGAGACTATATGTTTTTCGTCTTTATTTTTATGAGTTGTTTGTTAACTTTCTTTGTGGTTACTAGGAATTTTACTCTTATCTTTCTAAGTTTGAAGCAGTCTATCATTACTTGGTATCGCCTTGCCTTCCTTTCCATTAGAAGGTTCTATACCTATGCTGTTTATTCCCTCTTATTGTTTTGATGCTGTTGTCATTTATTGATTAGCTGCTCTGATTCCCTGTTGTATTTCTTTTGGTTTTGGATGGTCCTGGAGAGTTCATTTCCTAGATTGGTATCTGGTTGGTATGATCCTGCGTCCTAGGTTCTGCCTGTGAGCTGAAGCTGTTTGTTCTCTGATCGAAGAACTCCCTTTAATAATTCGTGTAAGTTTGGTTTGACTTTTACATATTCCCTTAATTTCTGTTTATCTGGAAATGACATAATTTCACCATCGAATCTGAATGAGAGTTTTGCAGGAGATATTATTCTTGGCTGACAATTTTTTTCTTTCAAGATTTTATATATACCATCCCATTGCCTTCTTGCCTGCATGGTTTCTGCCGAATAATCTGAGTTGAGTTTTATCGTTTCTCCTCTGTATGTGACTTCTTGTTTTTCGCAAGCTGCTCTCATGATTCTTTGTTTGTGTTTTGTTTTGGCAAGTGTGAATATGATATGCTTTGGTGATTTTCTTTTGGGGTCTCTTCTATATGGGGTTTGTTGAGTTCTTGGATGGCCAGATTTTCATCTTTCATGTTATTGGGAAGTTTTCTGTCAGAAGTTCCTCAGTGATCCTCTCTGTGTTTTCTGTTTTCTCCCCCTGTTCTGGAATTCCAATCACTCATAAATTTTTGCTTTTAATTGTGTCCCACATAACTCTCAGGGTCTCTTCATTTTTCTTTGTTCTTTTTTCTGAGTATACCTGAAACAGAATTGTATCCAAGTGTTTGTCTTCTGTTCCACTGATCCTGTCTTTCATCATTTCAAATCTGCTTCTCAGCCCTTCTATGATGTCATCCATTTCTGAAATCTTGTTTATCTTTTGGATTTCTAATTGTTTTTGTATAATTTATAGTTGTGTATTTATTTTGGTATTTTGTTCCTGCATCATCTTCCCGAATTCTTCCAATTTTTTGTCTGTATTTTCCATGAATTTGTCTATTTTTTCCTCATGTTTATCAGCTTTTTGTCTCAGTTCTTGGAGAATTCCGAGTATTAGAGATTTGAATTCCCTATCAGGTACTTCTAGTGCATTTTCTTTCACAGGAGAGTCATCTGGTGTTTTATTTTGGACACCTACTTGAACCATCCTGTCTTGTTTTTGTAAATGTTTTGGTATTGTCTGCTGTTTTCAGGGCATTCAGTACTTATTTTTCTAGTTTATTGATTGTAGATTTGTTTGTTTCATCCCTTTTTTAAAAAAAAAATTTGACTATGTCTGAGCAGGCAGACTGTGTGTTCTTTGTTGTTTTCTCATCTGTGCACTCAATAGTTTTTGCCTCCTTCTCCCACTGGCAGGGTCAGTCACTCAGATATGGTACAGCAGGGCAGGTCTAGCTGAAGAGGAGTTACTGGGATGGGTTGTTTGTGGCACTTACTACAGCCACCAGGGTGGGTCGGTAATCAGTGCAGGGCAGGTTCCAGTAGGCCGTGCATGTACCGCTTGGTGGTGTGATGTCAAGCACATGGTGCAGGTAGGCAGGATGCAGTGAGCAGATTGTTATGTGTGGAGCTAAGATGGATATGGTAGTGGGGAGAGAGGAACAGGAGCCAAAAACATACAAACAAAAAAGAATGCTAGGGGATCTTGCCGTTGTAATGGAGAGATGAGAGACTATGAAATGTAGAAAAACAGAAAGGTGAAGAGGAAGAAAAGAAAAGAATGAATAAATAAGAATCAGAAAGTTTAAAGAACCAGAAAGTTTCCAGGGATCCCACCGATGCAGCTATGAGGTCTGGGGAAGTTGCTCTCAGGTGTCACAGTACAGCCTGGCTAGAAGGCGTAGAGGTATACAATGCCTGGTATTCAGGGGTCAGAAAGAGAAGGAGGATATAGAGAGATGAGAAACTGAGCAATGAAGAAAGACAAAAAGGGAAAAAGTGGGAAAAGAAAGCAAAACAAATTAAAAAAAAAGAACAAGAATGCCCCCCCCCCAAAAAAAACAGAAAAAGTGAAACCAACAAAAATAAATGTTCTCAGGGATCCCTCTGTACGTCTGTGGAAGCTGAAGGGGAGTTCCTTGTCACACAGCTCCGCCTTGCCAGAAAAGGCTCCCAACTCAAGGATAGGAAAAGAAAACAAAGAAACAATTCAAAACATACAAATGAACAAAAGCCCTGGGATCCCACCAGCGCAGTAGCCCAGACTGGGAATCAGCTCCAAACTAGAATTGAGCTCTGCAGCCCCTCAGGAAGAAGCAAAAATGGCGCACGAAGCTAGGCACTCAAGCGAAAGGAGGCAGAGGTGACGAGATGCAAGCACGAAATCCAAAGAAGCCGAAAAATAAAAATAAAAAAAGCAACAGCAGCAGCCAAGAAATGGCACTCAGAGAGCTAGCTAGTGTGGGCTGGTGTTTCTGGACAAGAGACTGTTTCCATGGGAAGCAGAAGAGGCTGAGTGTGGGTGAAGAAAGGTATACAGTGGGAAAGCGTATATCTCAAATTGCTGGCACTCTGGAGTCCCTCAGGAAGAAGAAAAGATGGTGCACGGAGCTAGGCACTTGAGTGAAATGAGGCGGAGGTGGCGAGAGGCAAGTGAGAAATCAAAAGAAGCAGAAAAATAAAAAAGCAACACTAGCAGCCCACAAATGGCATCCGGAGAGCCACACGCTTGGGTGTGTGGAATCCCAGCAGCTGGCGCTTCTGGGTCAAGAGACCATGGCCACGGGAAACAGAGGAGGCCAAGCCGGGTCAAAGAGTGGTGGGGTTGGGAAAGCGCACACAACAAATTACTGGTTGTTTTGTCTCCCGCTGGATGCTCCGTGAGGCTGCTTTCTAGTACCCCTGTTTGCTGGTCTCCGATAGGAGTCCAAGATGGTGGATCCACGCTGCGTTAGCTGGTAGGGGACCTCTGCATGAATCTATCCTCGCTCTCCGTTCTCTGTCAGTTTTCTCACTCCATTTGGTGCTTAGCTGAGTTGTTTATCTCTTCATTTGATGTTTTAGGGTTTCCGGATTATTGTATTCTCTGTTTGGCTTAGTTGTTCAGATCTTTGCTGTGGAGGGACGGCGTGGTGCTTCTGCCTAGAGCGCCATTTTGCCGGGACTCTCCAAAGTCGTGGTTTATTTTTTAATCACTGCAAATGATAAAGAATGATTAAGGCATAATATTTTGTCTCAAGATATTTAAAATGTATTGAGAACCCCAAAGAGTTTTGTTTATCTTAGTTATAGTTATCAATATTATTACCAGAAAATAAAATTTTGAAACTTAAAAGATTTATTTACTTCATTTACAAATACTAAACATATGTATATTATTGCATACAGTTACTATTTTCATAAAATATAAATATATTTTCCAAAACAAGAACAGTTTGTTGAAGAGAGTGTCATTGACTTACATTTTTGTAAATCTCTTTCATGTCTGGCCTAATAAAAGATAAATATACTCTCAGATCTGCATTTGCATTCAGTCGTTGCAAACTGTTTTGGTTTTAGTGTATGAAGAAAATCAGCTCCACACAAATATGTAGTGGTAAAAGGAAGTACTTTAGCAGCCGTTTCGGATCATGGTGTATAGTCTTCTTTGACACTACACCAGAACACAGAAAGTACCACTTTCTTAAGGTTAGCTGCAGAGGATAATCTGAAAACATTTCAAAGATCTTTTTGAACTTGGTTACACTAAAATTTATTGATCTAGCCTCCATTTTGAATACATCTTTTACTCATGCATGATTTTATAACAACGATGATTTGTTCCTTTCCTAAATATAGACTCATTTGGTTATGCTGATTTCTCCAATGTTGACACATATTATTATACAATATAAAAAAATTCACAATCATTAACAGGATCAACAGTTTTATCTGAGAAATCTTTAAGTATTGTGGCACTGTCATACACATGGTGGTCAATACAAGTTTCCCAAAACTTAATTTTCATTTGAAAGCTTGAAATTTATTATTGGTAAAAGTAGTGTCAATTTTATTCTTTGAAGAGACAAGCTCACTCCATTTTCATCAAAATGCCTTCCAAATACACAGCCTAAATAACCATAGCTTGCCTCTCAGTTATTGTTTCAGGAAAGACTGGTGTTCTTGGAAACAGCAGCAGACCTACTTTGAAATTCACTCACACAGAGCTCTTCTCTGAGGCCATCACTGTATTTCAATATTCAGCAGATGTGCTTTATGTATCCCTCTTATTCTAGTCACACAAAATATTAAAAGGATATGGACTCATGAGTCAAGATTAATTAAAAAATAATAACTTGTACTTTCCATCAAGAATATTCTTAAATAAAACCAGCATTTTTTTTTTTTTTTTTTGCAAATGCATTGTTGTTAGCTTTTGTCTAGTCAGCCTCTGACTCACAGCAATCCCCTGCTCAACAGAATACAATGCTGCCTGTCTTGTGACTTTTCCAGGATCAACTGGGGATCAGAGACCACTGTCATCCATAGGGTTTTTGTTTGTCTGATTTTCAGAAGTAGATTTCCAGGCCTTTCTTTCTAATCCATTTTAGCCTGGAAGCTTCATTGAAACCTGTTCAGCATCAGAGCAACATGCAAGCCTCCACTGATGGACAGGTGGTGGCTGTGCATAATGGTGGGGAATTGAATCCAGATCTCAGGCATGGAGGGCGAGAATTCTACCACTTAACCACCAATGGCTCACTGCATGCGCATGGAGGTGAAAAGTATAGTAACAGCTAGTACAGTTTAGTAACTGCCTGGATTTGTCCTAAAATGCCAGCAGGCTTACTCTCTATTGTTTTTGCACCATTAATGACAAGGTCCACATACTGATAATCAACATTCTTGCTTTATTTTGAAAATAATTTTGACCTTGCAGATTCCCTAAAAGTGCCTTGGCAAGAATCTCTGAACTACACTTTCAGGGACACGAATTTATTTAAAAAAAAGGAGCCCTGGTGGTGCAATGGATAAGCACTCAGCAGCTACCCGAACGTTTGGTTGTTTGAACCCACCAGCCATTCTGCAGGGGAAAAAACCTGACAATCTGCTCCTGTAAAGATTATTGTTGCTGTTGTTAGATGCTGTTGAGTCGGTTCCAGCTCACAGTGACCTTAGTACAACAAAACAAAACACTGCCTGGTCCTGTGCCATCCTCACAATCATTGCTATGCTTGAGACCATCACTGAAGCCACTGTGTCAATCAATCTCATTGAGTCTCTTCATTTCAATAACTGACCCTCTACTTTACCAAGCATGATGTTCTTCTCCATGGACTGGTCCCACTGGATAACATGTCCAAAGTAAGTGATACAAAGTCTCACCATCTTTGTTTCTAAACAGCATTCTAGCTGTATTTCTTCCAAGACAGATTCGTTCATGTTCTTCTGGCAGTCCATGATATATTCAGTATTCTTCACCAACACCATAATACAAAGGCATCAATTCTTCTTAGGTCTTCCTTATTCATTGTCCAGCTTTTGCATGTATATAAGGCAATTGAAAATATCACTGTTTGGGTCAGTCACGCCTTAGTACTCAAAGTGACATCTTTTCTTTTTAACACTTTTAAGAGGGCTTTTGCAGTAGATTTGCCCAATACAACATATAGTTTGATTTTTATTTATTTATTTTATTTTTTCCCACACAAAAATTTATACAGACATTGTTATGTGACTCTAATTGCTCTCCTTATACTGTGACAACACACTCCTCCTTTCCACCCCTGATTCCCCATGTCCATTCTGCCAGCTCCTAACCCTCTCTGCCTTCCTATCTTACCTCCAGACATAAGCTGCCTGTTTAGTCTCTTGTATCTACTTGAGCTAAGAGGCACACTCCTCACGAGTATCACTTTATGTCCCACAGTCCAGTACAATCCCTGTCTGAAGAGTTGGCCTCGGAAAATATTTTAGTTCTGGGCTGATAGAGAATCTGGGGGCCGTGCTTTCCGGGGTTCCTCCAGTCTCAGGCAGACCATTCAGTCTAGTCCTTTTGACTAGAACTTGAGTTCTGCACCCCACCTTTCTCCTGCTCCATCTTGAGACTCTCTGTTGTGTTCCCTGTCAGGGCCGTCATTGGTGATAGTTGGGAACCTTCTGGATCTTCTGGTCTCAGGACAATGAAGTCTCTGGTTTATGTGGTACTTTGTATCTCTTGGGCTAATACTTTCCTTGTGTCTTTGGTGTTCTTCATTCTCCTTTACTACAGGTGGTTGGGACCAATTGATGCATCTTAGATGGCCACTTGCAAGCTTTCAAGACCCCAGACACCACTCACCAAAATAGGATGCAGAACATTTTCTTAAAAAGCTTTGTTATGCCAATTGACCTAGATAGGTCACCTGAAAGCATGGTCCCCAGACCCCTGCCCCAGTTAGTCTGTCCCTCAAAGTGTTTGATTGTATTCAGGAAACTTCTTAGCTTTGATTTAGTCCACTTGTGCCGACTTCCCCTGTAGCGTGTGCTGTCTTTCCCTTCACCTACGAATATTCTTTTCTACTATCTAATTAATAAATAACCCTCACACTCCCTCACCACCCTAGTAACCATCAGAGAATGTTTTCTTATGTTTAAGCCTTTTCTTAAGTTCTTATAATAGTGGTCTTACACAATATTTGTCCTTTTGAGACTAACTAAATTCACTCAGCATAATGACCTCCAGCTTTCTCCATGTTATAAGATGTTTCACGGCTTCATCGTCGTTCTTTATTGTTGTGCAGTATTCCATCCTATGGATATACCATAATCTGTTTATCCATTCGTTCATTGATGGGCACATAGTTTGTTTCCATCTTTTTGCTATTGTGAACAGTGCTGCCATAAACATGGGTGTACATATATCTATTCGTGTAATGACTCTTATTTCTCTAGGATATATTCCAAGGATCAGGATAATTGATCATATGGTACTTCTATTTCCAGCTTTTTAAGGAAGCGTCAAATCAATTTCCAAAGTGGTTGTACCATTTTACATTCCCACCTACAGTGTATATGTGTTCCAGTCTCTCCACAACCTCTCCAGCATTTATTATTTTGTGTTTTTTGGATTAGTGCTAGCCTTGTTGGGGTGAGATGATATCTCATTGTAGTTTTGATCTGCATTTCTCTGATGGCTAATGATCATGAGCATTTCTTCATGTGTCTGTTAGCTGCCTGAATATCTTATTTGGTGAAGTGCCTTTTCATATCCTTTGCCCATTTTTTATTTGGGTTATTTGTCTTTTTGTTGTAGAGGTTTTGCAGTATCTTGTAGATTTTATACATTAGACGCTGATCAGATTTATCGTAGCCAAAAATTTTTTCCCAGTCTGTAGGTTGTCTTTTGACTCTTTCTGTGAACTCTTTTGATGAGCAACAGTGTTTGATTTATAGGAGCGCCCATTTATCTAGTCTCTCTTCTGGTGCTTGTGCATTGTTACTTATGGTTCGTATTGTGTTTATGTCATGTATTAGGGCTCCTAGAGCCGTCCCTATTTTTTCTTCCATGATCTTTACCATTCTCGATTTTATATTTAAGTCTTTGATCCATTTTGAGTTGGTTTTTGTACATGGTGTGAGGTATGGGTCTTGTTTCAGTTTTTTGCATATAGATATCCAGTTATGCCAGCACCATTTGTTAAAGAGACTATCTTTTCCACAATCAATGGACTCTGGGCCTTTGGCAAATATTAGCTGCTTATATGTGGATGAGCTTATATCTGGATTCTCAACTCTGTTCCATTGGTCTATGTATCTGTTGTTGTACCAGTACCAGGCTATCTTGGCTTCTGTGGCAGTAGAATAGGACCTAAAATCAGGTAGTGTAAGGCCTCTCACTTTGTTCTTCTTCTTGAGTAATGTTTTATTTATTTGGGGCCTCTTCCCTTTCCATATGAAGTTGGTGATTTGTTTCTCCATCTCATTAAAACTTGCTGGTGGAATTTGGATCGGGATTGCATTATATCTGTAGATTGCTTTGGGAAGAATTGACATTTTCACTATGTTGAGGCTACCTATCCATGAGCAAAGTGTATTTTTCCACTTATGCAGGTCTCTTTTAGTTTCTTACAGTAGTGTCTTGTAGTTTTCTCTGTAAAGATCTTTTGCATCTCTGGTTAGATTTATTCTGAAGTATTTTATCTTCTTGGGGGCTATTGTAAATGGTATTGATTTGGTGATTTCCTCTTCCAATTGATTTTTGTATGTTTACCTTGTGTCCTGATACTTTGCTGAAATCTTCTATTCCAGTAGTTTTCTTGTGGATACTTTGGGATTTTCTGTGTATAAGATCATATCGTCTGCAAATAGAGATACTTTGATTTCTTCCCTACCAATCTGGATGCTCTTTATTTCTTTTTCTAGCCTAATTGCTCTGGCTAGGACCTCCAGCACAATGTTGAATAAGAGTGCTGATAAAGGGCATCCTTGACTGGTTCACGTTCTCAAGTGGAATGTTTTCAAAGTGTCTCCATTTAGGATAATGTTGGTTGTTGGTTTTGTATAAATGCCCTTAATTATATTTAGGAATTTCCCTTCTATTCCTATTTTGTTGAGAATTTTTATCACGATTAGGCATTGGACTTTGTCAAATGCCTTTTCTGCATCGATTGATAAGATCATGTGGTTCTTGTCTTTTATTTATATGATGGATTAAATCAATTGTTTTTCTAATGTTGAACCATCCCTGCGTAGCTGGTATAAATCCCACTTGATTATGGTGAATTATTTTCTGTCATATTGTGCTGCATTCTATTTGCTATAATTTTTTTGATGACTTTTGCATCAATGTTCATGAGGGATATTGGTCTGTAATTTTCTTTTTTTTGTGGTGCCTTTACCTTGTTCTGGTATCAGTGTTATGCTGGCTTCATAGAATGAGCTTGGGAGTGTTCCATCATTTTCTATGCTCTGAAGTACCTTTAGTAGTAGTGGTGCTATCTCTTCTCTGAAAGTTTGCTAGAATTCTCCAGTGAAGCCATCAGGCCAGGGTTTTTTTTTTTTTTTTTTTTTTTTTTGAGACTTTTTAAAACTATCCTTACAATCTCTTCTTTTGTTATGGGTTTATTTAGTTCTTCTACCTCTGTTTGTGTAAGTTTAGGTAGGTAGTGAGTTCCTAGAAATTTGTCCGTTTCCTCTAGGTTTTCAAATTGGTTAGAGTACAATTTTTCATAGTAATCTGCTATGATTCTTTTAATTTTAGTTGTGTCTGCTGTGATACAGCCCATATCATTTCTTATACGGGTTATCTGCCTCCTATCCTTTTTTTCTTTTGTCTGTTTGGCCAATGGTTTATCGACTTCATTATCTTTTCAAAGAACCAGATTTTGGTCTTGTTAATTCTTTGAATTGTTTTTCTCTTCTTTATTTCATTTAATTCTGTCCTAATTCTTATTATTTCCTTTTTTTTGTGCCTGAGGGCTTCTCTTGCTGCTCTCTTTCTACTTGTTCCAGTTGCAGGGTTAATGTTTTTATTATGGCCTTTTATTCTTTTTGGATGCATGCATTTATTGCTATAAACTGACTTCTGAGCACTGCTTTTGCTGTGTCCCAAAGGTTCTGGTAGGATGTTTTCATTCTCATTTGAGTCTATGAATTTCTTTATTCCATCCTTAATTTCTTCTATAACCCAGTAGTTTTTGAGCAAGGTTTTGTTCACTTTCCATGTGTTTGATTTTTTTTTTTTCCTTGCTTTTTCTGTTGTTGAATTATACTTCTATGGCTTTATGGTCAGAAAAGATGTTTTGTAATATTTTGATGCTTTGGATTTTGTTAAGGCTTGCTTTATGGCCTAATATGTGGTCTATTCTGGCGAATGTTTCCAAGTACTTTGGAAAAGAAAGTATACTTGGCTGGTGTTGGGTGGAGTATTCAGTATATGTCTATGAGATCCATTTGGTTGATTATAGCATTTAGCTCTTCCATGTCTTTGTTGAGCTTCTTTCTGGATGTTCTGTCCATCACTGAAAGTGGTGTGTTGAAGTCTCCTACTACTATTGTGGAGCTATCTATCTCTCTTTTCAGTGCTGTTAGAGTTTGTTTTATGTAGTTCGGAGCCCTGTCATTGGGTGCATAAATATTTGTTATAGTTATGTCCTCCTGGTGTATTGACCCTTTAATCGTTGCATAGTGTCCTTACTTATCCTTTGTGGTGGATTTTACTTTAAAGTCTATTTTGTCAGAGATTAATACTGCCACTCCTGCTCTTTTTTGAGTGTTGTTTGCTTGATACATTTTTTTCCATCCTTTGAGTTTTAGTTTATTTGTGTCTTTAAGTCTAAGGTTTGTCTCTGGTAGGCAGCATATAGATGGATGGTGTTTTTTTATCCAATCTGCCACTCTCTATCTCTTATTGGTGCATATAGTCCATTTACATTCAGAATAATTATTGATAGGTATGTGTTTAGTGCTGTCATTTTGATGTCTTTTTTTGTGTGTTGTTCACAGTTTCTTTGTTCCTCTTAATTTTCTGTGCTGAGTTGTTTTTATTTATGTATTTTCTTTTCATCTTTTGCTTTGTTGTTGATTTTACGTTTGCTGAGTCTTTATAGTTTTCTAGTTTTTTTTTTTTTATTTTGACTTATAGTATTGTTAGTTTCCCTTGTGGTTACCTTAGTAGTTACTCTTATTTTTCTAAGTTTATATCAGTCTTTTATTTCTTTATATCACCTTGACTTTTTCTCCATATGAAAAATCTATGTCTACATTTTTAAGTCCTTCTTTTTTGTTTTAATGTTGTCATCTTTTATATATTGACTTCTGTTTCCTTATTTTCAGTGTTTTATCTTTGATTTACTTTTGTGGCTTCCCTATCTGGGTTGATATCTGGTTGCTCTGTCCTGTGTTCTAGTCTTGGATAGTTATCTGATGTTACTGATTTTCTAATCGGAGGACTCCCTTTAGTATTTCCTATAATATTCGTTTGGCTTTTGCAAATTCCCTAAACTTCTGTTTATCTGGAAATGCCCTAATTTCACCAACATATTTGAGAGACAGTTTTGCTGGATATATAATTCTTGGCTGGTAGTATATTTCCTTTAAGGCTTTATATATGTCTTCCCATTGCCTTCTTGCCTGCATGGTTTCTACTGAGTAGTCCGAGCATATTCTTATTGACTCCCCTTTGCGGACGACTTTTCTTTTATCCCTAGCCACTCTTAAAATCCTCTTTACCTTTGGTTTTGGCAAGTTTAATTATAATATGTCTTGGTGACCTTCTTTTGGGATCTAACTTTTGTGGGGTTCAATGAGCATCTTGTCATCTTTCATGATATCAGGGAAGTTTTCTGCCAACAAATCTTCAACAATGCTCTCTGTATTTTCTGTTATCCCTCCTTGTTCTGGTATTCTTATCACCCGTAGGTTATTCCTCCTGATAGAATCCCACATAATTCTTAGAGTGTCTTCATATTTTTTTTTTAATTCTTTTATCTGATTTTTCCTCAGATAATTTGGTGTCCAGTGCTTTATCTTCAGTTTCACTAATTCTGACTTTCTTTGCCTCAGTTCTGATCCTATGACTTTCTATTGAGTTGTCTAATTCTGGAATTTTACTGTTAATCTTCTGCATTTCTGATTGCTGTCTCTTATGCATTCTTGCAGCCTGTTAAATTTGTCATTATGCTCTTCTCTAGTCTTTTTAGTTTGCTCTATTGCATGTTCTGCATTTTGCTTAATTTCCTTCCTAGTTTCTTGCAGAGTTCTATATATTAATCTTTTGTATTCTGCCTCTGGTAATTCCACAAAATTTTCCTCCCCTGGAAAATTTCTAGATTATTTTGGGAGCTTGCTGAAGCCATCATGGATTGCCTCTTTATGTGATTTGACATTGACTATTGTCTCTGAGCCATCAGTAAGTTATTATATTTATTTATTTTATGTTTGCTTACTGTGTCTTAGCTTCTTGTTTTGTTTTGATATGCCCAAATAGGCTGCTCGTATGAGCTAGTTTGATTATTGGCAACTTTGAAGCTCTAGTGTCCTGTCACTGGGTGGTTACATCTGTTACTAGGTATGTGAGCTCAGGAGTCCACCCACTCCTACTATATGGATTCAGCTCAGGTGCCCAGGTAGATAGCCACCAAGTGTGTGGTGTAGGTTCTCACTTACAGTCCTAGATAGGCATGGGTGATTGGTGTAGGCACAGGCTTCTGGCTGCAACAGGGGTACATGCTCTGAGCACAGCAAGGGGCTGACAGCCAACCCTGAGTGTCCAGGTGGAAGGCATTACCTGTTCCCTAGAGCATGTAGGCGTGCGGGTTTTGCAGCCAGACTATGAGCATCTAACGCTGTTGGCTGTAAGGACTGGGGGGGCATCTCTTACTCATGGGCCCCTATCACAGGTGGCTAGGTGATGTGGATGGAGCCACCATTCCTCAGGCCTCTGATGTGGGTAGTTGAAGACCCTGCTTAATGGAAAGAGCAGTGTCAAAAGTCAAGGACTGCCACTTCACAGCTGAAACAGTTAAAGTTAGAGTTCTAGTATATACCTTGTTGTTCTGCAATAATGAGGGCCTACACTGTTGAAATGGGTCCACACAAGTCTATGCAAGGGAAAGGCACTCAAAGTCCATGGATCCCTTATGCCTGTGCCTAGGCAAAGGAGCTGTGCTTATCCTTGGTTCCTGGCTTAGGGGAGCCAATGGTTTATTTTTTCCCCTCTTTGTTAATTTGTTCACTCTCCAAGGCAGGGCAAATGGCTCCGAGCATGTGACGGATCCTTCTTCCTGTCCAGGGGACTTGGCAATTGGTGATGCTGGTTCAGGACCCAGTGCAGAGCAGGGAGCAGGGAGGTAAATGGGAGAGAGGTTTTTCCTTAAGGGGGATGTTTTTGATCCACGCAGTAAGCTGTATGCAATTATCTTTCGCTGATGAGGGCTGCTTCTCACTGGTTCTGGGTGGCCATGTAGACTCTCTGGCACTGGGTCTCTCTTGGTGTGGAGAACATGCCTTCTGAGGATTGCCACTTGCCTGCCTCACTGCTCACCCATGAGCTGCTCAGGCCTGAAGGGCTCATGCTTTCACCAGGTCAGGTCTGGCAACTCCTTGCTGCTTCTGTTCTGTCTCTCCCTCCACCTGCCACTCTGTGCGGTTCCTCAACTCTCCCTTTGAAGTTCATGGCTCCCAGATTGCCATATATTATCAAACCACTTGTTTTATCGGGTCTTTGATGTAAGAGGGGCCACCAGAAGTGTCTGACTACTCCACCAGCTTGACCCAGCCACCCATAGTTTGATTTTTTGACTGCTGCTTCCATGGGAGTTGAATGTGGATCCAAGTAAAAGGAAATCCTTGACAACTTCAATCTTTTCTCTGTTTATCATAATGTTGCTTACTGGTCCAGTTGTGAGGATATTTGTTTTCTTTATATTGAGGTGTAATCCATACTGAAGCCTATAGTCTTTGAATCTTCATCAGTAAGTGCTTCAAGTCCTCTTAGCTTTCAGCAAGCAAAGTTGTTTCATCTGCGTATCGCAGGTTGTTAATGAGTCCTCCTCCAATCCTGATGTCAAGTTCTTCTTCATATAGTCCAGCTTCTTGGATTATTTGTTTAGGTTAAAAAAAAAAAAGCTTCTTGCCATCTAGTCCGACTCATAGGAAACCTATAGGACAGAGTAGAACTGCCCCATGGGGTTTCCAAGGAGAGCCTGGTGGATTTGAATTGCCAAACTTTTGGTTTGCAGCCATAACTCTAAATCACTATGCCACCAGGCATACACACTGAGTAAGTATGGTGAAAGGATACAACCCTGACGGACACCTTTCCTGATTTTAAACCACACAGTATCCCTTGTTCTTGTCTGAAGGACCGCCTCTTGGTCTATGTATACGTTCCTCACGAACACTATTAAGCATTCTGGAATTCCCATTCTTCACAACGTTATCCATAAATTGTTATGATCCACACAGTAGAATGCCTTTGTATAGTCAATAAAACACAGGTAAACATATTTCTGGTATTCTCTGCTTTCAGCTAAGATTCATCTGATGTTAGCAATAATATCCCTCGTATCATGTCTGTTCTGAATCTAGCTTGAATTTCTGGCAGTTCCCTGTGAATGTACTGCTGCAAATGCTTTTGAATGATCTTCAGCAAAATTTTACTTTCCTGTGATATTAGTAATTTTGTTCAATAATTTCCGCATTCTGTTTGTCTAGATCAAAATATATGTGTAATATTTTGTAATCTGATTTTCACTTTAAAATATTGCCAACATCGTTCTAGGCAAGCAAGTTTCTCAGATATAGGAGGAGGCCAGGATAATAATTTTTGTATATTTCCAGTATATTCATTAAATTAGCAAATATTTGAACTAATTTATACATTTTATAATATTCATATTTTACCATTAGAGGTTTGTCCTAGATATATTCTTCTTTCATTTCTTCCCCCTCCATGCATATTTATTTGAAGAAATGATCAAGACATACAGCTTCTTCTAAATGGGAGAGTAGGGTCATATACCAAAAAAAAAAAAAAATTGCTATCGAGTTGATTTTGACTCATAACAACCCTTCAGGAAAGAATAGAACTGCCCCATAGGGTTTCCAAGGAGCGGCTGCTGGATTTGAACTGCTGATGTTTTGGTTAGCAGCCAAGCTCTTAACCACTAAGCCACTAGGGCTCCAGGATCACATAGGGCTCCTTTATTTTGGCCTACCAACGTTAGTCTCATCAACCTACTAGTTAATACAAATACGACTACATAAATAAAATTTTAATCAATATCATGAAGGTTTTAATATCTCTGAATATTTTTGTCTCCTTAATTTAAATCTACATATTGGAAATTTCTGGTCAAAAGATATGCACTGATTAAAGCTTTTAATATATATTTCCACACTATATCCCAGGTTATCTGTAACTGCATAAATCTACTTTGGTTATGTGTGAATGTGACCGTGTTTCATACCAACTGGATTTTATCTTCCTTTTTAGTTTTTGTCTAATCAATCTCATTATAATTCTATCCTGCAATGTTAAAGTATATCTTTTATTTGATTTCCCTGAGCAGAACTTCTAAATAAGAGGGACAAATTCCATGTTGCAAGTTTCAGGAAAGAAGAAAGGATGAAGGGAGTACATTTCAGACAGAAATAAGGCAAACTAAAGAATATTTCTTTCTAATATGTAATAGCTAACAAAATAAATTTCAGATGCGTGTGCATTTTTGTTTTTTAACTACTCCCAACTACTAATGAATATGTGTAGGTTATAGTGTTCTATAAAACTATAAGTGTCACTTTCATGATACTGCACCATTTATATTTGGCTCTTTTTTTCTGAACCCTCAATGGGCTGATCCTGGGTGTGCTTCCTCCTCTCCTATGCTCATGAGCATCCGTGGCACCCTTAATAGCTTTCTTTTTTTTAAAAAAAAAAAAGTATTTATTGTACTTTAGATGAAGGTTTACAGAGCAAACAAGTTTCTCATTAAACAGTACACATATTGTTTTCTGACATTGGTTGCAAACACTATGATGTGTCAACACTCTCCCCTTCTCAATCTTCGATTCCACATTACCAGCTTTCCTGTCCCCTCCTGCCTTCTAGTTCTTGCCCCTGGGCTGATGTGACCATTTAGTTTTGTTTTGTATTTTGGGCCTGTCTAATCATTGGCTGAACGGTGAACCTCAAGAGTGACTTCTTTACTGAGCTAGCTATAAGGGTGTCTGGGAGCCATACTATTGGGGCTTCTCTGGTCTCTTTCAGATTAGTAAGTCTGGTATTTTTTGTTTTTGTTTTTGTGAGTTAGAATTTTGTTCTACATTTTTTATGGCTCTGTCTGGGACTCTCTATTGTGATCCCTTCAGAGCAGTCAGTGGTGGTAGCCGGGCACCATCTAATTGTGCTAGACTCAGTCTTGTGGAAGCTGTGGTAGTTGGAGTAGTTGGACCAATCTTTCCCTTGTGTCTTTGGTTTTCTTCATTCTCCCTTGTTCCTGAAGGGGTGGGACCAGTGGAGTATCTTAGATGGCCACTCACAACCTTTTAAGACCCCAGATGCTACTCACCAAAGTAGAATGTAGAGCATTTTCTTTATAAACTATGTTACGACAATTAAGCTAGATGTTCCCTGAGACCATGGTCCCCACAGCCCTCAACACAGTAATTTGATCCCTCAGGGAGTTTGGATGTGTCTATGGAGCTTCCATGACCTTGCCTTCTACAAGTTGTGCTGGCTTCCCTATATTGTGTACGGTCTTAGCCTTCACCAAAGTTACCACTTATCTATTGTCTATTCAGTTTTCTTCCATCCCACACTTCCCCTCTCTAGTAACAGTCAAAGATTGTTTCTTTTTGTATATAAACCTTTTCATGGGTTTTTATACTAGTGGTTTCATATAATATTTGTCTTTTTGTGATTTACTTATTTCACTCAGCATAATTCCCTCCTGATTCATCCATGTTGTGAGATGCTTCAAAGATTCATCATTGTTATCATTTTGTAGTATTCCATTGTGTGTATGTACCATAGTTTGTTTATCCATTCATCTGTTGATGGACACCTAGTTTGTTTCCATCTTTTTCCTATTGTGGACAGTGCTGCAATGAACATGGGTGTGCATATGTCTATTCATGTGGTAGGTTTTATTTCTCTAGGATATATTCCTAGGAGTGAGATTGCTGGATCATATGGTATTTCTCATTTCTTAAGAAAGCACCATATTGTTTTCCAAAATGGTTGTACCATTTTGCATTTCCAACAGCAGTGCATAAAAGTTCCGATCTCCCTGAAGCCTCTCCAACATTTGTTATTTTCTGTTTTTTTTTTTTTTTTATTTGTGACAGTAATGTCTGTGTGAGATGTTATCTCATTGTAGTTTTGATTTGCATTTCTCTAATGGCTAGTGATGACATTTCCTCATGTATCTGTTAGGCACTTGAACGTCTTTTTTGGTGAAATGTCTGTTCATATCCTTTGTCTATCTTTAAACGGATTATTTGTCTTTTTGTTGTAGAGGTGTTGGATTTTCCTGTAGATTTTTGAAATTAGGCTTTTGTTGGGTTTGTCATAGCCAAAAATTTTTTTCCCAGTCTGTAGATTCTTTTTTACTCTTTTGGTGAAGGTTTTTGAAGAGCATGTGTTTAATTTTTAGAAGATTCCAGTTATCTAGCTTCTCTTCTGGTGTTTGTGTGTTGTTGGTTATAGTTTGTATCTTGTAAATGCCATGTATTAGGGTCTCTTGTGTTGATTCTATCTTTTATTCTATGACCTTTATAGTTTTTGGCTTTATATTTAGGTTTTTGATCCATTTTGAATTAGTCTTTGTATATGGAGTGAGGTATGGGTCCTGTTTCATTTTTTGCAGATGGACATCCAGTTTTGCCAGCCTGATTTGTTAAAGAGACTGTCTTCCCATTTGATGGACATTCGGCCTTTGTCGAAGATCTGATGACCATAGGTGGATGGAATTATGTCTGGGTTCTCATTCTGTTTCATTGGTCAATGTGTCTGTCATTGTACCAGTACCAGGCTGTTTTGACTACCATAGCTGTATAGTAGGTTCTGAGGTCAGGTAGTGTGAGTCCTCCTACTTTATTCTTTTTCAATAGTGTTTTAATTATCTGGAGCTTCTTCCTTTTCCATGTAAAGTTAATGATTAGTTTTTCCATCTATTTAAAGTACGTCGTTGATATTTGGACCAGGATTGCATTGTATTTGTAAATCGCTTTGGGTAGAATTGTCATTTTCACAGTGTTGAGTCTGCCTATCCATGAACATGGTACGTTTTTCCATTTATGTAGATCTCTTTTGGTTTCTTGAGGCAGTGTTTTGTAGTTTTATTTATATAGGTTTTCTACATCCCTGGTTAGATTTATTCCTGACTCTTTTAGAGGATATTATAAATGGTATTGTTTTCCTGATTTTCTTTTCATTATTCTCTTTATTGGTGTATAGGAATCCAACTGATTTTTGTATGTTTATCTTTTATCCTGCTACACTGCTGAATCTTTCTATTAGTTCCTGTAGTTTTTTTTTTTTTTTTGGTGGAGTCTTTTGGGTTTTCTATGTATAGTATCATATCATCTGCAAATAGGGACAGTTTTACTTCTTCCTTATGAGTTTGGATGCTCTTTATTTCTTTTTCTTGCCTTATTGCTCTAACTAGGACTTCCAGCACAATGTTAAATAGGAGTGGTGATAAAAGGCATCCTTGTCTTGTTCCTGTTCTCAAGGATAATGATTTCAGCCTCTCTCCATTAAGAATGATGTTGACTGTTGGTTTTGTATAGATGCCTTTTATTATGTTGAGGAATTTCCCTTCTATATCTACTTTATTGAGAGTTTTTATCAGAAATTTGTGTTGGACTTTGTCAAATGCCTTTTCTGTATTGATTGAGACAATCATGTGGGTCTTTTATTTTGTTTATGTGGTGAATTATGTTTATTGATTTTCTAATGTTGAACCATCTTTGCCTACCTGGTATGAATCCCAGTCAATCGTGGCATATTATTTTTTGGATAAGATGTTGAATTCTATTGGCTAGAATTTTGTTGAGAATTTTTGCATCTGTATTCATGAGAGATATTGGGCTATAATTTTCTCTTTTTGTGGTATCTTTGCCTGTTTTGGGTATCAGGATTATGCTGGCTTTGTAGAAGGAATTTAGAAGTATCCCTTCCATTTCTATGTTCTGAAATAGTTTGAGTAGTACTGGTGTAAACTCTTCTCTGAATGCTTGCTAGATTTCTCCAGTGAAGCCGTCAGGAAGAGGTCTTTTTGTTGTTGTTGTTGCTGGCAGTTTTTTTACTACCTTTTCAATCTCTTCTCTTGTTCTGGGTCTGTTCAGATTTTCAAACTCAGTTTGTGTTAGTTTGAGCAGGTAGTGTGTTTCTAGAAATGATTTCATTTCCTCTAGGTTTTCATATTTGTTTCATATTTGTTTCATAGTACTCTGTTATGATCCTTTTTATTTCAGTTGGGTCTGTTATAATCCCCCTTATTTCATTTCTTAATTGGGTTATTTACGTCTTCTCCAGTTTTTCTTTTGTCAATTTGGTCAATGGTTTGTCGATTTTGTTGATCTTTTCAAAGAACCAACTTTTGGTTTTGTTGTTTCTTTCTATTGTTTTTCTATTCTCTATTTCATTTATTTCTGCTCTTATCTTCATTATTTCCTTTCTTTTACTGGCTGTGGGCTTCTTTTGCTGTACTCTTTCTATTTGTTCAAGTTGTGTAGCTAATGTTTTGATTTTGTCTCTTTCTTCTTTCTTGATGTGTGCATCTATTGCTAAAAATTGACCTCAGAGGACTGTCTTTGCCAAAGCTTTGGTATGATGTGTTTTCATTCTTGTTTGATTCTAGGAACTTCTTGGTTCCATCTTTGATTTCTTCTATTACCCAGTGGTTTTTAAGAAGGCTGTTATTCAGTTTCCATGTAATTGATTTTTTTCCTTGCTCTTCCTGTTGTTAATTTCTATTTTGATGGTGTTGTGATCAAAGAAGATACTTTGCATTATTTCATTGTTTTGGATTTTGTTGAGGGTTGCTTTGTGGCCTAAGATGTGTTCTGTTGTGGAGAATGTTCCATGTACATTGGAAAAGAATGTGTACTTTGCAGCTGTTGGGTGGAGTGTTCTATATACGTCTATGCAGTCAAGTTGGTTGATTGTGGCCTTTTGATCTTCTGTATCTTTGTTGAGTTTCTTTCTAGTTGTTCTGTGCTTTACTGAGAGTGGTGTGTTGAAATTTCCTACTATTATTGTGAAACTGTCAATTTCTCTTTTCATTGCTGTTAGAGTTTATGTATTTTGGAGCCCTGTCATTGGGTGCAGAGATATTTATTACAGTTATGTCTTCATGGTGGATTGTCCTTTTAATCATTATATAATATCCTTCTTTGTCTTTTATGGTGGATTTTGTTTTAAGGTGTATTTTATCTGAGATAAAATTGTCACTTCTGCTCTTTTTTGGTAGCTGTTTGCTTGATATATATTTTTTCCAAACTTTGATTTTTTAATAGATTTACTTCTTTGTTTCTAAGGTATGTTTCTTGTAGACAGCATATTGATGAGTTCTGTATTTTTATCCGTTCTGTCTCTCTCTGTCTCTTTATGGGTGCATTGAGTCCATTTCCATTCAATGTGATTATTGATAAGTGTGAACTTATTGCTGTCATTTTTTGGTGATTTTTTTTTTTTAGTGGTACTGACATTTTCTTCATTCCTCTTATTCTTCTGTACTTAATTCTTTTTGTTTGTGGATTTTTTTTTCATTTATTTATTTTTGTAGCTTTTGTGTTCACTGAGACTTTATGTTTTTCTTTTTTATTTTGTTCCTGTATTATTTTCCTGATTTCTTCCATTGTTTTGCCCGTCTTTTCCATGATTTAGTCTGTATTTTCCATGTGTTTGTCTATTTTTTCCCTTATCTTTGCCTGCATTTTCCTTCACCTGTTGGAGAACCCTGAATATTAGGGTTCTGAATTCTCTATCAGGTAATTCCAGTGTTTTTTTGTTCAGCAGAATGTCATGTGCTGCTTTATTTTGGTCATTGTCTGAAGGCATCCTCTCCTGTTTTTTTTTTTTTTTTTTTTTTAATGTTTTGTTATTGCCTGCTGTCTCGGGGACAATCAGGAATTATTTTCTTCATTTATTGATTGTAGATTTGATTGGTTTGTCCTGCTTTTTTCTTTTATTTGGTTACGTCTGGGCAGGTGGGCTTGGTGGGTTTTGTTGCTTGCTCTCCCATTGACACAATACTTCTCACCACCTTGTCCAAGTCAGTAGGGCTGTTCACTCAGCTATGGTGCAGCAGGGTGGGTCCAGTGGGGGTGAAGTGGTAGGGATGGGTAGTTTGCAGTACGAACTGCAGGTGATGGGGTGGGGCTGGAGGGCAGTGCAGGTCAGGGTTCAGGGGACTGTGTTGGTACCACTTGGGGGTGTGGCACTTGGGCCATGGTGCAGATAAGGAAGAGGGAAAGGAGAGAATGTGATGTGCAGAGCTAAGCGGGTGGGTGAAAGAAGAGAAAGAACAGAGATAAGCAAAGGCAAAAAATAAAAAAGTAAAAAGAACAAAAGTAAATAAAATGGTAGTGCGGTAAGATTTGGTGGGTGGAGGGACTGGCCTGGCGAGGCCATGGGCTGGTGTCTTTCTAGCTGAGTGGTGTGACTTGGCCTGTGGAGAAGTAACATGGGTAGCACACAGGGCTAAGTGGGTAGGAGAAAAGAAAGGAAAGAGGGGAAAGAGAAGAAACCAACAATCAAACAAATAAAAAAATAAAAACAGCAATAAAAAAAAAATATGGTGGTGAGTCCACTGGCCATAGGGGGCAGGGTAGCATTGGTGGCAAGCTGATGCCTCTCTCACCAGGTGGCATGGCATGACCTGACAGGAAGGGGCAGACGCAGCAAAGGGCCAGGTATTCTGACTCCTGCTGGGGGCTCTGTGAAGTTGCCTTTCCATACTCCCGGTCCAGAGTTTTCTCATGGCTGTAGCCCAGGATGGTGAATTTGGCCACTTTAGCTGGTATGGGATCTCCACTCCATAGCTCTCCTCATTCTTTTTTCTCTGTCAGTTTCTTATTCCATTCGGTGCTTGAAAGAGTTCTTTATTTCTTCATTTGGTACTTAGGGTCCCAGGATTGACATTTATATCTGTTTTACTTAGTTTTTCAGGTCTTTGCTGTAGAGGGATGGCATGGTGCTTCTTTCTATAGCACCATATTGGCTCTGCCCCAAGAAGTGATTTTTTTTATTTTTTTTGTATACTCTCTAGATTCTTAAAATCTTTCTATGCTTAAACTATTTATAAGGCCCATATCTCAAAATCTAATAAAAAGAAAAGTGCTTTGTCTTTAAAAATGATTCAGTTGTTGTATAACTAGCAGAGAAACAGTCCCAACCTCTTGAAGGTGAGGATGAAGTTTACTATGGGCACTCCTAGGGATCCCACCTGAGGTAGGCAGAACTCTATGATAGTGCCCAAGACCCTTTCCCTGTGAAATACACGCACTGTGTAATCCCCAAAATTTGTAAATCTGATTGGATGATCCCTCCCTGAAGATGTTATTTTATATGGTAAAGCTGACTTTAAGAAAGGGAGTTTATCTTAATTTGACATGACCTAATCAGGTAAACTCTAAAACAGGATTGGTCTCTTCAAAAGTACTCTCCATTGCTGGCTTTGCATATGGAGTATCCATCTTGAATGAGGATACCAAAAAAAAACCAAAAAAACAAAGAACAAACCTGTTGCCATCCAGTCGATTCTGACTCATGGAAACCCTATAGGACAGAGTAGGACTGCCCCAGTTTCCAAGCAGTTGCTGGTGGATTTGAACTGCTGACATTTGGTTAGCTGCCTAGCTCTTAACCACTGTAAAGCATCCAAAGAAGCCTATGGAGGTAGCTCACTAGGTCCTCATCAGTTCTTTCTTGCAGTTCATCTTCCTCTGACTTTTGACTCCAGTGACTAAGAACATGTATTATATTTTTAGAGGAACTACCTTGTTCGAAGCACTGTCCTTCAAGTGTTCACAAGAGAATACTGAACTCTTACTGTAATATTTCTGCCATAGATATAAAAGTTCTCAAGCTCCTCTCTTAAATATATTCGGTCAGATAACATCCATGCATGAATGTGTGTGTGCATGCACACACATACACACGCTCACATCCCATCCATTTTATTTTTGTCAAAACCTATTTTTTAACCCTAAATGATATGACTCAGCTGATGACTTACTATATCTGTCAAGATTGGCCTCCCGAGGCAGACTGGAATTTGGCAGAGCAAGGAATCTGTCTGAGTCTATGAAAGATAAGATATCCAAAATAGCACCAACCATCTGGATATTTTGAAACTGGTCATACCCCTTAATTCAGTGCCTTTCAGATATGTGCTTCCTTGGATTAGCGGCAAATATTGATTTCATGTCTTGAAATTGGTTAAAATGTATGTGGTTTATTTAGGAATGCTTCCCTCTAAACTGCTGAAAAAGCACGGCAACCAACTACCAGAAAGTATAATCTTAATCACTAGGTAACATTTTATTGTTTTAATGCATTTTTAACTCTATCTCTGAGTCTCAAAAGCAATTACATATAACTTTTCTACTTTATACTTTATAAATGTCCCAGCATTTTCCACCCAGAGTAAACTTATGTCCATGCCCCTCCTCCCCAGACCAAACCCTTGTTGTGGCATGAAGTTCAGTGTTTCTTAGGCCATTGTGGAAATTAAATACACTAAGCTTCTAGTGTAAGGCACTGTGAGTTCTGCTTCCAAGACCACATGTCAACACTCACCAGGCCCTTTTGAGGTAGGCATGAATATTTTTTGCAGAGGAAGAAAGAGAGTATCAAAATGGTAAGTCACTTGTTCTAAAGCCTCCCTTATCCCCAATTATCCATGAGGTGTTCAATGGCTGTTTTTTTTTGTTTGTTTTTTTTTAAAGTAGATTGCCAAGCCTTTCTTCCAAGCCTCCTCTCGGTGGATATGAACTTCCAGCCTTTCGGTTAGCAGTCAAACATGTTACACATCTGCACCCCCAGGAACATTAAAAAAAAAAAGAAAAAGAAATGCCATCAAGTCAATTCCAACTCACAGCAACCCTATAGGACAGAGTAGAACTGGCCCCATAGAGTTTCCAAGGAGCAGCTGGTGGATTTGAACTGCCGACCTTTTGGTTAGTAGCCATAGCTCACCTTAGCTTTTAACCACTATGCCACCAGGGATCCTATTACCAGGATCATTACTAAATAGTAGTTATAATGAAGATAACTGACGTTGTTGTGACTTCAGTAAATTCAAGAATCTCTGTCTTCCTATGAGAAGAGAGAGACCACTGATAACCCCAGGGCTCTATTCATACAGATGATGCATGCAAATTGAGGACAGCACAACACCTCATAAGGATAAAGCCACCACCAGGATGATATCAAAGCACTCCCTTCTGAGATGAACTAAAATCTAGGAAGCAGTGAAATAATATTAGAAGAAAATCATGAGTTAATGTCAAGCACTGCTGAGGATTAAAACAAAAACAAAGGAGGGAGACGATGCAGTTGTTGTCATAAAGAGACCATGCTTTCTAGCTGATGAAACATAATTGGTGTACATAGAAGTACTGACAAGGTACCACTTGTGAAATTTGAATAAAAAATGCAGCAAACTCTGCAGGAAGGCAGGCAAGGTCAATACTCTTTCCTGGATGTGGTATTAGGCTTGAACAATATTTCTATTATTTAAACAATTTTTATTTGAGATGTATGATAAAATAGTCTGATATAATATCTTAAATTAGCAGAGAGAAATAAAATGCCCTTTTGTGCACCTTCAAACTTTTTGGAAGTCACTGAGTTTCATTTTAGTATGTATCAAGTCAATCTTATATTAATCACAAATTTGTCTCTTTTTTTAAGTTGCAATTATTAGAAAAAAGTAATTTTGCATTCATAAAAATGTGTCTTCTTACCTTTGGGGATCTTTGTTCTTTAGTTAATTAACTGTATGCAAATGAAAAATCAGTGAGCATATTTAAATGTAAGTTTTACATCCATTTTTCCTAGTCTTTTTAAGCAGCTCTAATGCTTTCATTGGTTTTGTGCCAAGAGCTCAAGAAATGGTTTATTTATGTTTCCATTTCTGCTGTGTACATAAGACTGAAAACAGTTTGTGCCATCATTAAAAAGTCATTTGAACAAATGACCATAGAAAACGTCACTATTTCCATGCACCGTGGTCTCCCTCTCTGAGTAAGCTTGAAGCCCTGGGCTTCACAGTTTCACAGAAGCTGAGATGCTGCATCCGAATCTGAGATGCTGTCAGCACCGTCCTCATCAGGAGTCACCACTAAGTAAGATTTCTGAGGCTTCCACCCTCTGATGCCGCTGGGCTTGACCAGTTTCTACGTCAGCTGGGCAGTTCTCAATAAAGTCAGTTACCTGCCGATGCCAATGTTGTGAGCACCAAGAGGGCGCAAGGAAAAGGGAGCGAGGACAAACATTTCCTGGACACTGGTCTGTGCCCATGCTGTGCAAAGTGTTTTACATATTTCATGTCATTAATCCCTCAGAACCCTGCAAAGTCGGTATCATTATACTCACTTCCAAGTGGCATGTATCACTTTCAAGTATGTTGAAAAAAACAGCCAAAAGTAAAACATCTAGAAAGCAAAAGAGTTAGTATTTAAATCTAGGTTTTCCTGAGTCCAAATTCCTTGAGGTTTTATGATTTATATTGTTTGTTTACTTTTTTTGTTTTTATGTTTAACTCCCTCCCTCTGTTCCCTCCCCAACACATACACACACACTCACAGAAGTTGTACTGAATTTCACCTTATATGTAATGCCCACAAATATCACTCCTGGGCTATGATAGGGGGACTTTACCAAGGGCTTTTATCCATTAAAACTTCCCCAGTGTTTCTCCATTGCTGTTTCTAAAATTTCCCCCATCCGAGATTCTTAAAGTATTGGGGACTTCACCATTCTCACTAACTAATTGTTCAGAAACGGTTGCTTTCCTTTGATTCGGTCCGTGCCTTGTTCTAATAACCATACAGTGTTAAGCAAGTAAAAGATATTATACATGAACCACCTGAACCAAATGTATATATTTTATTTTCAATAGCAAACCCATGCTGCTAAGCTGGGTCGCATTACATAAAACATTCTGGAACCCGTCTCACCTGGGATCTCAACAGGAGCTATGAAGTAGCTGCCAGCAGCTCGGTGCTCTTCGCTCCTGGGTTCCTTGTCTGCCCAGCCTCACCCTGCCCAGGTACGGCCCCTCCTTCCCAGTGAGGCTCTCCTGGCCCAGCTGTTAGAACTCTCATGGAAGAACAGAAGTAGAAACTCATGGAGGAAGAGCTGACATTTTTCCTTCTTCAGTCCATGATTCCACCCACCTGTAAAAGACGATAAGTAATAAGATCTTATGAAAACAAAATACACAATATGTCTCTCAATGCTCAGGGTATTTTCACTGGGTTTAAGTACTGCATCTTTTTTAGAATGCAAATTCCGTTGAATATTAAAATAGTGCCTGTCAGCACATCATAGGATGGATTAACATCTAGCTAATCCCCCAGGTAATGAAAAACAAGTAATCAATAAACTAATAAACATCATCTACATGTATGTAAGTGTTTAAAGTGCCTTGCACATGACAAGCTTTATATATTTTTAATAATATATCTACCTATTTACTTATGTACATATTACATATTGATTAGTCTAGCTTCTATCTACTTGTCTGTTTATCTATGTAGATAGAGAAAAGGAGAGAATCGATTTTATATGAGGTAGGTGTGAGTAATTCTTCAAACAAGAGGGTCTACAACCCATTGCCATCAAGTTGATTCTGACTCATAGTGACCCTATAGAACTGAGTAGAACTGCCCATACAGTTTTCAAGGAGCGGCTGGTGGATTTGAACTGCCAACCTTTGGGTTAGCAACCAAGCTCTTAAACATTCAGCCATCGGGGCTCCAGGAGGTCTACAGGGATATACAAATACAAATAAAATAGGCTCTTCAGGCACTTGTTATTGAGAAGTATATACACGAAAGGTTCAACAAATACTCAAAACAATATACAATAAGAAAGAAACTTGTGGTGCAGTTGGAAAGTGCTCTATATACTCAGCGGAGGGAGATACTGTAGACTGGGAAAATCAGGGAAGACTTGGTATATGGGCTTGCCAGATAACACTGAGAGATTACTACTATTTGCCAGCACTAGGTATCAGTATCGGTATTTTGAATGAATTATTTAATTTTCAGAACACTGCAAGGTGTATTTTATTTGTTGCCATTTTGCAGATGAAGAAACTAAGACCAAGGACGCACAGCTAGAATGAAGCAGAGCATGTGTTTTGGCTCCCTAACCTGTAATCTCAGTCAGATGATGCCTCTTCAAACAAGAACAAAGCCCACGGTTTCTGGAGGCAACGGCAAGCCTCAAGGTGTGGAACAAGGGAGAGGGGGAGAATATGATGCTTTATTGAAATAGATGGAAGTTGAGGGATGTTTTGAATTTTATATTATTTTCAAAAGAAAGGTAGAAGAGAGAAATAATGAAATCATCATAGACTGTAGCATGCAGTTCAAAATTGTTGAAGTGTTTTGTGCATAAATCATCTGCCAAATTACAAATCTGACCATGCCTTTCTCCTGCTTCCGCTGCTTCGGTGATTCACCAATGTCTAAAAGATACAGCCTTGACCCTCCCCCTGCACAACACACACACAGACACACACTTATACACACACAGACATAGGCATGTGCACAGACACACACGTACACAGACACACAGACACAGGCACACTACACATACGTACATACACATATACAGACACATGCATACACAGGCAGACACACACAGACACATGCATAACACAAGCATATGCACACCCACATACATACACACACACGTATATTCACATAGATACAAACATACATGAATACACAGACACACATAGATCCACATGCAGACCCACACACAGACAGACTCAAACACACGCATACACACCCCAAACACTGCTGCCCATTCTCTGGCCCTCTGCTACCTCATTTCTTTCCATTTCTGCCATATGCTTGATTCTTCAACAACTCTATAAAGCTTAAACTTATTTTTACCTTGGATTTCTTTGCACATATCTTGATATTTTTCACTTTCATATCTTTGCCCATATTTCCCCCTTTCTCTCTCTCCATATATGTATATATATATAGATAGATAGATATAGATATAGATAGATAGATAGATATTTGGGAGGTTATAAAAATAATTCCTACTCATTCTTGAAGACTGCAGTTGAGAGTCCTTTCATCCCCAGGTTAATTTAAATGCCGCCCTTTTGGCTCTTGGAGCACAGCTCTATCCTGACATCTTCATGGTGCCCTATAATGACCGATTATGTGTAGACCCCAACTTATAACAGAGTTCCATTCTGACAATGCTGACGTAAGTCAGTTCTGAGGTAAGTTGAATATCTCATTTTTTAAAAAAACTTTCGTTATTATTGCCTTTTATTATCAGTGTCTCTATAAATCTGTCAGTGTTTTGAACAGTAAATCATGTGGTAGGCAGCTCCTGTCATGGCTCCCAATGGCCCCCTCTGCTGGTGGTCATACCCTTGTGTAGTCCCCTCCCCTTGAGTGTGGGCTGGGCCCAGTGACTTGCTTCTAACCAATGGAATTCAACATAAGCTGTAAGATGTCACTTTCAAGCTTGGTTTTTAAAGACTGTGATTTCTGTCTACTTATACTTGTGTGCCAGCTCTAGTGATGCTAGGTGCTATCTAGAGAAGCCCATTATGGGAAGGAACAACTTCTGGTCAACAGCTAAAGAGAAAATGACACCTTCAGTCCAACAGCCCATGATGAATTGACTCCTGCCAATAACCACGTAAATAAGCTTGAATGAGGATCCTTCCCAGTCAAACCTTGAGATAAGACTACAGAGTCTGCCGACACCTTTACTGCAGCCTGTGAGAGAACCTGAAGCAGAGGACCTAGGTCATCCACACCTGGATTCCAGATGCACAGAATCTGTGAGATCATAAATATTGGTGCTTCAAACCACTACATTCTGGTTAATCTGTTGCATAGTAATAGATGACTAACAAATCACCCTATGGGGTTTAAATATTATTAAGGTTGTTTTGCACACACACACACACACACACACACCCACACCCTTTAGCAATTTCATTACTTTATATAGTTTAGATAGAACTTGTTAGTATTGCTGAAATACAACATTTCCTTGATTGTTAAAATGAGTTGAAGACCTTCAGGAATTAAAGTGGGAAGAATGTGTATAAAAAACAACCCTAAGCCTCACAAGCATTAGAAACATCAGAGAAAACTCCTAAAAATCAACGTAATACAAATTTTTAAAGAAAACCAACTTATATTTAACCAAGAATGTATAAGCCATTTTACATGCAGTCTCAACTCTTGATCAGCTTGTCTCAAACATGAGAAAGGAGTTATATTCTGCAGAATATAGAATGCACAATTGTAATATATTTAAATAACAATATTGCATTCGTTTATCTTAGAACAATCCAAGATTGTTCTTATTTTCATTACTTCTGGGAAGTGGCAGCATTTTATTTTTCCTCTCAAAATACTCGGGATAATATTCAGAATCTTCAATTAAGGAGATTCAAGAGCCATCAACTTGCCATTTCTGAAAAAAGAAAAAATTACAACAGCAGCAATAGAAAGTAGCCAAACAATACAAAGGGAAGGTGAGATGTCAGGGAAAACTCTCCAGCACAATATGCTTTAAAGAAATGTTTATTTTAAAAATCTCACCTAATTTTTATTTTTCAACTAAGTTGAAGATGAGCTGAGAAATGGAACTTGATTTCATTTATTTATTTTTTTTAAAGCATGGCTATGTAGCCAAATAATTAAAAGGGGCCGAAACCACCGATTTCTTCTCAGAATGCAAGGTAGACACCACACAATTTACGAAGCAAAAATTTCTAACTGCACAGTAAGAACAGCATAACGAGGGAACTTTCTTATCAAAAGACAAACTGAAATTGCTGGGGCCAGGACAACCAACATGTTAAAGAAAGGAATAAAAAAAAAAAATGGATTCAATTTAGATTTATTGCATAGATTATCATCACATACCAAAGCTAATACTTCATATAGCTCTTAGAATGCATGAGAAAATGCAATAATCTTACATGTACTGTAACATAAACATCATAAAAGTAAATGCAGTGGGACTATAAAGTAATGAGACTGATGGGGTGTATGTGTGTATGTTTGCCTGTTCTTTGTTTTAAAAAAATGCAGCAGAACTTTCAACTTCCCATGAGGGCTTTTGCTTTACCTTTTGAAAACTTCATGAATATTCCAGTGATATCAAAGTGCCTCAGTAATTCCGAGGATTCCTCTTTACAGACCCCTCAGGGACAGTTTGTGACCCATGCCCCAAACTCTAATGCTCACAGGGAGACAGATAACCTCGCCAATTATAGATAATTGTTTTAAAGAAGATAAATGGATGGCTTCAAATAAGCTGGAGGTCATGTGCTTCAAGCATTGGGGGCAACCTCCTCTCAGCTCTGGTTAATTGCTGCAATTAGGTCCTCGGTTACTAGACTTTAAGATTTTTCAAGAGAATTTGGAAATTTTCATTTAATGTGAATTTCCTGCTTTACAGATGTAAAACTCTTTTTTTTTTTTTTTTGATGTTTTTGATCGTGCATCAGGTGAAGGTTTACAGAACAAATAGTTTCTCGTTAAACGGTAGTACACATATTGTTTTATGACTTTGGTTAACAACCCCATGACATGTCAACCATCTCCCTTCTCAACTGTTTTTTTTTTTGTGTGTGTGAAAATATACATAGCCAAAGATACACCAGTTCGAAAATTACTACATGCACAGTTCACTGACATCGACTACGCTCTTCCAGTTGTGCTGCTTTTCTCACTTTAGATGAAGGTTTACAGAACAAAATAGTTACTCATTAAACAGTTGGTACACATGTTTCCCTATGACAATGATTAACGACCCCACTACCTGTCAACACTGTCCCTACTCAGCCCTGGGTTCCCTATCACCAGCTTTCTTGTCCCCCTCTGCCTTCCAATCCCTGTCCCTGGACAGCTGTGCCTCACCAGTCCCCTTTGTTATATGGGGCTATCCAATCCCTGGCTGAACGGTGAACCTCGGAAGTGACTTCACCACTAAGCCTAAAGGGTGTCTAGGGACCATACTCTAGGGGTTTCTCCAGTCTCTTTCAGGCCAGTAAATCTGGTCTTTTTTGTGTGTGTTAGAATTTTGTTCTACATCTTTCTCTAGCTCTGTCCAGAACCCTCTGTTGTGATCCTGGTCAGAGAAGTCAGTGGTGGTAGCCAGGCACCATCTAGCTGTACTGGACTCAGTCTGGTGGAGGCCTTGGTAGCTGTGGTCCATTAGACCCTTGGACGAATCTTTCCCTGCATCCTGTTTTCCTCATTCTCCACTGCTCCTGACGGGGTGAGACCAGTAGAGTATCTTAGATGGCTGCTCACAGGATTTTAAGACCCCGGATACTACTCACCAAAGTAGAAGGTAGAACATTGCTTTATAAACTGTGTCATGCCAATTGAGCTAGATGTTCCCTGAGACCATGGTCCCCACAGCCCTCCGCCCAGCAATTTAGTCCCTCAGGGAGTTTGGATGTGTCTATGGAGCTTCCATGACCTTTCCTTGTACAAGTTATGGTGGTTTGCCCAGCATTGTGCACTGTCTCAACCTTTACCAAAGATACCACTTATCTATTGCCGATTTAGTATTTCCCCCCCACCCCTCCCATCCCTACTAACCAACAAAGATTGTTACTTTTTGTGTGTAAACTTTTTCATGGATTTTTACAATAGAGGTCTCATACAATATTTGTCCTTTTGTGATTGACTTATTGCACTCAGCATAATGTCCTCCAGTTTCACTCATGTTATAAGACGCTTCACAGATTCATCATTGTTCTTTCTCGTTGCATAGTATAACATTGTGTGTATGGACCATAGTTTGTTTATCCATTCATCTGTTGATGGACATCGAGGTTGTTTCCATCGTTTTGCTATTGTGAACAATGCTGCCATGAACATAAGTGTGCATATGTCTATTCGAGTGACGACTCTTATTTCTCTAGGATATAGTCCTAGGAGTGGGATTGCTGGATCGAATGGTATGTCTATTTCTAGCTTTCTGAGAAAACGCCATATCATTTTCCAAAATGGTTGTATCATTTTGCATTCCCACCAGCAGTGCATAAGAGTTCCCATCTCCCTGCAGCCCCTCCAACATTTGTTATTTCCAGTGTTTTTGATTCGTGCCAGTAATGCCAGGGTGAGATGGTATCTCATTGTGGTTTTCATTTGCATTTCTCTAATGGCTAGTGATCGTGAGCATTTCCTCATGTGTCTGTTGGCCATTTGAATGTCTTCTTTGGTGAAGTGTCTGTTCATTTCCTTTGCCCATTTTTTGATAGGATTATTTGTCTTTTTGTTGTAGAGGTGTTGGATTTTCCTGTAGATTATGGAGATTAGACCTTTGTCTGACTTGAACTGTTCAAAAATTTTTTCCCAGTCTGTAGGTTCTCCTTTTATTCTTACAGTGAAGTCTTTTGAAGAGCATAGATATTTGATTTTTAGCAGATCCCACATATCTAGGTTATCTTCTGGGGTTCGTGTGCTGATGGTTATGATTTGTATCCTGTTAATGCCATGTATTAGGGCCTGTAGAGTTGGTCCTATTTTTACTTCTATGAACTTTATAGTTTTAGGCTTTATATTTAGGTCTTTGATCCATTTTGAATTAGTTTTTGTATATGGCGTGAAGTATGGGTCCTGTTTCATTTTTTTGCAGATGGATATCCAGTTTTGCCAGCACCATTTGTTAAAAAGACTGTCTTTTCCCCATTTGATGGATTTTGGGCCCTTGTTGAAGATCTGGTGACCATATGTGGATGGATTTACATCTGGGTTCTCAATTCTGTTCCATTGGTCAATGTGTCTGTCATTGTACCAATACCAGAGTGTTTTGACTAACATAGCTGAGGTCAGGTAGTGTGAGTCCTCCAACTTTTTTCTTCTTTTTCAATAGTGCGTTACTTATTCAGGGCTTCTTTCCTTTCCATATAGAGTTAATGATTAGTTTTTTCATCTCTTTGAAGAATGTTGTTGGTATTTGGATGGGGATTGCGTTGTATTGGTAAATTTCTTTGGGTAGAATTGTCATTTTCACAATGTTCAGTCTACCTATCCATGAGCATGGTAAGTTTTTCCATTTATGCAGATCCCTTTGGTTTTCTTGCAGTAGTGTTTTGTAGTTTTTTTGTATAGGTCTTTTACATCCTTGGTTAGATTTATTCCTAAGTATTTTATTTGTTTAGGGGCTATTATAAATGGTATTGTTTTCCTGATTTCCTTTCATCTTTCTCTTTATTGGTGTATAGGAATCCAACTGATTTTTATATGTTTATCTCATATCCTGCTACTCTGCTGAATCTTTCTATTAGTTCCAGTAGATTTCTTGTGGAGTCTTTAGGGTTTTCTATGTATAGTATCATATCAGCTGCAAACAGGGACAGTTTAACTTCTTCATTACCAATTTGGATGCCCTTTATTTCTTCTTCTTGCCTTATTGCTCTAGCTAGAACTTCCAGCACAATGGTAAATAGGAGTGGTGATAAAGAGTGTCCTTATCTTGTTCCAGTTCTCAAGGGGAATATTTTCAGCCTCTCTCCATTAAGAATGATGTTGGCAATTGGTTTTGCATAGATGTCCTTTATTATGTTGAGAAATTTCCCTTCTATACCTATTTGATTGAGAGTTTTTATCAGGAATTGGTGTTGAACTTTGTCAAATGCCTTTTCTGCATCAATTGAGATGATCATGTGATTCTTTTCTTTCCTTTTATTTATGTGGTGGCTTACATTGATTGATTTTCTAATGCTGAACCATCCTTGCATACCTGGTATGAATCCTACTTGGTTGTGGTGTGTTACTTTTTGATATAATGTTGAATTCTATTGGCTAGAATTTTATTGGGATTTTTTGCATCTATATTCATGAGAGATATTGGTCTGTAATTTTCTTTCTTTGTGGCGTCTTTGCCTGGTTTTGGTATCAGAGTTATGTTGGATTCATAGAATGAATTGGGAAGTGTTGATTCTTTTTCTATGTTCTGAAATAGTTTGAGAAGTACTGGTACAAGCTCTTCTCTGAATTTTTTGTAGAATTCTCCAGTGAAGCCGTCTGTGCCGGGACTTTTTTTTTGTTGAGAGTTTTTTTTTTTTTTTTTTGGTTACCTTTTCAATCTCTTCTCTTGTTATGGGTCTGTTCAGATTTTAAACATCACTTTGTTGTAGTTTGGGTAGATATTGTGTTTCTAGAAGTTTGTCCATTTCTTCTACATTTTCAAATTTGTTGAAGTATAGTTTTTTATAATATTCTGTTATGATCCTTTTTATTTCATTTGGGTCTGTTGTAATGTCACCCATTTCATTTTTTATTTGAGTTATTTGCATACTCTCCTGTTTTTCTTTTGTCGGTCTGGCCAGTGGTTTGTCGATTCTTCCAAAGAACCAACTTTTGGTTTTGTTGATTCTTTCTATTATTTTTCTGTTCTTTATTCCATTGATTTCTGCTCTGATCTTTATTATTTCCTTTCCTCCAGTGGCTGTGGGCTTTTTTTTGCTGTTCTCTTTCGATTTGTTTGAGTTGTGTAATGTTTTGATTTTGTCCCTTTCTTCTTTTTTGATGTGTGCATCTATTGCTATAAATTGTCCTCTGAAGACTGCCTTTGCTGTGTCCCAAAGGTTTTGGTATGATGTCTTTTCATTCTAGGAATTTTTTTATTCCATTTTTTATTCCTTCTATTACCCAGTGATTTGTAAGCAGGGTGTTATTCAGATTCCATGTAATTGATTTTTTTTTTCCTTGCTCTTTCTGTTGTTAATTTCTACCTTGATGGCATTGTGGTCAGAAAAGATACTTTGAATTATCTCAAAGTTTTGGATCTTGTGGAGGATAGCTCTGTGGCCTAAGATGTGGTCTATTCTGGAGAATGTCCCATGTGCATTGGAAAAGAATGTGTACTTTGCAGCTGTTGGAGGGATTGTTCTCTATATGCCTATGAGGTCAAGTTGGCTGATTGTGCCCTTTAGGTCCTCTGTATCTTTGCTGAGTTTCTTTTTAGTTGTTCTCTCCTTTACAGAGAATGGTGTGTTGAAGTCTTCTACTGTTATTGTGGAACTGTCAGTTTCTCTTTTCAGTGCTATTAGAGTTTATTTTATGTATTTTGGAGTCCTGCCATTGGGTGCATAGATGTTTTTTATAGTTATGTCTTCATGATGGACCATCCCCTTAATCATTATGTACTGTCTTTCTTTGTCTTTTGTAGTAGATTTTGTTTTAAAGTCTATTTTATCTGAGATTAGTATTGCCACTCCTGCTCTTTTTTGGTAGTTGTTAGCTTGATATATTTTTTTCCAACCATTGATTTGTAATAAATTCACGTCTTTGTTTCTAAAGTGTGTCTCTTGCAGACAGCATATTGATGGATCTTGTTTTTTTATCCATTCTGTCACTCTTCATCTCTTTATGGGTGCAATGAGTCCATTTACATTTATTGTAATTATTGGTAGATGTGAGTTTCTTGCTGTCATTTAGTAGTGCTGTTTTATTGTGGTGCTGACGTTTTTGTTATTCTTCTTACTCTCCTGTGCTGAATTCCTTTTGTTTGTAGATTTTTTTTCATTTCCTTTGCTTTTTTAGGTTTTGTTTTTACTGAGACTTTGGTTTTCCTCTTTATCTTTATGTGTATGTTTGTTAACTTTCTTTGTGGTTACTGTGAAATCTACCCTTACCTTTCTAAGTTTGAAGTGGTCTATTCTTACCTGGTATCACCTTGCTTTCTAGTCCATTGGAAAGTTCTATACCTACACTGTTTTTTTTTTTTTTTCATTTTTATTGTTCTGATGTTGTTATCATTTACAGATTAACTGCTCTGATTCCCTGCTGTATTTCTTTTGGTTTTGGATAGTCCTTGAGAGTTCATTTCCTAGATTGGTATCTGGCTGGTACAATTCTTCGTTCTAGATTCAGCCTGTGAGCCTAAATTTTTTGTTCTCAGATAGAAGGAAACCCTTTAATAATTCTTGTAAGTTTGATTTAATTTTTACATAGTCCCTTAATTTCTGTTTATCTGGAAATGACCTAGTTTCACCATCATATTTGGACAAGACTTTTGCAGACTATATTATTCTTGACTGAATTTTTTTTTCTTTTAAGTTTATATATATTTCATTCCATTGCCTTCATGCCTGCACGGTTTCTGCCATATAATCTGAGCTTATTCTTATTGTTTCTCCTCTGTATGTGACTTCTTGATTTTCACGAGCTGCTCTCAGGATTCTTTGTTTGTCTTTGGTTTTGACGAATGTAATTATGATATGCCTTGGTGATTTTCTTTTGGGGTCTCTCCTATATGGCTTGGTTGAGCATCTTGGATTGTCAGCTTTTCATCTTTCATGATTTGGGGGAAGTTTTCTGTCAGCAGTTCTTCAATGATCCTCACTGTGTTTTCTGTTTTCTCCCCCTGTTCTGGAACTCCAATCTCTTGCAAATTTTTGCTTTTGATTGTATCCCACATAATTCTCAGGGTCACTTCAATCTTCTTTGTTCCTTTTTCTGAGTTTTCCTCAGAGTTGTATCCAAGTGTTTGTCTTTCCACTGATCCTGTCTTCCACTGTTTCATATCTGCTCCTCAGCCCTTTTATGACCCTGTCCATTTCTGAAATCTTGTTGTTTATCTTTTGGATTTGTGATTGTTGTTTTTGTATAATTTCTAGTTTTGAATTTATTTTGGCATTTTGTTCCTGCATTATTTTCTTGAATTCTTCCATTTTTTTCTGTATTTTGTATGAATTTGTCTATTTTTTTCCTCATTTTTATCTGCTTTTTGCTTCAACTCTTGGATAATTCTATTACAGATTTTAATTCCCTATCAGTTAGGTCTAATGTCTTTTGTTCTACTGGAAGGTCATCTGGTGTTCTATTTTGGACACCTTCTGGAACCATCCTGTCTTGTTTTTGTAAATGTTTTGATATTTTCTGCTGTCTTCTGGGCATTCAGTCGTCATTTTTCTCATTTATTGGTTTTAGATTTTTTGTTTCATTCTTTTTTTTTTTTTTTTTTTTTGGTTATGTCTGAGCAGGCAGGTGTATGTTCTTTGTTGTTTGCTCATCTGTGGGCACTATACTTTTTGCCTCCCTCTCCAGTTGGCTGGGTCAGTCACTCAGATATGGTACAACAGGGCAGGTCTAGCTGAAGACGAGTTGCTGGGATGGGTTGTTTGTGGCACTTACTACAGCCACCAGGGTGGATTGGTAATCAGTGCAGGGCAGGTTCCAGTAGGCCATGCCTGTGCTTCTAGGTGGTGTGATGTTAAGTGGACAGTGCAAATAGTGAGGATGGAGGGGGGAGATTGTAATGTGTTGAGCTAAGATGGATATGGGAGAGAGGAACAGGAGCCAAAAACATACAAACGAACAAAAAAGAGCACTAGGGGAGATTGCCATTGGAGTGGAGAGATGAGAGACTATTAAATGGAGAAAAACAAAAAGGGGATGAAGAATAAGAAAAAAGAAAAGAAAAGAATGAATAAATAAAAATTAGAAAGAAAAAAGAAGAGAAAATCTCTCAGGGATACCACTGGTGCAGTTACAAAGTCTGGGGAATTTGTTCCCAGGTGTTATAGCCTGGCTAGAAGGTGTAGAGGTATTCAGCTCCAGGTATTCAGGGGACAGGAACACAAGGAAGATATAGAGAGATGAGAAACTGAGTAATGAAGAAAGACAAAAAGGGAAAAAGTGGGGAAAAAAATAAAACTAATTTAAAAAAAATAACAAAAAAGCCCCCCAAAAAACAGAAGAAAAAAAAACGCAAAGAAAGAAATGCTGTCAGGGATCCCTCTGCATGTCTCCACAAGCTGAGGCGGTAGGTCCCAAACTGTGCAGCACTGCTTGGCCAGAACGGGCTCCCAATTGGAGAAAATAAAAAGAAAACAAACAATCAATTCAAAACAAACAAACAAACAAAAAGCCCTCGAATCCCACCAGCATGGCAGCATAGACTGGGAAGCAATTCCACACTCGAATAGAGCTCCACAGACCCCCGGGAAGAGGCAAAGATGGTGCACAGAGCCAGTTATTTGAGCGAAAGAAGGGGGAGGTGGTGAGAGGTAAGGAAGAAATCAAAAGAAGCAGAAAAAAGCAACACCAGCAGCCAACAAATGGCACTCAAGGTGTCGGCCAGTGCTGGCGAATTGAATCCAAGCAGCTGGTCCTTCCTGGCCAAGAGATTGTGGCCATGGGAAGCAGAGGAGGCCAAGTGGGGGTGAAGAAGGGTGGGGGGGTTGGAAAGCTTATATTGCCAATTACTGGTTGTTCTGTTTCCTGCGGGAAGCTCCATGAAGCTGTTTTCTCGTACTCCCTATTTGCTGGTCTCTGACAGGTATCCAAGATGGTGGATCCACACTGCGTTAGCTGATGGGGGACCTCTGCATGAACCTCTCCTCGCTCTCTGTTCTCTGTCAGTTTGTCATTCCATTTGGTGCTTGGCTGTGTTCTTTCTCTCTTCATTTGATGTTTTAGGGTTTCAGGATTGCTGTTTTTTTCTGTTTGGCTTAGTTTTTCAGATCTTTGCTGTGGAGGGACAGCATGGTGCTTCTGCCTAGAGCACCATGTTGCCAGAAGTTCCTGTAAAATTCTTTTGAAAACTAAAATGCTCAGTTAAAATAAAACATGTCTATGGTCAGCCCAGGGATCACTGGTTTGTGATCAGTCCATGAATTCCAGCTGCCACCCAACAGGCTTGGTTGGAAGCTGTGGTTGGTTGTTGGATGAGGACAGGGGAAAGAGGCTATTGGGATGGCCTCTCAGAGAATAGTGAATAGGAAATAAACATAGGCCCAGGGCAGAAGGCAAAAATAGTGAGAGAAGTTTTCATGGAGAACAACCTAAGATTAGAGAAATATCTAACTGAACATTTGTATTTAAGAGGAAGAGTTACACAATAGAGAATAAATCAGGAGTCAGGCTAAGATAGCTGAATTTTAAATAATCCGTAAATGCGGCAGGGTCACCATACAAATCCTCCTGGAAAAGGCTATTAGACTAAGTCACCTATGCATTGACTTCTGCTTTTTGAACAGAAGTCTCTTGTAAATATACTTTAGAGTCACTTGTCTGTGAACAATAATATATCCTCAGGAGAAGATAAATACTTTTGTGAAACCCAAAAGTAGTTATTAAAATTATTCTATTGTTTCTGTTTTACATAAATATCAGCTAGTTGCAGAACAGTTAACATGGTAAAAAAAATGAAAATTTTAATTCTTCCAAAAACATCAAATAAATAAATAGTTAAGTATTATTTATTGATTATATTTTGCAGTTTATTTGTAGCTATTATGTATTTGCTTCGTTTTACAAAATATTTGATCCTGATGTTCTAAATATATACTATTAAGTAGTAAAATAAAAATTAATACTGCAAATATATTTTAGAGCAAATAATGTAAATATTAGAACCATAAATTCAAAGACCACCTGAAAAAAGTAAAACGGTCATATGTGTACCATAAGGAATCACAATATTTATAAAAGATATTTGGTTCTAAACTTCCTGATGGTCAAAGTCAAATGGGAAATGTGAAAATGGGCTTACTTTTCGTTGTCTGTAAAGAGAAAGATCATATGATTTGACAGTTAAATGGTGTGTTTTTATCCTATAAAAGAATATGAGGTCATGGGCATATTAAATAAACTCTGAAATAAAATGATACAGGCAGTCCCCAGGTTACGAACATCTGATCTAGGTACAACCCACTGTTACGAACCAAACCCCGTAAAACCCATTATATTAAAAATCCAATGTACATACAATGGTTCGTAATAACAAACAGGTACTACTTTTCGACGTGCATCACAACATTATTATTGTATTATTACGTTAAAGGTGTTTTAGTGTATCTGAAAATGTATCTTCAATGTTTTTTATGCACAGAAAAAAAAAACAATCAACCAAACTCATTGCTGTTCAGTCAATTTTGACTCACAGCAACCTTATAGCAACCCTATAAGATAGAGTAGAAGTACCCATAGGGTTTTCAAGGAGTTCCTGGTGGATTCGAACGGCCAAACCTTTTGGTTAGCAGCCATAGCTCTTAACCACAATGCCGCCAGGGTTTCCATGCATAGAAAGTACACTATATACTATATACTAAGACAAATAGTTCTACTCTGTCCTATAGGGTTGCTATAAGTTGGAATCGTTTTGACAGCAATGGGTAGTGGGTAAGACAAACATTTGACTGATGTTAGATACAAACTGTACCTAACTGTTCTGAGTTACATACAAATTCGACTTAAATACACATTTAGAAACTGAATTTGTTCATAATCCGAGAACTGCCTGTATAAGCTAAGAAAGTTATCTGGGACCTGTTGTTTTTCTTAGTTGCCATCAAGTTGGCTCTGACTCATGGCAACCCCATGTACAAGAGAGTAAAACATTTCCTGGTCCTGTGCCACCTTCATGATCCTGGGTATGTTGAAGTTCATTGTTGAGGCCATTGTGTCAATCCATTTCATTGACGGCTTCCCTTGTTTTCCCTGGCCTTCCACATTACCAAACATGATGGTCTCCTTTAGTGACTATTCTTTCCTGATGATGTCCAGCACTATATTGGACAATATTCTGTTGTGATCCATAGGGTTTACATTGGCTAATTTTTGGAAGTAGATAACCAAGTTTTTCTTTCTAGTCTGTCTTAGTCTAGAAGCTCCACTGAAACCTGTCCACCATGGGTGACACTGCTGGTGTTTGAAATACCAATGGCATTGTTTCCAGCATTGTAGCAACACGGAAGACATCACAGTACAACAAACTGACAAATAGGTGGTTAATCTCAGACTTAGATATTGCTTAAGTTTTATTCAATTTCTTTGACAATGGGATTTCTGTATCCCTGGTTTATGAATCACACCACCATATAATACCTGCTGTTGAGATCCTTAAATTAAGGTTTCTTTAAATCTATAAAGAAATACTTTGAAAATTTGATATAAATATTAGTTAAAAAAAATTTATAAATCATGGAACTCCCTTCAAATATCTTTAAAGTATCAAGAAAAAAAAAATTCCCATTATGAATGTTTTCAATAGATAGAGAGAGAGAAAGAGAGATAGATAGATAGACAGAAATATATATAATACATATTTTGGGTAATATAGGACATTAGAAAGTGAAAAAATCAACAGAAATTAACTATTCAAAGAAACTCAGTTATGACAAGCATTTCCATATATTTCTTTGCACAGTTTTGCTGCTTTATTTTTGATTTTCAAAATTCTCATAATATTTAACATTTTAAATTAAAATTATACCATAGACATTTCCTATGTTTTAAAACACTCATTTATAATGCCCTTTCAATGGTTGCAAAAATATTGCACCCAGTAGAATGTTTATTAGTATCCTTATAGCAACTGTATGTATACATACATACATGTATATGTATATGTTGTTGTTGTATTAACTTTTCACAGAGATGTTCGATCCATAACGACCTCATGTGACATAGTGGAACTGCCCCATAGAGTTTCTTAGACAGGAAGTATTTCGTTCTATTGTCCATAGAGTCGCTATGAGTTGGAATCGACTCAACAGGACCTAACAATAACAACGGTCTTCATGGGAGCAGATTGCTAGGTCTTTCTCCCAGGGTGTCACTGGGTGGGTTTTAATCTCCAGCCTTTAGATTAGTAGCTGAGTGCTTAATCGTTGCACCACCAGGGCTCGCTCTCTCTCGCTGTTTCTCTCTGTACACACACACACATACATATAAAGAAAGGATAAGAATATGTGCATGCCTTTTTATTAATATATTATGTCCCAAGAACTGTTTCCCAAAAAAGATTTAGTAGGTAGAAGTATTTGCATTTTAAAGTGTCTTGCTATGTATTTTCAATATATTTTGAGAAGACTTACCAATTTACATGCCAAAAACAAAAACACATTGCTTGTTCTAATTAGTGGGTAGTATCTTGCCAAAGGAATTACTTTTTTTGAGTTGCTGTGACTTTGCACATGTTCCATACATTTGTGAACCAGGTATATTTTCCACTTTGTAAATATGCTGTTTATTGTAATTGCCACTTTATATTTGAAAGGTTTTTATTAATTCTTAATAAGGTTTACAAGGTAAAAATAGTAGCCCCTGCTTACCCTATTTGCTTTCATTGATCTGAGTTTTCATGAATGAAGGTCCGTTTATTTTATGAAATTTAGAAAATGACACAAAAGATTAATAGCAGATTAGAACTTAAGATGCATTTGTTATTTAGACTGTCTAATGTTTCCTGGCAATACTTTATATATTTTTATATTTTTTTCGAAACTGTCTTTTCTTTGTAAGAAGTATTAAACTTTCTTTGTTCGTTTGTCTCTCTATTTCCTCTCTTCTTTTACTGAAGTAGTATAAAAAATGTATTTTTAAAGAGAGGCAGTACCTTGGCATGTTTACTGTTTTCCCTCTTTATGTATTACAAATAGCTGGATCCTGTTGGTGTAGGTGGACAAGGCTGATACCTCACATTGCTCTGGGGCACTGTTTGGGGCCAGGTGTGCTGCCCGGATGACTGACTTCCTGTCGTGATTGTTCCTGATGACATCTTAACCTGATGAATTAGGAAATTTTGAAACTGAAACCCCAAGCGTTTCATTCATTTAGCTCTTGCTCATCTGATTACATGTTAACTTTTTTACAGCCCATTTTCACTGAAGTTTGGATAAACAAAGGACGTTTTGGAGATCCTCGGGAGTTTGACATTATTTCCAATTTCAAAATCTTCCTAGACCAGGGACTTCTACCAAGGTAGTGCTGGGCAGACCCACTCCTGTCCACCCCAAACGTTTCAAAGGGTGGAGACAAGGAGGGGAGAGTGTGGGGGATGCAGAGTTTGCATCTGATCAGAAATAAAAGTTTTCAAAGTAAGATTCTTGTAATTATCACTCCAGCATTTACTGACTTATGTTTTATTGTTCCGTGTGTCTATGACGGTTCTTCCTTCTCGTTCACCAACTTACCCTCTTTAACCACCACCATCAAACCACGAATAACTACAGTTCAAACAACTTCAACATAAAAGTCACCCGTTGACCAAAAAAAAGAACAAAAAACGAAAAACCTCATTGCTGTCAAGTTGATCTTGACTCATAGCATTCCTATGAGTTACAGAGTAGAACTGCTCCATAAGATTTTCTTGGCTGTAATATTTATAGAAGTTGATTTCTAGGTCTTTCTTCTACAGCACTGCTGGGTGGGTTTTAACCCCAACCTTCAGGTTAGCAGATGATCTCAAACAGTTTATGTCACCCAGGGACAAGCCTGAGAGATACTAGAAACCTAATATGTGCTACATAAATATTAATTTTAAATTATAGTGCAAATGTTCTAAACAGCTAGGCAACTAAGACCTATGATTGACTTTTATTTAATATGTTATATTAATAATTTTATCCACATTTTCAAATAATCTGTGGTTTACAGGGCATTTTGATATGCATCCTATGCTTTCAGCCTCACAATAACCTTGTACATTAGATACTACTAATGTTTTTATTGTCATTCTCATTTATGATTAAGATCAGTGAACTCAGGTGTTTGATCAAGATTTCACTGGTAATAAATTTCAGAGATTTCTCAAACCATACTTCCTAACTCTGAGTCCAAATCTCTTTTCAAAACAGTCTAAATGCCTAATTAAAAATGCAGTACAGACAATCTGAGATGGTAAGTTTGCCTACATAAAATTGGATGTAAACTACCATTGCAATAAATAATAAATTCTATAAAAATTGGTATTCTATGCCCCCGCCATCATTTGATGATGTCCTAGTCATCACAATCTTAACCATCACAGATAGGTTTTCAGTAGCAAAGATTTTTACAGGAATCAAATAGAGGGAAGGACACAGGAGTTGGATAAGATGAAGAGGAATTAAGCTCTAAAAATGTGATCAAATTTAGGACTTTTGATAAGCAGGATGTGTGTCTTTTCTGATGAAATATGAAAATGAGACTTGTAATGAGGTAAAAGCTTGTTGGATTCAATTGTGTTGCCCAAGTGGAAGTGGCAGTATGTTTTGTAACCTAGTTTGGAAAATGACAAATTTCTTCCAACAACACTCTCTTTGTAAATGGAAAACCTACCAGGACACGAAGGAAAAGTTGTGTTAAAATGCCAGAGTAAAATATTTAGCAGATAAAGTCCATTCCATAGCATTCACTGAAATATTTATATGCAGAATCTGTTTCTCTATTAGACCCTTAAATACACATTTGTAAAGTGTATGATTTTTGATGCTTTTCTTTCCTTTGTTGCAATTTAGGACTCACCATGTAGGTCAAAAATGTCAATGTTGTGTGCTTGGGTTTTTCTCTTCATCATGATCTCAAAAGAAAATAAAATATGGAGTGTCTGATTACTATATCCCTCAGAGCTTCACTTAGAAATTTTCCCTATGGAGAGAAAAGAAAAAGCAGAATTGCCATTTTACGGAAGCATATATCTATTTATCCCTGAGATCTAACAGAACAATACTGGCAATCTGCGTGTGTGAGATAACTCTGATCTCTTAAGATGCAATTTCTCACTTATTTCTTTACTGTTTAAATAGATTTGTTATTCTGATTTCAAACAAGAAAGTCAGTTTCATTGTAAAAGTTTTTAAATTGTATATATGTATATATATAAATACATCTGTCTAGGAGAAAGAGATCAAGGGAATTTCAAGTGATTCATCAATATCCTTTCTCCGTGTAAATAGCATCTACAGTATAAACAACCAAAATAAATATTTGTTAGACCAAAAATGGAATATTTAAAAAAACAGCCAAAGAAAGATGATAAAATGAAACACTCAAAGAAGTACTATTTTCTGACACAGCCACCAGTTTCCTTGTTATCTTATGTGTGGCTCCAAATGTATGTTTTCACTTAAATGGCTGTCAATGTAGGTGTTAAATGTTCAAAATAAGTCAAATTTGGAGGAACAATCTATGACACTTTTCCAAAATCCATACCTAACCAATTTTAAGAGAATTTTATATTGCCCTTAATGCTGGGGGCAAGCTAGAAATAATAGTGGAGAAAAATGGTTCAGAATAATGGTGGAAAAGCTTTGAAAGACTATGGACTGATCAAAGAGAAATTATTCTCTGTTCTGTCTTCTAGGATTGTGAAATTACAGCAGGTGGCCATAAATATTGAAGAGAGATTTATGAATTCTCCTGAGGCTTCATTTCACAATTCTTTATTATTCCTGATTAACATGCTAATGAAGAGTGATCAAATTCAATAGTAATATGTTAACATTCTGAAAGCAAGCGGATAACATTCTGTGGATAAATTCGGACTTCATTTAAACTGTTTCCTTTCTATCAGATTATTTTGGGTCAACAAATTCAGACAGCAGTGAAGTTTCACTTGTGGCTTTTAAATTACTGTTTTTAAACACACACAGAATTGTGGTGAGAAAGATCTGCGTAATAGTACTGGGAAATCAACAGGATACCTGATCAATAAATACGTTTACCAATAAATTAGAGAAAAAAGTCTCGCTGTAGTTGTTGTTTTTAAAATATATGTTGTTGTTATTGTTGTCAGGCGCCTTCACTCAGTTCCCACTCATAGAGACCTATGTACAACAGAGCGAAACACTGCCTGGTCCTGCGCCATCCTCACAATCGTTGTTATATTTAAGCCCATTGTTGCAGCCGGTGTGCCAATCCATCCCATTCAGGGCCTTCCTGTTATTCATTGACCGTCTACTTTACCAAACATGATGTCTTTCTCCAGGAACTGATCCCTCCTGATAACATGTCCAAAAAATGCAAGATGAAGTCTTGCCACCCTTGGTTCCAAGGAGCACTCTGGCTATAGTTCTTCCAAGACATGCTTCTTCATGTTTCTGGCAGTCCAGGGTATATTCATTATTCTTCGCCAACACCATAATTCAAAGGCATCAAATCTTCTTTGGTCTTCATTATTCATTGTCCAGCTTTCCCATGCATAGGAGGTGAATGAAAATATCATGGCTTGGATCAGGTACACTTTAGTCCTCAAAGTGACATCCTCACTTTTTAACACTTTAGAAAGGTCTTTTGCAGCAGATTTGCCTAATGCAACATGCCATTTGATTTTCTGACTGCTGCCTCCTTGGGTGTTGATTGCGGAGCCAAGTAAAATGAAACCCTTGACCATGTTACACTTTTCTCCATTTATCATGATGTTGCTTATTCGTCAAGTTGTGAGGATTTTTGTTTTCTTTATGCTGAGGTGTAATCCATACTGAAGACTGTAGTCTTTGATCTTCCTCAGTAAGTGCTTCAAGTCCTCTTCACTTTCAGCAAGCAAGGTTGTGTCATCTGCATATCACAGGCTGTTAATGAGTCTTCCTCCAGCCCTGATGCTGTGTTCCTCTTCATATAGTCAGCTTCTCAGATTATTTGCTCAGCATACAGACTGAATAAGTACGATGAAAGGATGCAACGCTGACACACACCTTTCTTGATTTTAAACCATGCGGTACCTCCTTGCTCTGTCCAAATGACTGCCTCTTGGTCTATGTACAGGTGTCACATGAGCACAATAAAATGTTCTGGAATTCCCATTCTTCACAATACTATCCATAATTTTTTATGATCCACACAGTCGAATGCCGTTGCATAGTCAATAAAACACAGGTAAACATAGTTTTAGTATTCTCTGCTTTCAGCCAAGATCCATCTGCCATCAGCAATGATATCCCTTGTTCCATGTCCTCTTCTGAAAATTTCTGGCAGTTCCCTGTCAATGTACTGCTACAACCACTTTCGAATGATCTTCAGCAAAATTTTACTTGCATGTGATATTAATGATAGTGTAAATAATTTCTGCATTCTGTTGAATCACCTATCTTTGAAATGGACACAAATATGGATCTTTTCCAGTCAGTTGGCCAGGTAGCTGTCTTCCAAATTTCTTGGCATAGACGAGTGAGAACTTTCAACTGTTGAAACAATTGCATCCATTTTTTGAAACATCTCAGTTGGTATTCTGTCAATTCCTGGAGCCTAGTTTTTAGCCAATGCCTTCAGTGCAGCTTAGATTTCTTCCTTCAGTACCAGCAGTTCTTGATCATATGCTACCTCCTGAAATGGTCGAATGTCGACCAGTTCTTTTTGATACAGTGACTCTGTGAATCCCTTCCATCTTCTTTTGTTACTTCATATATCATTTAATATTTTCCCCATACAGTCCTTCACTATTGCAACTTGAGGCTTGAATTTTCTCTTCAGTTCTTTCAGTTTGAGAAATGTCGAGCTTGTTCTTCCCACTTGGTTTTCTAACTCCAGGTCTTGGCACATGTCATTATAATACTTTACTTTGTCTTCTCGAGCTGCCCTTTGAAATGTTCTGTTCAGATCTTTTACTTTATCACTTCTTCCTTTTGTTTTAGCTACTCTGCCTTCAAGAGTAATTTTCTGAGTCTTTTCTGATATCTATTTTGATCTTTTCTTTCTTTCCTGTCTTCTTAATGACCTCTTGTTTTCTTCATGTATGATGTCCTTGATGTCATTTCACAACTCCTCTGATCTTCAGTCATTATTATTCAACGAGTTAAATCTATTCTTGAGATGGTCTCTAAATTCAGGTGGAATATACTCAAGATAATATTTTCGCTCTCATGTTTTGTTCTAATTGTCTTCAACTTCATTTTGAACTTACGTATGAGCAATTGATGGTGTGTTCCTCAGTCAGCCCCCGGCCTTATTCTGACTGATAATAATGAGATTTTCCAACATCTCTTTCCACAGACGTAGTTGATTTGATTCCTGTGTATTCCATCTGGTAAGGTCCACGTGTATAGTCATCATTTATGTTGTTGAAAAAAAACATTTGCCTTGAAGAAGTCATTAGTCTTGCCAGTTTCTATCATGCAATCTCTGATGTCATTTCTATCATCAAGGCCATATTTTCCCACTACCAATGCTACTTTGTTTTCAACTTTCACATTCCAATCACCAGTAATTATCAAAGCATCTTGATTGCATGTTTGATCAGTTTCAGACTGTACAAGTTGGTAAAATTCATCACTTTCCTCATCTTTTACATTAGTGGTAGGTACGTAAATTTGAATAATAGTTGTATTAACTGGCCTTCCTTGTACACATATGGATATTATCCAATCACTGACAGCTTTGTACTTCAGGATAGATCTTGAAATGTTCTTTTTGATGATGAATGTGACATCATCCCTCTTCAATTTGTCATTCCTGGTATAGTAGACCTTATGATTATCTGATTCAAAATGGCTACTACTAGTCCATTTCAGCTCACTGATGTCCAGGATATCAATCTTTATGCATTCCGTTTCATTTTTGACAACTTCCACTTTTCCTAGATTCATACTTCATACATTTCACATTCTGATTATTAATGAATGTTTGCAGCTGTTTCTTCTCATTTTGAGTGATGCCACATTAGCAAATGAAAGTCCCAAAAGCTTGACTTCATCCACCTCCTTAAGGTCCACTCTACTTTGAGGAAGCAGCTCTTCCCCAATTATTATTTGTGCGCCTCCCAACCTAAGGGGCTCATTTTCTGGCACTATATCAAACAATGTTCCACTGTTGTTGGTAAGGTTTTCACTGGCCAATTTTTTTCAGAAGTAGACTGCCAGTTCCTTCATCCTAGTCTGTCTTAGTCTGGAAGCTCTGCCGAAACCTGTCCACCTGGGTGACCCTGCTGGTATTTGAAATACCGGTGGCAGAGCTTCCAGTATCACAGCAACACTCAAGCCACCACAGTACAAGCCGACAGACATGTGGTCTGACAGGCTTTCACTATTAGTCACTATAAAACTTTTCCCATTCACAGTTTCAAAACTGCTTCTACATTTTATGTCTCTGTCAGAGCAGCACACCACTTTTCTGATACCAAATTCTGTCTTGGTTTTCTAGGGATGCTGTAACAGAAATACCACAAGTGGATGGCTTTAACAAACAGAAATTTATTCTCTCACTGTTTAGGAGGCTAGTAGTCCAAATTCAGGGTGCCAGCTCTAGGGTAAGACTTTCTTTCTCTCGTTTTGGTGGATGGTCCTTGTCATTAATCTTACCCTGGACCGGGGGAAAGTATATGTAGTATTTGATAAAATCTACATTAAATAAAAGATAAAATAGCCAAAGACCTATCATTTCATTGATTTGATATCAAGTAATTTTACATCAAAGGATTAGAATGAAGTTAGACAGGGAGTAATGGTTAAAACTATTCTGCACAGACTCTATTACACAGAATTTAGCAAAGTAAATTTTACAACAATAAGAAAAAAATGTATGACGGCAAAAAGCAGATGTTGCTGAGCATTTCGTTTCACAAATGATTATATGGTTTCTGACAAAATAAAAAGTATACAAATTAAGACATCAGAAGGAATCAGATACAATGAGACTTGGTGTGGGTCTAAGAAGCAAGGTAGTTGTTGTTGCTTTTAGGTGCCCTTGAGTCGGTTCTGACTCATAGCAACCCTATTCACCACAGCATGAAGCACTGCCTGGTCCTGTGCCATCCTCACAATCGTTATTATGTTTGAGCCCACTGTTGCAGCCACTGTGTCAATCCATCTCATTGAGGGTCTTCCTCTTTTTTGCTAACCCTGTACTTTATCAAGCATGGTGTCCTTCTCCAGGGACTGTTTCCTTCTGATGACATGTCCAAAGTATGTAAGACATAGTCTTGCCATCCTTGCTTCTAAGGAGCATTCTGGTTGTAATTCTTCCAAGATAGATTTGTTCCTTCTTTTGGCAGTCCATGGTATATTCAATATTCTTCACCAACACCACAATTCAAAGGTGTCAACTCTTCTTGGGTCTTCTTTATTCATTGTCCAGCTTTCACATACATATGATGCGATTGAAAATACCATGGCTCAGGTCAGCCACACCTTAGTCTTCAAGGTGATATCTTTGCTTTTTAACACTTTAAAGAGGTCTTTTGCAGCAGATTTGCCCAATGCAATGCGTCTTTTGATTTCTTGACTACTGCTTCCATGGGGGTTGATTGTGGATCGAAGTAAAATGAAATCCTTGACAATTTCAATCTTTTCTCCATTTTTTATGATGTTGCTTATTGGTCAAGTTGTGAGGATTTTGGTTTTCTTTATGTTGAGGTGTAATCCATACTGAAGACTGTAGGTCTTCGATTCTCATCAGTAATTGCTTCAAGTCCTCTTCACTTTTAGCAAGCAAGGTTGTGTCATCTGCATATCGCAGGTTATTAATGAGTCTTCCTCCAATCCTGATGCTGCTTTCTTCTTCATATAGTCCAGCTTCTTGGATTATTTGCTGAGCATAGAGATTGAATAGGTATGGCGAAAGGATGCAACCCTGACACACACCTTTCCTGATTTTAAACCATGCATTATCCCCTTGTTCTGCCCAAACAACTGCCTCTTGATCTGTGTCCAGTTTTCTCATGGGCACAATTAAGTGTTCTAGAATTCCCATTCTTCTCAATGTTATCCATAATTTTGTTATGATCCACACAGTAAAATGCCTTTGCATATTCAATAAAACACAGGTAAATATCTTTATGGTATTCTTTGCTTTCATCCAGGATCCATCTGACATCATCAATGATATCCCTGGTTCCACGTACACTTCTATATCTAGCCTGAATTTCTGGCAGTTCCCTGTTGGCATACTGCTGCAGCCGCTTTGAATGCTCTTCAGCAAAATTTTACTTGCATGTGATATTAATGATGTTTTTTGATAATTTCTGCATTCATTTGGATTACCTTTCTTGAGAATAGGCATAAATATGGATCTCTTCCAGTTGGTTGGCCAGATAGCTGTTTTCCAAATTTCTTGGCATAGAGGAGTGAGTACTTCCAGTGCTGCTTCCTTTTGTTGAAACATCTCAATTGATATTCTGTCAATTCCTGGAGACTTGTTTTTCACCAATGCCTTCAGGGTAGCTTGGACTTCTTCTTTCAATACCATTGGTTCCTGATCATATGCTACCTCTTGAAATTGTTGAAAGTCGACTCATTCTTTTTGGTATAATGACTGTGTATTCCTTCTACCTTCTTTTGATGCTTCCTGCAGCATTTAATATTTTCCCCATAGAATCCTTCACTATTGCAACTCAAGGCTTGAATTTTTTCTTCACTTCTTCAGCTTGAGAAATGCTGAGCTTATTCTTCCGGTTTGGTTTTCTATCTCCAGCTCTTTGTATGTGTCATTATATGAATTTACTTTGTTTTCTTAAGCCATCCTTTGAAATATTCTGTTCAGTTCTTTTACTTCATCATTTCTTCCTTTTGCTTTAGCTACTTGATGTTCAAGAGCAAGTTTCAGAGTCTCTTCTGACATCCATTTTGGTCTTTTCTTTCTTTCCTGTCTTTTTAACGACCTCTTGCTTTCTTTATGTATGATGTCCTTGGTGTCATTCCACAACTCATCTGGTTTTCAGTCATTAGTGTTCAACGCATCAAATCTATTCTTGAGATGGTCTCTAAATTCAGGTGAGATATACTCAAGGTCATACTTTGGCTCTCGTGGACTTGTTCTAATTTACTTCAATTTCAACTCGAACTTGCATATGAGCAGTGGATAGTCTGTTCTGCAGTCAGCCCCTGGCCTTGTTCTGACTGGTATTGAGTTTTTCCATGTGTCTTTCCACAGATGTAGTCGATTTGATTCCTGAGTATTCCATCTGGTGAGGTCCATGTGTATAGTTACCATTTATGTTGGTGAAAAAAGGTATTTGCAATGAAGAAGTCATTGGTCTTGCAAAATTCTGTCACGCACTCTCCAGCATCTTTTCTATGACCAAGGCCATATTTTCCAACTACTGATCCTTCTATGTTTCCAACTTTCACATTCTAAACACCAGTAATTTTCAAAGCATCTTTATCACATGTTCAGTCAATTTCAGACTACAGAATCTGGTAATAATCTTCAATTTCTTCTTCTTTGGCCTTAGTGATTGGTGTGTACATTTGAATAATAGTCATATTAACTGGTCTTACTTGTAGGCATATGGTTATTATCCTATCACTGATAGCGTTGTACTTCAGGATAGATCTTGAAATGTTCTTTTCGACGATGAATCCAATGCCATTCCTCTTCAAGATATCATTCCCGGAATAGTAGGCCATATGTTTGTCTGATTCAAAATGGCCAATACCAGTCCATTTCAGCTCATTAATGCCTAGGATATCGATATTTAGACATTACATTTCAATTTTGATGATTTCCAATTTTCCTAGATTCATAAACTTCATACATTCCTGGTTCTGATTATTAATGGATGTTTGCAGCTGTTTCTTCTCATTTTGAGTCGTGCCACATCAGCAAATGAAGGTCCCAAAAGCTTGACTCCATCCACGCCATTAAGTTCGACCCCACTTTGAGAAGGGAGCCCTTGGTCATCGTTTGAGTGGACTTCCAACCTGGGGAAGCTCATCTTCTGGCACTATATCAGACAATGTTCCACTGCTATTCACAGGGTTTTCACTGGCTAACTCTTTTCAGAAGTAGACTGCCCGGCCCTTCTTCCTACTCTGTCTTAGTCTGGAGTCTCAGCTGAAACCTGTCTGCCATGGGTGACCCTGTTGGTATCTGAATACCGGTGGCATAGCTTCCAACATCAGAGCAATACGCAAGCCCCTGCAGTATGACAAACTGACAGACACGTGGGGGAAGAAGCAACATAGACAGATTAGCAAATCAAGTACATTTGAGGCTCTGAAGCAAAATCTTTTGCCACAAGAGACCAACAGCAGGATCTATGAGTGCCATATAAGTATACACTGCAATTTGATGGGATAAAATTTATTATCACAGTAAATCATGTTAATCTGCATCAAGAAGACTTTTGTATAGCAGGAAATAGAAGGCAGGGTTTGTGTGATGGCTAAGGTTATTTGTCAACTTGGCTAGGCCATGGTTTGGCAGATATTATGTAATCATCCTCCAATTTGTGATCTGATGTGAGCAGCCAATCAGTTGAAAGCCAATCAGTTTCCTTGGGGATATGGCCTGCATCCAATATACAAGCAGTCCCCAGGTTATAAATGAGTTCCGTTCCTAAGTCTGTCTTTAGGTCAAATTTATACATAAAATGGAGTAGTTAGATACGGTTCACGTCTAACATCAATTAGTCAAATATTTGTCTTAGTATATAGTATATAGTGTACCTTTTTATGCATACAAAAGCATTAAAGAAACACTTCCAGATACTCTAACATCACTTTAATATATTAATAAAGTAATAATAATATTTTGATGTGTGCTGAAAAGTAGTGTCCATTTGTTATTATGAACCATTGTATATACCTCAAAATTTTAATATATGTGGCTTTTCAGGGGCTGGATCATAACTATAGCTGGCACAAAAGTCAGATGTTCATAACCTGAGGACTAACTGTATATGGATGTTCTGGCAAAGCTCTCTCTGGATCCTGTATCTGACTTGTTATCCACTGATCTACAGTTCTTGGTAAGTGAACCAGCAGCCTGTTGCCTGACCTGCAGATCTTGGGATTCACCAGCTCCTGCATTTTGTGAACCAGCAGCACTTCTCCTGACCTGCCAATTTTAGGTTCCTCAGCCCCTACAATGATTTGAGTGAAGAGAAGCCCCCAACCTGACACTCGACCCACAGATTTGGGAGTTGCCAGCCTTCACAATCGCATGAGCCTTTTCCTTAAGATAATGCTCTCTCTATATGTATAGACTTCGCTGGTTTTGCTCCTCTAGAGAACCAAGCCTAAGACAGTTTGCTTGTTATTGTTTGTTTGTTTTGTTTATTTTTTGCCATAAATTGGAAGAATAAGCTATGTGGTTATCTGTGAGATAAGTATAAATTCAATGATCAAACTATGTGGGAAAAAAATACTGTGTGTGTGAGTGTTTTCTTTAGGTATACATTTACATAAAGAGAGAGAGAGCAAGAGAGAGAGCAGAAACCTAGAAATATTTAAGGTATATACTTAGGGCTTTGTAACAGATTGGGGAGTCAAGTGAGGGCAATGTACTTAATGTTGTCATTCTCACATGTAAGGATTAGCTTCGAACAGCGAAAGAACATAGATTTGGGAGTCAGACTCACTAATTTTGAATCCTTTTCTTTTTCAAAAATTATGTTTAAAATCATTTAAACTTTTTTTCAAATCTATTTGGCAAATTAACAAAGATCTTTTTGTAATGCACCTAGCAAGCATATTGCCTGGCACACTGGCACTGGGGCCATAACAATTGTTATTATAGATGAGTGGATAGTCACACTGGAAGTGTTCAATTCTTACCCTATAAAATAATAATGGAAATAGTCTGCTGGTTGTGATTGATAAATAGAATATGTGCAAGTGGCTGACAACATCAGACCTTTCCCTTTAGCATTTTCCAAAACAACAAGCAATAATCATTTCTAAGGGTCTTATTAAATTTCACTTTGGGGAAAAACAAAAGTTAAGTCTTGTTTTGATTTATTGTTAAATTGAAATTTTCTGATTAAAACAAAACAAAACAAAAATTAAAACAAACAAACAAACCAAAACCAAAACAGAACACTGGTGTGCTTTCTTAGAATAAGCCTGTCACGGAAAATTTTACATAGATTCTGACTTAACATCTTACATTTCGTCTTTCTGTTTATGCTATGTTCTGTTTGGAACTTTTTATCCTTGTAGCTGCAGTTGCTTACCTTTGTCACATATGAATTGTACATTGGACCTCTGAATGCAAGCCTTTGCTTCTACTCCACCTGTGTGCTTGCAAAGCTCCTATCTATTTCTGATATTTACCTGTTCCTTTGATTATGCCTTATTTCTCTAACTAGGGTGCAAGCAACAGCACTAATGGTCACCATTGTGTCCTCTAAAGAGCATAGCATAATGACTACCATTATCTTAATAACAAATACATATTTTGGTATAATTTTATTTTCTTTTTGGATAGAAGCTCACATGGAGTGAGAAGAATAAGGACTTTGTAATCAGAAGGAGCTGAGTTTGAATACCGGCTCTGCCACACATTAGACCTGTGATTTTGTAGATTGCTATGTCTCAGTTTCCTGATCTGTAAAATGAGGATAATAGCATTTAATTCCATAGGTTATTGTGAAGATTAAAACAGATGTTGTTTTAAAATATCTGGCATGTAACTACCACTCAGTTAATGGGAACTATTATCTGTATTATGCCAGGTAGATATACTCTTGTTCAATAAAATAGAGCTAGCTAGATAGAAAGATAGATGATAGATAAAATTCTGACTCATTCATGAATATAAACTGTTTATATGTTCATGTATCTACATAGATTTAGAAAATAACATTCTCATTTGCAAGAATCATGTTTCTGCCAAACATACACTTCATAAAATTGGAAATTCAGGAGAGTGGGCCTAGCAGGGTCTGTTGAGGCTCCCCTACAAAAGTGGCTGCTCTAACTTGAAGTTGGTTAGGGCTCCTTCCTAAGCAGGGGATCCAGGAGTCCTTACTTTGGTAGGCCCCAACAACGTGTGTAGGGACTGGATGTGGTCCAGGTTTTGGTGAGAAAATAGATTGAAATTACTTGGAAACCCTATGGGACAGTTCTACTCTGTCCTATAAGGTTAATATGAGTTGAAATTGACTCGATGGCAAAAGGTTTGGTTTTGTTGGTTTTTAACCTTAGATAAAAGGAACCTAGTGGTGAAATGATTACGTGCTCAGTTACTAACTGAAAGATCAGCAGTTCGAAACCACTAGCAGCTTCACAGGAGAAAAGACCTGGCAATCTGCTCCTGCAAAGATTACAGCCTAGGAAACCCTATGGGGCAGTTCTACTCTATCGTGTAGTGTTGCTATGAGTTGCAATTGACTTATTATCACACAACATCAACAATAACCTTCAGTAAAGGTATTAGTAGGAAAGACTGGACAGTTCAGTTCTTTTGAGGAACTAAGGGCAGTATAGGTGGAAGTTGAGGCAGTAAGTGTCCATGAAAAGAAATATGTAAATACAAATTGGGTTTAAAGAACTCAGTTGAATATGATATAATCTGAAGATCCCATAAAGGTGGGAGAATGTGGAGTATTTAATTATTGAGAAGTTACCTCAAGAGATTTTTGTCAAATCACAACACTTCTTTTATAGTCTAATCTCACTCACAACTAGACACACACCAAACTATTATAGTCTAGGATGCACCCTACAATCAGTAACTTCACTAATCAGTGTTAAAAAAAAAAAAAAATGGTTTCTGCTAGAAAATGAAATAGTCATATAGCTTGTCTTAGTCATATAGTGCTGCTATAACAGAAATAGCACAAGTGGATGGCTTTAACAAAGAGAAATTTATTTCTTCACAATCAAGTAGGTTAAAAGTCCAAATTCAGGGCATCAGCTCCAGGGGAAGCCTTTCTCTTTCATGAATGTTCCCCAGGACTAGGAGCTTCTCTGCACAGCGACCCCAGTCCAAAGGATGCGCTCTGCTCCCAGCACTGCTTTCTTGATGTATGAGGGCCCCAATTCTCTGCTTGCTTCCCTTTCCTTTTATCTCTTGAGAGATAAAACGTGGTGCAGGCCACACCACAGGGAAACTCCCTTTACTTTGGATTAGGGATGTGACCTGGGTAAGGGTGGTGTTACAATCCCACCCTAATCCTCTTTAACATAAAATTACAATCACAAAATGGAGTCCAACCACACAATTCTGGGAATCATGGCCCAGCCAAATTGATACACACATTTTTGGGAGGACATAATTCAATCCAACGCATACCTCAAGCAGTTACTTTTCAGAAAAGGCATAGTTCCCACCTTCAGTCATTAAACCACATCTTATTATTTTCAAATTGGAAAACAAAAGAAAGAAACACGTTTATTTCATAAGCCATAGATGTGTTCATCTTTTTGTGCAGGACATCTTTTTGTGCAAGAGACGTTTCCTAATGGAAGAAACATTGTCAATAATAAGAATGGCAACCATAGACTGAGGTCATTTATCACAGTAGTCCCAAACCCTAGAAACCTCAATAGTCCCTGAAGATATTACAACATCGTTATTATTCCTAATGATGATCCATCAGTACAAAAATAGACTATATTCAATATATGTACTCATTTTGTCATGGCAGAATGAAATGTATGTTTTAAAAAATCTATCAAAGAGATAGCTCTCATATTTGAGGTAGGCAATTTCATAATATTAAAAAAAATTCAAAGAAGCAGTATTTCTACCTCATATATTGACTTTTTACTTCATTCTCTAATTAAGTTAATTAAAAAGCAGTACATAAATTTCACTACCACATACCATAGTGCCTAAAATAGTTTATCAACTAATGTTAGTTAAGTTCAATTTTTAATGAATACCATATGAGGATATTTTTTAACTCTTAAACAAGAAAGTGATCAACATATACTTATTCCCTTCTTTTGTGGATATCTGTTTATTACTGCTAAACATCCATTTATCTTATTCCCTACAGCTTCTTGGAGAGCCACTCCTCCACCATTCTCAAACTGTGTTCCTTGGGAAGAACATGTAACTTAAGGATATGCTAACCAACTGGCTAATTAGTATGGTAGCCAGGCTCTAAGATGGCCTCCAATTATGTTGTTGTTGTTGTTAGATGCCATTAAGACGGTTCCGACTCATAGCAACTCTGTGTACAACAGAAAGAAACACTGCACCAGTCTCACGATCATTATGTTTGAACCCATTTTTGCAGCCACTGTGTCAATCCATCTCATTGAGGGTCTTCCTCTTTTTTGCTGACCCTCTAGTTTTCCAAGCATGATATCCTTCAGGGACTGATCCCTCCTGATAACATATCCAAAGTATATGAGACGAAGTTTCATCATCCTCACTTCCAAGGAGCGTTCTGGTTGTACTTCTTCCAAGACAGATTTGTTTGTTCTTTTGGCAGCCTATGATATATTCAATATTCTTTGACAACACCATAATTCAAAGACATCAATTCTTGTTTGGCCTTTCTTATTCATTGTCCACCTTTCAAATGCATATGAGGTGATTGAAAATATCATGGCTTGGGTCGGTGCACCTTAGTCCTTAAAGTGACATCTTTGCTTTTTAACACTTTTTTTCGTGGAGGGTAGCATTTTGTTCTTTTCCTTTAGATGTAAGACCCTGCTGTCCTTCCTCCTTGAAGGGTTGATTAGCATAGGCCTATGTTACCTGATCCTCCCAAAAACACGGTTTGAGAGGGAAAAAGTTGTGGATCTCCAGAAGGTTATCAGAAGTAGGATTAATCAAAGCTAGTGATAACAACAGATATGCAGAAGAAAAGTAACCATTGACAACAGACGAAAAGCAGGTCCAAGAGTTGACTGTTCTCAGCTGCCATCCAGTCAGCCCCCAACTCATGATGGCCCCATGTGTTAGAGAGTAGAACTGCTCCTTAGGATTTTCTTGGCTGTAATCTTTACAGGAGCATATTGCCAGGCATTTCTTCTGTGGAGCCACTGGGTGGGTTCCAACTACCAACCTTTAGGTTAGTAGCCAATCACAAACTACTTGCTCCACCTAGACTCTTGAAGACATGATTTTATCCTTGAACCCAACCGTGCCTGAGCATTTCTGAACCTATCAGCTTTACAAGTTTATAAATTATCTTTTTCCTGTTTTGTTTTCGGTAAGACAGCTTTCAGTGGAAATTCTATTCCATTGACCTGAAAGATTATTAACTGATACATCTTCCTTGATAAAATTTTCTCAGCAGAATTGTGATGCATCTGAAGGCAGTGAACATTTCAAGAGCTGAAACCCATATGTAATGTATGTACAATATTTTGGAACCATAAGAGATTTGATGACATTATATTCTACTCATTTTATTTGGGCATATAGAAACAAAACAAAACAAGAAACTAGGACATACTAAACAAATATAAAATAAAATTATAAAAACTTATTGATGGCTCGGAAACAACAGTCAATATCAAATCACATAAAGAAGCAGTCCATGACGGCTTCAGCAAGCTCCCAAAATAAAAAATCAATAAATTCTCTGGAAGGAAATTTCTAGGAATTACTAGAGACAGAACACGAAAGATTAATATACAAAACTCATCAAGAAATTAGAAAGGAATTTTGACAAAATGGAGAAAAAGCCAAAGAACATACAGACAAAGTAGTAGCGGAACTTAAAACAGTTATTCAAGAAATAATGACAAATTTAATAGGCTGCAAGAATCCATAGAGAGACAGAAATCAGAAATCCAGAAGATTAACAATAAAATTTCAGAATTAGACAACTCAATTGAAAGTCATAGGAGCAGAATTGAGGCAGTAGAAGTTAGAATTAGTGACACTGAAGATAAAGCACTTGATGCCAATTATCTGAGGAAAAATCAGATAAAAGGATTAAAAAGAACGAAGAAACTCTAAGAGTTATGTGGGACTTTATCAAGGGAAATAACTTATGAGTGATTGGAGTACCAGAAAGGGGGTGGGGGGAGGATAACAGAAAATACAGAGAAAATTGTTGAAGATTTGTTGACAGAAAACTTCCCTGATATCATGAAAGATGAGAAGATATCTATCCAAGATGCTCATCAAACCCCACATAAGGTAGGTCCCAAAAGAAAGTCACCAAGACATATTATAATCAAACTTACCAAAACCAAATATACAGAGAGAATTTTAAGAGCAGCTAGGGATAAAAGAAAAGTCATCTACAAAGAAGAGTCAATTAGAATAGGCTCAGACTACTCAGCAGAAACTATGCAGGCAAGAAGGCAATGGAATGACATATATAAAGCCTTGAAGGAAAATAACTGTCTGCCAAGAATTATATATCCAGCAAAACTGTCTCTCTAATATGATGGTGAAATTAGGGCATTTCTGGATAAATAGAAGTTTAGGGAATTTGCAAAAACCAAACCAAAATTACAAGAAATACTGAACGGAGTCCTATGGTTAGATAATTAATAACATCAGATAACGTAAGACTAGAACACAGGACAGAGCAATGAGATATTGACTCAGATTGGGAAGTTGAAAATACATCAAAGCTAAAACATTGAAAATAGGGAAACAGAGATATCAATATGTAAAAAAGGACAATATTAAAACAAAAAAGAGGGACTTCAAAAATGCAGACATAGATTTTTCTCATGGAGAAGTCATCAAGGCAATATAAAGAAATAAAAGACTGGTATAAACTTAGAAAAATAGGGGTAAATATTAAGGTAACCACAAAGGAATCTAACATTCCTATAAATCAAAATAAAAAAGTAGAAAAATATAAAGACTCAGCAAACACAAAATCAACAACAATGAAAAAGATGAAAAAATACATAAAGAAAAACGACTCAGCACAGAAAATTAAGAGGAACAAAGAAAATGTGAACAGCACACAAAAAAAAGACATCAAAATGACAGCACTAAACTTATACCTATCACTAATTATGCTGAATGAAAACAGATTAAATGCACCAATAAAGAGACAGAGAGTGGAGGACTAGATATATGGTGCCTACAAGAGGCACACCTTAGACGTAAAGATGCAAACAAGCTAAAATAAAAAGGATGGAAAAAAATATATCAAGCAAACAACACACACAAAAAAGCAGAAGTGGCAATATTATTCTCTTACAAAACAGACTTTGAAGTAAAATCCACCACAAAAGATAAGGAAGGACACTATATAATGATTAAAGGGTCAGTACACCAGGAGGACATAACTATAATAAATACACACCCAATGACACAGCTCCAAAATACATAAAAAAAAAACTCTAACAGCATTGAAAAGAGAGATAGACAGCTCCACAACAGTAGTAGGAGACTTCAACACACCACCTTCGGTGAAGGACAGAATATCCAGAAAGAAGCTCAACAAAGACACGGAAGAGCTAAATGTTACAATCAACCAACTTGATCTCACATACATATACCGAACACTCCACCCAACAGTAGCCAAGTATACTTTCTTTTCCAATGCACATGGAACATTCTCAGAATAGACCACATATTAGGCCATAAAGCAAGCCTTAACAAATTCCAAAGCATCAGAATATTACAAAGCATCTTTTCTGACCATAAAGCCATAAGAGTAGAAATCAATAACAAAAAAAGCAAGGAAAAAAAATCAAACACATGGGAACTGAACAACACCTTGTTCACAAACTACTGGATTATAGAAGAAATTAAGGATGAAATAAAGAAATTCATAGAATCAAACGAGAATGAAAACACATCCTAACAGAACCTTTGGGACACAGCAAAAGCAGTCCTCAGAGGTCAGTTTATAGCAATAAATGCACACATCCAAAAAGAATAAAAGGCCATAATCAAAACATTAACCTCACAACTGGAACAAGTAGAAGGAGAGCAGCAAAAGGAGCCCTCAGATGCCAGAAGAAAGGGAATAGTAAGAATTAGAGAAGAAATAAATGAAACAGAGAATACAAAAACAATTGAAAGAGTTAACAAGTCCAAAAGCTGGTTCTTTCAAAAGATCAACAAAATTGATAAACTATCAGCCAAAATGATGAGAGAAAAACAGGAGAGGAAGCAGATAACCCGTATAAGAAATGAGATGGGTGATATCACAACAGACACAACTGAAGTTAAAAGAATCATAACAGATTACTATGAAAAATTTTACTCTGACAAATCTGAAAACCTAGAGGAAATGGACAAATTTCTAGAAGCTCACTGCCTACCTAAATTAACACAAACAGAGATAGAACAACTAAATAAACATATAATAAAAGAAGAGATTGAAAAGGTTATTAAAAAACTCCCAACAAAAAAAAGTCCTGGCCCGGCTGGCTTCTCTGGAGAATTCTACTAAACTTTCAGAGAAGAGATAACACCACCTCTACTAAAGGTATTTCAGAGCATAGAAAAGGATGGAATACTCCCAAACTCATTCTATGAAGCCAGCATAACCCTGATACCAGAACAAGGTAAAGACATCACAAAAAAAAAAAATAATAATAACACACCACTATCCCTCATGAACATTGACGCAAAATCCTCAACAAAATTCTATCCAATACAATTCAGCAATATAACAAAAAATAATTAACAATGACCAAGCGGAATTTATACCAGGTATTTAGGGATGGTTCAGCGTTAGAAAAACAATCAATGTAATCCATCACATAAAGAAAACAAAAGACAAGAACCACATGATCTTATCAATCAATGCAGAAAATGCATTCGACAGAGTCCAACACCCATTCATGATAAAAACTCTCAAAAAAATAGGAATAGAAAGGAAATTCCTCAACATAATTAACGGCATTTATGCAAATCCAAGAGCCAACATCATCCTAAATGGAGAGACTTTGAAAGCATTCCCCTTGAGAATGGGAAGCAGACAAGGATGCCCTCTATCACCACTCTTATTCAACATTGTGCTGGAGGACCAAGCCAGAGCAATTAGGCTAGAAAAAGAAATAAAGAGCATCCAGATTGGTAGGGAAGATGTCAAAGGCTCCCTATTTGCAGATGATATGATCTTATACACAGAAAACCACTGAAGAATCCACAAGAAAACTACTGGAACTAATAGAAGACTTCAGCAAAGTTTCAGGATACAAGATCAGCATATAAAAATCAGTTGCATTCCTTTACACCAACAAAGAGTACCTTGAAGAGGAAATTACCAAATCAATACCATTTACGATAGCCCCCAAGAAGATAAAATACTTAGGAATAAATCTAATCAGAGAAGTAAAAGATCTATACAGAGGAAAGTACAAGAAACTACTGCAAGAAACTAAAAGAGACCTGCATAAGTGGAAAAACATACCTTGCTCATGGATAGGTAGACTCAACATTGTGAAAATGTCTATTCTACCCAAAGCAATCTACAGATACAATGCAATCCCAATCCAAATTCCACTGGCATTTTTTAACGAGCTGAAGAAACAAATCACCAACTTCATATGGAAAGGAAGAGGCCCCGAATAAATAAAACATTACTCAAGAAGAAGAACAAAGTGGAAGGCCTTACACTACCTGATTTTAGGACCTATTATGCTGCCACGGTAGTCAAGACAGCCTGGTACTGGTACAACAACAGATACATAGACCAATGGAACAGAGTTGAGAATCCAGATATAGCTCATCCACCTATGAGCAGCTAATATTTGACAAAGGCCCAAAGTCCATTAATTGTGGAAAAGACAGTCTCTTTAACAAACAGTGCTGGCATAACTGGATATCTATATGCAAAAAACTGAAACAAGACCCATACCTCACACTATGCACAAAAACTAAGTCAAAATGTATCAAAGATTTAATATAAAATCAAAAACGATAAAGATCATGGAAGAAAAAATACAGACAATGCTAGGAGCCCTAATACATGGCATAAACACAATACGAACCATAAGTAACAATGTACAAGCACCAGAAGAGACACTGGATAAATGGGAGATCCTATAAATCAAACACTTGTGCTCATCAAAAGACTTCACCAAAAGAGTCAAAAGACAACCTACAGACTGGGAAAAAAATTTCAGATACGACAAATCCAGTCAGCATTTAATGTCAAAAACATACAAGATACTGCAAAACCTCAACAAGAAGACAAATAACCCAATTAAAAAATGGGCAAAGGATATGAACAGGCACCTCACCAAAGAAGATATTCAGGCAGCTAACAGACACATGAAGAAATGCTCACGATCATTAGCCATTGGAGAAATGCAGATCAAAACTACAATGAGATATCATCTCAACCCAGCAAGGCTAGCACTAATCCAAGAAACAGAAAATAATAAATGCTGGAGAGGTGGAGAGACTGGAACACCTACACACTGTTGGTGAGAATGTATAATGGTACAACCAGTTTGGATCGATTTGGCACCTCCTTAAAAAGCTAAAAACAGAAGTACCATAGGATCCAGCTATCCCGCTCCTTGGAATATAACCTAGAGAAATAAGAGCCATCACACGAATAGATATATGCACACCCATGTTCACTGCAGCACTGTTCACATTAACAAAAAGATGGAAACAACCTAGTTGACCATCAACAGATGAATGGATAAACAGAGTATGGTATATCCACACAATGGAATACTACACAAGGATAAAAAACAACACTGAAGCCGTGAAACATCTTATAACATGGAGGAAGCTGGAGGTCATTATGCTGAGTGAATTTAGTCAGTCACAGAAGGACAAATATTGTATAAGACCACTATTATAAGAACTCAAGGAAAGGTTTAAACGTGGAAGAAAACATTCTCTGTGGGTTACGAGAGTGGGGAGGGAGGAGGAGGGTTATTCACTAACTAGATAGTAGAAAAGAATTATCTTAGGTGAAGGGAAGGACAGCACACACTACAGGGGAAGTCAGCATAACTGGACTAAACCAAAGTTAAGAAGTTTCCTGAATACAACCAAACACTTTGAGAGACAGAGTAGCAGGGGTGGGGGTCTGGGGACCATGCATTCAGGGGACATCTAGGTCAATTGGCATAACAAAGCTTATTAAGAAAATGTTCTGCATCCTACTTTGGTGAGTGGCGTCTGGGGTCTTAAGAGCTTGCAAGCGGCCATCTAAGATCCATCAATTGGTCCCAACCACCCGGAGTAAAGGAGAATGTAGAACTCCAAAGACACAAGGCAAGTATTAGCCCAAGAGACAGAAAGGGCCAAATAAACCAGAGAATTCATCAGCCTGAGACAAGGAGAACTAGATGGTTCCCAGCTACCACCAATGACAGCCCTGACAGGGAACACAACAGAGAGTCCCTGATGGAGCTGGAGAAAGGTCGGGTGCAGAACTCAAATTCTAGTAAAAGACTAGACTTGATGGTCTCAGACTGGAGGTACCCCAGAAAGCATGGCCCACAGACTCTCTATCAGCCCAGAACTAAAACGATTTCCGAGGCCAACTCTTCAGACAGGGATTGGACTAGACTGGGGGACATAAAATGATACTCGTGAGGAGTGTGCCTCTTAGCTCAAGTAGATACAAGAGACTAAATAGGCAGCTTCTGTCTGGAGGTGAGATGGGAAGGCAGAGACGGTTAGGAGCTGGCTGATGGACAGGGAGAATCGGGTGGAAAGGAGGAGTGTGCTGTCACAGTATGGGAAGAGCAACTAAGGTCACATAAAAACTTATGTATAAATTTTTGTATGGGAGACTAACTTGAAATGTAAACTTCATTTAAACGACAACAATAAAAACAAATAAAAACAAAAACAAGTTGACCCAAGCATGCCAGTGCTTGTCTTTTACAGGCATGTGTATTCAGTCTCATGGGCACGGATTTTCCATGAAATGAGTTTTCTGGCCTTCTTCTAGTGACTTATGTGGCTAGTATTAACTGTGCGAAAGCCATAAATAAATAAATAGAAATAAAAGCTAAATAGTCAGCTGAGATTTAAATCTTTGAGATTTCAAATACGGAAGCTTAAACATAATAAAATCCAGCATTAACAGGGACACTCTAAAATAATTGTTATCTCAAAATTCCATTACAAGTTTAATTACCTGACACACACACACACACTTCCACCACCTTGTGCTGCGTGTCTTTTTATAGACACTAAATGGTTGTGGTGTTTTGTGTCTCCCCTGTGATGAGGCTGACCATAGGTCTGTCTTAGTCACTGTCCACCAGTGCTTGACTCATAAGAGGGACTCAAATATCTATTGAAAGTGTGAAGAATGAATAATTAAAGTGAGTAAATTACACACAGGATCACAGTATGATCTTGATTGCAAACCCTTTTCTTTTCCCTTCCCTTTCCATGGACTGGGAGCTGCTTTGTGAGTCAGGTCTGACCATTTCCTCACTGCCCAATATTACTCTAAATATGAGTGTTTATCCTCTTTCTGAACGAGCTATCTCATACCAGTACCAACCTCTTACCTGGGTTTTTGGGCACAGTCTGCTACAATTAACATCTTTTAAGCAATAGTATATATAGGCAACCTGTATTCTAAACCTATTTAATTGATCGCTGTTTGGAAAAAGAGTAACATAAATGAACTAGAAAGATGAGAATATTAAAAAGGACACACTTTATTACATGAAAGGTGTTTTGCAAATGACATTTCACATAAGCTTGACAAAATATTATAAATTCTTATAGTAACCATTTATACATGTTTATAGTATTAGAAATATTATAAATTCAGTATTATAGTCTACTTTTTACAAATGAGAAACTGGGGCTCAGAAATATTAAGTGGTTTATCTATGGTCATATGTAAAATTACTCCAAAGATAAAATACGTCCATATTTGATTTTATAAGGTAATTTTTATGACTCTTTTTTATGTACACTTTAGCAATGTGTTTGTAGCCTCAATAGCTAAAGAATCTTAAGTTTTATCAAGTTTTGCCTCTTGGAATAGTTATTTACTTCATGCTCACCAATATTGCACTGGAATTAAGTGGCAGATAACCATTTAACTAGAATGTTTCTGTTGAAAGTTACTGCACTATACAGTATACCAAGGGAGGTGCTGCATCAAAAAAAGAAAGAAAGATAAAAAAATATTTCTGCTCTGATATTCTTGGCCCCTGGTTCCCTCCAGAGCTGGGAAGTAATTCTTTTCAACAGCTTATGTTCTTATATGTTCTGCAAAGATCTATATTCTTTATTTGTTAAGTGCCTAAGACTATTTGCTTACATAAAGTGACCCTTAAAGTATTAGATATTAAGCGTGTACCTGGCTTAGAGGAACATGGATCTTTTGGAATAAGTACATACGCCACCAGCAAAAAACCTATTGAATAATAAAATGTTCAAAGTGCCCAGTATTTTTGTAACTCTAAGTTTATTTATAGATTTTGACTTTCTAATTATAGTCACTATATCTCTATTTTATAGCATGCAAGGGCACCCAGAAGGAGAATTCATTCTAATCAAATTTAACATCTCATAAATAACTGCACAAACAAATCAGCCAGCCCCTCATGTTGTAAGCATTGAGTAGACAGATGATTACATTACTAAACTATTTTACCTTGGAACTGATTCTCTGTGGTTGAAATGTTGATTTGTTTTTCCTATAAACTGTGTCTCTTTCACTGTAGAACAAATTTCAAGACTCTAATAACTTTGGACAAAGTCTGAATACTTTTTTTTTTTTTCCATTGATTGGTTTATACTCTATTTTCAAAAAAGGACCTGAAAATTTACAATGCAATTTCAGGTAAGACCAAAAAATATTAAGCTCCCAAAAATAAAATAAAAGCAAAGATGTGATGAGAAGATTCACCCACATATACCTACCTCTGAGTGTATCTTCCAGGTCACAAAGGAACACTGGGATATACTGCTCCATGGTAAGCTGGAGATACTTTGATCAGGAGCCTGTAAATAAGATTTTCTACAATCGTCTCTATTTTAACCTCATTTCTAGTCAGTTTGTACCAGCCACCTATGTTATAGCCATTTTTACAGCCCCCTAAATTCAACACTTTTCTTTTACCTCTGTTCTCTTACAGACGCTGCTCTCTCGCCTTTTCTCATCTCTTTACACTTCCCCCCACCTGTCTGTAAATAACCACGGGCCCTTCGTGATTTCTGTACCACAAACCTATGGTACCAACAAGCACGTGTAAATAATTTATGCCAAAGGTGGCATTGCCGATCCTTAAATACAGGACAATCTTTTCAATAAAGAACAAGAGATTGATTCCTTCCTCTTACGTTCCAAAATTCAATCTGAAGTAGACTGTAGATCTAAATACAGGTAGTCCCCGGTTTAGGACGGGGTTCCGTTCTGAGGACTCCTTCCTAAATCATTTCTGGCATAAGTCGAGTATCCCCTTTTTTTTTTTTTTTTTAGTTTTCATTGTTATTGCCTTTACGGGGCAGTTCTACTCTGTCCCGTAGGATTGCTATGAGTTGAAATTGACTCCATGGCAATGGGTTTGTTTAGTGGGTTTTTTTTTTTTTTTTTAATAAATACAATCTTTATCTGTCCTTGGAGTTTGGAAACATTACATATAAACATATGGATATAGTATAATGCATACATATTACTAATGATAGGATATACAAAAAAATAAAATAAAGGACAGTCGTAAGTGTGGTTCATCACAACTTGAATATGCCATAAGTCAGGGACTATCTCTATAAAAGGCAAATGATAAGATTTTCTTAAAAAAGCCCAAAGAGCTTCAGTCATACAGAAAAAGACAGACACTGTATTAATTATTTGTGTGTTACTATGACCTGGCTTAAGACTGAGACTCTATCTTCTTTATTTGCTTTTGTTGTTGTGCTTATACCTCCAATTAAAATTCCTGAAAGGGCATAGAGAGAGAAGGGCTGCTGAATCCCAGAGAAGGCAGCTGTATGAGAAAGAGAAACCTGGCCATTAGAAGCTGAGGCAGGCAATTAAAACAACAACAACAAAATGGGCTGGAGGAATCCAGAGAACTAAAGAACCCAATATTTCTCACTATTTGCACTCTCGTCTGCTGTACTTCCCAGGGATTAAACCCAACCAGAAGTTGGATGGCAAAAAATAGCCTTTGCTGACATCCGTAGATGTCAACTCCCTGTGGCATTGAACAGTGTGACTGAGGGCAGAGAGTGGATCTGGTATAACATGGAAATGAAAAGACACGAGAATAGCCAAGATACTCAAGAAAAACATCAAGCAGAAGAATGTGTTCTGTTAAGTATAAATTAATAGATTAAGAGTGATTAAGAGTTACGGCTGCTAACCAAAAGGTTGGCAGTTCGAATCCATCTGCCTCTCCTGGGAAGCCCTATGGAGGCAGTTCTACTCTGTCCTATGAGGTCACAATGAGTCGGAATAGACTCAACAGCAATGGGTTTGTTTTGTTTTTTACTATAAATCTACAGTATTTAAGGCAGAATGGCATAGGTACAAGGTTACACAATTATACCAACAGAACACAAAAAAGAAACTAGAAGAGGCCCATGCATTATGCATACAATTAAGATAAAAGTCGCATTGGACAATCTTTTCAATAAATGATGTTGAGATCACTGGAGTTAATATGGAAACATATGAAACTTGATTCCTACCTCACACCATTCCAAAAATTTAATTTGAGGTGGATTATAGATCTAAATATAAATGGAAAAAGTTCTAAAATAAGATGTGAAAACATAAATCATAAAAGAAAAGCCAGATATACTTGTTTACATCAAATTTAAGAATTTCTGTTTATCAAAAAACACCTCGTAGTGAAAGACAATGCACAGTGCAGATAAAGACTGAAAAGGCTGAAAACAGATTTCTATTCAAAATCTATAAAGAACTTGTATCTGTCATTATTAAAAAGATAATCATAATTAAAAAGTGGCCAATACTGTTAAAATATACTTTATAAAAGTGGACGTTCAAATAGTCAACCAATGTAGAAGAAAAAGTGCTTAATTGGGAGCAAGGATGATTCATCCATAGGAACAGGAAGGAATATAGATTGTATGGATTGTGTGGACTGAATGTGTGGGACAGGTCTTATAGCTCTCTAATTGCTCCTATTTTCCAACAGATATAATGATCAGGGTCAATGACTAACAGTGAGGACCATGGGAGGAGGTGCTGGAGGCCTGAAGAGAAAGTAGAAGAAATTAAAGAGTCACCTACAAGAGTGGAAAGTATAATGTGCCAGTAAAATGGATCAGCATTAAGAGAGCACTTGACATGAGTATGAGCTCAGGGTAAAATTAGTTAAAATCACCATGAATGCTTTGTCAGCTGCATTCAGATATGGAGGTTTAGCACTCAGATTTGAACTAGATTTCACCAGGATTGAAATTTTACAGGAGAATGAAGAGTGGGTAAGGAATTAAGTAGGCAAGGGAGTGACTGTAATGACTGGATTTAAGTTATTAAGAAGGCAAGTGAGGAAATACGAGGTTGAAGGGCAATGGAAATATGGTAAATCAATAAGCAGCCACAGGAAACTAATATAAATGCTTTGGTAGTAAAGATTATTCGATACTGTTGGAAGTAGAGACACACGAATCAATGGAACAGAAAGAGGACTTGGAAATACACACAAATATGCCCAACTGATTATTGACAAAGGTGTGAAAGCAAACCAATAAAGCAAAGATATAATTTTGCATATACTGTGTTGGGCATCCATAGACAAACAGACCTCTACCTAATTCTCACACATTACATGACATTAACTCAGAATGGATCATGAACTTAAATATAAGACAGAAAATTATAAAACTTTTAGAATAGTAGAAAATCTTCCAGATCTAGGACTAGATAAAAAACGTTCTTAGACTTGACACCAAGATCAAGATCCATAAAAGGGAAAAAATGATAAATAAGAAATCATAAAAATTAAAATTTTTGCTCTATTAAAGACCCAGTTAAGAGGATGGGACAAACAAATAAAAAAGCTACAGACTGGGAAAAAATAGTTGCCAACTACATATGTGATAATGGACAACAAGCTAGAATATACAAATATCTCAAAACTCAACAGTTTAAAAACAAAGAATTGAATTTAAAAATGCACAAAGACATGAACAAAAATTTCAATGATGAGGTTATATACACGGCAAATGAGTACGTGAAAAGATGTTCAACATCATTAGCCATTAGAGAAATGCAAATTAATCACTGCATACTTGTCATAATGGTAAAAATAAATATTTGGGACAATATCAAATGCTGGCAAGGATGTGGAAAAATTTACGTCCCTGATAGGGATGTAAAATAGTACAGTAACTCTGGAAAACAAGTTTTCAGCATCTTATAAAACTAAAGTTGTAACTACCATGTGACAGGACCACTGCATTCTTGGGCATTCATCCCAGAGAAATGAAGACTTATGTTCACACAAAAACTTGTACATAACTGTTCAAAGCAGCTTTATTCATAATAGTCAAAAACTGGAAACAACCTAGATGTTCTTCAATGGGTGAAACTTTTAACAAATGGTGGTACATTTGTTACTACTCAGCAGTAAAAAGGAACAACATATTGATACATCCAATAACATGGATGAATCTCTTATAGAACTAAGATCAGTTTAAAAAAAAAGTTCAATCTGAAAAGGCTGAAAATATTGCATGACTTCATTTATATTACATTCTTGAAAAGACACAATTATAGAAATGGAGAAGAAATTAATGATTACCAGGGCTTAAAGAGAGGTGGCAGCAGGAGGGAAGTGACTATAAAAGGGATCCTTGTTGTGATGGAAATGTTCTATATCTTGACTGTATCAGCGTGAGTACCCTGGTTGTAATGTTGTGTTATGCGGAGTCCTAGGTGCAAATGTAAACACTTGACTACTAACCGAATATTCTGTGGTTCAAACCCACCCAGAGGTGTCTTGAAACACAGTCCTGGAGATCTGCTTCCAAAAGGTTACGGCTTTGAAAGCCCTATGAAACAGATGTACTTTGCACACATGAGGTCACCATGAGTCAGAATCAACTGGAAGGCCATTAAGAGGCGACCAGTCAACCATGATTCATTCTATTGTAATCGACTGACTCCTACTGCAGAAGACATACATACATCAGAACAAACGTTTTGCCATGTCATTTATTCCAACTGATTTCTAAAAGAAGATAATTCAATGTTTTTCTGAAGTCTGCCAACTGTGTAATCTAAGCATTCATTTTTGTTGTTGTTCAAAATTAAAATAGATATGTTTTTTAATTAGAAAGTGTTTAAATGCATGCCTCTATGTTTATCAGTTTCAGAAATGGAACAGTAGCCCTTGACTCCCCCACAGGAAAGATAAGGAAATTAAAACATTTGCCATTTTCCCTTTTTCCCACCCTGCCCCCACACACACACTTTACAGTTTTATAGGCATAACTGGAACTTTAATCCAAAGCAATAATTGTTACATTGTTTTTATGTCACATGGCTATTATTTTAAGAATTATAACATTTGCACTATGTATTGTAACCATATGTATCATAGCCATACAAACTTGATTCCATTTTTAAATGGACAAAATGCTTCCTGCCAGTTCTTTCATATGCAAATTCCCATGTTTTCTCCCAATATGTTTATTTGATCACAGATTAAAGTACTCATTTGTTGCCTTTTTGTTTGTTTTCCCCTTGACAAATCAGTGGTAAAAAGTTATTGATTCTTTTCATAGCTGACGACGTCTTCACTTTGACATCACACAAGTACAACAACCGAACTAGGTTGTAGACATGTAAGTTCGTACAGATTTCCTTCAAAGCTGTAGATTATATTTGATTTTATTCTGGAATACGTATATAATGCTGTATGAGAACAGCCTGATTTTTGTTTCCTGTGATACTTTGGCCCTCTCTAGACGTTTGTAGGATTCTTTTTTTGTTAAGCTTAAAATTAAAGTTCTCTATAATATGTCCTAGTGTTTGTTACTCCCCACCTATCCTGGGGACCCACTGGACGATGTTTATCTACAGATTCCATTAGGTGTAGGAATTTTCTCCCATTTTATCATTAAAAATTGCTCTTGCAATTTATATCTTCTCTGTTTCAGAAACCCGCCTTTATAAATGTTACCTGCCATTATCTGTCGTCTTTTAGGCACTTCATCCGATTGGTTCTGATGTCACTTTAAATTATGTGATGACATCATCTACATATGCAAATTCCTCTATTACCTCATAAAGGTACTTGTTTTTAGTCTACACTCTTAACTGCTTAACTTTGAGCTGCCGTTTGTGTAAACTTTTTTATTACTTTTTGAAAGAATTAGATCATTTCTGCCTAAAATTATATTGTCTCCTAGAGCTAAATTTCTCCAAACTCTGTTCTTCCTTTCTGAAAACGCATGGTATTTTACTTTTGTTTTCTTGTTTTAAATTTTGTTTCAAAGGTCTTACATTTTATTTGTTTATTTATTTATTTTTCATCTCTGAGTCAGAACATTTTTATCTAAATCTGCTTTTCTCTGAAAAGATTCTCTTTGCCTCCCTTTTTGTTCACCATTGCATCATTTCGATTTTTCGTCTGGGAATAAAGCTAGAGGGCAAGAGATTTCTAAATTAGATAGGGTAATGCTATCCGCTGTAAAAAATAGCTTTCACAATTTCAATAGCTTAGCACAACAGAAGATATTTTTGTTTTTGCTTTTTTCTCCCCCCCCCCCCCCGCTTATATAACAATTCAGTGTGGGTGTTCCTGGTCTGAGATGATTTAGATATACCATTCCTGAGAGCCTCACATTTTTATTGTTCTTCTAATAAGCAGAAGGAGAAAGAGAACATGGAGAAGCTTTATCTGCTAAATAAAATGTCCTGGCCCAGAGTAACACCTATCCCACTCCGTAACATTTTATTGAAAAAATTAGTTCCAAGATCACACCTTGAAATGGGGGTAAGGGGAAGTGGTATTGGAAAATGCTGTGTCTGCCTATGCAGCCTCTTTAAAAAGGAGTCCTGTGTGTTGAAAACAGTTAATGTGCTCAGCTGCTAAACAAAAGGTGGTCAGGTGGAGTCCGCCCAAAAACACCTTGGAAGAAAGACCTAGGGATTTACTTCTGAAAGATCAGCCATCGAAAACCATATGGAGCACAGATCTACTCTGACACACATGGGGCCGCCATGAGTCGGAGTCAACTCTACTGCATCTGGTTGTTGTTATATCAAGGGAGGGAAAGTGTAAGTTCTGGTGGACAGCTCCTATCTCTACCATGTCCTGCCCCTCTGACCATTAATTACCAGTGAACATCCTTTTTTCTCACACATAGATGTCCACCCCTCTCCAAGAGAGACATCCCAAGGTTTTACTGCATCCAGTTTGCTCTCTGGGTGATGAGCTATTCTCTCCCCAAGGTCTGCATGTGGCTCTTTGTGGTCTTCATCACCTGATCCCTCCCCATTCAGAGACACAATGTGTAATGCTGGGAAAAAATAAGAAACCTACAATAAAAAACCCCATTTATTTTTATACATATATGTACAAGAAACACACAAGTATCCCTTGTCCATGGTGAGGATAAAGTCAGCTGGGCAGATGTGTGAAAAGCCCTGCCCTGGGGAAGTTCCTGTTTAGATACTGGTTCTGTGCTCTAGGAACAACTAACTTGTCCAGGAGTCTTATATGACCTGGCCCTGCCTTCAGGAGTGCGTCCCCTTGTTGGGTCCTCAGGACATCTCTGGAGTGGTCACTAGGGAGTGTGTATTCTTGGCCTATATACTGCTCCCTCTTGTGCTAGTTATTGAGCAATTGCTTCTCAATTCAAAATCCACCTTTCGTTTATTTTTTTATTATGCTTTAGATGAAGGTTTACAGAGCAAAATAGTTTCTCATTAAACAATTAATACACATATTGTTTTGTGATACTGGTTTCCAACCCCACGACGTGTCAACACTCTCCCCTTCTCCACCTTGGGTTCCCCATTACCAGCTTTCCTCCCCCCTCTTGACTTCTCGTCCTTGCCCCTGAGCTGGTGTTCCCATTTAGTCTCATTTTGTTTTATAGACCTGTCTATTCTTTGGCTGACAAATGAACTTCAGGAGTGACTTCAGTACTGAATTAAAAGGGTACCTGGGGGCCATACTCTTGGGGTTTCTCCAGTCTCTGTCAGACCAGTAAGTCTGGTCTTTTATTGTGAGTTAGAATTTTGTTCTACATTTTTCTCCAGCTCTGTCTTGGACCCTCTGTTGTGATCCCTATCAAAGCAGTCAGTGGTGGTAGCCAGGCACCATCTAGTTGCGCTGGACTCAGTCTGGTGAAGGCTTTGGACTAATCGTTCCCATGTGTCTTTGGTTTTCTTCATTCTTCCTTGTTCCAGATGAGTTGGGACCAGTGGTATATCTTAGATGGCCGCTCACAAGTTTTAAGACCACCGACGCTACTCATCAAAGTAGTATACAGAACCTTTTCTTTATAAACTATGTTATGCCAATAGAGCTAGAAGTCACCCCAAGACCTTGGTCCCCAGCCTTCAGCCCAATAATTTGGTCCCTCAGGGAGTAACCTATGCTTTGCTTTGTGATGCTGATTGCTGGCACTATGCGAACTACATTTCTGCTGTGTCGTCTGGCTAGCTCTCCGTCTCTGTCAATAGGGGACTAGAGGAAAGGGGCAAGTCAGAGGAAAGATAAGGGACTTGTCCTTCCTATCTGTACCCCAGCAATGCTTCTTCACCACTGCAACTGCAGGAAGTCCTTCCTATATAGCCGCTGAATTCAATCTGGAGTGTTTTCAACACTTGCAGACCATATAGATCATGCATCTGTCAGCAATATAAACACTAGCCAGTAGCTCCACGATCTCACGGGTCTGAATTTTAATTCCATGGAGCTCCTCTTGGAATCTATTAACATTTAAAACTTCCAACCTCTTCCCCTTTTTTCCCCCAGTTCTAGGATAATAGCTGCTTCCTGAAGCTGCTACCTCTGAGACATCTTAGTACTGCTCTCTTTTTAGCGTTTTTAATTATGTAATTAGCAATTTATATTTAATTAGTAATTATTTATACTATATTATCTCTGTTAAAAGAGATCTTGTGATTTGTCTTCTGACCAGACACTAACCGACAAAGACATTGGGGCCAAAAGAGGAACTCGGAAATGTAACTCATCCTCCCTTTGTCCATCTTATTCTTATAACTGGAATACATATGACAAATCTATTCAGGAACAAAAGACTTCTGATATATTTGCTTCCAATCAGTTCAAAGTTCCAGGGACCACATTGAAAATCTTTGCTTAGACCTACACAAAATTGTCTTTTGCTTTCTTGCCTCATAGGTATCACAGGATAGGAGGTCAATACCCTTAATATGATTTGACTTCCAAGTTATAATAGGAACTGTTTTACCAAATAGTTTTCCTCTTTATTTTAATGGGCCTCCAAATTTATTGTCCATGATTATTTCCTCTATGCCTGAGGAGAGGGTGCAGGGAATACTGTGGCTTCTGGCTATGCTGCCCCTGCCTGAGCCAAGAGCTGAAGAAAGCTGTGCCCTGCAGGAATCTAGAAATGGACAGAACTGAGCAGTGGAGAAGAAGTTTGATCTGATGAGTGAGCCCCACTAGAACCACATAAAGAAAACTCTTGCTCCTGCAGTGTTCCTCCTTGCCCTCTACCACAAGGCTTAACATTATGCCACTTGTAACAGAAATATTTGCAAGGTCCACCTTTGTTATCACAATCTGTTGATAACTGGCATAAGTCAAGTAGTATTTCACATTTCTTCCACTCATAATACATTAGCAAAACCTAGTTATGGGGCCCCATTCAGGTTGGAAGGGGCGCTCCTGTCTGGGCGATCATTTCTCAATAGACACTATGCCATGAGGTGGAGAGATGGAATTTTGGGGGAAGCAGCCATTTCTGCTACAACTCATATTATCCATGCATCCATCAGCTGGGGTTGGAGGTGGCAGATATCCAAGGCTTGTTGTTATATTAGGTGCCATTGTGTTGGTTCGACTCATAGAAACCCTATGCACAACAGAATGAAACACTGCCCGCTTCTGCACCATCCTCACAATTGTTGCTATGCTTGAGTTCACTGTTGCAGCCACTGTGTCAATCCATCTCATTGAGGGTCTTCCTCTTTTTTGCTGACCCTCTACCTTACCAAGCATGATGTCTTTCTCCAGGGACTAACTCCTCCTGATATCATGTCCAAAGTATGAGATGTAGTCTCACTATCCTTGCTTCTAAGGAGCATTTTGGTTTTACTTCTTCCAAGACTGTTTTTGGCTTAGAAGATTTTGTGTTCATTCTTTTGAAATATTCATTAAATCAACTGTGGGTCAGCTATGTTGATAGTAAGAAATATTTTATGTTCACTGGTATTGATTCCCTACATGGTATGAGCAAGACGTGTTGGTGAGATGTTGAGTTAGGGAAAAGTCAGGTAATTTTGGCCTTTTCGATTTAACGGTGGCATGTATTGTCCCACAAACTTTTCTGCTCTTAGTTTACAGTTGTGAAAATGGTTGCAAATAAAGTATTCTCTGAATCTACAAGATTCCCCATCGCCACTGGACTTGCCCATGACTCTAGCTCTGGTGCTTACAAACAGGGTGTATTCGTTGTTTTTCTGAACTCTTCACACTTAATTCCTGCATAATAAAACCAAAAAAAAAAAAAACCTGTTGCCTTAGAGTACAACTCATAGCGACCCTATAGGACAGAGTAGAACTGCCCCATAGGGTTTACCACGAAGCAGCAGGTGGATTAGAACTACTGACCTTTTGTTTAGCAGCCATAGATCTTAACCACTGTCTTCCAGGGCTTGAAGAAGAATTATAGTCCTAATAAAGTTTTGGGCCTGCTTTTCATCAGATTCTGGGGGTGTCATATTTTTAAAGTCAGGTTTATCACTGCCACCACTAGTAAAAATTATTTACTTATTTTTCAATCATGTGAATTAAATGAGAGCCAGATTATAACTAGTATTAAATTTGGAAAATATTGTTTGAAGAAAAAAGAAGTAATCCTTAATGATTTTATAATTCAGAGGCGTCCATCATTAATGCTTGGAGGCATTACTTTACTGTTGCTTTTTCTGTGCAAATATATATAATGGTTTAATATATTTTAATTTATGTAAAAAAATAGTTTATCCTTTTAAAATAGAGCACACTATAAAATACTTGTGAACATCTTTTCCAATGTTTGCATAACATTTACTTTTATTAATATGCCATGTTTGAAGTAGCCACTGTCCTACTGTAGAAATTTGTATTGGATGCAATTTTTCCCTATTATGCCCAACATTGTCACAGGCATGTTTACAATTAAAGCAGGAAAAAAAAAAAGATCCCCCCAAATTTATATTATCTAAAAACAGATTTGAAAAGGACACATTTACAAATAAAATACTATAAAATATGCCAGCTCTGACTCATGGGTACCCCATGTACAACAGACTAAATGCTGCCTGGTTCTGCACCATCTTCATCATCGTTCGTATTTTTGAGTCCATTGTTGTGGCTCCTGTGTATTTTGAGAGCCTTCCAACCGAGGGGCTCATCTTCCAGCACTACAGAGGACAATATTCTGTTTTGATCCATATAGTTTTTCATTGGCTGATTTTCAGAAGTGTAATAGATTGCTAGGCCTTTTTTCCTATTCTGTCTTAGTCTGGAAGCTCCTCTGAAACCTGTCTACTATGGGTGACCCTGCTGGGATTTGAAATACTGATGGTGTAGTTTACAGCCTCATAGCAACACAAGCCACTACAGTATGACAAACTGACAGATGAGTGGTGGATGAAATGCTTAGGTTTTGATATAGATTGGCAGTTGCTTTCTAAAATGATTTGTCTTCTCAACAAGAATTATGAAGTTGTTCTTTTAATGAAATCATCAACAGCACCAAAGTATATTTTTAATGTCCAACTGGTGGACTGATAGTATCAATGTTGTTATATTCTTTGTGACCAATGTCATTCTGAAACATGTTGTGTTATAACTTACATCATGTGGTATTGCAATATTATATCTCTGAAAACCCCCATATGATCCTTATTTTCCATTTCCAAAAGCCTACATCCAACCTTCATATCTGTTCTTCCATATTCTATCTGGTACTTCCATTGCCTTCCATGACAAGAAGCCAGGAAACGTAAAGCTAGTACTTTGGACTTCAGTTGTTACTTGTTTTGTTTCTTTGCATGTAAGAAGTTATATGGCATTTATGGTATTTATAGATGTCAATATTTTCTATATAAAATCTTATATTAAGTATTAAACAAACAAACCTAGCTGTGTCCTACAGTTGTTTGGGATACGTGGTGATGGCATTACATTTTTTGAGTACCTATTTGTCAGAATCTAGATTTTAACAGGATCCCTAGGTGATTCTTATGTATCCATGTTAAAATATAGATTCTGATTTAATATATCTGGGGTAGAATCATTAGCATTGTCTGGGAACTTGTTAGAAATGCAAATTTCTCAGCAGTGTTTGGAACTAGGATGAACCCGTTTGAAGACTTCTTGGTTTATCCTTCATGTGACCTCTCATTCTTCAGAAGGCTAGATTGTATGCATTCCAAGAAATTGGAAATGGAAGCTGCAACACCACTTAAGGTCTAGTCTCCAAATTCACGTAACATGACTTCTGCCAAATTGTATTGGTCAAACTAGTCACAAAGGCAGCCCACATTCAAGAGGGTGGGAAATAGACCCCACCTCTGGGTTGGAGGAGTGGCAAAGTCACATCGCAAAGGTCATGCATACCAAGAATAGTAGAATTTGTGACCATTGCTTGCAGTCTACCTTGGATCACTCTCTAACCACCATTATTTACATTCCTTCTTCCTTAAAAATTCACTCACCCACTCCCAAGACATCAAAACTTTCATCCAACTATGGCACCTGGCTTAAAATCCATTCTCTCCTGATCTCAATCTGGCCCGTAGCAGATGACACTTCTCCAGTGCAGCTCTTCTTGATCCCAAAACCAAAACCAAACCCGATGCTGTCAAATCAATTTGGACTCATAGTGACCCTATAAGACAGAGTAGAACTGCCCCCATAGGGTTTCCAAGGAGCAGCTGGTAAATTCAACCTGCTGACTCTTTTGTTAGCAGCCAAGCTATTACCCACTGAACCACCAGGGCTCCCTTCCTGATTCAGAGACCTGTAAATTAAAAACAACAACAACAATAAAAATTCATCTATTCCCACTATTCCCACATACCCTACATACAATGATGGAAGAAGGAAAGGATACACACTAGACACTTTCATTTAAAAAGGGGAAGAAGAGAAAGTACACAGAAATCACCGGTCTATAGTAATTCTGAAATTCGGCCAGGCCGGAAGCAGCGTATGGTGTTTTATAAAGACCTGCTTCTGTTCCCTGGAAGTGCTGTTCTAGTCATTTCTTTTTCCTAAATGGCTATTAGCTTTGTCCTCTTGGATCCTGGCTGTACCTTCTAAGACTTTGTTTGTTTGTTTTCCTTTTTCACGTGAGAAATGACTCAAGTTTATTGCTGCATTGTTCTCTGAACCTGTTTCTTGCCCATAGAATTTTGTTCAAAAAAGCCTTCTTCTCATTTTGAGATATGTGTTTCTTTTAATATAGGCTGACAGTATTTTCACTACAACTCTCTTATAAAGTATGTCAGTTTCTTAGGAATCTGAATGAGGTTTTCTTCCATGCCTCAATAGACACATCCATAATTGATTTTACAACAAGCATATGTCTACTTTGAGTCATGTGTGATGTTGTTATGGGACAACACACTTTTGATCCTGTTCCTATAAACTCTTTGTTTAGCTGAGAAAGTCTACTAGGCATTTCTTTATATCTTTCAGAGGTCTTAAAAGAGTCCTTTACTTTTTTTTTTTTTTTTTGCCTTGGGGCTATTTCTGACTTTGGGAAGATTTTCTAGGTGGAATAGTGCTGAAAAAGTTTTATTTCCAACTCAGTGTTCCTGGAGCTTCTCAGTATTTTTCTATATTTTGCTTGGAAACTAAACCTTTCCTTGTTAAATTCATTTCTGCTTCACATTCCTTATCATATGCAGCTTAGAAAAGCCAACTGCCACTTTCTTTATTCAGTCTGGAAACCTATTAACTAGTTTCTTGACTTAATTAAATACATATTCTATCTTTCAAATTACCGCAGGAAGCAATTTTCCAATTGTTCTGCTACAAATTTAACACCAGTTTCCCTTTTTCCAGTATCTTATAACAGTACCCTTACTAGTCTTCCAGCCTTTTCCTACCTTACCTCCGAGTCGCAAAGTCAACGTCATGTTTTAGGTTTTTGTTAAATCAACACCCCACTTCCTAGTACAAACTGCTGTAAGAGCAATCTATTGGTACATAAAAACCACCTCAATACTTAGTGGAGTAAAACCACAGCTAACATTTATTTCTTCACAGTTGCAATCAGTCATAGGTTCAGCTGGAATGACGTTCCGTATGGCTTACTCAAATATTCCTAGTAATTGGCTGTAGCATCCAAGATGGCTTCATGCACTTGTCTGGTGCCTCAGCTGGGATGACTGAATGACTAGGATATGGCTAAGTCTCTCTGTCTTCTTGTGCTTTTTATTCTCCAGAGCCTCCTTCTTCATGTGGCCTCTCATCCTCTAGCTTGGACTTCTTTAAATGACATTTTAGAGGATCAAGAGAGCAAAAGTGGAAGCTGCAATGCTTCTTAAGGCCTAGGCTTGAAACTTTCATGATATTTCCATCACATTTTATCAGTCTAAGCAAGTCATAAGGAAAGTCCAAATTCAGTGTGGAAGGGGACTTCACAAAGGAATGAATTCAACAGGGTGCGATTCATTGATGGCAGCTTTATAACAATCCATAACATCACTCTAGAACAAGGGAGCCATTTATAATTTTAAATACCCTTATGTTGTTGTTAGTTGTCATCAAGTCAGCTCCAACTCATGGCCACCTCATGTAAAATAGTACAAAGCATTGTCTGGTCTTGTGTTGTCTTCATGATCATTGATATATTTGAGTCCATTGTTGCAGCTATTGTGTCAATGCATCTCATTGAAGGTTTCTCTCATTTTTGATGGCCTTGTACTTTACCAAATATGATGTCTTCTTCTTTCAGTTGGTCTTTCCAGATGACATGTCCAAAGTAAGACAGTCAAAGTTTCACAATCCTTGCTTCTAAGAAATATTTTTGTTGTATTTCTTCTAAAACTCATTTAATTTCTTTTGGTAGTCCACAGTATGTTCAGTATTCTTCTCCAACTCCAACACCACAGTTTGAATGTATTAATTCTTATATCTTCCTTTTTCATTATCCAACTTTCACAAGCTTATGTAGCTATTGAAATGATTATGACTTGGGTCAGATACATGTTAGTCATCAAGTGACATCTTTTCTCTTTACATAAAGGATTACATAAATCTAGTGGGAATTTCTTGGACCCAAAATCAATGCTCATGAAAGCAGTAGTTAAGAAATCAAATGATGTATTGCATTGTGCAAATCTACTGCAAAAATTTCTTTAAAGCGTTAAAACGCAAAGATATCACTTTGAGGACTAAGATGTGCCTGACCCAAGCCATGGTATTTTTAATTGCCACATAAGCATGGGAAAGCTGGAGAATGAATAAGGAAGACTAAAGAAGAGCTGACACCTCTGAATTATGATGTTGGTAAAGAATATTGAATATACCTTGGACCACCAGAAGAACCAACAAACCTGTCTTGGAAGAAGTACAGCCAGAGTGCTCCTTAGAATCAAGGATGGGAAGACTTCATCTCAAGTATTTTGGGCATGTCATCAGAAAGGACCAGTCTTTGGAGAAGGACAGCATGCTTGGCAATGTAAAGAAAAAGAGGAGGACCCTCAATGAGAGGGACTGACACAGTGGCTGCAACAATGGGCTCAAACATAACGATTGTGAGGATGGCACAGGACCATGCAGTGTTTCATTCTGTTGTAGACAGGGTCACTATAAGTCAGAACTGAATTGATGGCACCTAACAACAACAAGGGGGATTTAATTCTCACATCCTCTGGTTAAGAATGTTAGTCAAGTAATTACTTTCAGAATATATGAGGAGAAGTATTGCATAGTGTTTAAAGACACAGGCTTTAGAGATAGGAATAGCTGAATTCAAATCTTGGATCAGCTACTTACTTGTTGTGTGATTTTGGGTGTTACACTCTGAATCTCCATTTTCTCTTCTGCAAAATAAGATGGGAAAGATAATAATAGTTACATACCTTAAAGATTATATGGGAAAAGTCCTTAGAATAATTGCTGGCATTTAGTAATTGTCATCAGTTGTACATGTTTAATACTATGAATAAAACCGGAGGTAGGTGAGAAAGACCAAAGAAAGAAAGAATATTACATTTGAGTGTGTACATGTTTTGATAAAATATTCACAAGATCCTAGGAAGCTCAGGAGAGGAGCATGCAAACAAGATTGAGAAACTGACACTGAAAAGTTAGGTAGCAATAAATGGAAGAAGTGGTACTGTGGATTCCAAGAAGAAAGAAGAGCTTGTAGTAAGACAAAATAGGGAAAACTGAGGGAAGGAGAGTCATGGCCCAGCAGCAGGAGAGGATATGAGATGAAGGCAGAGCCAAAAGGTACTATATTCTGGGCAAGGTGTTGGACCTTCCAACTGAAATTTATTAAAGTATCTTTGAACATATGAATAATTTATGACCAATTTATGAACAAGTAAATGATTTATGAACATATGAACTATAAACATATTTTAAGCAAGGTAACGAGGTGATGGTTAAGGTTGTGTGTCAGCTTGGCAGGACCATGATTCTCAGTGGTTTGATAGTCATGTGATGGTGTGATCAGTTCCATGATGAGATTTGATATTATGTGATGACCTCCATGATGGGATCTGCTGTGAGTAGCCAATCAGTTGAAAGGGAGTTTCGTTGGGTGTGTGGCCTACATTTAATATAAGTGGATATTCTGGCAAGGCTTGTGGGCTTTTATTCATTCTGGATCCTGCAGCTGGCTCGTGTTTATCTAATCTCCATAGCAGCTTACCTGGGGTCTTGCTTGCCAATCTTTGGAATTTGTGGAACTTCACAGCTTGTAAACAAAAGCCCTGCTCTCTGATCTGCTGATCTTGGGCTCACTGGCCCCCATAGCCACATGCATCAGGAGAAGCCTCTACCCTGACCCACGGACTTGGGAGGTTCCAGCCTCTATAACCACGTGGGTCATTTCTTTGATATAACTCTCTCTATATATATATATATTTACACACTTTATTGGTTTTGCTTCTCTAGAGATCCCAGCCTAAGACAATGACATACATTCTGGTGATTCTGTGACGGAATTTGCATCTTCTGTGCAGACCTGGATTTGATTCTTCGCCAATGTACCTCTTGTGCAGCCACCACTCATCTGTCAGTGGAGGCTCGTGTGTTGTTATGATGCTGAATAGGTTTCAGTGGAGCTTCCAAAAACTAAGCTACACTAGGAAGAAAGGCCTCCAATCTACTTCCAAAAATCAGCTAATGAAAACCCTATGGGTCACAACAGTCTGATCCACAACCAACAATGTAGATGGCACAGGACAGGCAGCATTTTGTGCATGAAGTCACAATAAATCAGAGGCCCACTCAGTAACAGCAAACAACAACACTTGTATACATAGATTAGTGTGGCAACAAATTGCTAAGGGTTCTGAAAGGTCTTTAGAAAGACTCTCCACAACCTTGTGTCTGGTGGAATGGTACTGGTTGAAAGTGAGAAAAAAGAGTTGATATTTTAATTTATAAGAAAATATTTCTATTATATACACATACTATTTCTTGATATAACGCAGCATAAAATGAGGTGTATACGTACTCTTAATGAACACGAAAGAGCTTTACAAAATGCAACACAGTCCCCCACCCATTTACACACAACTCTGAAATTCATAAATCTCAGAATAAAGCTTCTTTTTTTTTTTTTTTTTTTGGTCAATGGGAGCTCCCATCTCCTGAACTCACTTGTGGCAAAATTGACTAGAAGCAATGTGAAGTATTGTATTTTTATGCAAATAATAGGTGCCTTCAGCATTTGTTTGCCATCCGTGCACTCTCCTACACCCCATGAGGTATTTTCATAAGCAGTGCTATGCCAGTATTTTTTTTTAACATATTGCTGTAAAAAAAAAATTAGCACAGAATGCTTATGAAAATATATCATGGGGGAAGTTCACCATTGGCAAACAAACTTAGAGGGTTTGTGTTATATGCGTAAAAATATGGTATTTATTATCTTGAAGTTCCCCACTTAGGTAATAGTCATACTTTTTATGTTTTATGTTTAATACAGAGTGATGTCATAAAATATATCACTTTATTACCATCTTAAATTTCAAAAAAAAAAAATTTGAATTCTGTAATATTTCTAGTCCCAGGACAACGGCTAAAAGACTGTGACTCTGTGCTACATAATTATAATAATTTAATACCATGATTATCCAAGTCAGAGCAAGGAATAGAGTCAAAATATTTAATTAAGTGCATTTCAAGCAGAGAAAATGAATTATTTATATACACCTTACACCCTTGTAGCACAAGATATTGTTAATTCTCAGTTTGGTTGACAGCACCAAATTCTGCCTAACCTTGTTATAATAAATCATGACTCTGATGAAGCAATTTGAATAAACAAGTCTGTTGTGACTGTCTTACCTTGTTAAAAGAAGATAAAAACAAAGAGTTGAGGAGTTCCGGCAAAATGGCGCTCTAGGCAGAAGCACCACGCCATCCCTCCAAAGCAAAGATCCGAAAAACTAAGCCAAACAGAGAGTATGACAGCCCTGAAACCCTAAAACATCAAATGAAGAGATAAAGAACTCAGCCAAGCACCAAATGGATTGAGAAAACTGACAGAGAATGGAGAGCGAGGAGGGATTCATGCAGAGGTCCCCTACCAGCTAATGCAGCGTGGATACACCATCTTGAACTCCTATCGGAGACCACCAAATGGGGGTACGAGAAAGCAGCCTCAGGGAGCGTCCAGCGGGAGACAAAACAACCAGTAATTTGAGGTGTGCACTTTCCCACCCCCTACCCCTCTTAGCCCCAGCTCTGCCTCCTCTGCTTCCCGCAGCCACGGTCTCTTGACCAGGAAGCGCCGGCTGCTTGGATTCCACACACCCAAGCTGGCGGGTCTATGGATGCCATTTGTCGGCTGCTAGTGTTGCTTTCTTTTTCTGCTTCTTTTGATTTCTCACTTGCCTCTCGCCACCTCTCCCTCCTTTCCTCGAGTGCCTGGCTCTGTGCGCCATCTTTGCTTCTTCCTGAGGGGCTGCGGAGCTCCATTTGAGTGTGGAGCTGCTTCCCGGTCTGGGCTACCAAGCTGGTGGGATCCCGGGGCTTTGCTGGTTTGTTCCACTGCTTTCTGCGGCCACGGTCTCTTCACCAGGAAGCGCCTGCTGCTTGGATTCCACACACCCAAGTGGGCGGCTCTCTGGGTGCCATTTGTTGGCTGCTAGTGTTGCTTTTTTTTTCTGCTTCTTTTGATTTCTCACTTGCCTCTCGCCACCTCCGCCTCCTTTCACTCAAATGCCTGGCTCTGTGCGCCATCTTTGCTTCTTCCTGAGGAGCTCCAGAGTGCCAGCAGTTTGTGATATATGCTTTCCCACTCTCTACCCTTCTTCACCCACACTTGGCCTCCTCTGCTTCCCGCGGACACAGTCTCTTGTCCAGAAACACCAGCCAGCAATACCTGGCTCTCTGAGTGCCATTTGTTGGCTGCTAGTGTTGCTTTTTTTTTTTTCCCCCTGCTTCTTTGGATTTCTTGGTTACCTCTCACCGCCTCCCCCTCCTTTCACTTGAGTGCCTGGCTCCGTGCTCCATCTTTGCTTCTTCCTGAGGGGCTGCGGAGCTCCATTCGAGTGTGGAGCTGCTTCCCTGGCGGGGCTACTGTGCTGGTGGGATCATGGGGCTTCTGATAGTTTGTTCGTTTTGAATTGTTTGTTTGTTTTCTTTTCCTTTCCTTGAGTTGGGAGCCCTTTCTGCCCAGGCAGAGCTGTGTGTCAAAGAACTCCCCTTCAACTTCCACAGAAGTGCAGAGGGATCCCTGAGTGCATTTCTTTTTTCATTTTTTTTTTCTGTTTTTTTTGGGCGTGGGCTTTCTTCTTTCTTTTTTTCAATTTGTTTTGTTTTCTTTTCCCTCTTTATCCCTTTTTGTCTTTCTTCATTGCTCAGTTTCTCGTATTTCTATGTCTTCCTTCTCTTTCTGATCCCTGAATACCAGGCTTTGTATATCTCTATGCCTTCTAGCCAGGCTGTACTGCAACACCTGAGAGCGACTTCCCCAGACCGCATAGCTGCATTGGAGGGATCCCTGGGAACTTTGTGGTTCTTTAACCCTTCTGATTTTTATTTATTCATTCTTTTCTTTTCTTCCTCTTCCCCTTTCTGTTTTTCTCCATTTCATAGTCTCTCATCTCTCCATTCCAACGGCAAGCTCCCCTAGCATTTTTTTTTTGTTTCTTTGTATGTTTTTTTTGGCTCCTGTTCCTCTCTCCTCTCTCCCATATCCATCTTAGCTCCACACATAACAATCTCCCCGCTGCATCCTGCCTACCTGCACCGTGCACTTGACATTACACCACCAAGCAGTACAGGCATGGCCTATTGGAACCTGCCCTGCACTGGTTGCCAACCCGCCCTGGTGGCTGTAGTAAGTGCCACAAACAACCCATCCCAGTAACTCCTCTTCAGCTAGACCTGTCCTGCTATACCATATCTGAGTGACTGACTGTGTCAGTTGGAGAAGGAGGTGAAAATTATTGTGCCCACAGAAGAGCAAACAACAAAGAACACACACTCCACCTACTGAGACATAGTCAATTTTTTTTTTAAAAAAAGGATGAAACAAACAAATCTACAATCAGTAAGTGAGAAAAATAACTACTGAATGCCCCGAAAACAGCAGACAATACCAAAACATTTACAAAAACAGGAAAGGATGGTTCCAGTAGGCATCCAAAATAAAACACCAGATGACTCTCCTCAGAAAGAAAATGCACTAGAACTACCTGATCGGGAATTCAAATCTCTAATACTCAGAATTCTCCAAGAACTGAGGCAAAAAGCTGCAAACATGAGGAAAAAATAGACAAATTCATGGAAAATAGAGACTAAAAATTGGAAGAATTCAGGAATATGATGCAGGAACAAAATGCCAAAATAAATTCACAACTAGAAATTATACAAAAACAACAATTAGAAATCCAAAAGATAAACAAGATTTCAGAAATGGATGATGTCATAGAACTACTGAGAAGCAGATTTGAAATGGTGAAAGACAGGATCAGTGGAACTGAAGACAAACACTTGGATACAACTCTGTTTCAGGAAAACTCAGAAAAAAGAACAAAGAAAAATGAAGACACCCTGAGAGTTATGTGAGACACAATTAAAAGCAAAAATTTATGACTGATTGGAATTCCAGAACAGGGGGACAAAACAGAAAACACAGAGAGGATTATTGAGGAACTGCTGACAGAAAACTTCCCCAATATGATGAAAGATGAAAAGCTGGCCATCCAAGAAGCTCAAAGAACCCCATATAGAAGAGACCCGAAAAGAACATAACCAAGGCATATCATATTCACACTCTCCAAAACCAAAGACAAAGAATACTAAGAGCAGCTTGTGAAAAACAAGAAGGCCCATACAGAGGAAAAACAGTAAGACTAAGCTCATATTATTCAGCAGAAACCATGCAGGGAAGAAGGCAATGGGAAGACATATATAAAATCTTGAAAGAAAAAAAATTGTCAGCCAACAATAATATATCATACAAAACTCTCATTCAAATATGATGGTGAAATTATGTCATTTCCAGATAAACAGAAATTAAGGGATTATGTAAAAATCAAACCAAATTTACAAGAATTATTAAAGGGAGTTCTTCAATCTGAGGACAAACAGTGTCAGCTTACAGGCAGAACCTAGGACGCAGGATCGTACGAGCCAGATACAAATCTAGGAAATGAACTCTTGAGGACTATCCAAAACCAAAAGATATACAACAGGGAATCAGAGCAGTTAATCAATAAATGACAACAACATCAAAACAATAAAAGATGGAATAAACAGCATAGGTATAGAACCTTCTAATGGAGAGGAAGGCAAGGAGATACCAAGCAATGGTAGACTGCTTCAAACTTAGAAAGATAAGGGTAAAATTCATGATAACCACAAAGAAAGTTAACAAACCAACTCATAAAAATAAAGACAAAACCATAAAGTCTCAGCAAAAACAAAACTTATAAAAACGAAAGAAATGAAAAAAAAAATCCACAAACAAAAGCAACACAGCACAAGAGAGTAAGAAGAACAAAGAAAACTTCAACACCACAAAAAAAAGCACTACAAAATGACAGCAAAAAACTCACATCTATCAATAATTACAGTGAATGTAAATGGACTCAATGCACCCATAAAGAGACGAAAAGTGACAGAATGGATAAGAAAACAGGATCCATCAATATGCTGTCTACAAGAGACACACTTTAGAAAAAATGATGTGAATTTATTAAAAGTCAAAGGTTGGAAAAAAATATAACAAGCTAACAACTACCAAAAAAGAGCAGGAGTGGCAATTCTAATCTCAGATAAAATAGACTTTAAAACAAAATCTACCATAAAAGACAAAGAAGGACAGTATATAATGATTAAGGGGAGGATCCATCATAAAGACATAACCATAATAAACATCTACGCACCCAATGACAGGGCTCCAAAATACATAAAACAAACTCTAACAACACTGAAAAGAGAAATTGACAGTTCCAAAACAATAATAGGAGACTTCAACACACCACTCTCAGTAAAGAACAGAACAACTAAGAAGAAACTCAGCAAGGATACAGAAGACCTAAAGGGCACAATCAGCCAACTTGACCTCATAGACATACATAGAACACTCCATCCAACCACTGCAAAGTACACATTCTTTTCCAATGCACATGGAAAGTTCTCCAGAATAGACCACATCTTAGGACACAGAGAAATCCTCAACAAGATCCAAAACGTTGAGATAATTCACAGTATCTTCTGGCCAGAATTCAATCAAGGTAGAAATTAACAATAGAAAGAGCAAGAAAAAAAATCAACTACGTGGAAACTGAATAATATCCTGCCTACACATCACTGGGTAATAGAAGAAATCAGAGGTGGAATCAAAAAATTCCTAGAGTCAAACTAGAATGAAAACACATCATATGAAAACTTTGAAACACAGCAAAGGCAGTCATCAGAGGACAATTTATAGCAATAGATGCACATATCAAAAAAGAAGAAAGGGACAAAATCAAAACATTAACTACAGAACTCAAACAAATAGAAAGAGAACCGCAAAAAAAAAAAAAAAAAAAAAAAAAAAGCCCACAACCACCAGAAGAACGGAAATAGTAAAGATCAGAGTAGAAATAAATGAAATAGAGAATAGAAAAACAATAGAAAAAAATCAACAAAACCAAAAGTTGGTTCTTTGAAAGAATCAACAAAATCGACAAACCACTGGCCAGACTGACAAAAGAAAAACAGGAGAGGACACAAATAACCCAAATAAGAAATGAAATGGGCGACATTACAACAGACCCAACAATAAAAAGGATTATAACAGAATATTATGAACAACTATACTCCAACAAATTTGGTGAAAACCTAGAGGAAATGGAAAAATTTCTAGAAACACACGGCCTACCCAAACTACAACAAAGTGACAATGAAAATCTGAACAGGCCCATAACAAGAGAAGAGATTGAAAAGGTAATACAAAAACTCCCAACCAAAAAAAGCCCTGGCCCAGATGGCTTCACTGTATCATTCTACAAAACATTTACAGAGGAGCTTGTACCAGTACTACTCAATCTATTTCAGAGCATAGAAGAGGAAGCAACACTTCCAAATTAATTCTATGAAGCCAGCATATCGCTGATACCAAAACCAGATGAAGACATCACAAAAAAAGAAAATTACAGACCAATATCTCTCATTAATATAGATGCAAAAATTCTGAACAAAATTCTAGCCAATAAAATTTAGCATCATATCCAAAAAATAATACACCGCGACCAAGTAGGATTCATACCAGGTATGCAAGGACAGTTCAACATTACAAAATCAATCAGCATAATCCACCACATAAATAAAAGGAAAGAAAAGAATCGTATGATCATCTCAATTGACGCAGAAAAGGCATTTGACAAAGGCCAACACCCATTCCTGATAAAAACTCTCAATCCAATAGGTATAGAAGGGAAATTTGTCAACATAATAAAGGGCATCTATGCAAAACCAACTGCCAACATCATTCTTAATGGAGAGAGGCTGAAAACATTCCCCTTGAAAACAGAAACAAGACAAGGATGCCCTTTATCACCACTCCTATTTAACATTGTGCTGCCAATTCTGGCTAGAGCAATAAGGCAAGAAAAAGAAATAAAGGGCATCCAAATTGGTAATGAAGAAATTAAACTGTCCCTGTTTGTAGATGATATTATACTATACATAGAAAACCCTAAAGACTCCACGAGAGATCTACTGCAACTAATAGAAAGATTCAGCAGAGTAGCAGGATACAAGATAAACATTCAAAAATTAGTTGGATTCCTATACACCAATAAGGAGAACGATGAAAAGGAAATCAGGAAAACAATACCATTTTCAATAGCCCCTAAAAAGATAAAATACTTAGGAATAAATCCGACCAGGGATGTAAAAGGCCTATACAAAGAAAACTACAAAACACTACTGCATTAAACCCAAATGGATCTACATAAATGGAAAAACATGCCATGCTTATGGATAGGCAGACTCAACATTGTTAAAATGTCAATTCTACACAAAGAAATTAACAAATACAACGCAATCCCGATCCAAATACCAACAACATTCTTCAAAGAGATGGAAAAACTAATCTTCAATTTTATATGGAAAGGGAAGAAGCCCCGAATAAGTAAAGTACTATTGAAGAAGAGGAATAAAGTAGTAGGACTCTCACTATCTTACCTCAGAACCTAGTATACAGCTACAGTAGTCAAAACAGCCTGGTACTGGTACAAAGAAAGATATATTGACCAATGGAACAGAATTGAGAACCTAGATGTAAATCCATCCACTTATGGTCACCTGATCTTCGACAAGGACCCAAAGTCCATCCAATGGGGAAAAGACAGTCTTTTCAACAAATGGTGCTGGCAAAACTGGATATCCATTTGCAAAAAAATGAAACAGGAGCCATACCTCACACCATACACAAAAACTCCTTCAAAATGGAACAAAGAACTGAATATAAAGCCTAAAACTGTAAAGTTCATAGAAGAAAAAACAGGACAAACACTACAGGTCTTAATACATGGCATTAACAGGATACAAATCATAACCATCAATGCAGAAAACCCAACAGATAAGCTAGATAACTGGGATCTTCTAAAAATCAAATGCCTATGCTCTTCAAAAGACGTCACAAAAAGAGTGAAAAGAGAACCTACAGACTGGGAAAAACATTTTGGACAGTACAAGTCAGACAAAGGTCTAATCTCCATTATCTAGAAGAAAATCCAACACCTCTACAACAATAAGACAAATAATCCTATTAAAAAATTGACAAAGGAAATGAACAGACACTTCAACAAAGAAGACATTCAAATGGCCAACAGACACATGAGGAAATGCTCACAATCACTAGCCATTAGAGAAATGCAAATGAAAACCACAATAAGATACCATCTCACCTTGGCATTACTGGCACGAATCAAAAACACTGGAAATAACAAATGTTGGAGGGGCTGCGGGGAGATCGGAACTCTTATGCACTGCTGGTGGGAATGCAAAATGATACAACCATTTTGGAAAATGATATGGCGTTTCCTCAGAAAGCTAGAAGTAGATATACCATTCGATCCAGCAATCCCACTCCTAGGACTATATCCTAGAGAAATAAGAGTCGTCACTCGAATAGACATATGCACACCTATGTTCATGGCAGCATTGTTCACAATAGCAAAACGAGGGAAACAACCTACATGCCCATCAACAGATGAATGGATAAACAACCTATGGTACATACACACAATGGAGTACTATGCAACGAGAAAGAACAACAATGAATCTGTGAACCATCTCATAACATGGATGAAACTGGAGGACATTATGCTGAGTGAAATAAGTCAATCACAAAAGGACAAATATTGTGTGAGACCTCTATTGTAAAAACCCATGACAAAGTTCACACACAAAATGTAACAATCTTTGTTGGTTACCAGGGATGGGAGGGGTGGGGGGGAAATACTAAACAGGCAATTGATAAGTGGTATCTTGGGTGAAGGGTGAGACAGTATACAATACAGGGGAAACTAGCACAACCTGTACAAGGAAAGGTCATGGAAGCCCGATAGACACATCCAAACTCCCTGAGGGTCTGAATTGCTGGGCGGAGGGCTGTGGGGACCATGGTCTCGGGGAACATCTAGCTCAATTGACATGACACAGCTTATAAAGACAATGCTCTACATTCTACCTTGGTGAGTAGTGTCTGGGGTCTTAAAAGCCTGTGAGCGGCCATCTAAGATACTCCACTGGTCTCATCCCTTTGGGAGCAAGGGAGAATGAAGAGAACAGGATACGAGGAAAAGATTAGTCCGAAGGACTAATTGTCCACAGCTACCAAGGCCTCCACTGGACTGAGCCCAGTACAACTCGATGGTGCCCGGCTACCAGCACTAACTGCTCTGACCAGGATCACAACAGAGGGTTCTGGCCACAGGTGGAGAAGGACGAAGAGCATGGTTCTAACTCACAAAAGAAAGACTAGATTTACTGGGCTAAAGGAGATTAGAGAAACCTCGAGCGTATGGCCCGCAGACACCCTTTTAGCTCAGTGGTGTAGTTGCCTCCAAGGTTCACTGTTCAGCCTGGGAGTGGTCAGCCCCGTAAAACCAAATGAGACTAACGATGTACAGGAGTCCAATGACAAGGCCAGAAGGCAGAAGGGGACAGGGAAGCTGGTGATAGGGAACCCAAGGATGAGTAAGATACTGTTGATGTGTTGTGAGATTGTTAACCATTGTCATAGGGCAACATTTGTAGTAACTGTTCAATGAGAAACTATTTTGTTCTGTAAGCCCTCGTCTTAAGTGAGAAGAACAGCACAATTGGAAGAGCGCAGTCAATGTCATTGAACTGTGTATGCAGAAATTTTTGAAACAGTGTATCTTTAGCTATGTGTATTTTCAGCAAAAAGAAAAGGTTGAGAATTTAGAGGGTTAATATGTTGTGGGGTTGTTAACCAATGTCATAAAACAACATGTGTACTACTGTTTCATGAGAAACTATTTGTTCTGTAAGCCTTCACCCGAAGTACAATAAAATAAAAAATGAACAAAAAAACAGAGAGCTGTTGGAGACCACTACACATGGTCAAGAGATTGTAAAAGCAAGTGCTAACTAAAAATGAGAAGACCAACCCACTGTGTGTTGTGTTTGAGCCATCTTCTTTCAAATCGGTGCTCCAGTGCTTGCAATTTCATATTAATTCCAAAAGATGTATTGTCATTTTATTTTAAATCGCTTAAAATGTCATTAGCATAGGAAATTATTTGGAAAGATTGTATGCAGCATCTACCTCCTCCCAAATTTACACAGTCTCAAGATTATGGATCTGACTTGCTTTCAAAGTACTTTGTATTTTTGTATTTCCACAGCACCCAGAACAGTGTTATTTATGTACTTGGCGTTAGCAAGATCCTGCTCGATGTATTAATCCTCAGGTCTTCTATAAACCTTCTAGGGAACTTTGAAGTTACACAGTCTGTTACTTATTAATAATATAGTATGCTCACCTTATTCACCTCTAAGAGAATCATGAACTAGGTGAGCAAACTGTTGTTCAGTTTTTCTAAAGGCACATGAAGCGTAAGATATGCATGGTGTGGTGGCTAATTTTATGTGTCAAATTGGCTAGGCTACATACCCCAGTGGTTTGGCCAAACACTAGTCTAGTTGTTGTTCTGTGATGTGATGTGATGTAATCATCCTCCATAATTAAGCCAATGTAAAGTAATCAATCATTTGAAAAGGAGATTTCCTTAGGTTGTGTCCTGCCTTCAGAATATCAATGCATAATATGGCAGAACTCTTTTTCTCTCTTCACTCTGTACCTTTCCATTACTTGACCTAGTGATCTCGGAACACAAGCCTGCAGCAGTCTCCGGCCTGCTGCCTGACCTATAGATTTTGGAATGATAGTCCCACAATCACGTGAGCCGATCCCTTGAAGTAAATTATCTATCTATGTATCTATCTTCATCATCATGATCATTTATTTTCCTACTTATCTCTAATATCCACCTACCCCAGTCCTGTTTCTCTAGAGAACCTGACAAAAACATATGGCTCCTTCTCCTGTCGATGTTTCAAGACTTCCCCAACTTTCCTACCACCATAGCATATATTAAGTACCATAATGTACCATGATTTTATTCAATCACATGAATTCTTTCTTTGGTTGTGGAAAGTGAGCTGCACATACCTTTCACAGATAGGAAGAAATATGAGACAGCAGTTGGGTGCTATATTTTCAGTGACCTTTCAAATCTGAGAATGTCTTTGTCTTAGTCTGTGTTCTCTAGAGGAGAAAACCCAGTGACACATATATATCAATATATATTTATATAGAAAGATTTACTTTAAGGAAATAGTTCAAGCAATTGTGGCCCAAACCCATGGGTCAGGTGGCAGGCTGAAGACTTCTGCTGACTCACGTGGTTGCAAAGGCTGATGAGCACAAAATCTGCAGGTCAGGTGGCAGGCTGAACAATTCTGTAGGCTTACATCCCAAGAACTGGAGGACTGGCAACGAGAAGAGTGCAGGGTTGAGAGAGAAAGTGAACCTTGTTGGAACATCTGTTTATATACTACAGGCAGGCCACACCCCCAAGGCAACTCCTCTTTCAACTGATTGGCTGATCACATCAGATCACATCATGGAGGTGATTATATTACATTATGGAGGAGCAATCAGTCCAATGTCTCTCAAACCACCGATAATCAGACAGTAGCCAAGATGACACATAACCTGAACCATCACGGTCTTTAACTTTGTCATTTGAATGACAACTTGATCGGATAGAGTATTTTTATGACACATCATTTTCCCCTCAAATTCATAAATGAATTTAATTGTTTTCCTGGAAATGGTACTGTAGAGAGATCACCTTGATTTTTCTTCTGTTAGGTACTGTCTTAGTCATCTAGTGCTGCTATAACAGAAATACCACAAGTGGATGGCTATAACAAAGAGAAATTTATTTCCTCATAGTAAAGTAGGCTAACGGTCCAAATTCAGGATGTCAGCTCCAGGGGAAGGCTTTCTGTCTCTGTCAGCCTTCTCATCAATCTTCCCCAGATTAGGAGCTTCTCTACACGGGGACCCCAGGTCGAAAGGATGCGCTCTGCTCCCTTCGCTGCTTTCTTGGTGGTAGAGGTCCCCACTCTGTTTGCTTCCCTTTCCTTTTATCTCTTGTAAGGTAAAAGGTGGTGCAAACCACATCCCAGGGAAACTCCCTTTACATTGGATCAGGGATGTGATCTGGGTAAGAGTGTTACAATCTCACCCTAATCCTCTTTAATATAAAATTCCAATCACAAAATGGAAGACAACCACACAATACTGAGATTCATGGCCCAGCCACACTAATACACCATTTTTGGGGGAACATAATTCAATCCATGACAGGTACTGATTATTGTGTGTCTGATGTTTAACAATTCATTACTTAACCTTGAAGTGTGTGGCTTTCCCCAGGTTGTGCCTGTGTTAGTGTTTGCTGATGCGATGAAACATAAAACCCAAGAGATGCTTGGGGGGAAAAAAAAAAACTCTTCAAGGTCCAATAGGTATAGTAATGGAATACAGTGTATCATCCTTCTTTAAGAATCAAGATGCACCCTAACATATCAGAGCTCTTGGAAGTCCTGAAATCAAGAAACCTGGTTGAACTCTGCTTTATCCAGTGTTCTCTAAACTCATTTGAATACTCAAACATTTTGTTCCTGACACTTATAGCCCTATCTGTGTGCAAACCATGCTTTTAATAAATGTTTTATAAATATTGGTGCCTTCTAACATTTTTTTTCTGATATCTAGTGAGTCTTTTCAACTTCTAAATCCCTATATTATTTTTTCATTTAGAAAAACCTTGTTAGATTACATTATTGATTATTGCTTTTATTTCAGCTTTTGTTATCTCTGTTTGAGGAACTTTGGGCCATAAAGTTAATATGCATTTCTTCTGCTTCTTTCTAAAACCTGTCTGATTATTTTAACTTTGTACACTTCCATAACTCTCTGAGAAAGTTAGTCCCCAAAATCACTTGAATTAGTAAAACGTCCTGGTTTTAAACAATAGAAATTAATTAATACAATTAGTAGAAAAGGAATTTGTGCAAAGGCTATTAAAATACTCAAACCCCTCCTGGGAACAATGGGTGGGCTTTAATCTAGACTGAGGGAGTTGGTAGGAACAGAGGGTGGCGAGGCACAGACAAGAATGTCACCAGAAACCATCTACCTAGGGCACTGAATGGGCCCCACTACCACTGGACAAATACCTGTGTCACTACTTCCACCAAGGCTGGACAATCCACCTTGTCCTCTGGGGCTCTGCTCTTTTGGATCTCTGCTGCTACACTTCTGATTGCTGGATCGACTAGCAATCTGTGAAAAATCTCTGGCTCTTCTGTGTCAGTCTGTCAAGGTCTAAATTCCTGGGCTGCGCTATCTACTTGGCCACCCCTACATGACCCTACAACTTGCCAGAGGAAAGGGGAAATGTCAGCCCTGCTTCAATTTCTGTGAGGGAAGTAGGACTTTACCTCCCACTGATTTTGAGATGGCCCCAAATTTAAAGGCAGCCACTGTTATTGATTGAATTGTGTCCTTCAAAAATATGTGCTGGATTCCTGACACTTGTACTCATAGATGTGAACCTGTGTGTAAAATAGGGTTTTTTCTTATGTTAATGAGATCATACCAGTATAGGGTGGATCCTAAACTTAATCACTTCTGAGTTATAAAAAGACCAGAATAGACACAGAGGCACACACACGGGGGAAGATAGATGCTATGTAAGGGTCTTTTACAAGCCAAGAAATGTCAGGGGACCAAGGAACCCCGAGGGCTAACTGCAAGGAAGCAGTTGACACAGCCGAGATCCTGATTTGAACTTTTAGCTTCCAGAGCTGTACAAAATTAAATTTCTGTTCTTTAAAGCCATTACTGCAGCACTAGGTAACTAAGACACATACACACACACACAACACATACAAGCAAATGCCCACTATATCACTTATTTGCTTTTTTAAATTTCCTTTATATTTAATGTATATGATTTATAATTATGTGAATGCATATTTGGTTTTATAATATTCTTATGTTAGCTAGCTTCTTTGAAATTTCTGCTTATCTCTCAATTAATTTTTCACCTCAATGTTATTCTATCTTCTCTTTCATTTTATAGAATCCATGCTTCATAAATCTGACTAAGAGCAGATGCTGTTTAAAGTTTACTTCTCTCTCCTACATTGAATCTGTTGTAAAATATATACTTCTTCCTTTGATTGTTATGGTCTCTTTCTTAGACAGCATAAAAGATTTTTTGGGACTCTGTATTATTTCTTTCACTTTCTTTATCCTTTTAAAATGAGGCATCTGGAAGATTTAGTGTTTGGTCCTAAAACAAATGAAGGATAATTTTACTTTTGTATGTCTGACATTCACTTTTAGATGTCTCCTCTTGAGTCTGTAGCTGGAGGGCTGATCTGCCAGCCTGCAGCATGTGCAAAGGTCCAATTGTTGGGCAACTGGGCTGGGGATGTTGATCACCTCTGCTAGACATCACATCTGGGGAAGCTTATCTGCATTCTTGCTACTGTCACCTTCAGGTCAGGAAATGGTATTTACTCTGTCTGAAGAAACTCCTGTCATGCCTCCACCCATACCACCCAATTTGTTGGTGGCTTCCATCCTGTGCTACCACCCGTCTCAAGCAGGAAGAATGCTGATGTGCCTCCAGTGACACCACACAGAGTCGCTGCATTCTGCGATTCACTGAACCCTGGTTCAACTGTCTGATTGTGAGCACATTTCTCTACCCTTATCCCTGACACTGACATCTGACATGTGAAGGACAAGGACATCTCACCATTTGTCCTTCAAGAGCCACAAGCTGGTGCCCTCCATTTTGATGTAGTCACCCCTAATGGACTGAATTATTGTTGTTGGGCACCGTCTAGTTGATTTTTGACCCAGGGTGACCCCATGTGACAGAGTAGAATTGTCCCATAGGGTTCTCTAGGTTGCAGTCTTTATGGGAGAAGATCGTCAGAGCTTTCTCCCAAGGAGCCGCTGGGTGGACTCTGGTTGTCAATCTTTTGTTTAGCAGCTAAGCACTTAACTGTTGTGCTGCCAGGGCTCCAGATGGACTGAATTTTGTCCCTCAAAATATGTGTTGTAAATCCTAACCCCTATACGTGTGGATGGAGCCCTAGTGGTGCAGTTAAGAGCTTGGCTGCTAACCAAAAGGTTGGCATTTCAAATCCACCAGCTGCTTCTTGGAAACCCTATGGGGCAGTTCTACTATACCCTATGAGTCTGAATCGACTCTAGGGCAACAGATTATACATGTGGACAGAGCCCTGGTGGCTCAGTGATTAAGAGCTTGGCTGCTAACCAAAAGTTTGGCAGTTTTAATCCCCCAGCTACTTCTTGGAAACCTTATGGGGCAATTCTTCTCTGTCCTATAGCGTCGCTATAAGTCAGAATCGACTGGAAGGCAATTAGTTTGGTTTTATACATGTGGATACAAACCCATCTGGAAATAGGATTTTCTTTGTTATGTTAATTAGGCAATATCAGTGTAGGGTGGATCTTAAGCCAATCACTTTAGAGATACAACAGTAGAAGGTTAGAAAAACTTTGTTATATTTCATTATATAACAAGGACCAGAAGCTGAAAGAGACACAGTTTTTGCCCTAGAGCCAACAGAAAGAGTCTTCCCCTAGAGCTGGTGCCCTGAATTAGGATTTCTACCCCCCTAAACTGTGAGAAAATAAATTTCTGTTCATTAAAGCCACCCACTTATTGTATTTCTAAGAAACTAAGATACAACCCATTTCTTGGATCTCCCACATACAGTCCCTACAGATCGACTGGCATTTGTTCAATTCTACGGCTACTCTTCAGAAAAGAACGTTTTTACCGTGTGGAAAATACCCCTTGACCCACCACTGTTGTGGCTCCTCCATTTACGGCATCCAGGGATACATTCCCCAGGTATCTCAGCCTTCACTCTCCATTCCCAACTCTAGAGAACTCATGGTGTCTAGTTATAGTCACTTCCTGCCAGATCAAGCTGCTTTCATAGAAAGGATGTTATACTTTGCTGTTCTTCCTCAAAGATTATTGCATCTGAATATCAACCTTCCAGAGTTTGCAATAGTGAGTTTGGGCTGTTATAACATTCTCTTGGTCATTGCTATGGGATGGAAGGAAAGGGAACCATATACTTTGATTCAAGCATTTCCCAAGTCTAGATCTGCATTAGCTTTTCAGGTTTCTCATTACATTCAACCTCTATCTATTTCTGTACTTGAGCTGGTAAATAACAGCAATATGATTTGTTCCCTGGATTTACCAGATACACATATTTATGTATTTAATTTTATTTGCTTATCTCTAATCTAAATTGTACCCCAATGCATAGAATTACCTTATTACTTATTTTTCATTGTGTTGAATAAGCTTAGTCTTGCAGCCCATAGGGATATAGTTTTACTCTTTTTTATAACTATTCTGATGACTTTTTAAATACACTTTACCCTTGTATTTTGATTTGCAGATGATCTGTATATCTATCTAGCTTACTTACGGAAGTGATAAATAAGTGCACAGTAAAGATAGAGTGAAGGTCATGTCATGAGATCCCTTTTTTCATACGGTACATACATCACTATTATCTAGACCACAGTTCTTCACCTGTTTTCTAAGGGTGTTTTGTTAAGTGAGAAACTTAATGACTCTATGATTTTTCTTAGTGAGCATGGCTTTCTTTTAAAAGTGGATATAAAATCTAGTATTGATAATTCGTTCTACAGCTCTATTATTTCTAGAGTCTATTTTTCAGTTTTTTGCCTCTACTTGTGTTCTCATACATCTAACTTTTACCATGATTTCTGAAAGCTCACACCTACTGTGTGTATCCCTTGCCTTGTGTTATAACCTTACTTAAAGTAGCTTAGTACGAAAACACTTACTGTATTGAACCTGTTGCAATATGATTTCTAGGTATAAACACTAAAGGTTGCTTGGTTTCTATTTGTTTCACCAGCAATTTTTGGTGAAGCAAAATCTTCTCTGAACAAAAATTACTTTACCTAGAATTTAAAAAATATGTATTTTTTTCCTGATAGGCTATTATAATGACTGTGGACTGCTACAAGGAAGACTCAGTAGTTGTGTTCCTTTACAAAGTGGGGTTGATCCCAATGATCTCACGGTTTGGTCAGATTACTCTGGACATAACAGTACAAGGAGAGATGGGTTCATAATTTTTTGACATTTCAGCCGATGTAGAAGATATTCTAATAGCCACTTGTCCCTGAGACACAAAGCATCATTTCCCCATGGCAGAAAGTTTTCCCTGTGGATAGACATTTGCGGAAGAATTAATCGTTTGAGAAAATCTACTTTTAATTCTAGGTCACGTTTGAAGAAGGTAGAGAAATATGATGCCTGGGGAAAGCAGTTTAAGGACGTCACAACTTTTAGGACTTTAAGGAAAATTAAGTTTATATCTTCCTCATTTGGCTGGTTTTTACTGTTAATCTTAAATTGGTCCGGTCAATTAATATGAGGTTTATTATAAACCACAGGCTTGCTTTCCCAAACTCTGCAGAATGCACTGCTTGGCAAATGAGTTTTTAGTCTATTTTCAGTGGAAGAGAGCCTGGAGCACAACACGGAATGGGACATAATCATAGACAGTCACAGTGGGCAGTCTGCCCAGTTTTAGATACTGCTGGTGCACCTTCAACCAGAACACACTGATCCTGCTTTCTGCAGTTTCCAAACCAACACTGTGGTGTTCTGAAGTTCACAAGGGGGGCAGTGGTGACTCAGTGATAGAATACTCACTTTTCATGCATGAGACCTGGGTTCTACTCCAGACCTGGGTCCGTATGTCAGTGGAGGCTCACGTTTTGCTATGATGCTGAGCAGGTCTCAGTTGAGCTTCCAGACTAAGATGGACTAGGAAGAAAGTCCTGGCTGTCTATGTTCAATAAAAATCAGTCATGAAAACCCTATGGATCACGATGGTTTGATCCTGTTGTGGATAGGTCCTTACGAGTCAGGGGCCAACTCAGCAGTAGCTAACAACAACAAAGTACACAAAGAAGTTAGGCCTAGTCCATCTTCTCACTCTTGTAGAAAACTGAACACTTCAATGTATTTGGAAAAATGTACATGTTATTTTTGGTTCCAAATCTTTCTTTCAGATCATATATAAATAAGAGAACACGTTTTTAACCTCACAAACTAAAGGAATTTATGATACAAATAATAAAATCTCAAGGATCTAGGTGGGAGGTGTGGCCAACATGGCAGAGTAGTTAGATGCTTCTTATATTCCTTTTACAACAAAGACCTGGAAAAACAAGTGATATGATTCTATATGAATATCTAGGAGCCCTGAACAAGGCAAAGTTGAGGAATCCATCTGAGTGATAGGGTAGCGTCAGATGCTTTGGAAGAAGTGAAGAGCGCCAGAGCTGCAGTGGCAAAACTGCAGTGCCGCAGCCACACCAGTCTGCAGTGAAGCAGGCAAACAGCTGCACTGTGCACGTGCTTGGGAAACAGTTTCCACATCGAAAGAGACCCAGCAGCAGAGATTCTGCTTGGACACTCCAAACCAGTGAAAAGATAAGTACATATGTGCACCCTTTCATGGGGATTAAAAAAAAAAAAAAAGCCCATTTGGGGAAAAACCTCTCTCCTTTTTACCTCCTCCCTCTGTGCTCTGCACTGGGAGTCCGCTGGGCTGGAAGGAAATCCCAAAAGGCACCCTTACCCATTCTCCTGGCCTTGGAGAGGGAAAAAATAAGCTACTGGCTCCCCTAAGCCAGGAAAACAGAGTCAGAACTGCTCCTTTGTTAGGCACAGGTATAAGGGGTCCACAGACTCTGAGGGCCTAACACCCCGGTATAGACTCGTGGGGACCCATCTCAACAGCGTTAGTCCTCACTACTACAGTAAAACAGGGCAAACATCTTAAGTTTAACTTCAACTGCTTCAGCTGTGAACTGGCAGATTTGTGACCCTTGAAACAGCCCTGTCCCTTAAGTAGTCACTTTTATCGAACTGCAACAGGGGCTTGAGGACTGGTGATATCACCTAAAGTGTCTAGTCACCTGCTACAGGAGTCCAGGAAAAAGTGGTGTCCTCAAGTCTTTACAGCCAACAAAGTGGGGTGCTCATATTCCAACTGCAAAACTCACCTATCTACTCACCCTAGAGAATAGGGACACGCTTTCCTTTCAGACTCTCAGGGGCAGCCATCAGCCCCCTACCTGCCTGAGCGCGTGTTCCCCTACAACAGCCAGAGTCCAGTGCCTGCATCAATCGCCCATGACTCTCTAGGACTGGGGGTGAAAGCCTGCATCACACACTTGGTGACCAATTGCCTAAACACCTGAGCTCAACCTATATAGGAAAACTTAATGGACTTCTGTGTGCACATACTTAGTTACAGAACTAACTACCTGATAACAGGACGTAAGAGATCCAAAGGTGTCAAAAATCAAACTAGTGCACATCAGCAGCCTATTTGGGCATGTCAAAACAAAACAAAATAAGAAGCTAGGTCTCACTAAACAAATACAAAATAAAATTATAAAAAATTATTGATGTCTTGGAGACAACAGTCAAAATCAAGTCACATAAAGAGGCAGTCAATGATGGCTTCAGCAAGATCCCAAAATAAAGAATCAATAAATTCTCTGGAGGAAGAGAACTTTTTGGAATTACCAGAGGCAGAATACAAAACATTAATATACATCTTCTAGAAATTAGAAAAAAAATTCAACAGGATGCAGAAACAGCCAGGGAACATACAGACAATGTAGTAGCGGAAGTTAAAAAAGTTATTCAAGAACATAATGCCAAATTTAATGGACTGCAAGAATCCATAGAGAGAGAGCAATCAGAAATCCAGAAGATTAACAATAAAATTTCAGAATTAGACAACTCAATAGAAAGTCATAGGACCAGAAATGAGGCAGTAGAAGTTAGAATTAGTGACATTGAAGATAAAGCTCTTGAAGCCAATTATTTCAGGAAAAATCAGGTAAAAGAATTAAAAAGAATGAAGAAACTCTAAGACTTATACGGGACTCTATCAAGAGAAATAACCTTTGAGTGAGTGGGGTACCAGAACAGGGGGAGTTAACAGAAAATACCAAGAAAATTGTTGAAGATTTGTTGACAGAAAACTTCATGAAAGATGAGAAGCTATCTATCCAAGATGGTCAGCGAACCCCACATAAGGTAGCTCCCAAAAGAAAGTCACCAAGACATATTACAAGCAAACTTACCAAAACCAAAGATAAAGAGAGAATTTTAAGAGCAGCTAAGGATAAAAAAAAAGTCACCTACAAGGGAGAGTCAATTAGAATAAGCATGCAGGTTAGAAGGCAATGGGATGACATATGTAAAGCCTTGAAGGAAAATAACTGTCAGCCAAGAATTATATATCCAGCAAAACTGTCTCTCAAATATGATGTTGAAATTAGTGAATTTCCAGATAAACATAAGTTCAGGGAATTTGCAAAAGCGAAACCAAAATTACAAGAAATACTAAAGGGAGTCCTACGATTAGATATTAATAACGCCAGCTAACAACGCAAGACTAGAACACAGGACAGAGCAACCAGATATTGACTCAGATACGGATATCGAAAATACATCAAAGCTAAAACATTGAAAATAGGGAAACAGATATCAATATGTAAAAACGGATAATATTAAAACAAAAAAGAGGCACTTAAAAAATGGAGACCTTGATTTTTTATATGGAGGGGAAGGTAAGGCAATATAAAGTAATAAAAGACTAGTATAAACATAGAAAAATAGGGGTAACTATTAAGGTAACCACAAAGGAATCTAACAATCTTACAAATCAAAATTAAAAAGTAGAAAAACATAAAGACCCAGCAAACACAAAATCTACAACAAAGAAAAAGATGGAAAAAAAATACATAAAGAAAAACAACTTAGCACAGAAAATTTAGGAGAACAAAGAAACTGTGAACAACACACAAAAAAAGGTATCAGGATGACAGCACTAAACTCATACCTATCAATAATCACTCTGAATGTAAATGGACTTGATGCACCAATAAAGAGACGGAGAGTGGCAGATTGGATAAAAAAGCATGATCCATCAGTATGCTGCCTACAAGAGACACACCTTAGACTTAAAGACATAAACAGCTAAAATTCAATGGATGGAAAAACATATATCAGCAAACAACACTCAAAAAAGAGCAGGAGTGGCAATATTAATCTCTGACAAAATAGACTTTAAAGTAAAATCCACCACAAAGGATAAGGAAAGGCACTATAGAATGGTTAAAGGGTCAATTCACCAGGAGGAAATAATTATAATAAATATTTACACACCTAATGACAGGGCTCCAAAATACATAAAACAAACTCTAACAACACTGAAAAGAGAGATAGACAGCTCCACAATAGTAGTAGGAGACTTCAACAGGCCACTTTTGGTGAAGGACAGAACATGCAGAAAGAAGATCAAAAAAGACACAGAAAAGCTAAATGCTGCAATCAACCAACTTGATCTCATAGACATATACCGAACACTGCACCCCACAGCAGCCAAATATACCTTCTTTTCCAACGCACATTGAACATTCTCCAGAATAGACCACATATTAGGGGGTAAAGCAATCCTTAAACAAATCCAAAACATTGAAATATTACAAAGCATCTTTACTGACCATAAAGCCATAAAAGTGGAAATCAACAACACAAAAAGCAAGGAAAAAAAAATCAAACACATGGAAACTGAACAAGACCTTGCTCAAAAACTACTGGCTTATAGAAGAAATTAAGGATGGAATAAAGAAAGTCATAGAATCTAACGAGAATGAAAACTCATTCTACCAGAACCTTTGGGATACAGCAAAAGTAATGCTCAGAGGTCAATTTCTAGCAATAAATGCACACAGCCAAAAAGAAGAAAGTGTCATAATCAAAGGATTAACCCTACAACTGGAACAAGTAGAAAGACAGCAGCTAAAGAAGCCCACAGGGGCCAGAAGGAAGGAAATGATAAGAATTAGGGCAGAATTAAATGAAATAAAGAATAGAAAAACAATTGAAAGAGTTAACAAGTCCAAAATCTGGTTCTTTGAACAGATCAACAAAATTGATAAACCACTGGCCAAACTGACAAAAGAAAAACAGGAGAGGATGCAGATAACCCATATAAGAAATGATATGGGTAATATCACAACAGACACAACTGAAATTAAAAGAATCATAACAGATTACTATGAAAAATTGTACTCTGACAAATTTGAATGCCTAGAGGAAATGGACAAATTTCTAGAAACTCAGTACCTATCTAAATTGACACAAACAGAGGTAGAACAACTAAATAAACCCATAACAAAACAAGATATGGAAAAGGTTATTAAAAAACTGCCAACAAAAAAAAGCCCTAGCCCAGATGGCTTCACTGGAGAATTCTACGAAACTTTCAGAGAAGAGATAACACCACTTCTGCTAAAGGTATTTCAGAGCATAGAAAAGCATGGAATACTCCCAAACTCATTCTATGACGCTAGCATAACCCTGATACCAAAACCACGTAAAGACACCACAAAAAAAGAAAATTACAGACTGATATCCCTCATGAACATTGATACAAAAGTCCTCAACACAATTTTAGCCAATAGAATTCAGCAACGTATCAAAAAAATAATTCACCATGACCAAGTGGGATTTCTACCAGGTATAAAGGGATGGTTCAACATTAGAAAAACAATCAACGTAATCCATCACATAAATAAAACAAAAGACAAGAACCACATGATCTTACCAATCGATGCAGAAAAGGCATTTGACAAAGTCCAACACCCATTCATGATAAAAACTCTCAAAAAAATAGGAATAGAAGGGAAATTGCTCAATATAATTAAGGGCATTTATACAAAGCCAATAGCCAACATCATCCTAAATGGAGAGACTTTGAAAGCATCCCTCTTGAGAACGGGAACCAGGCAAGGATGCCCTTTATCACCACTGTTATCAAACATTGTGCTGGAGGTCCTAGCCAGAGCAGTTAGGCTAGAAAAAGAAATAAAAGCCATCCAAATAGGCAGGAAAGAATTCAAAGTATCTCCATTTGTAGATGATATGATCTTATACACAGAAAACCGCAAGGAATCCACAAGAAAACTACTGGAACTAATAGTAGATTTCAGCAAATTTTCAGAATACAAGATAAACATACAAAAATAAGTTGGATTCCTTTACACCAACAAATAGAACCTCCAAGAGGAAATCACCAAATCAGTACCATTTGCAATAGCCCCCAAGAAGATAAAATACTTTGGAATAAATCTAACCAGAGATGTAAAAGATTTTTACAGAGAAAACTACAAGACACCACTGCAAAAAACTAAAAGAGACCTGCAAAAGTGGAAAAATATACCACACTCATGGTTAGGTAGACTCAACATAGTGAAAATGTCAATTATACCCAAAGCAATCTACAGATACAATGCAATCCCAATCTAAATTCCACCAACAGTTTTTAATGAGATGGAGAAACAAATCACCAACTTCGTATGGAAAGGGAAGAGACCCTGAATAAATAAAGCATTACTCAAGAAGAAGAACAAAGTGGGAGGCCTTACAATACCTGATTTTAGGATCTATTATACTGTCACGGTAGTCAAGACAGCCTGGTACTGGTACAACAGATATATAGACCAATGGAACAGAGTTGAGAATCTAGATATAAGCTCATTCACCTATGAGAGGCTTATATTTGACAATGGCCCAAAGTCCATTAACTAGGGAAAAGAAACTCTCTTTGACAAATGGGGCTGGCATAACTGGATATCTATATGCAAAAAACTGAAACAAGACCCATATCTTACACCATGTACACAAACTAACTCCAAATGGATCAAAGATTTAAATATAAAATTGAAATTGATAAAGACCATGGAAGAAAAAGTAGGGACAACGCTACGAGCCCTAATACATGGCATAAACACAATACGAACCATAAGTAACAATGCACAAGCACCAGAAGAGAGACTAGATAAATGGGAACTCCTAAAAATCAAACACTTATGCTCATCAAAAGCCTTCACCAAAAGAGTGAAAAGACAACCTACAGACTAGGAAAACATCTTTGGCTATGATAAATCTGATCAGTGTTTAATCTCTAAAATCTAAAAGATACTGCAAAACCTCAACAGCAAAAAGAAAAATAACCCAATTAAAAACTTGGCAAAGGATATGAACAGGCATTTTACCAAAGAAGATATTCAGGCAGCTAACAGATACATGAAGAAATGCTCATGATCATTAGCTATGAGAGAAATGCAGATCAAAACTACAATGAGATATCATCTCACCCCAACAAGGCTAGCATTAATCCAAAAAACGCAAAGTAACAAATGCTGGAGAGGCTGTGGAGCGACTGGAACACTTATACACTGTTGGTGGGAATGTAAAATGGTACAAGCACTTTGGAAATCGATTTGACGCTTCCTTAGAAAGCTAGAAATAGAATACCATATAATCCAGCTATCCCACTTCTTGGAATACATCCTAGAGAAAAAAGAGCCATCACACGAATAGATATAAACACACCCATGTTCATCGCAGCACTGTTCACAATAGCAAAAAAATGGAAGCAACCTAGAGGCCCATCAACGGACCAAAGGATAAGCAAATTATGGCATATCCACACAATGGAATATTACTCAACTATAAAGAATAATGATGAAGCTGTGAAACATCGTATTACATGGTGGAAGCTGGAACTTATTATGCTGAGTGAATTTAGTCAGTCACAGAAGGACAAATACTGTATAAGACCACTATTTTAAGAACTCAAGAAAGGTTTAAACACAGAAGAAAACATTCTTTGATGGTTACGGGAGTGGGGAGGGAGGGTGAGGGTTATTCACTGACTTGATAGTAGATAAGAATCATCTTGGGTGAAGGGAAGGACAGCGCACACTAAAGGGGAAGCCAGCACAACTGGACTAAACCAAAGCTAAGAAGTTTCCTGAATATAACCAAATACTTTGAGAGACAGAGTAGCAGAGATGGGGGGTCTGGGGACCATGCTTTCAGGGGACATCTATGTTAACTGGCATAACAAAGCTTATTAAGAAAATGTTATGCATCCTACTTTGGTGAGTGGCTTCCGGGGACTTAAGAGCTTGCAAGTGGCCATCTAAAATGCATCAGCTGGTCCCAACCACTTGGAGTAAGGAGAATGAAGAACATCAAAGACACAAGGAAAGTATTAGCCCAAAAGACAGAATGAGCCACATAAACCAGAGTCTTCATCAGCCTGAGACCAGAAGAACTAGATGGTGCCCGGCTACCACCAATGAACGTCCTGTCAGGGAACACAACAGATGGTCCCTGATGGAGCAGTAGAACAATGGGATGCAGAACTCAAATTCTAGTAAGAAGACCAGGCTTAATGGTCTGACTGAGACTGGAGGCGCCCCCAGAAAGCATGGCCCCTGGACTCCATATCACCCAGAACTAAAACAATTTCCAAGGCCAATTCTTCAGACAGGGATTAGACTGGACTGTTGGACATAAAGTGATACTTGTGAAGAATGTGCCTCTTAGTCAAGTAGATACAAGAGACCAAGGGGGCAGCTTCTGTCCAGAGGTGAGATGGGAAGGCAGAGAGAGTTAAGAGCTGGTTGAATGTTCATGGGGAATCAGGGGAGGAGGGGAGGAATGTGCTGTCACAGAATGGGGTGAGCGGTTGGGGTCTCATAACAATGTATGTAAAAAAAAATTCTGTATGGGAGACTGATTCGAAACGTAAACTTCATTTAACTACAACAATAATAATAAAAAAATAAAAAAAAAAAGGAAAGAAAGAAAAAAAAAAACCCAATGATCTAGACCAAGTATTTAAAATATAAAGCACTGGAAATAATTATGAAGTACAACAAAATCATCAAAACAATTGTGAAAATCTTGAAGGTTGAAAAATCAAGTTTCAAAGTGGCCTTAGGAGTCACCTGTAATGATTACGTTGATCATACCACTAGACATATAGTCATAGGTTAGGTGTGAAAACAGTGTAAAACCAGGAAGTTGTCAGAGTGGACTTCCAACATAGAGATGGAGGAAAAGTGGAGAGAAAGATACACACAGCAAGGAAATTGTTCTGAAGGAGAGGAGAGGACCCACTTTCAGGACATTTACTGGTTCCAAGGGGAAGCAGCTGCAGCTACAGTTAACACATCCACAGCAGAGGGTGGATTACTTACATGGTATTTCCCCATACATGTAAACATGTACTTATTCATATCAACAAACATTTATTGTTTTTAAAAATCTTATAATTATTGATGGTATTATTGGTAATAGAAGAAAATTAAAATTAAATTAAATATCTAACAATGAAAATATATTACAACTTACACACTCAAACTATTAGACTGTCGATACAAGCAATGTTCACGTGTAATAATGAAAATAATATGATGTATAATTAAAAATTTCTAAAGCAGTTATGTTTGGTTATCAAGCTATAATTTTTCCAGAAAATGGTTATTGAATTTTTGTAACACTTCTTTTTTCTCTCTCTTTCTTTTATTTTATTGTTGTACTTTAAGTGAAAGTTTACAATGCATGTTAGTATCTCATACAAAAATTTATACATACATTCTTATGTGACCCTCATTGCTCTCCCTATACTGTGACAGCACCTTCCTCCTTTCCACCCCTGATTTCCTGTGTCCATTCAACCAGCTCCTGACCCTCTCTGCCTTCTCATCTCGCCTCCAGACAGGAGCTGTCCATTTAGACTCATGTATCTATCTGAGCTAAGAAGCACACTCCTCACAAATATCATTTTATGTCCCATCATCCAGTCTAATCTTTGTCTGAAGAGTTGGCCTCGGGAACTGATTTAGTTCTGGGTTGACAGAGAGTCCAGGAGCCATGCTTTCTGGGGTTCTTCCAGTTTCTCTCAGACCATTAAGTCTGGTCTTCTTACTAGAATTTGAGTTCTTCACCCCACTTTTCTCCTGCTCCATCAGGAACTCTCTGTTGTGTTCCCTGTCAAGGCAGTCATTGGTGCTAGTCAGGCACCATCTAGTTCTTCTGGTCTCAGGCTGGTGAAGTCTCTGATGTCTTTGGCCCTTTCTGTCTCTTGGGATAATACTTTCCTGTGACTTTGGTGTTCTTCATTCTCCTTTACTCCAGGTGGGTTGGGACCAATGGATGCATCTTAGATGGCCACTCACTAGCTTTTAAGACCCCAGACACCACTCACCAAAGTAGGATGCAGAACATTTTCTTAATAAGCTTTGTTAAGCCAATTGACCTAGATGTCCCCTGAAACCATGGTCCCCAGACCCCTGCCCTTGCTACTCTGTCCCTCAAATTGTTTGGTTGTATTTGGGAAACTTCTTGGCTTTGGTTTAGTCCAGTTGTGCTGACTTCCTCTGTAGTGTGTGCTGTCCTTCCCTTCACTTAAGATAATTCTTGTCTACTATCCAGTTAGTGAGTTCCCCTTTCCCTCCCTCTGCACCCTTGTAACCATCAAAGAATGTTTTCTTCTGTGTTTAAACCTTTTCTTGAGTTCTTATAATAGTGGTCTTATACAATATTTGTCCTTTTGTGACTGACTAAATTCTCTCAGCATAATGCCTTCCAGATTCCTCCATGTTATAAGATGTTTTAAGGATTGATTGTTGTTTTTTATTGTTGTGTACTATTCCATTGTGTGGATATACCATAATTTGTTTACCCATTCATTCTTTGATGGGCGCCTATGTTGTTTCCATCTTTCTGCTATCATGAATAGTGCTGCAATGAACATGGAGATGCATGTATCTATTCGTGTGACTGCTCTTATTTCTCTAGGATATATTCCAAAGAGCGAGATTGCTGGATCATATGGTACTTCTATTTTTAGCTTTTTAAGGAAGCACCAGATCGATTTCCAAAGTGTTTGTACCATTTTACATTCCCACTAAGAATGTATAAGTGTTCCAGTCTCTCCACAACCTCTCCAGCGTTTGTTATTTTGTGTTTTTTGGATTAATGCTATCCTTGTTGGGGTGAGGTGATATCTCATTGTAGTTTTGATCTGCATTTCTCTAATGGCTAATGATCGTGAGCATTTCTTCATGTGTCTGTTAGCTGCCTGAATGTCTTCTTTGCTGAAGTGCCTGTTCATATCCTTTGCCCATTTTTTCATTGGGTTGTCTTTTTGCTGTTGAGGTTTTGCAGTATCTTGTAGATTTGAGAGATTAGATGCTGATCAGATTTGTCGTAGCCAAGAATTTTTTCCTAGTCTGTAGGTTGTCTTTTTACTCTTTTGGTGAAGTCTTTTGATGAGCATAAGTGTTTGATTTTTAGGAGTGCCCAGTTATCTAGTCTTTCTTCTGGTGTTTGTGCATTGTTACTTATGGTTCGTACTGTGTTTATGCCATGTATTAGGGCTCCTAGCATTGTCCCTATTTTTTCTTCCATGATCTTTATCAATTTCAATTTTATATTTAGGTCTTTGGTCCATTTGGAGTTAGTTTTTGTGCATGGCGTGAGGTATGCATCTTGTTTCAGTTTTTTGTAGATGGATAGCCATTTATGCCAGCACTATTTGTTAAAGAGACTGTCTTTTCCCCAGTTAACAGACTTTGGGCCTTTGTCAAATATCAGCTGTTCATAGGTGAATGAATTTATTTCTGGATTCTCAATTCTGTTCCATTAGTCTATGTATCTGTTATTGTACCTGTACTAGGCTTGTTTAACTACCATGGTGATATAATAGCTTCAGTAATACTTTACTTATCCAGGGCCTCTTCTAACACTTTTCTAAATAAAATATATATTAGCAATAAAAACAATCTAATAAATGTTAACATGAACTTTATTAAAACCAGAGTTCCTTTTAACAAATAAGTTATATTCCAAATAACCCCCCAAATTCCAGGTGGTATCACAGTAGAAGGAGTTTCTGGGTGCTAAAAAATGGTTAACGTGCTTGGCTACTAACTGAAAGGTTGAAAGTTAAAGTCCACCTAGACATCCCTTGGAAAAAAGACCTGGCGATCTGCTTCCAAAAAATTAGCCATTGAAAACCCTATGGAGTACAGTTCTACTCTGAAATACATGTGATCACCATGAGTCAGAACTGACTCAAGTGCAACTTTTTTTTTTAACACTGCAGAACTTTTTTTTTTTTTTTAAACACAATAGCAATATTAGGCTATTTTTTGTCAAGAAAAACTATCATTAGTAATATGTATAGCAATCAGCACCATCATGTATGTATTAAGAGCCTCATGTATCATAAGTACTGTACACATTGTATCTCCAATCTCATAAAATCATGCCAGGAAACAGTATTACATTCTCTGTATAGATGTAGAAACTGAGAATTGGAAAGGTTAAGTGGCCTGCCCAACATCTCGCAGCCAATAAGAGGCAGAGTTCTGGATTCAGGTCTATACCTGTCTCACCCCAAGTTCAATTCCTTGTCCCCTTGGTATCTCTGCCTCCCTGTTTATCCATTAGGGTGAAAGCCAGTGACTTCATTGTAAAGATGAGGAAAATTTCAAGGTGACATTGCTCAAGGCATCACTCATGATGCTTTCAGCAAGAAGGGAATCTGTCTTCACTTTGGCCAGTGATAGGATTGTTTTCCTAGAGCCTTTGCCTCTCACTGTGGGAAGGCCTCCATCTGATTACCTATCAGCATCCCTTGATTTACAATAGCCGTTAGTTGGGACTAGTCACTTTTATAGGCATCTGGGTTCCAATGAAGTGATTTGTCCATGGCCATGTATAATTATAGTCCAATTGGTTCAGGCAGGGACAATCCAACCGCTCAAGCATTCATTTTATTATCAGCCTTGATTTGAGCTTTAATTAAATAATAATTTATTCAGCACCTCCTTCAATGCAGCCTGTTACGATTAATACTCTTATATCACCTCTAATGTCTATGCATACTGGGAAACCTCAATAAATGGTGCTGACTAACTTTATGCCTAGCAGAAAGAGGAATATTGTTCAGGAAGATGATATGGAAACAAACCTGGTAGTGGCATATGTGAAACTGAATCAGTTGATATTCCATTGGTTAATATAGGGAAACAGACAGACATCAGATGAGAGACAGCAGTTCGAAGCCATGTAGTATCAGAAACAGCTGCACAGCCTCAACTGCTGGGGCCATTGGCTTATTTCTCTTATCTTTAGAAAGATCAGCTCTGGCATTTTCACAAGCATGCTGGCGTTGGAGATAACTGCTTTCTCTGGGGCCAATTTCATGGTGATCCTAGGCTTGGGCTTCATCAACCACTAAAGTTAGCACTCCTCCTAAACACTAGCTCCCGCTTAGGCAATGGAAGTTGTATGCTGTTGTCATTAATAACACCACGCTGCTTGTTTCTATGGAAAGGAGTTAAGATGCTTCTGCAAGGGAGGGTGTTCACGAGCTCTGTGCACACTGCCTGCACTCTACAGATAAGAATATAAACATCCAATTATAAATAATATATAAATAAACAAATGAAAGTTTTCAGATGATGTGCATACCGTATACACAAAGGCACAGTGCTTTACCCATTATAATTGAAAAGTCTAAGTGTCAATGAATACTAAAGAAGGGACTTAGCAATATCAATGGGTCAAACAGATAATGAGCCTATAATGTCTCATCAGTTTTTTCTTAGGTAAATATCAAACACATAGGAACGCATTAATACACAAGGTCATCTTTTATTTGCATCTCTGATTCCTTTGCTTCCAGGGGATGTAGGGATTTTTCTACTCCCTTTTTTTCCATTCCCAAGATCTCCCATACACTCTCTCTTAGCAAAGGAGAGCAGCAATTCCTTTTCCCATGGACACACATCTTATCTGCTTCTCCTGTCAGGTCAGCTAACAGCTTTACTCCATCACTAGAGATTCATGAAATCCTGAGCAACAAGGCTAGGAAAAGGGGTGATGGGGAAACCACATTGGATTCCTTGCTTAGGAGAGGTTAAGAATTCTTGGAAAATCAGGGATTCAATGGCTTTATCCTTGCCCTCGTTTGTCTATTTAAAAAATATTGCTTTTCTACACCTGTCTCGTAATGATGTTCGGCCATACTCTATCCAGAACCTACACCTTGAGTCTCATTTTAAGCCTCAGACTACTGGAGTGAGCTTCACTGGGTTCCAGCACTGATGGCTGTCCTGAATTGCTTTCTCTAACCTGTATGAACCCCATTATTCTCGTGTTCCAATTACACATAGATCATCCTCACTCTGTAGACTACAGAAAGTGTAACTGGTTTATCTCCTGTTGTCAATTGCCGAAGCTTCTAGAACATGTGTTCTGTCTTCTGGATGGAATTTTCTTTTGGAAAAGGTGCCAGGCCTCCACATACCTGGAGGCCTCTTAGAATTCCTGAGGAGTTGCTGCAGAATCACAAAGCTGTGGAGGCCACATGAACTACAGAGACACTAACAAAGGAGTCCAGCTCAACACCTCCAGCCTCTTGCTCTGCCCTTTACTCAAACTTCACAGCAGAAGGAGCTATGATGAAGATGATGGTTCAGAGTCCATAAGTATCCTGGGATAATCATTTACAAGTTAGTGGCCTTTCCCCAAAGCTCTTCTTTTCCAGATTTCCCCATTTAGGTAAAGAACAACTCTGTTTTATCCATAGTTTAAGACTAAATTCCTGAGTTATTTCAATCTCTTTCTTTCTATCCCACCAGGCATCAAATCTATAGGCAAATTCAGTCCACTTTCCCTTCGAAATGTATCCTCCATCTGAATACCCTCACTATTCTGTCTGCTACCACCCCAGCTCAAGCCTCCATCACCCCTGGTCTCCACTGTTGGCAATAGCACCAAAGCTTATTTCTTTGATTCAGTCTGGCCAGCCTACAGTGTATTCTTAACACATGAACTAGCATTTTACTTTTCAAAACAAATCATATTATGCCCTTTGTTTGCTCAAAACTCTTTAAAAAGCGTCACTCTCCTTTAGAGTAAACAAAGGTGTGCTAACAGTGTAAAAGGCTCATGGAGCTCTCTCTCCTTGTCTTCCCACCACTCTGGTCTGCTATGCCAGGCACTCTCCCACTCAGGCCTCTCAGCGTTGTCATCTTGCTGTCTGGAAACTGCCCCAAGGTATCTTCTTGAGTCTCTTTTTAATTTGTTCAGATCTGCGTAAACATCACCTTATTAGAGAGATCTTCCTTGATTGATCTATACAAAACAACATTTAACAAGCAGTAATCTCACACTTCTTTATTTGTCTTCACCCCACTTAGCCCTGCTGGGGTATTCATCCGTTTATGTATTCATCTTTACCATCTCCTCTAAAATGAAAACATCATGGACACAGGGACATCCTCTCTTCCCTCCAACACCATAAAGCCAAAAGCCAGAGGAGTGCCACGTCGGTCGGCACGTATTTGCTGAGTGAAGGTCGCTGTTCACACATGACACACACCCTTGCTCTTTTTGAACTGCGTGTGCACAGGTGAAATTAGGTCTTTCCTACTTCCCTTTTCTATTTGGTAAACAACATTATTTCAGTCTTTCTATTTTGACTTCTTTGCCTATGTCCTGATGGGTAGGTCAACTCACGGGGATTGAAGGCAGAGTTCAAGGTGCAATTTTTTTTCCCATACAAAAATTTATAAATACACTATTATGTGACCTTAATTGCTCTCCCCATACTGTGACAGCACACTCCTCCTTTCCACCCCTGATTCCCCATGTCCATTCAACCAGCTCCTAACCCTCTCTGCCTACCCATCTTACCTCTGGACAGAAGCTGCCTGTTTAGTCTTTTATATCTATTTGAGCTAAGAGGCATACTCCTCAGGAGTATTACTTTATGTCCCAGAGTCCAGTCCAATCCCTGTCTGAAGAGTTGGCCTTGGAAATTATTTTAATTCTGGACTGATAGAGAATCCAGGGGCCATGCTTTCCGGGGTTCCTCCAGTCTCAGTCAGACCATTAAGTCTGGTCTTCTTACTAGAATTTGAGTTCTGCACCTCACCTTTCTCCTGCTCCATCCAAGACTCTGTTGTGTTCCCCATCAGGGCGGACATTGGTGGTAGCCGGACTCCATCTAGTTCTGGTCTCAGGCTGGTAAAGTCTCTGGTTTATGTGGTCCTTTCTGTCTCTTGGACTTCTACTTTCCTCTTGTCTTTGGTGTTCTTCATTCTCCTTTACTCCAGGTGGTTGGGACCAATTGATGCATCTTAGATGGCCGCTTGCAAGTTTTTAAGACCCCCAGATGCCACTTGCCAAAGTAGGATGCAGAACATTTTCTTATTAAGCTTTGTTATACCAATTGATTAAGGTGTAATTTTTAATTTAAGTTTTTGGGAGTTATCAATAACTTGCTCATCAGGGAGTAAATTTGATATATTTTTTAAATTTTATTTTTTTTGTGTTGTGAATATACACAGAAGAATATACACAATTTCTACATGTACAATTCAGTGATATTGCTTATATTCTTCAAGTTGTGCAACAGTTCTCATCCTCCTTTTCCACTAACTGGGTGTCGCTAAGTTTCCTATCTAATCATTTCAGTTGCTGTTGTCAATTTGATCCCATATACATAGTTTTTAAAAGAGCACAATGGTCACCTTAAACCAAAAATATTCCCTGAAGTTATTTTAAAATCAAGCAATAGTTTAGCTTACCTAGTAAAGTTGATATTTTTAAACCTCATTTGACTTGAAAAAATTATCTTTCTGTAACTCACACTAAAATCATATCAAACCATAAGATACTACAAACTAAAAAAAAGATAAGTAAGGATCTGTTTATTAGCGTGACTATTCAGTATTATTCTAGCAGTACTTGTTGTTGTCAGGTGTCGTCAACTAGTGAATATAATTAGAGAAGAAAGGCAATAAAGTCCAAATTTGGTAAAAGACGACTATCATTACTAATTGCCATTGACATTAATTGCTATCTGTAATAACCAAGAGAATACACTATTAGAATAATAAAAGTATTTCATAAACTACCAGGCTATAAAACAAATCTTAAGAAAATCCAAAGCTCTCTTATTGGAATAACTATTTAGAAATTTTTACTTCAAAAAGACACAATTTATAGTAAATTTAAAATTAGCATTGTTAACAATTGTTGCAAATGGCCTAAGAATAAAATGTAAAAAATAAAGTCTAACTAGCAAACACTAAAAAGACACAAAAGAACTAAATAAATGGAAAAATAATCACATTTGTATATGAGAAGACTATTAAAATATATTAAATCTTCCAAAATAATCTATACATTTGAGACAATCCACATCAAAATCTTTATAGTATTTATTTATGAAATTTGCATAACTACTTATATGAGAATATTTGTTTTCTTAATAGAAAAATAATAAAGACAGTTATTCTTTTAAATATCAATATAAGTTAAAACTACATTAGTTAAAATTGCAGGATAAGGTTCAAAAGTTGACACTATAGTGTGGGACATACTAAAGATTCTAAAATATGTGGATTAGTTACATGATAATGGCAGCATTTCAAATTAATGGCAAATAGGTAGAATTTTCAATATATGTCATTGGGATATTTCACTAAAATTTTAGGGAAAAAAAATCCCCACAGCATATTCAAAATAAATGGCAGATGGATTAGGATTAAAAATCTAAAGTGAAAAACAGAATCATAAAAGCAAGAAAACTTTAGTAAACTGCCTTTATAAGCTCAAAGGTGAATAAGCCTTACCAACTAAGACAAAAACCTGGAAGTTATAAAGAAAATATGGAATGTGTGACTAATTGCCTTCCTGAGCAGCTGCCTCCTTTGCCATGAAACAAGAAGAACTGGATGGTTCCCAGCTACCATTACTGAACATTTTGATCAAAGATTCTATAGAAAAATCCTGATCAAAAGAGGAAAAATGCAGAACAGAATTTAAAATCCTTATGGACTCCAGACTTTATGGAACCATGAAGGGTGAACTAACCCCTGAAATTATTGCCCTGAGATAATCTTTAATCCTTAAACCAAAAATATCTCCTGAAATCATCTTAAAACCTAACAATAGTTTAGCTTAACTAGTGAAAAATATCTGCCTTCAGCATTATGCACTTTTAAGAACTATTTATATGGGATCAAGCTGACAACAGAAAATCTAAAGATTAGACGGGAAACTTAGGGGGTAGTGAGTTCATGTTAATGAGGGAGGAACAACTCAGAAAAGGAAGGTGAGAATGGTTGCACAACTCAAAGTATGTAATTAATGTTACTAAATTGTACATGTAGGAACTGTTGAATTAGTGTATGTTTTGTTATGCATATTCTTAACAGCAAAATTTAGGAAAAAATATTAAAAGATTTGACTACATAAAAAATTAAAACAGCTACACGGTTCCTTGGATAAAAAAGCAGACACTCTTGTATACAAGTCCAAGTGAGAGCAAACTTATATCCAAAATGTATAAAAGAGCTCTGCATATAAAAAATAAAAAAAACAAATAATACAAAAGATAAAAGAACAAAGGATATAAGCTAACAATTCACAAAATAAGAAATACATATGGCCAATAAACATATGAAAAGATGCCTAACTTTACTAGTAATCAACAAAACATAAAGTAAAATAAAATCAATCCCGATTGGCAAAGTTTTCTGTTGCTAGGTGCTGTCAAGTCAACTTAGACTCAGAGCGACCCCATGTGACAGAATGGAACTGCCTCATAGGATTTTCTAGGCTGTAAACTTTTACAGGAGTAGATCACCAGGTCTTTCTCCCACAGAGTGGCTGGGTCATTTCAAACCACTAAACTTTTGGTTAGCAGCTGAGTGTTTAACCATTACACCAATAGGGCTCCTTAAAATTTTCTAGAGTTTGATAATATTGAATGTTACCATGGTGATGGGGAATTAGAGTGGCTAGTGGCTATTTTCATAAATTATGGGTGCAGAGTAGGTTTAGATATCTTGGAGGAAAATACGGCAACATTAATCACAATTTTTTTATTAGTTTTTTTTTTTTAATTGTACTTCAGGTGAAGGCTTACAGAATAGTTTCTTATGAAACAGTAGTACACATATTGTTTTATGACATTGGTTAACAACCCCACAACATGTCAACTCTCTCCCTTCTCGACATTTTTTTTGTTTTTGGTGAAAATATACATAGCCAAAGATACACCATTTCAAAAATTTCTACATGCACAGTTCAGTGGCGTCAATTACATTCTCCCAGTTGTGCTGCTATTCTCATTTTAGATGAAGGATTGCAGAACAAAATAGCTTCTCATTTAACAGTTAGTACACTTGTTGCCCTATGACATTGGTTAACAACCTCACAACACATCAACACTATCCTTACTCAACCTTGGATTCCCGATCACCAGCTTTCTTGTCCCCTTCTGCCTTCTGGCCCTTGTCCCTGGACTGTTGTGCCTCATTAGTCCCATTTGGTTTTATGGGGCTGTCCACTCCCCAGCTGAATGGTGAACCTCGGAGGTGACTTCACCAGTGAGCTAAAAGGGTGTCTGGGGGCCGTACTCTCAGGATTTCTCCAATCTCCTTTAGGCCAGTAAATCTGGTCTTTTTTTGGTGAGTTAGAATTTTGTTCTACATCTTTCTCCAGCTCTGTCCAGAACCCTCTGTTGTGATCCCAGTCAGAGCAGTCAGTGGTGGTAGCTGGGCACCATCTAGCTGTACTGGACTCAGTCTGGTGGAGGCCTTGGTAGCTGAGGTCCATTAGTCCTTTGGACTAATCTTTTCCTTGTATCCTGTTCTCTTCATTCTCCCTTGGTCCTGAAGGGATGAGACGAGTGGAGTATCTTAGATGGCTGCTCATGTGTCTGTTGGCCTCTTGAATGTCTTCTTTGGTGAAGTGTCTATTCGTTTCCTTTGCCCATTTTTTGATAGGATTATTTGTATTTTTGTTGGAGAAGTGTTGGATTTTCTTCTAGATTATGGAGACTAGAACTTTGTCTGACTTGTACTGTCAAAATTTTTTTCCCAGTCGGTAGGTTCTCTTTTTACTCTTTTGGTGAAGTCTTTTGAAGAACATAGGTGTTTCATTTTTAGAAGATCCCAGTTATCTAGCTTATCTTTTGGGGTTTGTGTGTTGATGGTTTTGGTTTGTATCCTGTTAATGCCGTGTATTAAGGCCTGAAGTGTTGGTCCTATTTTTTTTTCTATTAACTTTATAGTTTTAGGCTTTATATTCAGTTCTTTGATCCATTTTGAAGGAGGTTTTGTATATGGTGTGAGGTATGGGTCCTGTTTCATTTTTTTTTTTTTTGCAAATGGACATCCAGTTTTTCCAGCACCATTTGTTAGAAAGACTGTCTTTTCCCCATTTGATGGACTTTGGGACCCTGTCGAAGATCAGGTGACCATAGGTGGATGGATTTACATCTGGGTTCTTAATTCTGTTCCATTGGTCAATGTATCTGTCGATTTACCAGTACCAGGCTGTTTTGACTACTGTAGCTGTATAGTAGGTTCTGAAGTCAGGTAGTGTGAGTCCTCCAATTTTATTCTTCTTCTTCAGTAGTGCTTTACTTATTCGGGGCTTCTTCCCTTTCCATGTAAAGTTAATGATTACTTTTTCCATCTCTTTGAAGAATGTTGTTGGTATTTGGATCTGGATTGCAATGTATTTGTAAATTGCTTTGGGTAGAATTGCCATTTTCACAATGTTGAGTCAACCTATCCGTGAACATGGTATGTTTTTCCATTTGTGTAGATCCCTTTGGGTTTCATGCAGTAGTGTTTTGTAGTTTTCTTTGTATAGTAGGTCTTTTACATCCCTGGTTAGATTTATTCCTAAGTATTTTATTTTTTTAGGGGCTATTAGAAATGGTATTGTTTTCCTGATTTCCTTTTCATTGTTGTCCTTATTGGCATATAGGAATCCAACTGATTTTTGTATGTTTACCTTCTATGGTACTCTTCTACACTGCTGAATCTTTCTATTAGTTCCAGTAGATTTCTTGTGGAGTCTTTAGGGTTTCCTATGTATAGTATAATATCATCCGCAAACAGGGACAGTTTAACTTCTTCATTACAAATTTGGATGCCCTTTATTTCTTTTTTTTTTTTGCCTTATTGCTCTAGCTAGAATTGCCAGCACAATGTTAAATAGGAGTGGTGATAAAGGGCATCCTTGTCTTGTTCCTTTTCTCACGGGGAATGTTTTCAGCCTCTCTCTGTTAAGAATGATGTTGGCCATTGGTTTTGCATAGATGACCTTTATTATGTTGAGAAATTTCCCTTCTATACCTATTTGATTGAGAGTTTTTATCAGGAATGGGTGTCGGACTTTGTCAAATGCATTTTTGCATCAATTGACATGATCATCTGATTCTTTTCTTTCCTTTTGTTTATGTGGTAGATTACGTTGATTGATTTTCTAATGTTAAACCATCCTTGTATACCTGGTATGAATCCTGCTTGGTCATGGTGTATTATTTTTTGATGTGATACTGAATTCTATTGGCTAGATTTTTGTTGAGAATTTTTGCATCTATATTCATGAGAGATATTAGTGTGTAATTTTCTTTTTTTGGGCCCCTTTCCCTGGTTTTGGTATCAGCATTATGCTGGCTTCATAGAATGAATTTGGAAGTGTTGCTTCCTTTTCTATGCTCTGAAATAGCTTGAGTAGTACTGATACAAGCTCTTTTGTAAATGTTTTGTAGTATACTCCAGTGAAGCCATCTGGGCCAGAGCCTTTTTTGGTTGGGAGTTTTTTTTATTACCTTTTCAATTTCTTCTCTTGTTACGGGTCTGTTCAGATTTTCAACATCACTTTGTTGTAGTTTGGGTAGGTAGTGTGTTTCTAGAAATTCATCTATTTCCTCTAGGTTTTCAAATTTGTTGGAGTATAGTTTTTTATAATATTCTGTTATAATCCTTTTTATTTCGGTTGGGTCTGTTGTAATGTCCCCCATTTCATTTCTTATTTGGGTTATTTGTGCCCTCTGCTGTTTTTCTTTTGTTAGTCTGGCCAGTGGTTTGTCGATTTTGTTGATTCTTTCAAAGAACCAACTTTTGGTTTTGTTGATTCTTTCTACTGTTTTTCTGTTCTCTATTTCATTTATTTCCACTCTGATCTTTACTATTTCCTTTCTTCCGGTGGCTGTGGGCTTTTTTGCTGTTCTCTTTCTATTTGTTTGAGTTGTGTAGTTAATCTTTTGATTTTGTCCCTTTCTTCTTTTTTGATGTGTAAATCTATTGCTATAAATTGTCCTCTGAGGACTGCCTTTGCTGTGTCCCAAAGGTTTTAGTATGATGTGTTTTCATTCTCATTTGATTCTAGGAATTTTTTGATTCCATCTCTGATTTCTTCTATTACCCAGTGATGTGTAAGCAGGGTAGCATTCAGTTTCCATGTAACTGATTTTTTTTCCTTGCTCTTTCTATTGTTAATTTCTACCTTGATGGCATTGTGGTCAGAGAAGATACTTTGTATTATGTCAGAGATTTGGATCTTGTTGAGGAATGCTCCGTGGCCTAAGATGTGGTCTATTCTGGAGAACGTTCCATGTGCATTGGAAAAGAATGTGTACTTTGCAGTGGTTGGATGGAGTTTTCTGTATATGTCTCTGAGGTCAAGTTGGCTGATTGTGCCCTTATGTCTTCTGTATCTTTGCTGAGTTTCTTTTTAGTTGTTCTGTCCTTTACTGACAGTGATGTGTTGAAGTCTCCTACTATTATTGTGGAACTGTCAGTTTCTCTTTTCAGTGTTGTTAGAGTTTGTTTTATGTATTTTGGAGCCCTGTCACTGGGTGCATAGATGTTTATTATGGTTGTGTCTTCATGATGGATCATCCCCTTAATCATTATATAGTGTCCTTCTTTGTCTTTTATGGTCGATTTTGTTTTAAAGTCTAGTTTATCTGAGATTAGAATTGCCACTCCTGCTCTTTTTTGGTAGTTGTTAGCTTGGTATATTTTTTTCCAACCTTTGACTTTTAATAAATTCACGTCTTTGTTTCTAAGGTGTGTCTCTTGTAGACAGCATATTGATGGATCCTGTTTTCTTATCCATTCTATCAATCTCCGTCTCTTTACTTTCAGTGTAGTTATTGATAAACTTGAGTTTGTTGCTGTCATCTTGTAGTGCTTTTTTTTTTTTTTTGGCGTTGCTGACATTTTCTTTGATCTTCTTACTCTCCTGTGCTGAGTTACCTTTGTTTGTAGATTTTTTTTTGTCATTTCTTTTGTTTTTGTAGGTTTTGTTTTTGCTGAGACTTTATGTTTTTCCTGTTTATTTTTATGAGTATGTTTGTTAAATTTCTTTGCGGTTATCACGAATTCTACCCTTATTTTGCTAAGTTTGAAGCAGTCTATTATTACTTGGTATCGCCTTGTCTTCCTCTGCATTAGAAGGTTCTGTACCTATGCTGTTTATTCCCTCTTATATTGTTCTGATGTTGTTGTCATTTACTGATTAACTACTCTGATTCCCTGTTGTATTTCTTTTGGTTTGGGATAGTCCTTGAGAGTTCATTTCCTAGATTCGTATCTGGCTGGTATGATCCTGCATCCTAGATTCTGCCTGTGAGCTGAAGTTGTTTGTTCTCAGATCAAAGAACTCCCTTTAATAATTCTTGTAATTTTGGTTTGGTTTTTACATATTCCCTTAATTTCTGTTCATCTGGAAATGTCTACTTTCATCACCGTATTTGAAAGAGAGTTTTGAAGAATATATTGTTCTTGGCTGGCAACTTTTTTCTTTCAAGGTTTTATATATGTCATCCCATTGCCTTCTTGCCTGCATGGTTTCTGTGGAATAATCTAAGCTGAGTCTTATTGTTTCTCCTCTGTATGTGTCTTCTTGTTTTTCTCGAGCTGCTCTCAGGATTCTTTGTTTGTCCTTGGTTTTGGTGAGTGTCATTATGATATTCCCTGGTGATTTTCTTTTGGGGTCTATCCTATATGGTGTTTGTTGAGCTTCTTGGAAGGCCAGCTTTTCATCTTTCATGATATTGCAGAGGTTTTCTGTCAGCAGTTCTTCGATGATCCTCTCTGTGTCTTCTGTTTTCTCCCCCTCTTCTGGAACTCCAATCACTCCCAAATTTTTGCTTTTGATTGTATCCCACATAACTCTCAGGGTCTCTTCATTTTTCTTTGTTCTTTTTTCTGAGTTTTCCTGAAACAGAGTTGTACCCAAGTGTTTGTCTTCAATTCCACTGATCTTGTCTTCCACCGTTTCAAATCTGCTCCTCAGCCCTTCTATGACACTGCCCATTTCTGAAATCTTGTTGTTTATCTTTTGGATTTCTAATTGTTGTTTTTGTATAATTTCTAGTTGTGAATTTATTTTGGCATTTTGTTCCTGCATTATTTTCCGGAATTATTTCAATTTTTTGTCTGTATTTTCCATGAATTTGTTTATTTTTTCCTCATTTTTGTGTGCTTTTTGCTTCAGCTCTTAGAGAATTCTGAGTATTAGAGATTTGAATTCCCTATCAGGCAGTTCTAGTGCCTTTTCGTCCACTGGAAAGTCATGTGGTGCTTTATTTTGGATGCCTACTAGAACCATCCTGTCCTGTTTTTATAAATGTTTTGATATTGTCTGCTGTCTTCGGGGCATTCAGTAGTTATAGTCTCGTTTATTGATTGTAGATTTGTGTGTTTCATCCTTTTTTTTTTTTAATTTGGCTATGTCTGAGCAGGCGGGCTGTGTATTCTTTGTTGTTTGCTCGTCTGTGGGCACAATACTTTTCTCCTCCTTCTCCTATTGTCAGTGTCAGTCACTGAGATATGGTACAGCAGGACAGTCTAGCTGAAGAGGAGTTACTGGGACGGGTTGTTTGTGGCACTTACTACAGCCACCAGGGCAGGTTGGTAATGTGTGCAATGCAGGTTCCAATAGGCCATGCCTGTGCTCTTGGTGGTGTGATGTTAAGTGCACAGTGCAGGTAGGTAGGATGTAGGGGGGAGATTGTTATGTGTGGAGCTAAGATGGATATGGGACTGAAGAGAGAGGAACAAGAGCCAAAAACATACAAACAAACAAAAAAGAATGCTAGGGGCACTTGCCATTGGAGTGGAGAGATGAGAGATGGTTGTTTTGTCTCCTGCTGGAAGCTCCGTGAAGCTGCTTTCTCATAACCCCTATTTGCTGGTCTCCGGTAGGAGTCCAAGATGGTAGATCGGTGCTGCATTAGCTGATAGGGAACCTCTGCATGAATCTCTCCTTGCTCTCCATTCTCTGTCAGTTTTTTCACTCCATTTGATGCTTGGCTGAGTTCTTTATCTCTTCATTTGATGTTTTAGGGTTTCAGGATTGCAGTTTTCTCTGTTTGGCTTAGTTTTTCAGATCTTTGCTGTGGAGGAATGGTGTGGTGCTTCTGCCTAGAGCGCCATTTTTCTGGAAGTCCCTATCACAATTTTAAATATGCATAAGTTTTAACCAAGAAATTCTATTTGTCAAAGTTCACTCTAATTAACTAAATATGTAGGTGAACATGACATTATGTGTATGTTGCAATGATAATTGTAACAGTGACACTGGACATAATCTAAGGGAACACAAACTGAGCAGAGTAAAATAAATGACAATAGATGTATTCTTTGGAATGATACGAAGTCATTAAAATGACTGAGGTAAGTCTATATGAATTGATATAGAAAGTTCAATAAGTTTTACTTTAGGTAAGAAAATAAGAGTGGTTAGTGCAAGACAAATACCATGATCCGTATGTGCCTAAAATAAACCAAATTTGAAAGATAGAGTCCTAGCTATTAGCATTAAATCCAAAAAACCAAACCCCATTGCCTTTGAGTTCATTCTGACTCACAGCAACCCTATAGGACAGAGTATAGCTCCCCCATAGAGTTTCCAAGGAATGTGTGGTGGATTCGAACGGCTGACCTTCTGGTTAGCAGCCATAGTGCTTAACCACTACACCATCAGGGTTTCCCTGTTAACATTAGTTACCTCTAAACTTAGTATTTGAAAAGTGGGAATTAGCATGAGAGAAAGAGACTAAAGGGAAATTATTATTTTTCCTTTATATTCTTCCGTATGCTTTGAATACCATAAGCATGTATTAGTTCTGTAATTAAAGTGAAAAAACTAAATAATTAGAAAGCAATTTTACTTAATATTAGGTAGTGTCCCTGAGGGGTGCAAATGATTAACACACTCAAATGCTTACTGAAAGTTTGGCATTTTGGATACACCCAGAGGCACCTTGCAAGAAAGGCTTGGTGATCTAAAAAAACACTGTCGTTGAGTTGGTTCTGGCTCATAGCAACCCTACAGGATGGAGTAAAACTTCCCTATAGGTTTCCAAGGCTTTAAATCTTCATGGAAGCAGACTGCCACATCTTTCTCCCACAGAGCAGCTGGTGGATTTAAATCACTGATATTTTGATTACCAGCAGAGCACTTTAACCAGTGTGCAACCAGAGCTCCATCTACTTCTGAAAAATCAGCATTGAAAACCCTATGGAGCATATGTTTACTCTGACACACATGGGGTCACCATGAGTTGGAATTGATTTGACGGCAACTGGTTGACTGGTAATGACAGGTATGCAGAGTATCGTAGGAGAGAAAAGAGCTCTAAAACAGCAAGAAAAAAGTCCCCAAACACACATGATGGTTTCAAGGTGCAAAGTAGAGGGGAACCATTTTCTGGGAAGCCTGTGCATATGGAACAGTCTTTAAGTTATTTTGAATATTTCAGTTATTACATGCCTGTAGGTGAGTATCTCTCAAGTTGCTACTTACCTGTGTCCCTGAAGTGAAGCAGAAATGTCTGTATGAGAATCAAGAATTTGTGAGTATGTGAATGTGTGTGAGTATGTGTGTGTGTGTGTATTCATGAATTTAAGAATTAAAAGGAATATGTTGTTCATTTTACCATTATTGTTTCATTATTATTAATTAAGCAGAACCTCAAAGTATTACGTCTCTGACCTCTGTCTCTCCGCCTTACTGTTGCTTGAGGCCTGGTGATATTTATTTGTAACATAAATTGTGGATATGAAACAGCAAAAGAATGACATTTCCCTTAGATGTGTAGCAATTTCAAAAGTAACTTTTGATCTTTTGGAAAAACTGAAATCCTTCTCTCTGCATTAAATGAGTATATTCTTTCCTCTAAGGCCTTTTACTATGAAGTTATAAGATTGACTACCAAAAGCTCTCCCTAGGTATATTTATTGAATTTAGTAGTTTCATTTTGTTGCCAGAAATGCCAGAATTGTGAAGAATGGCAACAGGTAATAAAATATAGATAGAATCAGCCTGGTCCTGTCATCCCTGAATATGTTTTTCACGGGCCTTAAATTTGGACACTGGCTCCATTTCAGCCTGCTCAGTGTTGGTGAAACGATGAAATGCAGACCTTACTAGCCAAGGAAATTACTTCTTGAATCATCAGGTAGGTGTGTGGCAGGCGGTCATACCTGAGTTGGATCTCAGTATATCTGAAAATCCATGCATGCGGGAAGCACTCAGTCTCAGAAGACTACTGCCTTAGACAGTGTCTGTTGATTTTACCAAACACCATAGGCAAGTTCAGAGCTCTGCGGCTCTTGAAATAGCTGAGAAAGCACAAGATTGTTCATTTATTTCAAATGAGTTTATGTTAGAAGTGATCTGTCTCCCTTATTCTCAGTTTCTAAGCAAAACTGCTTCTCTGTGGCTGGAAGAGTAGTTGGCTGGAGTGACTCCATTATAGTTAAACATTTCTCAAATACGTGCATCTCAAATCTACATAGGAGCTAGGATGATTCACAATGTATCTGCCATGTTTTAGAGATGGGGACACTGAGCCACATTAGAGGTCATGTGGCTTGTCTAGAGTTATGGAATGTTCAGCCACTGAACACCCTATGGAGTGTAGTTCTACTCTGACACACATGGAGTCACCATGAGTCAGAATCAACTTGATGGCATCCCAGGGATGTTCAGTCTCACAGCCAAGGTTTTCTTCTGAACCACACTAGTTTATGAAACAGAACCTGAATTCCAGAAACTTTTCAAAATGGCAATAAAAAGGGTTTATAAGAAAAATATGCAATGAATTGAAAGAAAGAGAGAAAAAGGGAAGAGGACATTAAGGAGAAAACCATGAATGAGAGAGAAGAAATTTAATACCAAAAGAAAGTCATTACCATATTTTTACATAAAGAATGTGTGCCTTCTACGTTTGTTTGCCAACCATGCCTCCCTCCCCACACAATGAGGAATTTTTGTGATAACCACCGTGCCATTTTTTTTTTTTACATGTTGCTGTAAAAAAAATTATCATAGCTCACTTATGAAACTTTCTTGGTGGGAGGATGGCATGGTTAGAAAACAAACATAGAAGGCACTTGTTATTTGCATAAAAATACGATGCTAGGTGCTGTTACTAGAATGGACAGATATAAGAGCTCAGGAACCATTCTTTAATCTGTCATTCACTCCAGAAAATTGCACTGAGGACCTATCATGCTGAGTACAGCAGATATCAACAAGAATACAACAAAATAAGACTGTAAGATATAGTCCATTCCAGCAGGGAAGACAGACTACAATCATTTTTTTATCAAGCCATTGTTAACAGTTAAGGTGGTGGGTCTTCTTGGCTGGGCCAAGATTCTCAGTGGTTTGGCAGTTATGATCTAGTTTGGCAGTTATGTAATCACCTCAAGGATAATATCTGATAAAATGTAATCACCTCCATAAAGAGATCTGCTATGAGCAGCCACTAGGTTGAAAGGGCGTTTCCTTGGGGGTGTGGTTTGTGTTCAATATATATGGACGTTCTGGCAAAGTTCACTGGCTTTTGCTTACTCTGGATCCTGCATCTGGCTCTTTATCATCTGACCTCCAGTTCTTGGGACTTGAGCCAGCAGCCTGCTGTCTGACCTGACGATCTTGAGTTTATCAGCCTCTGCTGCTATGTGAGTCAAAAGAAGCCTCCAGTCTGACGCCTGAACCACAGAATTGGGACTTTCAAGCCTCTACAACTGCATGAGCCATTTCCTTGATATAAATCTGTGTGTGTGTGTGTGTGTGTGTGTGTGTGTATATGTATATATATATACCACCCAAAACCAAATCCACTGCCATCAAGTAGATTCTGATTCATAGCGATTCCATAGGGTTTCCAAGGCTGTAAATCTTTATGGAAGTAGACTGCTACATCTTTCCCCCATAGAACCACTACTGGTTTTGAACCATGGACTTTTGGGTTGATTCATACATATATATATATATGTGTATATATATATATATGTATATATATACACACACACACGCATACATACATATATATATATACATACACTTCACTGGTTTTACTTCTCTAGAAAACCCAGCCTAAGACAGCAATACTATCAAATCTTTCCAAATAATTCACTTAGTTTCTCTAGCAAGGTAAAAACAAAAAGAGGAAAGAGAGAGAGAAAGGAGGAAAGAAAGATCTCTGTTCCTTAATGCTCTCATTGTAAATTCATGCATGTAATATTTCATTAAACTGTGTAAAAAAACAAAAGTTTTCAAAATAAGCACATCTGGTGGGAGCAAAATGGTGTGGCCATATAAAACAAGAACTTCCTAGCAGGGAGTACACAGGATATCATTAGCATTAGTCTGTAAGGTTTGCGGCGTGTAGACTAATTTAGTGTGTTATTAACTGGAAGTCGGTTTAGAGAGCTTCTGCTGTAAATGACCAGTAACACTATGTTGTCCTCTCAGCACTAGCTTTCAGCAATTGTTCTGGAAATGAACTCAGTTGGGAGGCATTCCCCTAAGTGAGTCAGAAGAATGGATTTAGAAGCCTCACATGTATGCTCCAACTGTGAATAAACCTCTTCTTAATCCAGAAAGGACTTTCTCCTATAGATAAGCTCCTCAGTGGGGCAACCCTATCTTCTACCAGCCGGGCATAGTAATTCACAGCACCTGCAGTCAACATCTACTCTAGAGTTGTAGAATCTAAGGGTGACATTCTCTCGTAAGATATTTGTAAGGTGTGAACCAAGATTTGAGTAACCTTTTTTCTCTAGGTTTAGGGCAAACATCTTAGCCAGATACAAAGTAAATTGTCGGAGATTATTCGTTTGAGTTATTTGGACATCCTTGGTGATAGGAAACATAAATTTGATATAAATTAGCTCAAAGTTTTGGAATGAAGCAGAGAAAACTTGCTATTTTTCAGAATCTGGTTACTATGGCCAAATTTGGGTATGTGTGTGCATCCATTTGTATGTGTGCATGCATTTGTATGTGTGTGAGCATTTGTGTGTGTGTGAGCGTTTGTATGTGTGTGTCTGTGTATGGGCATGTGTGTGTCCATTACTTTGTAAAATTCCACTATGTAACAATCAGAGGAAGCTAAACAGTGATTTGGGGAAATGTTCATTTTACAAAAATATTTATTAAAAATATGTTGAAATAAAATGCCCCCTATGTAGATGTGCTATTTGACTGAGACATAGCTTTCTGGTACTATATCAGTATAAATAATTTGAGATTAATATCCACTTGGATCCTGTTGATCGTGCCTAGTTATTGACAGAGCATATAATTGAAGAACAATAAAGCTTAGTCAGGACACTTATCTCCATTCAAATATTTTTTCTGGATCCTTCTTACTTATCTTCTTTTATTTTTCCTTCTTTGATTCAGCATTTGGGTGGGATAATTATTCAACTCCCAATTATTGAGTGCTTACTACATGCCAAACCCTCTACTGAGTACTTGAATATTATATATGCCTTTTATTTTTTAAAGTATTCTTGAGACATGCCCCATTATCTAGAGGAGTAAAGGAAGTCACTTGCCTGATATTGCACAGAGCCATTACTGGAACTATTGTCTCAACACCAAAACTCCTAATTTCCCAGATCAATACTTCTCCTTCACAAGGACTTGGGATTTCACTTGCTATTTAAGCATTCCTACTTTAGATGCCCAACACCTGTCTGTCAAAGTCTCTGTGTGGTGCAGATAATTTGCCTGGCTATTAACAGAAAGTCTGAAGGGTCAAGCCCACCCAGAGGTGCCCCAGAAGAATGGCCTGGTGATCTACTTCTGAAAAATAAGCCACTGAAAACCCTGTGGAGCACAGCTCTACTCTGACACTCATGGCAACATGAGTTGAAGTATACTCACTGGCAACGGTTTTAGAGTTTGTTGTGCTGTGGTGGCTTGCTTGCTGGCATGATACTGGAATCTATGCCACTGGTATTTCCAATACCAGCAGGGTCACCCATGGTGGACAGGTTTCAGTGGAGCTAGACTAGGAAGAAAGGCCTCACAATAAACATCCTATGAATCATAATAGAATTTTGCCAATATAGTGCTGGAAGATGGGCCCTGAAGTTTAGAAAACCAAAACCAAACCAAACCCATTGCTGTAGAGTCAATCCTGACTCATAGCAACCCCTTAGGACAGAACCTATAGGGTTTCCAAGAAGCAGCTGGTGGATTCGAACTGCCAACCTTTTGGTTAGCAGCCAAGCTCTTGACCACTTCGCCACCAGGGCTCCACACTCAAGATATACAGTGGTTATAACAACGGACTCAAGCATACCAATGGTCTTGAGGATGACACAGGACCAGGCAACTTTTCGTTCTGCTGCACATGGGTTGTCTTGAGTCAGAGCTGACTCAATGGCAACTAACAACAACAGCAACTTTAGATGCATGCAGAGAATGTATCTAAATGCCAGCCTCTGGAAGAGAAAATCATGCCTCTGTTTTTATCTTGCTTATTCCTAACTGCTCCACCCAGCCAAACAGGAGTGCTCAAATACAGAGCAAACACAAACAAATTAACAAACATTATGTGCATCCTGAGATTTCCTTTTGTTTGCTATTTAATAGATATAGCTAAATTCCCCACTATAGATGAATTCAGCTGTGTATAAGGATGTGGAAGGAAAAGGCCATGTGATATTTTCATACCAATTATTCTAAAACTTTTTTTTTTTTTTGAATCAGTGTTCCAAGTCCAGTTTTGTCCTGTGGATTTCTGTGAGGAAGAAATCCTTCAGACAAGCCAAGTGGCCATGGTTTTCTCTGTTCCTCTCCCTGCTGGCAACTTCGGGTCTCAGAACAAATCACCACCCCTACTGAGGTCTGATGCTTGTTAGCAGTGTTAAAATGATTCAGTTAGTCACTTAGGTTGAGGGTAGCAAATAGCTGGGAGAGGAAGTTTTCACTGTCTCCTCAGCTATGCTGCAGGTGGGGCACACATAGCATAACCTTACAGTCCACCTAGGTGGACCTTCCTGGCCAGGGTGAGACAGGTAGTAGGCCCTCACCCATGTCACAAAGTGAGGTGTGGAAGGAAGAGTCATCATCTCTACCCAGACAGCTTTTGAGGTGGGACTGCTCGTGATGGAACTTCTGTTGCATGCTGTCTGGTTCTTGTAAGTAATAAAGCTACTTTCCACGTGCTAACGTGATTTCAGGCTCTGATAAGAAGGACATGTTGTTTATGGAGCAATCCACATTAGTTAATGGTTCCCTTTTTCTAATGGCCTCCTGGCTGTCTAGAAACCAGGTACAACCTATGAGCACCATGCATATTTGAAGTGTTGTCTTACAGTGATGGCAGGATGTGTTGTCCTACAGTTTCCAAAATGGTAGCTATATCTAGAACTAACACAAAATAATTCATCAGAAGTAAAGGAATGAATGATAGGTCTTAGCTGCACATTTACTCCTTCATTTAACATTCAACAGATACGCATGAGTGTCTATTAAGATAGACATGGCACCATGTCCAGTGACTTAGTGTGGCTACATTGCCTATATCGGTCCTCCTAGCCCTGCTAATCATGTGGATCAAGAGTTAATTATAAAAATAAATTTCAAGAAAATGAAAGTACCTATTTCTTTGAGTTCTGAAAGGAAAACAGTCTTGATCTTCTTAGTGGTGTTCATATTAGTGTTTAATAATATATTTTGTAGGTGGTTGGCTGGTATGCTATCCAAAAGCAGATGATATCAGAAGTTAGACTTTTCTGCTGTTGATAAACAAAAGGGTTTTACATGATCAAGCAGGCGTAAGAATTTCTATTCATTTACTTTCCGTACATTATTTCTTTCAACACATGTAGTGACTAACTGCTATATGCCAGACACAGTGCTAGCTGCTGAATAAGCAGTAGTAATCAATACAAGTGTTCCTTACTCCCAGGAAGTTTAAAATCTAATAGATTGCTTCAGCTCTGAAGAGTAAAGGGCACGTACTTACAAGAAAAAGCTAGACAAACTGAAAATCACTGATGTTTTTTGGACCCATGAACGGATGTTTCAGGGAAAACTGCCTCCCTGACATCTGAAGACATGGGCACATCCAGACAGTCTCAGGTGAAATCCCCTAGCTTACATGGAGTACAAGCCTCTAGAGCTATGAACTGGTGGAAACACTTAAATGGTAGTTCTGTGGAATGGCTGGAGGCTGAGTGTGAACTGGTGTGAGAGTGAGAAACATCTGGGAATATAGTTTTAGAAGAATCCCCCAACATCAAACTCTGCAGCACACAACAACACCACCAGACATGCCACCAACTTCTCACATTGAAGATATGAGAAAGATACTGTCCAGACTCTGTGGGAAAGTGGGGGGTTAATCATTGTCAGATACACCCAGAGCCTTCACCATAACAAAGACATGTTGTTGTTATTGTTGTTGTGTGCCTTGGAGTTGATTCCGACTCATAGCGACCCTATAGGACTGGGTAGAACTGCCCAATACGGTTTCCTAGGCTGTAATCTTGATGGGAGCAGATCTCCAGGTCTCTTCTCCTGTGGAGCATCAGGTGGGTTCAAACTGATGACCTTTCTGTTAGCAGCCAGTGCATAACTATTGCACAACCAGAAAAAAAAAGAGACCTTGTCAGAACCTTGTTCTACTTGGGCAAAGGGCGTTCCGCCTTCTGGTTAGCAGCCCGGTGCTTAACCATTGCGCTACAAAAAAAAAATAAAAATAAAAATCTTCGCCAGAGCCTTATCCTACCTGGGAGAAGGGTGTTCTGTCCAAGCCAGCCCCAGGTGGTTTTCAGGATTCAGGTTGTGGTCAACTGTGACAAAGGCTGCTGAGATTTGACGAAGGACAGATAGGATGACTCATGAGGAAAGACAGAAGCAAACCCAAAACTTGTTAATGATAGCTATTTTAAAATGTGTGTTTTGATAAGCAAGGAGTTGAATAAAACATGCTGCTGGGAGTGTGTGTGCACTTGTATGTGTTCCTATTACAAGCACATGTGGAGTTCCACCAAACAGCACTTATGAGTGGAAGATCCTCACGATCCTTTGTGCCTCTCTTTGTTACGGTGTTGTAAGCTGAGTTAGTTTGAGTCACCAAATCTTTAGTGAGCACCAGAAAAGTGGGCAGGCATTGTTTGAGGACTACTTTCACAAAGGCCAATAGAATAAAATTAACACCTAAAGGCTCTCACGAGGAGCCCTGGTGGCACAGTGGTTAAGCGTTTGGCTGCTAACCAAAAGGTTGGCAGTTTGAATCCACCAGCCGCTCCTTGGAAACCCTTTGGGTCAGTTCCACTCTGTCCTATAGGGTCACTATGAGTCGGAATCCACTCTACAGCAACAGGTTAAGGCTTTCACAGTTTAATGGCGGATACAAGCAAGTCGACTTTTATTACAGTTTGAGAAAAAATATACAGGACACAGTGGTGGGGCAAAGGAGGAAGTAATTACATTTGCTTGGGGGAAATCAGGAAAGATTTCCACAGAGGACAATACTGTAGACAACTTAGAAATATAAATCCTTTTTCCTTCAAATAAAGAACAAAGAGTCTGCAGGCAAGAAAACCACATTGCAAAGATGCATTTGTGTGACAGCCTTGTGGAGTTGGAGGTGATTCATCGATTCATTCAACAAACAGTTATTGAGTGGCTACTATGTTGAAAAGAGTTCCTGTGTGGTGTAATCCATTAAGCTAGCCAAAAGGTTCAAAGACACTAAGAGGGCCTTGGAAGAAAGGTCTGGCAATTTTATTCTGAAAGGTCACAGACTTGAAAATCCTGTGGAGTTCTTCTACTCTGTAACACATGGGGTTGCCATGAGTCCAAACTGAATCCACAGCAACTAACCACACACACGACACACTGTTCCAGGCACTATTCTAGGTGCTGGGAATAAGCCATAGGAAAAAAATAAGTCCTCAACCTTATAAAATGTAAACTTTATTGGAATAGGGAATAAAATTTAATGATTAAGTTCTCTGTTGGTGGCCAGTAATATTTGAACAAAGACTTAAGAAAAGTGAGGCAGTGGTAAGCTGAGTGAATATCTAGTGGAAGATCATTGCAGACTGAGAGTACCAGAACTGTGAAGATCTTGGCCCAATAAGGAAGAGCATAAAGTCCAGCATGGCTGATGAAGAGGGGAAAAAGCAAGCAAAGGAGGTCACTGGGGTAAGCAGATCATGTAGCTCCTTGCTGACCACCGTAAGGTTTTACATAATTAAATCTGAAAGTGGACAGTAATGCTCCATCCTACCCAAACTGAACCTGTTGCCATCGACCTGATTCCAACTCATATGGGGCAGAGTAGAACTGTCCCGTAGAGTTTCCAAGGAGCACCTGGTGAATTCAAACTGCTGACCTTTCAGTTAGCAGGTGAGCTCTTAACCACGGTGCGGCCATAAGGTTGCAGAATAGAATGGGGGAGGGTAGTGATAGAAAATGAAGGGAGAGTTACAGAGGGCCAGTCTGACAAAGAGTGGGCAGCTGGGGCTTATTCTGAAGTTTACATGGAAAAATCCACACACTACATTTTCTGCTTAGATGCATCACTCTGGTCGAAGCGTGAAAAGAAGACAGCTGGGAGCAGACAGATGAGCCAGGAGCACATGCAAAGTGCAGCCCTGGAAAAATTTGCTGCAAAAGACCTCCTTAAAGTGTTGAAAAGCAAAGATGTCGACTTGAAGACTAAGACACATCTGACTCAAGCCATGGTATTTTCAGTCACCTCATATGCATGTGAAAGCTGGATGATGAATAAGGAAGACTGAAGCAGAATTGACACCTTTGACTTGTGGTGTTGGCAAAGAATATTGAATATACCATGGACTGCCAAAAGAACAAACAAATCTGTCTTGGAAGACGTACAACCAGAATGTTCCTTAGAAACAAGGATGGTGAGACTTTGTCTCACGTATTTTGGACATGTCATCAGGAGGGACCTGGAAAAGGACATCCTGCTTGGTAAAGCAGAGGGTCTTCGAAAAAGAGGAAGACCCTCAATGAGATGGATGGACACAGTGGCTATATCAATGGGCTCAAGCATAAAAACGATTGTGAGGGTGGTGCAGAACCAAGCAGTGTTTTGTTCTCTTATACACAGGGTTGCTCTGAGTTGGAACCGATTTGATGACACCTAACAAAAAGCTACCTTAATTTAGCTTAAAAGCAAATATCTAGCTCCACTGTCAAACTAGATTCAAAACCAAACCTGTTGCTGTTGAGTCGATTCTGACTCATAGAGACCTTATATAGGACAAAGAAGAACTGCCCCATAGTGTTTCCAAGGAGTAGCTGGTGGATTCAAGCTGCTGATCTTCTGGTTAACAGCCAAGTACTTAATCACTGGGCCTCCACGGCTCCTCAAACTAGATTACCACCCTCCAAGGAGTCCCTTGATGATGTAAACATGTAAGTGTTTGGCTGCTAACCGAAAGGTCGGCAGTTAAAGTCTACCCAGAGGTGCGTTGGAAGAAAACCCTGGTAATCAACTCCAAAAATTCAGCCGCTGAAAATCCTGTGGAGAAGTTCTACTCTGACACTCATGAGGTCGCTGTGAGTCAGAGTTGATCTGATGGCAAATGATTTTTAAGTTTCTATTGGATAGACTTTCTTAGGTTGGCATATGTTCTTGTTTTGAATCCACGTATGAAATAGCAAGAACTAGGATAATGTGACAATGTGGATTTTCAATATGTAGACACAGCACTTAGTCAGGCAACCTGCAGAGAGGGGGCACCAACCAAAGTAAGAATGTTGTTATTAGAATAGCCAGAAAAAAAATGCTAATTTAACTTGACCTTAGTCTTATTTGTATTAATTGTTCAGGGTGTCTGTGGAAGAAGAGAAGGGTACCATAATCTTTTCAATACTTGTGGCATCTAAAGTCCTGCAATGGGCCAGATATGGCAACGATCATTAGGAGATAGAGGGACGCAGATTTGAGAGACAGTAAGAATATAAGGCACACAAGACCTGTGCTTAGAATAAAGTGGTGTTGAAGAATTAAGGGAGTAGGCAATATGTCCCTTAGATTACCACTTCGAAGGGAGAGGAAACACCTGCTAGAGGAGAAAGAGGGATTAATTTAAAACAGCTAATCCAAGGTGATGTCCATAGGAGCACTGACGAAGAAAATAGTAATAGAGCATTAAAAAAAAAAAAGTTGAAACCAGTTTGAGACATTCTGGGTCAATCATTCAAGTGTCTTGATATCTTTTCTCAATCAAGATGCTTCTTGGAGCTTTTGATATGCTAACAGCCATGTAAATAGGCCAATGGGTGCAGCAGGCAGCATGCCCTCCTATTAATGTGACCATCACCTTGTTTTTCTTGGAGTTTTCATTAGCACTTCTTGAATGTAATGTCTGCCGTGCCCAGTTTGAGAAATTTTGGACTGGTGGTTTCCTGGAAATAGATGGCTGGTTTTACCCTCTCCATCCTCTGTAAGGCTAAGAATTCCTTTGGAAGGGACTCTCTCCCTAAGACAATTTACCATTAACTTCTTAAGTTAATTTTTCTAAAACTTGTTATTTATTAACTGGAACTTGTATATTTCTAGCATTTACTGAGGACTGGGATTGTGTATTTTACTAAGAATTCTGATTTTTGCACTTTACATGCCTTCTTTTGTCTATGCACACATACAGATAGACAGAATGACCACACTTTATGGAAACACACACCTTTAGTGTTGTTTTAAGGTGGTCATGGTTATCAGCAGCTGGTGCTATATGTAAATGCACTGAGTAATGTATTTGTAGAATTAGATTTCCTATTGCTGTTCTAGTGTAATTGCTAAACTGATACCAATATGTTCTTAATTCCCTAAAATACATGAAGAGAACAATAGATGGACCTGGAGTCTTTTGCTTAGGAGGGCTGTATGAAAAAAGAAAAATGTTCAAAAACCACTAAATCACATTTGCCATGAATAGGGCTGTATGTTAGCAATTCTGGGGATTTATTCCTGAACTGAAGAGCTCTTTTCCAAGTGACTTATCTAAAATAGCCACAGCAATGTCTCCTGCCACCATGTCCTTACCCTCTTCTCTTTTTCTTCAAAGTATGATTGTGTTAGTACCTACAATTTGTGTTGTTTAATTAATTTATTTACTCGTGTATTAACGGTCCTCTCTCTTGAGAAGGTAAACTCCACAAAGGTAGAGAGATTGTCTTGTTCAGTATGAAATCCCCAGTGCCTGGAATAATGCCTTGCACATGGTAAAACATTAAAAAAAAAAAAAAAAAAGGCAGGAAGAAAGAAAAGAAGGCAGAGAGGGAGGAAAGAAAAAATGTGAGGGAGAAAGGAAGAGAGAGAAAGCAAGAAAGGAGAGAGGCAGGAAGAGCAAGAATCTTGAGTGTCTTCCATGTTTTTGCACACTTCGTCATCCCAGCGTAGTAATTAGCAGTGTCTTTCACATGTTGGACATGCAATAAATATTTCTCAGTTGACTGAACAAAAGCAGGGACTATCTGATTGCTGCTAGAGTCACAACCCTATAACTGATAATCTGAAACCAAAATGTTGGTGTCTTGCCCTCCCATTTTCTCCTTTATATTCTACATTCAGTGTTCGCCATTTCTTCAAGGCTATGATGTCTTTGCCTTTTACCCTCCATTCCTACTGCTATTGTCTTGTGGAGATCCTGCCTGCAGGAGGTCAGCACTAGAGAAATAACCTCCTAACAACTATCCCTTCTGCCTCAACATCATGCCAGATGAATCTCCTCAAGCACAAATCAATTCACACCTACTCAGAAAACAAAACAAAAGCAATTCAAAAGTCCTCAATTACATACAGAACAAAGTAGTTGAGTCTTCTTTCCTCACATTCAAAACATTTCACTCATAAAACTGCCCTACCCACCTTTTTAGTTTATTTTCTACCAAAAGTGGTAAGCACATGAGCTCTGGAAGAGAACAAAAAAGTAAAAACTGATCTTGCTCTGAGGTCATCTGGTCTTAGACTAATTATTCATGTTCTCTGTGCTTATCATTTTTCACAAGGATGAATGTAGATAACGGGAGTATGTATTTTATAGATGCTGCAGTGATTAAATGCTGTGTCTGGAATGCGAAACCACGGTCACTGGGACCAGATTCTTATTGTTAGTGGCCATCAAGTTGGCTCTGACTTATGGTGACCCTGTAAGCAACAGAAGGAAATGTTGCCCAGTCCTGTGCCATCTTCATGATCACTAGTATGTTCAAGTCCATTGTTGTGGCTATTGTTAATTCCTCTCATTTTGCCCTCATTTTTGTTGGAGACTGATTACCTGGGTTCAAATCCAGACCTTTACATACAAACTGTATCATTTGTGGCAAATTACTTAACCTCGCTAAGCCTTGAATTCTCAAGTGTAAAAAGGGGATAGTACGTACTTCATAGTGTTTTTATGAGGATTAAATGAGTAGAAAGTTAAGGCTTCTAAAGCACATATTGGGAACCCTGGTGGCACAGTGGTTAAGAACTCGGCCGCTAACTAAAAGGCCGGCAGTTCAAATCAACTAACTACTCCTTGCAAACCCTATGGGGCAGTTCTACTCTGTCCTATAGGGTTGCTGTCTTGGAATTGACTTCACGGCAACGGGTTTAGTGCACATACTAACACTTTTTTAAAAAGTATTATACATTTCTCCCCTGGCCTCTTTTCTTTTGAAGATACTGTTTTATTTTCATGAAGTCCCTCTCTGACACTTCTGCCCATAAAAATCTGCTTTACTTTTCAAGGCCTCCCCTTGAAGACTTTCCCAGTGCAGCATCTGATACCCTGATGTGTCTACCAAGCATAGTGTCTTTCTTGTTTAAGACTAACAATTTGTTGCTTCCTCACAGTCCTTCTCTTGCCATTCATTCATTCACTCATTTAAGAATCGTTCCCAATTAACTGAGGCCTACTTTGTGCTGGGCACTCTGTTTTTTCTATGTAAACAGACTTGTTGTTAAACGTAACTACAGTCAAGGAGCCCACAATCGGACTTTGCAAACTCGCAGGTCTTCTTCAGGAAGACTGTAGAGGTAAGGGCAATGAATACCAGCGCTCCAATAGAAACTAACAAACACTGTGTGCCAGCTAAACAAAGTGGTTCCACAGATTATATTCAGCTCAAAGGCCTCAAGTTTAAGAGTTTAAATGCCAGGACTAGACCTAAATAAAAAAGACTAGAGAGAGAGACAGAAAGGTGTTAAAATACTCATGTGATTAGTTGCAGGACAACAACTGTAGGGACCATAAGGATACCAGTGCTGAATGCACTCCGAGTAGGAAGCTAGCTGGAGCCTGAGGAGTAGCGTTTCCAGGCTAGCTGGTCTCTTCCACTGGTCTTGGGCTGGATTCTGGGATCTTGCTCCTCTCGGCACCTAGAGCAGGGCCCGGAAGTCTTTGCTACATGGTCAGTTAATATTTATTGGGTTGCATATATAGAATTCTTTCTACATAATTGTTTTGTGGCATCCATGGCTGATTCAACCCCTCAACAGCTCATCCTGCTTCTCAGAACTAAAGGCCTAAGCTCTCAATTCCTAAAATTGTTCCCAAATCCTTTAACGTGAGAAAGGCCCAAGGTAAACCCCTGCTCTCTTCTGGGCTCATGTGGGCAGCTCTGTGGGGTTAATAGTACTTGACTTAAAGAGATGTTTTCTCCAGTGTTTACGGCTTAAGGGTCATTGTGAGAAAACAGTAAAATCAAACTCACAGTGTAAAATTCAGGCATGAACAGAGCTGTACCATTATTCATTCAGTTCTACAACCCTTTAAGCAGAGACTTTAGAACTACTCTGTCTGCGTCTTTGTGTGTTAATAAAAAAATGTTAGGAAACCCCATCTACAGTTGATGCTTAACGATAATGCCACATTGCAATGTGTTGATTAGGCGATTGTGGTAATTACCTTAGCAATCCTGCCCACTTTCTCTTTCAGAAAAAAAAAAAAAAAAAAAGCAAGGGTAAGGGTCTTGCTAATGTGGTTTTTTGAAGTGGTTTCTCAGAGGTAGGCTTAATAGGTCTTGCTTCAGGATTTATTCATTACTATTTTGGAGAAATAAGCTCCCCACAGCCTCCCCACCAACCAACCATCTCCACCCCACCTTGCCCAGTAGAATTAATGTACACTGTCTTTCTTGACTACAGACTTCTTGATTAGACACACATCTCTCTAGATTTTTACATGGCTCACTTCAAAAGTCCCTCTTTTCTCAGCACTATACTTACTTATTCTCATCACATGTCAAAATTCTGATGCAAACTAGGGGTAGTTTGGCCTTATAACCACTGCTTTGCTTCTCACTGAGTGGTTAGAACGTTTTTGTAGTATCTTTTGCAGTCCCTTCTTTACTCTTGAGGTCTAACTTGCTAATTCATGCAAACATCCAACTCTTGAAAATGTATCCAGATTGTAAGAAAAGCAAATTTTCACCAAAGTGTATGAGTCTCTAATCACTGAATGTCTGGAAGTTGAAGGAGCGGAAATTCAGAGAGACTTATTGTTGTTGTTAGCTGCCATCAAGTTCGGCTCTGATTCATGGTGACCTTATGTAACACAGAATAAATGGGACCTGGTTCTTCGCCATCTTCGTGATCGTTGGTGCATTTGAGTCCATTGTTGCAGCCATTGTGTCAATCCATCTCATTCACGGTTTCTCTCCTTTTTGTTATCCCTCTACTTTACCAAACATGATGTCCAGAGGGATTTAGGGAGGGAATAAACCTTCATAAGGTAAGACGACATGTGAAAACCAGCTTCTTCCCCCAGAAGTCAATGTGCTGGGAGTATTATTTCAGAATTAAACTATTTGGGTTTAAATCCAGACTGAACCTTTTATAGGCATGTGACCATGAGAATGTCACTTGGCTTCTCTGTGTCCTATCTTTTTCATCTATAAAATAGGTCCATGACAGTAATGACTGCATCAAATGATTTGTTATAAAGGGACCAAGGAGTTAATTCACATAAAATACTTAGAAGGGTGTTTGACTGGCATAAGCACTTGGTAATTGTTAGCTGCAACGATCATAGCTATTTTGGAATCAGGTAGACTTGATTCCCAACCCAAATCTACTATCTCCTTATTTAACTGCATAGAATCTCAGTTTACTCATCTGCAAAACAGAGACAGCAGGGTTGTATAAGGGAGTCCATGAGACAGTACACATGAAAATCTTAGCACAGTAGTGAACATCCAGTATTTAATAGCTTTTGATAATCATGATGATAATATATTTAAATTAAGAACTTGGTATAAAGAACCTGGTATACCAAGTATAAAGTCTGCCAAAATGGTCACTCTGTGTAACAGATACTAACAGAAGAAAAAGCAGATCATTTAACTCAGATTAGCTATTTTGTGCTTTGAAATCAATGTGTATTTGAAAATAACAACAATCATAGCTATACCATTTCGTGAACATTCTCTGATTTCTCTACACATCTTCTTGGTGCTTCGTAGATAACTTGTCTTGATTCTTAGAAATTCATTAATTTAGAATAATTATTACTTCTGATTTTTTGGTGGGGAAACCAAGTCTCAAACACACACAAACCACACAGCTAATGCAGGGCAGAAATTAAATTTGAAAGCAGAAATGTCCCTACTCTTTTCCTGACACCTGCCTCAAAACTAAACAAAATGGCTTCTTTTAACTGCCATGAATATGTACATTTATAAACTTCATATTAGTTTTCAAGAGCCGCAACCTTTCTCTCTATAATTGTTTCCAAATATTGAGACTTGAAAATATTAACTATCTCTATTCTGAAATACAGGAGAATACCTAGGAATAAAACGAGGCTATTTAATGAAATAGTAACGGAGAAAGGACTACAGACAACCCTGGGCTGGCAATTATCTCTGGAACAGGCAGCTCTTTCTAAGCAAACAGATGGGCTGCTGATTATAAAATGATGTCCAGCTCAAAAAAAAATCACACCTGGTGAATAGTTAGGAGACCCTCTGATTGGGGATCTCCACACTTTGCAATGCCTGAGGGCTTGCGGAAAATAGCAGCATGCATCTACCATCTGCTTCTTTCTAATACTGAGACCTATTCAGGAACTGGATAGTATATAATTTACTCACGGCCCCTTCTACACACTAAGAAGGGCCAGATTGTGGAATTTTAAAATTGCAGCCACAGATATTGCCTGGAAACAATTGCAATATTGTATTAAATAAGTAAACTAATCAATTAATTAACAACAAAAAATATCATCACTAGAGTGACAGAGTCTAACTTGTCTTTGAATAAGCTTCAAAATGTCCATCTGAATGAAAAGTGCCAAGAAATTATTGGATATTTATACTTCTTAGCAAAATTCAAAGAGATTTCTATAATATTCTTCAGTGACTACCTATATGATTCTGTCTGTCCCTAAATTTGGATACTAAATTTGGTCGCTTGGTCCAGTCTATCTTACCACATGTAATTCAGCTCAATCACTGTTCACTGCTGCCTCTTCCGCAGGTATCCACCGTTCTACTTGGCAGTGAGGATTCAGCAGTAACTATGATACCATCCTTATACTTAAGAAGCCAGCAGTTTGGTGCAAGAAGCTATAGTCTGGCAGAAATAAGTGCAAAGGCTTTGCTTTAGGTGCCACTTGCCTTGACAAAGGAGAATGGAAATATTTATAGACCAGTTCTGGAGTCAGAAGAAGCTGCTGAGATGACCTAGCATTTTATATTCAAGCATTAATATTCAATCTCTTAAGATTTTAGGTCTTGGGAAACCTTGGCAGAACAGGGAGCAACTGAGGAAATTTATTCATCAGATAAGCATTTCAAAATGCATTAGAACTTATATAACACCTTACAGAGGCTATAGAATTGAAATCGTGTGGCTGCAATGTCAGTGTTCCCAAAATTTTGAGATAGCATTGCTCATACCCAATTCCATCCCCTATAGAAACGTTCCTTAATTTGTATATGTTACCAGGAATTATAGAAACCTCCTGGGTGGTGTAAACAGTTAATATGCTCAGCTGCTAACCGAAAGTTTAGAGGCTCTAGTCAACCCAGCAGCGTCTTGGAAGGTTTGGTGATCTACTTCCAAAAAGTTCAGGCTTTGAAAACCCTATTGAGCACAATTATACTCTGACACACATGGGGTCTTCAAGAGTCAGAACTCACTTGAAGGAAACGTTTTTTTTAACCAAATAGTTTGTGTTTCCATGTTCATCCCTGGTTGTGAGTTCTTGTTTTTGTTGAATTAGTAATTTCCATGTCAGCTCAATATTATTTTCCCAGTTGCTGCCTTCCAACAGTCCTGCTTTTAGACTCCTTGCCTAGACTGCCACCAGACTGCACTGAAACTTTGGGGATGTGTAGGGTTTTGCATCAGTGTAACTTAAAGTCAATGTTAGACACTTCTAGAGTTAAAAATGCACTCCCAATCCTAAATTCAAACACCAGATCCTTTCCATGTCTCCTCTCATTCCATATTTCAATCATCTTCTTTACTGCATGCCCAGTATCTCTTCATTTCTAATTCAGAAAACTTATTTACTTATTGATCTTTGTTTGTTTTTGCTTACTCTCAGGATAATCCAATCACCTAGAGTTGCACCCACGCCCCAAGAGTAATTTAATGATATTTCTAAAAGAAAGAGAAACTCTAGGTGCTGACTGTCAGATGATCCATGGTTTTACTCTTGTGCAATACGTGGTGAAACCGACGATTTAACAGCATCAGCCATTTATACGCCTTGCCGCCCAGATGGACTCTATATTCTTTGTGAATGAGATTCATAGTTTAAACTCCTTTGAATCCCCTGTCATGGATTGAATTATGTCCCCCCAAAAATGTGTATCAGTTTGGCTGGGCCATGATTCCCGGTACTGTGTGATCTTCCCATGTGTGGTAAATCCTGCCCCTGTAATGTTAACGAGGGAGGATGGGCAGCAGTTGTGTTAGTGAGGCAGGACTCAATTTACAAGACTGGATTGTGTCCTGAGGCAATCTCTTGAGATATCAAAGACAGAAGTGAGCAGTGAGACAGGAGGACCTCATACCATCAAGAAAGCAGTGCTGGGAGCAGAGTGCATCCTTTGGACCAGGGTCCCTGCTCAGAGAAGCTCCTAGTCCGGGGGATGAGAAGAAGACCCACAGAAAGAAAAAGCCTTCCCCTGGAGCTGATGCCCTGAATTTGGACTTCTAGCCTATTTTGACTGTGAGGAAATAAACTTCTCTTGGTTAAAACCATCCACTTGTGGTAAGTATGTTATAGCAGGACTAGGTGGCTAAGACATCCCCTGTATCATTTAATATAATGCTCTAAACACCCTATTCAAGGAAGGCAGAGAACGTTCTGCATGCAAAGCGAGCATGCGTTCTTTTTGTTTCAGCAGCAGAATGTAAGAGTCTGACGCTCTTGGAAAAACAGACTTTACAGCGAGGCTCTATGAGCCTCTTGCTATATGAGTTGGGGCAAATCATTTAACTTTTCTCAGCTTCAGTGTTCTCATCTGCAAGTTAATTTAATACGTAACAGGAATATTGTGGGAATTAAAGGAGATAAAGAAAAGAATACAATTGTCTTTCTTCTTCCCTTCACAGTAAATTCTTGTGAATTAAAAAAAAAAAAAAAGATATAATAAAAAGTTTCAAGTACTCCTCACACCAATTTTCCAAATGTACAGGGAAACTTTTAGTTGACTGAGAATCAGTGGCTTTTCAGTAAATTTGGCTTTGGTTCCAGTAGACACTAGTCAGCACAATTCAATGAGGCGTCAATAGGAGGATCGGATTCCTGTTGTGTCATTAAGCCCGTTGGTTCCATTTGGCTTTTCTCTTAGCTAGATTTCTGAAGAGGAAATAGATTGGAGTATAGTTACATGGCTAATTTCAATTTTGAAGAACCACCAGTATTGGTTTATTGTTGAGTCTTATGGTATTTTTATCAAAGGACAAGGCAGCATTTTGTTCTGTTATACTATGATCACTATGAGTTGGTACTGACCTGGGGGCACCTAACGACAACAACAATTAACACACAAACTCTCATGGGATTCAAAAGCAGTAGGGGAAAAAAAATCAAATAATCAAACAATTATACGCAACGTTACATCTGTGAAAATTCCTATAAATAAGTGCCATGAGATGGAATAAGGGTTTTTGACCTAGTTTAGTGGGAGAAGGACAGCTTCCCTGGAGAAGGGACAGCTGAGCTGAGAGCTGAAGGGTCTGTAGACATCAAGTCACAGAGAGAAATGTCTTACTTCCCTGGGTATAAGGCAGACTGGAGAATGAGAAGTAGGAGCTACCCTGCTTCATCCTAGTCACCCACAGAATTTCTACCAAAAAAAAAAAAAAAGAAAGAAAGAAAATAACAGCTTAGCAAGCAATAGAATATGTACTTAAAAAAAAAAATCACAGAACTCTTTTCAACTAGTATGGCTTTGCTTTGAAAGTTTATATTAAAGACATTTATACTGATGGCTAATGATTCATGTTAAGTGGGTTCTGAAATAAAAATAGCTATCTAAATTAATAATAATGTAATATTATGTTACTAAATTTGAAGGTGAAACTTACTGAAAATATAATAAAATATTTCTTCTTGTATTGGAGAGATATTACAATATTTCTAGTGTGCAGATAATAACATATTTGCTCATTTGTTCATCTATGAAACATTTACTGAACAACTATTAAGTTATGGACACATGGGATACAAAGGGGAGTCAGATTTCCTGTCCCAGGCATTTGTAGCAGTGCTGGAGATACAAAGAGTCTGTGATCGCAACACAATGACAGTGGTATATACAGAATGCTTGGGGAGACACAAAGAGACAAATTATATTCTACAAGGGAATCTTGAAGGGCTTTCTAGAGCAAAAAACACTTGAAGTGATCCTTAAAAAATTAAACAGCATTATTCCCCCTATCGGAGTCCCTGAGTGGTACAAAAGATTAATGCACTGGGCTGCAAAACCAAAAGTGGATTTTCTAGTCCACCCAGAGACATCTTGGAAGAAAGACCTGGTGATCTACTCCCAAGTCAGCCACTGAAAAACCCATGGAGCCCAGTTCTACTTCGACACACATAGGGTCGCCATGAGTTGGAATCAACACTTTGGCAATGGTGTTTAATTCCCCCTGAGGTTCTCATCATGTATATGCAAGACAGACAGGTTTAGAACACAGGGAAATGAAGATACCAGGAATGCTTTCTAGATAAATTTTCAGTTAATTTTATAATCAGAATCTCAGAGCTAAATAGCTCACCATTATTTTATAGATCTGGGTTTGCAGGGACCTGGAGAGGTCGAGTGACTTGCTAAAGGCCACACGACTAATTAGCTCCTGGGACAAAATCAGACTCTGTGTCCTGTCAGCACAGCATGAGTCAGGAACTGAAGCCATTCAGGAAAAGTGAAAGCATTGGAACAATCCAGTAAGATATTTTAGGGACATGCTCTCATCTGTAGTCTTTTTCAAGGCATTGTGCTGTCAAATATGTTTAGGAATAGATTCGCCTCCCTGTCCCCATGTATTCTCAAAAGGTTATGCTACAATTGACCCCACTAGGAACAACCCACTGGTGATGGGAAAGCAAGGCTGCAAAGAAATCAGTTCACCTACGGGGCTATGAAATAGAGAAAACAAAACTTAACATCAAAATTGGAAGCATTTTTTAAAAGGCCAGTAACAGACAACTATTATATTCAGCTGTTAGTTACTTCGGTCAAGCTATCTGTAACATATGTTAGCACAATTGAATGTAAAAGAAAAAGTGTCTTGTTTTTTCCAGTTTGTGCCTAAGGGGCCCGCCTAGGGACTGGAATTACTGTCTTAGTTTTGCTAGCCAGACCTTACAAGGAGCTAAGGCAAGTACATTAAACAGCATATGACTGTCCCTTGACTAAATAGAACAACTATTATGCAGTTAATGCATTCGCTGAAAAATTGAGTGCTTCCTGTAAGTCTTACATCCATCTACCATTTGAGAGAGACAATGGTTCTTGCTCATTGACAGATTAATGGCATTAAGGTTGCTTCTTAGAAACGAGAATGGCAAGACTTCGTCTTCCTTACTCGGAACACATCATCAGGAAAGACCAATCACTAGAAAAGGACACCATATTTTGTGAAGCAGAGGATCAGTGAAAACAAGGGGAATCCTCCATGTGATGGATTGACAAAATAGTCACAACAATGGACTCAAACATATCAAAGATTATGAAGATGGCCCAGGACAGGACAGTGTTTTGTTCTGTTATATATAGGGTCACTCTGAGTCAGAGCTGACTGGATGGCAAGTGCCATGGATTGAATTGTGCCCCCAAAAAATATCTGTCAACTTGGCTGGGTCATAATTCCCAGTATTCTATGATTGTGTAATCTGATGTGATTTCCTTATGTGTTGTAAACTCTATCACTCTACCACTATGATGAGGTTATACTGATGAGGTCTACAAGATTGGATAGTGTCTTAAACAAATCTCTTTTGTGATATAAAAGAGAGAAGTGAGCAGAGACACACGGGAACCTCATACCACCAAGAAAGCAGTGCTGGGAGCAGAGCCCATCCTTTGGATCTGAGATTCCTGCACTGAGATGCTCCCAGACCCAAGGAAGACTGATGCATCACAAGGACTTTCCTCCAGAGCTGACAAAGAGAGAAAGCCTTCTCCTGGAGCTGATGCCTTGAACTTGGACTTGTAGCCTACTGGACTGTGAGAGAATAAATTTCTCTTTGTTAAAACCATCCACTTGTGGTATTTCTATTATAGCAGCACTAGATGACTAAGACAGCAACTAACAACAAAGGTAGGAAATAATAATGCATCCTCTCTGGCTGTAAAACCATCACACCCTGGTCTGCCCTGACTGAGCTTATGCTTACAATTCTTCTAAGATTCAGCTCAAGTATCACCTATTCTTTTCTTAGCCTGACATTCGCCAAATGGACAATGTGCCTTTCCTCTACTAAGACTTCATTCTGTGCTTATTTCAGTTATAGCACTGACCACATCATACTGAGATCATAGGTTTATGTGCCCTTCTCCCCCATTAAGTTGTGAACTCTTTAAGGTCAGGAACTAGATTTCATTTATATTTACATTCTTGATATAATTAGACTATATTCTAGAATCATTAGGATATTGTAGGTGTGCAACCCCATCTCTTGTACAGTAACTAAAGAGAATGGAGAGCTGAACAGATTTCAAAGGGTGGTTTAAGAAGACAAAATAAAGTATTATAATGAAATTTACAAAAACCTGGAGATAGAAAACCAAAAGAGAAGAACACACTTGGCATTTCTCAAGCTGAAAGAACTGAAGAAAAAACTGAAGGCTCCAGTTGCAATGTTGAAGGATTCTATGAGCGAAATGTTAAATGATGCAGGAGGCATCAACATAAGATGGAAGGAATACACAGAGTCACTGTACCAAAAAGAATTGGTCAATGCTCAACCAGTAACTCATTCAGTCCAAACTGCACTGAAGGCATTAGCGAAAAACAAGGCTTCAGGAATTGATTGAATACAATTGAGAAGCTTCCACAGACAGATTCCAATGCTGAAAGCTCTCACTTGTCTATGTCAAGAAAATTGGAAGAAAGTTATCTGGCCAACCAACTGGAAGAGATATATATTCACGTACATTCCAAAGAAAGATGATCCAATGGAATGCAGAAGTTATGGAACAATATCATCAATACTACACACAATATTTTGCTGAAGATAATTAAAAAATGGGTACAGCAGTGCATCGACAGAGAACTGCCAGAATTTCTAGCCAAATTCAGAAGAGGACCTGGAACAAGAAATATCATTGCTGATGTCAGATGGATATTGGCTGAAAGCGGAGGGTATCAGAAAGATGTTTACCTATGTTTTATTGACTATGCAAAGGCGTCTGACTGTGTGGATCATAACAAATTATGGATAACATTGCGAAGAATTGGAATTCCAGAACACTTAATTGTGCTCATGAGGAACCTGTACATACACCAAGAGGCAGTCATTAAAACAGAACAAAGGGATACTGGGTGGTTTAAAATCAGGAAAGATGTGCTTTAGGGTTGTATCCTTTCACCATATTTATTTAATATGGATGCTAAGCAAATAATCCGAGAAGCTGGACTATATGACAAAGAATGCTCACCAAAGGGTGACCTCAGCAGGAGAGGATTTTAACAATCAAGTGGATAGGATCATTTCTGTGGAAACCAGTCATCTTTCCCCAACAACTCCCATCATTGCTCAAGGGCTCATGAATAAAGTGGTCATGATGATAAGGATGGAGGTTATGCATGGAATCACAACTTGGACTTCCACTCATCAAATCTGAGTTAGCTACTTCCACTGCTGAGTTCCCAATCTGCCAGCAGCAGAGACCAACACTTAGTCCTTGATATGACACCATTCCTTGAGGTGGTCAGCCAGCAACCTGGTGGCAAGTTGATTACATTGGACCCCTTCCATCATGTAAAGGACAGCATTTTGTTCTTACTACAATAGACACTAACTCTGGATACAGACTTGCCTTCCCTTCACACAATGCTTCTGCCAAAACTACCATCTGTGGGCTTACAGAATCCTTATCCACCATCATGTTATCCCATACAGGATCATCTTAGATCAAGGGACTCAATTCACAGCAAAAGAAGTGCAGCAATGGGCCTATACTTATGGAATTCACTGGTCTTACCATGTTTCCCATCATCCTGAAGAAGCTGGCTTGATAGAACAGTGGAATGGCCTTCTAAGGACACAATTATGGTGCCAGCTAGTGACAATACCTTGCAAGGTTGGGGCAACGTTCTCCAGGAGGCTGTATATGCTCTAAGCAAGTATCCAATATATGGTGCTGTTTCTCTCATAGCCAGGATTCATGGGTTCAGAAATCAAGGAGTAGAAATGAGAGTGACACTACTTGCAAAATTTTTGCTTGCTATCCCTGCAACCTTATGGTCTGTGGGTCCAAAGATCTTAGTTACAAAGGAAGGAATGCTCCTACCAGGAGACACAACACTGATTTCATTGAACTGGAATTTAAAAAATGCCACCTGGACACTCTGGGCTCGTTATGCCTCTGGATCAACAGAGAATGAAGGGAGTTACCATACTGGCTGGTGTGATTGATCCTGATTACCAAGGGGAAATTGAATTGATATTACATAATGGCAGTAAAGAAGAGTATATTTGGAATACAGGAAATCTTTTAGGATGTCTCTTAGTACTACCATGCCCTGTGATTAAAGTCAGTGGAAAACTACAGCAACTAAATTCTGACATGACTACTAATGGCTCAGACCCTTCAGGAAGGTTTGTGTCACCCCACCAGGCAAAGAAAAACAACCAGCTGAGGTGCTTGCTGAGGGCAAAGGGAATATGGAATGGTCATGGAAGAAGGTAGTTCTAAATACAAGCTACAACCACATGTCCAATTGCAGAATCAAGGACTGTAATTATTGAGTATTCCTTCCTTGTATGTGTGCATCAATTATTTTGCTTTCTTCACTTATAAAATATAAGATATAGATGGGGCTAGTGCATTTTCAGTTGTATGTTAGTTGTATTATGTTAGGTGCAAGTATGACTTTGTAATAGTCTTTATTTAAAGACTGTGTATGGTTTAAGGAGATGTGTACAGGTTCCAAGATGACAATGGGGGGAGGCTGTGATGGTTAAGATTGTGTGTCAACTTGTCTGGACCATAATTCTCAGTGGTTTGGCAATTATATAATGACATAGTTATCCTTAATTTTGTGATATAATGTCATCCCTTCCATGATGTTATCTGATGTGATCAGCCAGTCAGTTGTAAGGGGAATTTCCTCAGTGATGTGGCCTGTATCCAATATATATGGATGTTCTGGCAAAGCTCACCGGCTTTTGCTTACTCTAGATCCTGCATTTGGCTCATCATCATCTGACTTCCAGTTCTTGGGCATTGAGCAGCAGCCTGCAGTATTGCCTGCCAATCTTGGGATTCATCAGCCTCCACAGACTGTGAATCAGCAGCTAGCAGCCTGCCATCTTAATTGTGAATATTAGGTTCATCAGCCTCTGCTGCTGTGAGTCAGAAGCCTCCAGCCAGACACCTGACCCATACCCATGGATTTAGGACTCACCACCCTCTACAACTACGTGTCTCCCTCTCCCTCTCCCTCTCTCTCTATATATAAAAATACATATATATGTGTTGTTGTTAGGTGTTGTCCAGTCAGTTCCAACTCATACCAACACTACGTGCAACAGAAAGAAACACTTTCCGGTTCTGCGCCATCCTCATGATGGTTGTTATACTTGAGCCCATTGTTGCAGCCACTGTGTCAGCCTATCTTGTTGAGGGTCTTCCTCTTTTTTGCTGACCCTCTACTTTACCAAGCATGATGTCCTTCTCCAAGGACTGGTCCCTGCTGATAACATGCCAAAGTACAAGACACAAATTCTCACTGTCTTCGCTTCTAAGGAGCATTCTGTCTGTACTTCTTCCAAGACAGATTTAGTCCTTCTTTTGGCATCCCACGGTTGTCTTAGTTATCTAGTGCTGCTATAACAGAAATGCCACAAGTACTTGGCTTTAGCAAACAGAAGTTTATTCTCTTACAGTTTAGTAGGCTAGAAATCCATATTCAGGACACCAGCTCCAGGGGAAGACTTTCTCTCTTTATTGGCTTTGGAGGAAGGTCCTTGTCATCAATCTTCCCCCTGGACTAGGAGCTTCTCAGTGCAGGGACCCTGGGTCCAAAGGAAGCACTGTTCTCCCGACTCTTGCTTCTTGGTGGTATGAGGTCCCCCTGTCTCTTTGCTCACTTCTCATTTATATTTCAAAAGATATTGGCTTAAATTGTAGATTAATTTTGTAGATTGAGATTACATAACTGCTGTTAATCCCATCTCATTAACATCACAGAGATAGGATTTACACCACATAAGAAAATCACATCAAATGACAAAATGGTGGACAATCACAAAATACTGGGAATCATGACCTAACCAAGTTGACAGATATTTTTTGGAGACACAGTTTAATCCATGACAACGGTATATTCAATATTCTTCACCAGCACCATAATTCAAAGACATCAGTTTTTCTTCCGTCGTCCTTAATTATTGCCCAGCTTTTGCATGCATATGAGGAGATTCAAAACACCATGGCTTGAGTCAGGAACACCTTAGTCCTTAAAGTGACATATTTGCTTTTTAACACTTTAAAGATGCCTTTTGCAGCAGATTTTCCCAGTGCAATGCTTTGTTTGATTTCTTGACTGCTGCTTCCATGGATGTTGATTGTTGGTCCAAGTAAAATGAAGTTCTTGACAACTTCAAACTTTTCTCTGTTTATCATGATGTTGCTTATTGGTCCAGTTGTGAGGATTTTTGTTTTCTTGATGTTGAGGTGTAATCCATACTGAAGGCTGTGGTCTTTGATCTTCATCAGTAAGTGCTTCAAGATCTCTTCACTTTCAGCAAACAAGATTGTGTCATCTGCATAACATAGGTTATTAATGAGTCTTCCTTCAATCCTGATGGCCCGTTCTTCATACAGTCCAGTTTCTTGGATTATTTACTCAGCATACAGATTGAATAAATATGGTGAAAGGATATATATGGTTCTCTAGAGAACTCAGCCTATTGACATCATTACAGAAGATGCTTAATATCTCAGCCAGATTTTCATATGTAAAATGATAATTGCAATACCACCTCAAAGCATTGTTGGTTTTTAAATAAATAATTTTTATAAAGCCTAGCATATAGTACCTGGAATATACTGGGTACCAATAAATGCTGATAATAATTTTTATACTTAATTTATTTTCATTCGTTCATTTATTTACTCATTCAAATATTGTTTGCATGATAACTATGTTTGTTTGATAATATTCTATTTGCTAGTAATGCATCAATGAATTAAACAGACAAAAATCTCTACACTCATTCACTTATATTCTACTGGGGAGAAGAGGGAAAAAACAAAGAAAAAAGTGAACTATATGATATCTAATATAAATGCTAGTTACTTATGAAGTGTCAGAAGGAGAGAAGTTGCAATTTTAAATAAGGTATTCAGGAAGTGCTTCCCTAAGAAGGTGAGTTTTGAGCCTAGGCTTTTAAGGGGGTGAGAAAGCAAAATCAACTTGTTAATTCAGACATGTGTATCAAAGTACAAGTGTGCTTCATAGGGTTTTCAATGACTCATTTTTTGGAAGTAAATCACCCGGACTTTCTTTCAATAAGCCTCTCAGTGGACTCAAATCTCCAAAGTTTTGGTTAGCACTTGAGCCCATAAACAGTGTCCACCATCCAGGGGCTCCTTAAGGGGTTGAAGGAATGAACATTCCCATCTAAGGAAAGAGCAAGTGTAGCACCCTTATGGTAGAGTCATCTAGTCTAAGGACACCAAGGACAATGACAGGGTTGGAGCTGAAAAATCTGGGAAGAGCACTGAAGATGAGTTCAGAGAGATAGTAGGGACAGCCATTAAACAGACTAAGGACTTCAGGTGTATTTCTGAGTGGCACTGGAAGAATGGAGGACATTGAGTAGAGACGTGACAAGATCTAACATTTGATATGTTCTAATAAGGTAGTTCTGGCTGTCCTGTATAAACAAACTAGATGGATCAAGAACAACTAGTAGGACCAGGATAGGGGCAGAGGAGGGCCTGAATGGTGGTGAGGTTCTGGATATATAGCAAATGTATTCTATGTAGAGTGTGAAGGAAAGAGCAATGTCAGGAATGAGTGCAAAGTCTGAGATGTAAACAACCAGGAGAATGGAGTTGTCATAAGCAGTACAGGGAAGATAGTGGAAGGAACATTCGTGCCCCTCCACAGCCACCATGCTTCCCCAAGGAAGTGGTAAGTTCTACAAAGGTCATGGAGGTGCTGCGTTGTGTAAATGGTTAATGTTCTTAGCTGCTAACTGAAAGGTTGGCGGCTCAAATGCACCCAGAGGCACCTCGAAAAAAAGGACAGGCTATCTACTTCTGAAAAATCAGCTATTTAAAACCCTATGGAGCATAGTTGTACTCTGACACACATGAGGTCACCTTGAGTCAGAATCAACTCAATGGCAACTGGTTTACAAAGGCCAGATTCCACTTGCATCTCCAAGAGGCCTAGGGGAAAAAATGTTGGTTACGCGTAGCCAGTGGTCAATAAATACTTGAACATAAGCTAACTTTTGTTGTCAACTGTATGAGTCACTATATGAGGTACTTTACATAAATTGTCTCATTTAACCTTTGAAGAATATCATGACATCGGTTTTGCTATTAAGAAAACCTGAAGCTCCAAGTGATCTGTCTACATTTTCCACTAGGACTGTCTGGGATCCAAACCATATGATGTAATTATTAGAAAAGCACCCCAGATCTATAGAATCAGAATTTCTTATGTTGAGCCCTAGGAATCTGGAGTTTTAACAATGACATAAGATTACTCTAACCACACTAAAATTTTACAATCACTACTCCAAAGCATAATCAGTTGACTATTTGATAATTGAAAAGGAATAAGGTGGTAGAGCAGATATACTGTAACTACAATTGTGCTCCCTTATTGCTATGGCTCTAGTCATTATTTTATTTGTATTTCAAATATTTAATATGAAAGTCTATATAGCAGATCTGGACATAGCTCCTTATTTCTCTACTAACAAGCTAAATCAATATAAAAACCCAGCGCCTTTGAGGCAATTCCGACTCATAGCGACGCTGTAGGACAGAGTAGAACTGCACCATAGGGTTTCCAAGGCTGTAAATCTTTACAGAAGCAGACTGCCACATTTTTCTCCTGCAGAGTGGTTGGTGGGTTCAAATTGTCAATCTTTTGGTTAGCAGTCAATTGTTTTAACCACTGTGCCATCAGGGCTCCTGGTCAGTACAGGTATGAGGAAACTCTTCCCAAATAAGGAAGAACAATACATTCTAGGCTTGTTGAGAGGACTATATGCAAAGAGTTCAAACCACACCCTTATTTACAGAGGAGAGAAGATAATTGGTTTACCAGATAATATATTCTCTTTTGGGGAGAAAGACATTTAAATCCATAAGTAATATTTGTTTTTATTGCCGTTTTATAATATCTGGTGTTTAATGGGGTTATATTAGTAGCTTTTTTTTTTTTAATTCAAAATAACCAAAACTTCTCACTAATTTCAATGCATACATTTTCTTTAAAAAAAAACTATAATTAAGAATTAATTTTGGAAAAAAATTCATGATAAGAGAAAGAAGGTACTTATTACTTAAATAGATTAAAAATAGGGAACTATATTTAGTTTTGTTATTCAGGCTGCTTTGTTAATCACTGCCTGCCTGCCACCCACCAGGTTCACTCATTGTTTAAATTAGAAAAACATAGGACAATCCTGGTTGGAAATTTAGCTCTGCCAACAATCCAGATAGTTTTGATAAAGTTAGGGACTTAACAGAAGTCTTTCCATGTTAGCTGCCTTCAAACTGGCCCATGACTCACGGCAACCATATGCACCCTGAGGAAAACGCCGTCCGTCCCCACGCCATCCCCACGATCAGATGCAAAAGACTAAAGGCAGGTGTCTACACAGGTGTTCTCTGAATTATCCAGGCTGATTTGAACTCTCCCTTTCTGTGCAATCAGATACCACATGTTTACCTGTCCCTTTTTAGCAAAATCTACTGTAATTCCTCACTTACTGTTCTACTACTGGCTCCACTCATCTCTGCTGTCTTCAAAAAACATAAATAAATAAAAGTCTACCTCTGGTATTTTTTGTGCTTAGCTGAGAATATGGCATAATATGCTCTCAATAAATACTTACTGAATCATTAAAAAAAAAAAAAACTTTGCTTCTGATTCCCCTCTATCCTTTGTATGTAGTGTGTGCCTTATCATTGAGATCTAGAGATATTCTGTAAGTATCCATTAGGAAGAGAACTAAGAAGTGATAGTTTAGCTTAATAACCAAATTAACGTTTCTAATCTCATTGGTAAGAAGTCTTGGTGTCTCAACAGTTAAGTGCTGGGTTGCAAACCAAAAGGTAGACAGGTCTACCACTCTGTGGGAGAAAAGACCTGGCGATCTGCTCCCATAAATATTTCAGCTTAGGAAACCCTATAGGGCAGTTCTGCCCTGAACCGCCAATGCCCTCATACCACTGTACCACAAGGGCACCCCTACAACTACTAGTTCATGAAAATAAATCAAAATAAAATAAAATAAATCACACTTCCATGTGACATCTGTAAGTTTATGCACTCTGGCATACCTACTGACACTCATGATCAGAGTTACCTGTAAATTAAGCTAAGAATAAATGTATTTCATGATACTCAGTCTGTAATCCTGGCTGGAAATTTAGCTCTGCCAACAATCCAGATAGTTTTGATAAAGTTAAGGACTTAACAGAAATCTTTCCATTATACTCATCAATGGCTGTGTAATATTAGACGACTGAATGGGGTTTGCACCTGTGGTCTATTCTTCTAGAGGCAGATGAGACTTTAACGAGGACCTCTGTCCTTCCCGTGCATTATAGTCCCACTGAGCTAGCCCTTTGGTTATTTACTGAGGCAGATTTTTCTAACGTATTTTCTAAGGGACACCAGTTCCAGAAAATGCTCTGAGGCCGAGAGAGTATAGGGGATATGTTCCTTCTTGGAATATACCATGCAGTTTAGCACTATAAAGGGTTTGAGACATTCTGCAGCAAATAAATATGTTTGATTTTGCTTAATCAAGTGTTATGAAGCTTATTGTATCATGGAATTGTTTTGTCATGGAACAACAAAAACAACAATCTCATTGGCAAAAGCATTTCTAGAAGAGCAGTGGTTTTCAAATATTAACATGCAGCAGTCACCAGGAAGGCTTATCAAAGCACAGATGACTTTGTATGACTTCCCTTATATAAAAAAGGTAAGAACAGGCAAATAGAGAGACAATAGTGTATTAGTGGCTATAATGGGTGGGAGAGAGGGGAAAAGAGAGTTATTGCTTATGGAGTACTTAGTGTCTGTTTATGGTGATGGAAAAATTGCATTGACTGAGGGTAGCAGATGCACAGCTACTGGTGTAAATGATGTCACCAAATTGTACACTTGTAATAAGTTGAATTGGCAAATGCAGTGTGATATATACATTTTTTACAACAACAACAACAAAAATAATAGCTTCTGAGGCTGCGTATGTACAACAAAACACCCCATGGGACTTGGTTTCTTAGTTTGGGGGTCATGATCTCATGAGACATTCCAGTTAAGTGGCCTAATATCACGTTTAGTGCTACTGTTTTACCTGCTGATTAGTTGTGTAGTGTAGTGCCTTGGGTCTTAGAAGCTTGCAAGCAGACACTCAAGGTACAAAAATTGGTCTCTATTCACCTGGAGCAACAGAGACAGAAGAAGAGTCAGAAATAGGAGGAGGAAATGGAAGGTGTGGATGATTGCCTCCAGGAACAACTGCCTCCTTTGCCACGAGAAGAAATTGTTGGTGCCCAGCTACCATTACTGAACATTTTGATGAAATATTCTATAGAAGAATCCTAATCAACCTGGGGAAATTGTGGAAGAGAATTTCAAACTATCATGGAATCTGGAATTTCTGGAGCCATCAAGGCTGGATGAACCCCAAAACCACTGCCCTGAGATAATCTTTAATCCTGAAGTCATAAACCAAAATTTACTCTTGAACTCTTCCTTAACTCAAACTATAGTCTACCTTAGCTAGTACAGAATGTCTGCCATGAGATATTTGTTCCTTTAAAAAAACTTACTGTGTGGGAACAAATTGTTAGCAGCTCTAAAGGTAAGATAGGAAGCTTAGGGGGAAGTGAATCTGTGTCAATAGGGGAGGAATTTATTGGAAAAGGAGAGTAAGAACGGCTGCACAATTTGAATAACATAATTAATGTCACTGTATTATACATGTAGAAACCGTTAAATTCGTGTATATTATGCTGTGTATAATTTCAACACCAATTTTAAAAAAAGAGGAAGAAAAGAAAACGTAAATGTCCATCAATAGGCAATAAGCAAAATTATGGTACATTCATAATATGAAATTCCATGTTTTAAAAAGAAATAGATGATTGAGTCCACCATAGGATTCTTGATTCCTCAGTTCTGGAAAAGAGTCAATAATCTGCATCTTGAACAAGTTCCCAGATGATGCTAATGAAGCCCTTCTCAGGCCCACACTCTGAGAACCACTGAGTACAACAGTCATTTGAAGGTGATAAATCGGAGACAACAAATACAAGTCATTTTTCCAAGAAGTAGAGGGATAAGCAGAGATGACATTTTGAGTTATTAGTGAAGTCAATAAAATACATTTCTAAAAGAGAAAAATAAAGTACATGTGTAAGCTATATGAAAAATGGTGGACAGATGGGGCTTTGGAGGCAAAGGTTGGGAATAATTCAAAAAGTATTGGTTTGCTCATTTCTCCATCAAATTCTGTCACTTTTTGCCTTAGGTTATTTTGATGCTATATTATTATATAATACAAATTCAGAATATTTAAAATATTTTATTGTACATTGTTGTTTTCTCTCATAGTCCCTCTTTTTATCTGTAAGTATGATTTGTCCTTACTGTTAATAACATAGGTGTAATAATTATAGATATATTACTATTACCTTGGTTATCATTGGCCGGCTACAGCTTTTCTTCACATTTTATTTTTGTGTGTGCTTTAGAAGAAATTGGTAACATAAATTCAGTAAACAAGAGCCAAAATACCAAAAACATTTCATATTAAGTTAAAAAATAGGATTCCTTTTTAGTAAAAGGGGCAGAAATTGAAAAATAAAACAGTATTATTATAGGGTGAATAAAAATTAAAAGCAATAAAGAAACAAACAAATATGCTAAAAATTGAAATGCTGAAGCAGAAAGGGCCTCATGATGATTAAAGTGCATGCAGAGGAAAAAAGGCAGAGATTAACAAAAGAAGAGAGATTATTATGGGTATGGAGGACAAGAAAGAAAAATGATGGACTGTATCCACTTCTGCTGGTACTTCAAATAAGATGAGGACTGAGAACTGACCTCAGATGTGACTGCGGAGGTCCTGCTGGCCAGGGCTCTGCCTTGGAGATGAGACTGAAGGGCAACAGTGAGGGAAAGAGAGAATCAGCGAGACGACAGCAAGTACAGGCAACTTTGGTGAGTTGTTGAACTTCCATAACAGTGAAAGGGTGTTTAAATCATTCAGTCACAATATCAAGTCATTTATAAAGGAAGACACAAATGTGGTCTGCAGGTAGAAAATGGAGTGATACAGAAGAAAAGAAAATAATCATGGGGAAATAATATCCCTAGCCAATCTTTCACTGACGTAGAACATGAGAGATACAATCAAATGTGGAAGAACTTGTAAATGCAGTCTGTATACATGGCTCTTTCTATGGGGAAAAAATAAATAAAAGTTTTCACAAAATCCAAACAGCCTAGCCAGCTCCGGTCAGAGTGCTGTCTTAACCACAGAAGACATGCAGCCACACTTCCAAGTTCCTGTGCGATTTAAAATGGTCCAAGAAATATATATCCAGCCAACTTTTCCTTTAAATATAAAACAGCATACAGGCAATCCCTGTTATGCAAGAAGTAGGCGAACACTCCACATATGAGCCATTTTTGTAACAGTTATATTGTGGAGAAATGAGCAAAAAAAATGTATATAAATTAAAATAAGGGACTGAAGAAAGAAAGCTCCGTGGTAAACAAACTGGCAGTGAAAATTTAATCTACCGAGACACTGAAATAAGACTATGACTATCTGATAATTACAGTTACAGCAAAGAATGCAAATGTGCTAAACTGTAACAGGACTAAAAAATTCAAAATTAGCTAACAAAAATATGGAGGTCAGAGGAGGCGAAACGTGAGAAAACATACAATGATATATTTCTTCAAGTTTTAAAGTAGACGAAATTGTTATATGTAAAATTGAAGTATGCAGTTAATGTAAAACCCTTCATTTCCCTCCACAGTCCTCGGTGTGGAGCTAGGGTGGCCTTCCTATTCAGACAGAGAGAAGATGCAAGACCTACTTCATCTAACCTGGCCGCTGAAGTGTGTCAATCTGCCTTGAGTTAGTAAAATTAGAAAGAATTTATTCTAGTGAGGACCCAGCTGCAAAGTCTCATCCACTCATATGTTTTAAAAAGTGGGCCACAGATGTAAATCAGTTCTCAGGAGGTGAGCTAATATTGGCAGAAAATAAAGAAGTAGGATGCAAGTTTCCAATGAGACTGACGTGTTAGTAGAACATGGGACATGTAGGTAGTAGAAAGTTCGGGATGAGATGAGAGTTGTGTTTGTCCCTGTAAATTATAGACTGTGAGAGTGGTGGATCCTCCAAAAGGGTATGCAAAGTGTGTCAGGGGGAGTAGGGGCAGGTGGGGCTATCCAATGGCCCCTAGCACAGAAAGTATGAAAAGGTGTCATTATTTCCTAGTTAGCCACATCGCTTCGACAGATATTAGAAGACTATACCATCTGTTTATGCTAGAGTTGTTCTGACCAAGATCATGACTTGCAGTCTTTCAGACGATATGGCTAGATACAAATAAATACCATAAATAAATAAACACCAATAGAGAGTAATTGTATTTTTACCAGAAATTAAAAATATTCATTCTTCTTCCTGTGGTGGGGTGTGGTGTGCATAAGAGTTTAATACAGGCACACCTCGGAGTTATTGTGGGTTGGGTTCCAGACCACCACAATAAAGTGAATATTGCAATAAAGTGAGACAAACAATTTTTTTGGTTTCCCAGTGCATATAGAAGTTATGTTTACACTATACTGTAGTGTATTGAGTGTGCAATAGCATTATGTCTAAAAAAACAATGTACATACCTTAATTTTAAAAAAATACTTTATTGCTAAAAAATGCTAACCATCATCTGAGCCTTCAGTGAGTTGTAATCTTTTTGCTAGAGGAGGGTCTTGCCTTAATGTTAATGGCTGCTGGCTGATCAGGATGGTGGTTGTTGAAGGCTGGGGTGACTGTGGCAATTTCATAAAATAAGGCATCAATGAAGTTTGCTGCATCGATTGACTCTTCCTTTCACAAAAGATTTCTCTGTAGCATGTGATGCTATTTGATAGCATTTTACCTACAGCAGAATTTCTTTCAAAACTGAAGTCAATCCTCTCATACCCTGCTGCTGCTTTATCAACTAAGTTTATATAATATTCTAAATCTTTTGCTGTCATTTCAACAATGTTCACAGCATCTTCACCAGGAGTAGATTTCGTCTCAAGAAACCATTTACTTTGCTCATCCATAAGAAACAACTCCTCATCCATTAAAGTCTTATGAGATTGCAGTTGTTCAGTTACATCCTCTGGTTCTACTTCTAATTCTAGTTCTCTTACTATTTCCATCACACCTACAGTTACTTTCTCCACTGAAGTCTTGAACCTGTGATGGTTAGGATTGTGTGTCAACTTAGCTGGGCCATGATTCTCAGTGTTTTGGCAGTAGTACAATGTTGTGATCACTTCTCTGTTGAAATATGATATGTGGTCACCCCCATGAGGGAATCTGCCAAGTGGTACTGGTAGGCGCAGGGCCTGTGGCAGTTCACCGCCACTTCAGCCTTCATCTCTCCACCCTCTGCCACCTACTTCCATCTAGTCTTTGTTGTTCCATTTATAGAGCATAGGCAGAGTAGATTTAGCATAATTCTTAAGGGCCCTAGGATTTTCAGAATGGCAAATAACATTGCTTCAACATAAAGTCATCAGCTGCATTAGCCCCTAACGAGACCATCAACCTGTCCCTTGAAGCTTTGAAGCTGGCCATGACTTCTCCTCTATAGTTATGAAAGTCCTAGATGACATTTACTTCCAATATAAGGCTATTTCATCTACTGTGAAGATCTGTTGTTTGTGTAGCACCTTCTTCAATTATCTTGGCAAGATCTTCTGGATAACTTGCTGCAGCTTCTACATCAGCACTTTCTGCTTCACCTTGCACTTTTATGTTACAGAGATGGCTTCTTCCCTTAAACCTCATGAACCAACCTCTGCTAGCGTCAAACGTTTCTTCTGCAGCTTCCTCACCTCTCTCAGCCTTCATAGAATTGAAAAAAGTTAGGGCCTTGCTCTGGGTTAGGCTTTGGCTTAGGGGAATGTTGTGGCTGGTTTGATTTTTTGTCCAGGCCACTAAAACTTTCTCCATATAAACAATAAGGCTGTTTCTTACCATTCATGTGCTCACTGGAGTAGCACTTTTAATTTCCTTCGAGAACTTTTCTTTTGCGTTCATAGCTTGGCTAACTGTTTTCTGCAAGAGGCCTAGTTTTCGGCGTATCTCAGCTTTCAAAATGCCTTCCTCAGGAAGCTTAATCATTTCTAGCTTTCTATTTAAAGTGGGAAACATGCGACTCTTCCTTCTACTTGAACAGTTAGAGGCCATTGTAGGGTTATAAACTGGCCTAATTTCAATATCGTCATGTCTCAAGGAGTAGGGAGGCCTGAGGAGAGGGAGAGAGATGGGGAAACGGCCAGTTGGTGGAGCAGTCAGAACACACACAACATTTATTCATTAAGATTTTGCCATCTTATATGGGTGCAGTTCGTGGCAGCCCAAAACAATTACAATAATGTTATGAATTGAATTGTGTCCTCCCAAAATGCGTGTCAATTTGACTAGGCCATGATTCCCAGTATTATGTGGTTGTCTTTCTTTTTGTGATCTAACGTATTTAGCCTATGTGTTGTAAATTCTAACCTCTATGATGTTAATGAGGCAGGATTAGAGGCAGTTATGTTAATGAGGCAGGACTCAATCTACAGGATTAGGTTGTACCTTGACTCAATCTCTTTTGAGATATAAAAGAAAGAAGTGACCAGAGAGGAGAGGGACCTCCTACCACCAAGATAGAAGAGCAGAGAGCGAATGCGTCCTTTGGACCTTGGGTCCCTACACTGAGAAGCTCCTAAACCAGGGGAAGATTGATGACAAGAACCTTCCCCCAGAGCCAACAAAGAGAGAAAGACTTCCCCTGGAGCTGGCACCCTGAATTTAGACTTCTAGCCTCCTAAACTGTGAGAGAATAAAATTCTATTTGTTAAAGCCATCCACTTGTGGTATTTCTGTTATAGCAGCACTAGATAACTAAGACAAATAGTAACATCAAAGATTACTGATCACAGATCACCATGAAGATATAATAATAATGAAAGAGCTTGAAATATTGTGAGAATTACTAAAATGTGACACAGATATGAAGTGATCACACGCTGTTGGAAAAACAGTGCCAACAGACTTGCTGGATGCAGTGTTGCCATAAACCTTTCATTTTTTAAAAATGCAACAGCTGAAAAGCACAATAAAGAGAAGCACAATAAAACGAAGAGTGCCTGTATTTCTTTCAAGCTTTGTAGGTGTGTGTCAGGATAATCAAAGAAAAAGGCGTGACTGTATATTCCAGTCTATTAATATCACGTATGCAGGAGTTTCAGGCTTTCTTGGGTGTCGACTAAAGTTTATACTTTCTAGGAAATTACAAGGACAGAATCAGAATTGGATAAGCATCAAAGCTCTCCAGATGATGCTCTTATAGGTAGAAAAGTGATTACAAAAATTATTATTATAAGAAACTACTGGTTTTGTTTGCATTGGTTTCTTTCAGCACCTTACTCCATTTCATGTGGTTTAGTAATGTGGACCCCAGAAACAGTGGCAGCAAGAGACAGCACCATGTGTTCAAGCAAATATGGACTTTGGAACCAAAATGAATTGTGTTCAAATATCTATCCCACCACTTTGTAGCTGTGTAATCTTGGGCGAGATTCTTCCTTTGGTGTCATAGTTCTTCCAGTAGCAGTGTGGGGAATAATGCCCATCACGTAGATGGGCTACGAGGATGATATGCAGTGGTGTGTGCAACGAGCTTGGAGTATAGTAAGTTCTTTAATAGATGGCAGCTACTATTGCAAGAACTGCAGAAAAAGTACATTTAAAAAGTTTACCCTCTTTAAGGGATGTATGATTTGACATTCCAAAATCCTTACAAATTCTAACATTTTTTATTAGCATCTTCATTTCATTAGCAGATGTACTGTTATTGGCACATGTTGCTATTTCTTACGGAGGAACATTTGCTTTCAGCTTATTTGGCTGACATCCTTAGTTATAGCCTAACTAAATATGATTTCACATTCTGTCCCTTAAGTACCAAGCCCTCAAATGCACACACTCATTTTTTTTGCATGAAGCAGACACGAATATGATTGCACAGTTGTTGATGGCATAAAATAGTCATCAATATAGTTTATTTATCTAATCCAAATAATTTACATAGACTGGCTCAGCTTCAACTAGACAAATCCCATTACAAATCCAAAATCTTAAAACAACTTGAGTGAAGAGAAAGTCATGGATTGGACCATTTGTTCCCCTGCTTGCAATTTCTCTTCCATTTTAACTCAGCTTACACCTTGAATACCAATACTCCCATTCAACAATATTTTACTATTTTTAAAAATACCCTTGTGTGAGTCAATGTGTTATGGCATTTATAAATGTTAACTTTTCTATCTTTACAACAACCTTACAAAGTTAACATAAGTACACTTATTTTACAATGAGAAAATCTGAAGCTCAGAGTATACATAATTTGTCAGATATTACACAACTAGAAACTGGCAGAGCTACACTTTAAATTCAGGTCTTTCTTACTCCCAGGCAAATCGTTTTTATAGTACATGCACTGCCAGGTTATGGTTATTAAAACACCTTTTTTTTTTGCCTAACACTTTCCAATCAAATACCCTTCACTGACTCCCCATTGTCTGCTAGATAAAGGTCACATGCTTAGATCACTCACAATCTTAACTCAAACTTTGTTGCAGCTTAATTACCTACTATGTCATAGGTGGCAACCTCCATTCCAACAAAGCTTCTTATTCTCTCTCTAGTGAGTACTTGGTGTCCCAACCCACTCAGGATCACTTCCATCTGAGGAGAGAGATGTGTTAAATTCATATCGTGCTGAGATGATTTCATATGGTTTCACAAAGGAAAGTGAATAACTGCAGAAAGTACTAGGGAGAAATTATTAAGAAGAACATCTTTAAAACACCCTATAATTGGCCTATTTCACTCACTTTTTTTTTTTTAGTGTGAATACATTTAATGCTCTTTTAATGTACACTAGGTACGATATTTTCTTGAATGACGAACATGATACAAAGTAGAAAATACAATCATTGCCCTTTAAGTGCTTTCATTCATTTCAATTTCTTAGTAAGCACATAGCAGTATACCAGATGGAAGAAAAACCAGGTGCTCTACTTCTGAGAGAAAAAAAAAAAAATCAGCCACTGGGAGCCCTGTGGAGTGCAGTTCTACTCTGACCCACGTGAGTCACCATGAGTGGGAATCAACGGGATGGCAACTGGTTTGGTTTTGGTTTAGTATGCTAGGTGCTGTGGAGTGAATGGCTAAATTAAATTGTCCCTTCTCTTAAAGCATTTGAGAATATGATACACGAAACATCACTATTTAGACATATAAATTGTTTTCAGTTCTGCTTATAGATATCTTGGTTGGAGGATGTCTTAGTCCATGAGTGCTGCTATAACAGAAATACCACAAATGGATGGCTTTAACAAACAGAAATTTATTCTCTCACAGTCTAAGAGGCTGTTGTAATTAGTTGCCCCCCAGTCAGTTCCAACTTATAGCGACCCTATGTACAACAGAAGAAAACTCTGTTCCAAGTAGATCGTTGTTCTACTTGAGCCCGTTATCGCAGCCACAAGATGTCAATCCGTCTTGTAGAGGGTCTTCTTCTTTTTCTATGATCCTCTACTCTACCAAGCATGATGTCCTTCTTCAGGGACTGATCCCTCCTGATAACATGTCCAAAGCATGTGAGACAGTCTAACCATCCTCGCTTCTAATGAACATTCTGGCTGTACTTCTTCCAAGATAGATTTTTTTTGTTCTTCTGAAAGTCCATGGTATATTCAATATTCTTTACCAACACCATAATTCAAAGGCATCAATTCTTCTTCAGTCTTCCTTATTCACTGTCCAACTTTCACATGCATATAAGGTAACTGAAAACACCATGGCTTGGGTCAAGCCACCTTAGTCCTTAAAGAGACATCTTTCCTTTTTAATACTTGAGAGGGGTCTTTTTCAGCAAATTTGCCAAATGCAATGTGTCTTTTGATTTCTTGACTGCTGCTTCCATGGGTGCTGATTGTGGATCCAACTAAAATGAAACCCTTTACAGCTTCAATATTTTCTTCGGTTATCATGATGTCGCTTATTTGTCCAGTTGTGAGGATTTTTGTTTTTTTTTATGTTGAAGTGTAATCCATACTGAAGGCTGTAGTCTTTGATCTTCATCAGTAAGTGCTTCAAGTCCTCTGCACTTTCAGCAAGCAAGATTGTGTCATCTGCATATCGCAAGTTGTTAATGAGTCTTCCTCCAGTCCTGATGGCTCGTTCTTCCTCATATAGTCCAGCATCTGGAATTATTTGCTCAGCATACAGGTTGAATAAGTATGATGAAAGGATACAACCCTGACACACACCTTTCCTGACTTTATACCACACAGTAACCCCTTGTTCTGTTCGAACAACTGCCTCTTAGTCTAAGTACAGGTTCCTCATGTGCACAGTTAAGGCTAGAAATCCAAATTCAGGACTCTGGCTCCTGGGGAATGCTTTCTGTCTCTGTTGGTTCTGGGGAAAGGTCTTTGTCATCAATCTTCCCCTAGTCTCAGAGTATCTTATCACAGGGACCCCAAGTCCAAAAGACAGGCTCCACTCCCAGCTCTGCTTTCTTGGTGGTAGGAGATCCCTGTCTCTCTCTGCTCAATTCTCTCTTTTATATCTCAAAAGATATTGATTATACAGTCTAATCCTGTAGATTGAGTCCTACCTCATTAACATAAATGCCTCTAATCTTGCCTTATTAACATTGTAGAGGTTAGAACTTACAACCCAGAATGGTCACATCAGATCACAAAATAGTGGACAACCACAAAATACTGGAAATCATTTTGGGGGGACACAATTCAATCTATAACAATGGATATTTCTTAGGTAGGAACATTTAACTCAGCTTATTTGACTGACATTCTCATTCTTCATGCAAAAAAAAATTGTGCATTTGAGTGTTTGGTACTTAAGGGACACAATATGATAACATATAGTTATTTTGCTTGGTGCTAGATGTTTCAGTGAGCAATTAATGAAAGGAACGAGAAAGAGAGGAAGGGAGGGAGAGGATGGGAGGTGGAGAGAGAGAGAGAGAAGGAGTGGGAGGAGAAGAAAGGGAAGAAGGAGAAGGGGGAGGGGGAGAAAGAGGAAAGCAGAGAAAGAGGGAAAAGGGGAGAAGAGAAGGGGTTAAAGACCCAAGTATCTTAGAAGTCTATAAATATAAAAATTTAGTAGGTCTGTATTTCTAGTGGAGTGAAGCAAGGGTAGGGGCAGAGAGACGGTACCCAGAAAGGCAAACTTTCCATGCGGGTACAGATCTGGTTGTAGTCAACACCTGGTTAACTCCCCACATTCCAAATTTAGCTCTCAATTTTACAGTTTCATAAATGGACTTTGAGCAAACAATGTGACTGGACTCAAGTGTTCTTAAATAACAAGATATACATGACTCCCCTGTATAAACTAGAAGCCAACAGTGTTTTTCATGATTGGAGTAGTCCTTTCCCATGACTGAAATATTTATTTCCATATTCAGGACACTTCCATTTTGAGGTCAGAGTTTTGGGAATTGAAGTTGTAGTCAAAATGTAGAAGCAAAAGAAAACGGAAAAACTTTAGGTATTATTTATCGAATCTAAGGTAAGCTTTGGCAAAAACGTTTGTTCTACAAGAACCAACAGTTGCCATTGAGTTGATTCCCACTCATGGCAACCCCATTCATATAAAACTGTGCTCCATAGGGTTTTCAATGGTTGATTTTTCAGAAGTAGATTACCAGGCCTTTCTTCTGAGGCATCTCTGGGTGTACTCGAACAGTCAAACTTTTGGTTACCAGATAAACACGTTAACCATTTGTACCACCCAGCAACTCCTACGTCACCATAGTGATCACAATATCCAGGTCAGAACAATTCTACTTGTTTTTATAAATCATCTCCTCTGTAATGATAACCCTATTTTAAGACAATTTATTGTCTTTATTGACTTATTTTTTATTCTTTTAAAACTTGATTTTGTGAACTAGATCTTCCTGTGTTTGACCTATCTTTTCAGATTACCTTTATAAGTGAAAGAATTTCGTTCTCTGTGAGTGGAGTTGGTAAGGGCCAATAAAGTTGTCCTGGCCAAAGTGGTACTCGTATGAGTGTTTATTGTGAGGGTGTCTCTGGCTTTCTTCTCCCTGGGACCGCTAAAGAGAATCCACACTGACCCTCCAAACTTGTCCATTCGCTGCTTCCGCTCTCCAAGGTGGCTCTTACTGTGTTCTGGAGAACTTCTGCAATGGAGACGAGAAGAAAAGGTGGAAGGAAGGAGATCAGTGAGGGCATGAGAAAGCCAGGGCTGGTGGGGACTTTTCCAGGGACATTGAGGAAAACAGCCCAGGAAAAACTGCACAGGTCTTATAAGAACCCCTTAATTGGCCCTTAGTATGTAGCAGTTGTACATCTTTGGGAAAGCAATTTGATTTCTAAAAGTTCACCAAAGAGAGTTTTCCAAAGAAGCATTGTTGTAAACCATGTGTCCTTTCTATGAAAAATAAAGTAAAATACATATAATTTGAAATTGCATTTGGTTACATAGACTCTATCCTTGTAACAATGATTTAAAAATTAAATCTTTATTTTCTTTTAACCTGATACTACATTGCCATTCCATTTACCTGCTATAGGCAACTCTTCAAATATGCTTAATATGTACTTTTTGTTTCTATTTGTTATTGCAAAATGCATACTTGTTTACACACATTTTAACTCGTATAAATTGTACATTGTTTAAAGTCATGTTTTTTCTTAGATATTTTTATTCATCACTTGATTTTAAAATCTGTCTATGTTACTATATGCACACCTAGTCTGATAATTTCAACTACTGCATAACACTCCAGTTTTTACCTGTCTTCTCTCCTGTTGCTGGCCATCCAGGTAGCCCCCAATTCTTGGTTACTGCACGTAACCCTCCAATGAAGATTTTTATACAGGTCCTCAGTGGGCTTGTGTGAGAATATACTTGAACATATGTTGTTGTTGTTGTTAGGTACTGTCAATTCAGTTCTGACTCATAGTGACCTTACGTACAACAGAACAAAACACTGCCTGGTCCTGTGCCATCCTCACAATCATTGCTATATTCGAGCCCATTGTTGCAACCACTGTGTCAATCCATCTCCTTGAGGGTCTTTCTCTTTTTTGCTGATTCTCTACCAAGCATGATGTCCTTCTCCAGGGATTGGTCCCTCCTGATAACATGTCCAAAGAATGTGAGATGAAGTCACACCATCTTTGCTTCTAAGGAGCATTTTGGCTGTACTTCTTCCAAGACAGACTTGTCCATTCTTCTGGTAGTCCATGGTATATTCAATATTCTTCGCCAACACCATAATTCAAAGGTGTCAATTCTTCTTTGGTCTTCCTTATTCATATTTGAATGTATATTCAAAAATATATTTGAGATACACATTTAGGAGTGAAAACGGTAAATACATATATTTAATGTGATGGTTGGTACCAGCCCTTGGGCTCATCCTCCCTTCAGCGTTAAACGACGGATTCTGTATCCTCCATTACTGCAAACATTTGACTTCATCTATCTTTCTAATCTATCGAAGGTTAACCTGATGTTGCAATAGGTGTTTTAATTTGGGACAGTGTACTTTTAACTATCACATTACAACTGAACCAACCAAATTGGGACACAGCTTTATAAGCACTACAGATCTATACTTTCTGATTCAAGTAAAGCAAATAAGGACTCTTCCAGTAGAGAGGAAGGTATAAGTTTGCATCTAACTTTGTTTTTTGTTTGAAATTCTAGTGAAAGTAAAAGTCAAAGATCTCATTATGCAACTGAAAGCTTAACCCAGGGGCTCTCAACACTATAACAGTAAACAAATAATTTATTTTGTAAGGATCAGCACAAAGCTTGTTCCTATGATGCAGAGGTTAAAGATGTCCCAAATGTCCAGCATTTCCAAGCTTCTGTACCACTCCATCATCTCTAACATCAACTACTCCCTCTCCCCTCAGTAATCTCCCTCCCATCTGTTGGTTCCCTAATTCACTGCAACGTCTCACAGAACTCACGAACCATATAAAGGAAATTGCTCACACAGTTGTGGAGGCTGGAAGGTGCCAAATTTGTGGGTCAGATGTAGGCTTCTCCTGGCCCACTGGGCTGTAGGGGCTGACAAACCCAAACCGGTAGTTCAGATAACAGGCTGTTGGCTCACAAGGCTGCAGAAGCTGGCGAATCAGGCTACACGATAGGCCACTGGCCCAAGGGGCTGAGGAGGCCAGCAAATCTCAGAATCCACTGGTCAGACAGTAGGCCTCTGGGGAGAGATCAGTTGATCACCAACCTGACTCAGGATCCAGATGCACAGACAGAGAGCCTTGCCAGGACATATACATGTATCTTAGATGCTGGCCAGATCCCAGGGAAGGGTGTAACTTTAGTAAGAGTGGGCTTGAATCATGCTTTCCTGCGAGGTTGCAATCCAAGACATACCTTACACCAATCCTGCCTCATTAACATGCAGAGATCAGAACCCATAACAAATAAAATGGAGGAGAACCACACAACACTGGGGATCATGGCCCAGCCAAGCTGACACATAACTCCAACCATCACAGGTCCATATACCTTATTTTCATAGTCCCACTGAATCATTGTGTGTGAGTCACAAAGATCATGGCTAGAAGGGCCATATTAAGTAATTCATTGCATCGAAGGCCACCTCCTGGTTGTTCTAGCCATTGAGCCTTTCATATTTGAAGGATTAATTTCCCCCTCCCAATCATTTTACCAGTCCAAAACAGTCATTAACAAGTAGTCCTTCAGTAGGACAAAAGAGGCCTAAGGGTGAAGTTACTCAGATACCAGCCATTCAGGTCTGCTGCAGGTGTCTGTTATGGATTGAATTGTGTCCCCTAAAAATATCTGTCAACTTTGATAGGTCATGACTCCCAGTATTGTATGATTGTGTACCATTTTGTAATCTGTTGTGATTTCCTTATCTGTTGTAAACTCTATCACTATGATGTTATAAGATGGATTAGAGGCAGTTAGACTGATGAGGTCTACAAGATTGGATAGAGTATTAAGCCAATCTCTTCTGGGATATAAAAGAGAGAAGCCAGCAGAGACACACGGGGACCTCATACCACCAAGAAAGCAGTGCTGGGAGAAGAGCACATCATTTGGACCTGAGGTTCCTGTGCAGAGAAGCTCCCAGACCAAGGGAAGAGTGATAACACAGACCTTGCTCCAGAGCCAACGGAGAAGGTGTTCCCCTGGAGCTAATGCCCTGAATCTGGACTTGTGGCCTACTGGACTGTGAGAAAAATAAACTTCTCTTTGTTAAAGCCATCCACTTGTGGTATTTATGTTATAGCATCACTAGGTGACTAAGACCGTGTCATCCGATTAGGTCAGGCTCTCCAATAGTTCATCTTGTCTTCACCCTTTCTGGCCTCTGACAAAACTCAACTGAAAGAAGATTATTCCCTTGCTCTGAGTCTCTTTTGAGGTATAAGCATAATGTTAGGTTTCCTCTGCTGCATAACCTATTTATTAATTCCTTTGCCTTCAGCTATTATTTCTCCTTCCTTCCATTTTTCATTTATTTTTACCCAAACTTTTCCACCTGGGGAAGGAACATCACGTTCAGCTGCTGTGCTAGTCCAGATTGCTGGTAACAAGACCAGTCTAACAAGTGTTTCCCCTTCAGTCCACTCCATTCATGTTGGGTAGGGTTACATAGATACAATACTAGTGGGCTGTCTCATCCACTAGGCAATATGGCAGTATTCACTGTGGGGAGAAAGGTACATTTCATCCCATCAGGCCCTTGGGAATTCTAGCATACATGTTCAGGAGTATAGTTAGTCTGTTCTTTAAGGATCACCCCTGCTTCTGGCACCTGTAGCTGTATCCCTGATCTTGGAACTGCAGCATCTGGCAGGAAAAAGGCAAGTTTAGGTGATGCAGGGAAGAACTGTACGGTGCACCAGCATCCTCCTCCACCTCCTCTTCCCAAGATCCCCGAGAGAAGCATAGGAATCTGTCCAGTGATGATCCTCCCTTTGTCCCCCTCATGATGAGTGTGAGCTCACACTCATGAAGACATGCGAGCCAGCTCTTCATGCCTTTATCTCCCCCTATTTTGGATAATAAATGTTTCAATTGCTCATTCCAATTCTCTATCAAACCATTACTCTGAGGGTGTGTATGCAACATGGTATCTTCATTTAATATAATGTTTCGTGGCCCATTACTGCACCTTGTGGACTGTAAAGTGTGTTCCTTGGTCTGATTAAATATAACTCAGTGGCCCAGATTGGTACAGTATCTTCTATTCCAATTCCTTAATGGTATTTTTGGCATTTACATCTGTCACAGGATATGCAAAGCCCAGTACAGAGTAAGTGTCTATTCCTGGGAGGACCCATTTTTAGCCACCTGATGCCAATGGTGTCATTGGCCCAATATAATCAACTTGCCAGCTATGTGTAGGGCCTTCCCCCTAGGGAATCTGCCCCGGAGCCATCTGAAACCTCTTTCTTGCTGTCAGAAAGAGCAGTCCTTACTGTCATTTTGTGCCTCAGAGGGTGCAAGGAGAATCTGTCTAGCAATACATTCTTTTGTAATAAACGTTTTATAATGCTTCTTTCCTGTTTTGAAATGGAATTTATAGACCATATAACTTACCAACATAATATTTTTAAAACATCAATATATTTCTCTAATAGTATTATGTAGGAGAAAAAAAAGGAAAGTAATTTACAATAAAATAATACACTTTTTAATATACAGATGACTAGGAAATTCTATAATGGAAGATATAAAGAAATAAATATTACGATCTATGTACAGAATCACAACAAAACAACAGTTATAGAAGCTGCATCTAATGTGTATTTTATTAGCAATTCAATATTACAGCATTATTGTTCATGACGTGCTTTTCCAAATGGGTGAATAATTCTTGGCAAAGTTCATTACAAAATAAGTAAAATCTTCCTCAGTTTATAGGGTAGTTGGATTCTAGAAAATTCAGTAATAGTAAAATCAGGCAAAAAAAATGTATTTTGTTGTTGTTGTTATTTTGTTCTTTTTTAATGTACAATGGAGTAAGATTCCAGGCTCAATACCTTTGAACAGATTTCCCCCCACATTCACAGCCATTAAGGTATTTGAAAATGATGCAGAATCAGAGTAACTAATTTTCAAGGACTCCCCTTGCTGCACTATTCCTGTCTCAGTCCATGTAAGGCCAACAGAACCCCTTAAACAACCAGAATGCGACGATCAAAATGTCCCCTGGACATTGAAAACCATTCTTCTGGCCAAATTATCTTTGAAACCAAATCTAACCTAATAAATCATTAGAACAATACCCACCAAACTGAACAAATAACAGTTGTTGTTGAATCGACTCAGACTTATAGTGATCTCATGTGTGCCAGAGTCAAAGTGTGATCCATAGGGTTTTCAGTGGCTGAATTTTCAGAAATAGATCACCAGGTCTTTCTTCTGATACACCTCTGAGTGGACTCGAACCTCCAGCTTTTCTGTTATCAGCCAAGTACATTAACAGTTTGTACAACCCAGGGACTCCCAGTTGAACAAATACCAACTTCTAATTGCTCAGTTTAATTAAATCATATTCATTAAACCATAATGTATGTATAGAAACAAATGACTAAATTTGAAGCCACAGTTGACCTCTCTGTTATCATCTATGAAAGACAGTAATTACCAAGAATCAAGAATATAGGTTTTTGATCTAGTCATATTTGGGCACAATCCTGATCTTCTCACTAGAAGCATAAACTTAAGTGTTACCCAGCATCTATAAGCATCTGATCCAACCTGGAAGAATGGGTTGTTGATATTTATTACAAAGTAGTGTTGTTTAGTACAAGTACAGTAATATATGCACCCTCATGCCTGAAATCAGGCAGTTTATGAACACAAGCTGACCCGATAAATGGACCTCAAGCCTCTCAACGTAGAAACTGAGTTGAGTATGGCTTCATCTCAGTAAGCACACAAGTTCTGCTGATTAACTTCTCTTTGATTACAGCAGGCCAGAATCATAAAAAAATCTCCTTAGATACTTTAATTTGTATTGATGCCAAAAATTAAAGAAAAAAAGGTCAGTGAGCAGAAAAATATGTAGAAATAAAGAGGGTGATGCAAATATTTTGGGTGTTGAGGTTAGGTCTTTTCTCATATTTATTCTGTAGCGTTTCATCAACCTTCAGAAGACTACTTGGATTTCGTATCGCGTGTTCTACACACTTTGCAATGCCACACACTCTGGAAGTTGCTGTTCATTTTCTGAGGTTCCTAGCAGAGGTGGGTGGGGTGTGGGATTTTAAAGTGCAGCTCTGTTATTTACCTTTATAATTGGTTTTAGGTTCTTAACGCACTTTAGGTCTACTAACTCCCTAATATGTACAGTGATATGCTATTTTACAGTTGATTTTTAAAGTAATTACTTGGTCTGTCATATACCATTTATCATGTGGAGTTGGTCCCAAAGTTAATTTTTTCCAGAATTCATTCTGAGAGACCACTCCTGCTCCGAAACCGTGTTTTAATATTTACCTACTTTGCCCTTCAAGCAATTAATACATTTTAGAGAAAGCACATGGGCTTTTAAACGCGATCCATTAGTGTTGATGAGATGCAATGTGAAGAAATTAACTAAGTACAATTTCCCTTTTGGGAACCAAGGACAATAGCAAGTTTTGTAAAGCACTTTTGTAGTGGTTAGAGTTCCCTAGATGAAATATATGTAGTAGAAGAACAAGGCATTATAAATGGAGTATACTGGTTTTTAATCTCTTAAAAGTGCAGACTGATCCTTGTCTTTTGCATCCCTTCGGCTGGGAACAATGGTATGGGAGAGACAGTGGGGGGAAGGTATGGGATCCTAATTGTAGAGAAGGGAGGTGGGCATAAAGAGATTAAAAGGAAAGTGGAGGCTCAAAGCTTCTTACCAAAGTAAGAAACAAGAGGCTTATTGCTAGCGGATAAATTTCTGAATAGACTTGATAATCTTTTATCTTGCTGTTGCTTTTCAGAAGTTGGAAGTGTTTTGGGGGCAGACACAGTTTTCTGCATCGAGACAGTCTGTTTGTTTTAACAGACGCTGCTTTCAAAGCCTCTTGAACAGCGAGAGTTCAGATGATCTTCTGCCTTCACCTGGAGCAGAAAATAATCCAGTCTCACACCTCCAGTGCTGCCGGAGTATGTGACTAATTATGGAAGGGAGTTTCAGAGGAGATGCCAAATGTAGCTGAAGACGGTTGTTGTTAGGTACTGTCCAGTCAGTTCCGACTCATAGCAACCCTATGAACAATAAAAGAAAAATTAGGGGCAGAAAGGACGTTAACCAACTGAAACTAGCATGTTGCTGTTGTATGCCATTGAGTACATTCTCACTCACAGAGTCCCTATAGGACAGAATACAACTGTCCCACAGGATTTCCTGGGCAGTAATCTTTATGGGAGGACCCCTGGTGGCGCACTGGTATGAGCTCGGCTGCTAACCATAAAGTCCATCTGTTCAAATCCACCAGTTGCTCCTTGGAAACCCTATGGGGCAGTCTACTCTGTTCTGTAGGGTCAATATGAGTTGGATACGACTCGATGGCAACGGATTTTTTTTTTTTTTTAAATCTTTTTGGGAGCAGATCACCAAGTCCTTTCTCCCATGGAGCGGCTGATGGGTTCAAACGGCTGACCTTTCTGTTAGCAGCCAAGCGCTTACCCATTGTATCACCAGAGTTCCTTGAAATCAGGACAAAGATACCATATTACAAAAGAACGTGGTGCAACTGGACCATATTAGTCATGAGACTAAAGGATAAAAATTTGAATGGACTTTTGAGCTGGTAAATGGGGGATGTAAAATTTAGACAAATCAGGTTAGGCTGATCTTGGAACAAAGAAGTTTCTATGGATCTAGCCAAATAATTAAGACCATGAGGATCATTTAAAAGAAAAGGGGAAAAAGAGGAATAGCATTTTGACTCCCTAAAGATGGCTCTACGCTGTGCCAAGCACTGTGTTTTTATCAGATCGGTGGTTCTAATAACATGGTCCCTGAAAAAGCAGTGTCAGCCTCACCTGGGAATTTATATAAGTGCAAATTCTCAGGCTGTATGTGAGACCCAGAATCAGAACCCCTAGGGGTGGGGCCCAGGATTCTGTGCTGTGACAAACCCTCCAGGTGATTCTGATATACCCTCAAGTTTGAGAACTACTGTCTGTTATAAAAATACACCAGAGATGGCTGCTGAGTATTGGCCCCAAGTTGTTTACTTCTTCATAGCAAACTGAAGGCTGTTAGCCCAAAAAAAGCACCAAACTCAAATTTGGACACATCCAATTGTCTTAAAAATAGCCCAAATAAAAGAACGTTGAACAACTTAGGACCTGGCTGCTTTATATACACTTCAAAACTGCACCCAATACCTGCTAGTCCTAGAGAATATAAAACCCTGGAGTTACAACAATCCCAGGATGCTGCTGCCTTTGGGGCTCTCTGACACAGGCTTCCTACTTTGCTGCAAGAGGACATCACCCAGCGGCACCTGAGCTTCCCTCCTCCCTTTTGCGTTCCCTGGGGTTTGCAAGCTGTCTTCCCCCTCTGGTAGCTCCCTGAGCCCCTTGCCTCTGGAATGCCTCCTCCTGTGGGGTACCACCCCCTGCATGAGGATATCAATGCATTGGGCCCAGTAAGTGGCTTAATGGGCTGTGTTGTGCTGCTATTTTGTGCTGTTGTTGTTTCCTTGATCAGCCCCAAATTCCGTTGAACTGTATTAATTGATGTATTAATGTATTCTTCACAACAGCTCTGGGTGAGTTTTATTTAGCTTGAATTTTAGCATAATGGAACCAAGCTGGAGAAATCAGGAAACCCATGAGAAGTGAGCATTTGAACTGATATTCACATCCAGATCCATCTGACTCATTCATGTTGTTTTCCTATAGCCACTATAAATCTCTGGTAGACATTCAAGGAATAGTAGGCATTGTGTATATGATTAGACAAGGTGTGGCTCTCTGTGAGTAGGAGATTGGGGTTAGGCAAGGAGTTTAGAAGAAAGAGGGTGTAAGGTGTTCAGATTCTGAGCAAAGAGTTCAATTACAATTGGTTATCCATAGCAAAAAGCTCTATACTGAGTCAAAAGATTAGAATAGATTATCCATAGCAAGGAGTCCTTGCGTGGTACAAACTGTTAAGGGCTTGACTACTGACAAAAGGGTTGATGGTTCAAACTCACCCGGAGGTACCTCAGAAGAAAGGCCTGGAGATCTGCTCTGCTCCCAAAAGGCCACAGCCTTGAAAACACTATGGAGCACAGTTGTACTCCACAATATATGGGATCATCGTGAGTCGGAATCAACTCGACAGCAGCTGGTTTAGTTTTGTTTTTTTTCCATAGCAGACAGCTGGATCCTGAGACACAAACCCCTCTGAGCTGGGGTCTCTCTGGCTAGAACAGTGATTTTCAAAGTGTGTCCTTGGGCCAGCTGCATCAGAGTCACTTAGCAGCGTGTTAGAAATGCAAACTCCGGGCCCAAGAATCAGAAACTCTAGTAGGGCCAAACCATCTTTCCTTTAGCAAGCCCACTGAGTGATCAACATAGACACTGAAGTTGGAGAAAACTGGACTAGAACCAAAATTGTTCTCCAAGGGAGCACATGAGTGGGGCTATAAATGCAGCGATTAGTAAAGAACCAGCTCGAGTGTGTGAGGAAGGTGAGGAGAACAAGGCAGTCTATAAAACCCAGATGAGGCAAGGAGAAACAAGAGACCAACAGTGAGGCATAGAGAAAATAGGAGGCAGATCAGAAGTCTTCATTTCTTCTAACATCTTTCTTTGTGATCAGTGCTAACTATGTGACAAAGGGTAATTTATTCCCTTTGTTCCCTTTGCTGAGGCAGTTAATGGTGGTGTAACTTTGTCCTGAATAAGATATTGTACACTTATTATTTCAAATATTTAACAGAGCTTGAAATTAACATCATCGCTAGACCAAGACTCCCTGATGTTACCTCCAGCCCCTGGCAGAAAGTGTCCTTCCCGGTGCAGAGTAGCCTAGCGTTCCTCTGTCTTTGGAGATACTCCCAATGGGATCTGCAGGGTGGAATCAGAAACAATTAACTTCCTGTGATCATTTTCAGTTCTGCTAATCATAGTTCCTTGCCAAGGTCTATAATGGTCATGTTTTGGTATGTGAGTTTACTTGGCTGGTTAGTGAGGTTAGTTTTAGGAAAGAGACTGTACCCAATTGTCTTAGCTCACTTATAGACAAAATAAACTCACAAATCCACCCTGGAACCGTCTCTCTACATGCAGAAGGGGTCATTTTCCCCACCAATGCAAGCCCAAACCACAGGGCCTCTTTTTTATCGGACAGGTGGTGTGAAATTAAAAGCTAATGGCACAATCGTTGGTAAATATAGACCTTCAGCCCGTGTACTAACTGGACTGCTCTGCATAAGTTTCTTGATCTTTTCAGCCTTTGTTTTCTCGTATGTAAATTGGAAATAATGAATCCTACCTCAATACTAATTTGTGGGAGGTAAACACAGTAACAGATATACAGGGTCTGGAATATAATACTTGTTGTTTTTCGTTGCCATTGAGTCGGTTCCAACTATGGCAACCCACACGTATGCAGAGTAGACATGCTCCATAGAGTTTTCAAGGCTGTGACCTTCTAGAAGCATATAGCCAGGCCTGTCCTCCAAAGCGCCTCTGGGTGGATTTGAACTGCCAACCTTTCAGCTAGTATTGGAGCACTTAACAGTTTGTGCCACCTATTGTTTATTGAGCCCTGACTCAACACTAAATATTAACTTAGTCAAGTTATCTTTGATTTTTTTTACTCCAAAATTTCTCAAATATTTCCACTGTAATAACTTCAGTGACAGAATAGAGTAAGCAATACTTCCACGATCTAGAGACAGAGTCCAATGTGGCCTACAAATAACATTAAGTTAGTATGATACTGTATATATTATATTAATTTTTACGTGCGTCGTAATTGTAACTCTAGAATGTATGTGTTTGTTTTTATATTAAAAAAATGTATTTTAAATTGCTTATTTCAAGTAAGTAGGTAATCTGACATGATGTGATAGGTTTACCCCACAGCTTTAATAATGGCACAATGAGTAATAATGGTAGATAAAAAAACAAACAAAAAACAGTTGCTATGGAGTCAATTCTGACTCGTGGTGACCCTGATGTTTGTCAAAGTAGAACTACGCTCCATAGGGTATTCAGTGACTGATTTTTCAGAAGTAGATCACCAGGCCTTTCTTCTGAGGTGTCTCTGGGTGGACTGGAACCTCCGATCTTTTGGTTAGCAGCCAAAAGAGTTAACTGTTAGCACCACCCAAGGCTTGTATGTCTTCTGGTAGGCATTAATTTAAGTGCTTCATTTGCATTATCTTATCAATACTCACATCACATCACGTGGTGGGGTCTCCTGCTAGCCCCACTTTATAGCTAGAGACTGTGTTTTGAGAGGTTAAGTAGACTTGTCAAGATCACAGAGCTTGAAAGAGGTCAGAATTTGTGCCCAGGTGGTTGCCCACAAACCCCAGGCTCTATTTCACAGCCCCGTGGGGGTTATATTCTTCCTTGATTTCTTTCCTTTGCTACACATGTTTACTTCTAATTTGACTTCTAAATAGTTTTTTCAAAATCTTTCCATAGTTTCTGTTGTCACTACTCCTGCCTTTTTTTTTAAGGCTATTCCCATTCCTGCAATGAATTACAAATAAATAAGCAGTTATTATACAATGTGATTATTTCTATAATTGAAGAATAAGGTAGAATTTGCTCCAGGATTAATAACACATAGCTTGATAAATAATTAATAGTACAGTCAAGCACCAAGATAAACACTTTGCATGTAAATAGGCCTTAAATAAATGTTTTTTTGAAATTAATGAAAGATTGAAAAGAAAGATTACAAACCAATTTAGTCATTTTAGAAGCATCTCCTGTACATAATCTTTGTGATAATTGATTATAATCCAACTATATATTTTAAAATAAGCTCCCTTCTAGTAATGAATTGCTGAGGTCAGCAATGCAAAAGCGTTTGACTGTGTAGATAATAACAAATTATGGATAACATTGCAAAGAATGGGAATTCCAGAACACTTAATTGTGCCCATGGGGAATCTGTACATAGACCAAAAAGCAGTCATTCAAACAGAACAAGGGGATTCTATGTGATTTAAAGTGAGGGAAGTTGTGCATTAGAGTTGTGTCCTTTCACCATACTCATTCAATCTGTACGCTGAGCAAATAATCCGAGAAGCTGGAATATATGAAGAAGAATGGGGCAACAGGATTGGAGGAAGATCCATTAACAACCTGTGAAATGCAGATGACACAATTTTGCTTGCTGTAAGTGAAGAGGACTTGAAGCACTTACTGATGAAGATCAACAACCACAGCCTTCAGTACGGATTACACCTCAACATAAAGAAAACAAAAATCCTCAAAACTGGACCAATAAGCACCACCATGATAAATGGAGAAAAGATTGATATTGTCAAGGATTTAATTTTACTTAGATTCACAATCAACTCCCATGAAAGCAGCAGTTAAGAAATCAAACGATGTATTGCATTAGGCAAATCTGCTGCAAAAGACCTCCTTAAAGGGTTGAAAAGCAAAGATGTCACTTTAACGACTAAGGCTCACTTGACCCAAGTCATGGTGTTCTCAATCACATCATATGCATGAAAGCTAGACAATGAATAAGGAAGACTGAAGAAGAATTAAGGCCTTTGAATTACGGTGTTGGTGAAGAATACTGACTATACCATGAACTTCCAGAAGAACGAACAAATCTGTCTTGGAAGAAGTACAGCCGGACTGCTCCTTAGAAGTGAGGATGGCAGACTTCATCTCACCCACTTTGGACATGTTATCAGGAGGGACCAGTCCCTGGAGAAGGACACCATGCTTGGTAAAGCAGAGGAACAGCAAAAAAGAGGAAGATCCTTGAAGAGATGGATTGACACTGTGGCTCAAGCATAGCAGTGATTGTGAGGATGGTGCAGGACCCAGCAGTGTTTCCTTCTGATGTACATAGGGTCGCTACGAGTCGGAACCAACTCCACAGCATATAACAACAACAGCAACAGTAATGAATAATTGTTTATTCATTAACTATTTATTATTTATTCACCAAACATCTATCTGGTTCTTATAATGTTACAGAAACCATTCTAACTAGAAAGTGTAAAGAAGAATCAAACATTGTTTTTCCTTTTGAGGAATTCACAACTCAGTGAACCAGGCTATCAACGTAATTTAATTTTTATGTTACTGAAACTAACGAAATTATTTATCATTACAGTCATTCCACAGATGATTTTCAAGTATTCAGAGAGACAAATAATCAAGTTAATTAAAAGAGTGAGATGTGATGTAGGGTTGCTAGATTTAGCAAATAAAGTTGAGGGGCATCTAGTTAAATTTTAATTTCACATAGATAATGAATACTTTTTAGTATAAATGTGCCATATGCATTATTTGGGACATATTTATATTAAAAACTGACTGTTGTTTGTTTGAAATTCAAATGTAGCTGTGTACTCTGTATTTTATCTGACAAGTCTGATGTAAGAGCTCTTAGAATCGTATTCTCCCTTCTAGTGTTCATAGAGTTGTGGAATTGTACCCAGAAGAGCACAGCATGCTTAAGCCTCTTATGCATGGTCTGCAATCCACAATATCTCAAGTACCTTAAACAAAACTATGAGGTCTTTTCTTTTAATTTTTTTTATTGTACTTTAGGTGAAGGTTTACAGAAGAAATAATTTCTCATTAAACAGTCAGTACACATATTGTTTTATGACATTGGTTAACAACCCCACGACATGTCAACCCTCTCCCTTCTTGACTTTTTTTTGCTGAAAATATACATAGCCAAAGATACACCATTTCAAAAATTTCTAAATGCACAGTTCAGTGACATCAATTACATTCTCCCTGTTGTGCTGCTATCCTCACTTTAGATGAAGATTTACAGAACAAAATAGTTTCTCATTAAACGTCTAGTACACATATTGGCCTATGACAATGGTTAAGAACCCCACTACAAGTCAACACTGTCCTTACTCAAACCTGGGTTCCCTATCACCAGCTTTACTGTCCCATTCTGCCTTCTAGTCCTTGTCCCTGGACTGTTGTGCCTCATTAGTCCCGTTTTGTTTTATGGGGCTGTCCAATCCCCATCTGGATGGTGAACCTTGGGAGTGACTTCATTACTGAGCTAAAAGGGTGTCCGGGGGCCATACTCTTGGGGTTTCTACAATCTCTGTCAGGCCAGTAAATCTGGTCTTTTGTGTGTGTGTGTGTGTGAGTTAGAATTTTGTTATACATCCCTCTCCAGCTCTGTCCAGAACCCTCTGTTGTGATCCCGGTCAGAGCAGTCAGTGGTGGTAGCCGGGCACCATTGAACCGTACTGGACTCAGTCTGGTGGAGGCCTTGGTAACTGTGGTCCTTTAGTCCTTTGGACTAATCTTTTCCTTGTATCCTGTTCTCTTCATTCTCCTTTGCTCCCAAAGGGGTAAGACCAGTGGAGTATCTTAGAAGGCTGCCCACAGGCTTTTAAGACCCCAGACACTACTCACCAGGATAGAATGCAGAACACGGTCTTTACAAATTGTGTTATGCCAATTGAACTAGATGTTCCTCAAGACCATGGACCCCACAGCCCTATGCCCACCAGTTCAGTCCCTCAGGGAGTTTGGATGTGTCTATGGAGCTTCCATGACCTTTCCTTGTACAAGTTGTGCTGGCTTCCCCAGTATTGTGTACTGTTTTACCCTTCACCAAAGTTACCACTTACCTATTGTCTACTTAGTATTTCCCCCCTACTCTTCCCATCCCTCATAACCAACAAAGATTGTTACTTTTTGTGTGTAAGCTTTTTCATGAGTTTTTACAACAGAGGTCTCATACAATATTTGTCTTTTTGTGATTGACTTATTTCACTCAGCATAATGTCCTCCAGTTTCATCCATGTTATGAGATGCTTCACAGATTCATCACTGTTCTTTACTGTTGCATAATATTCCATTGTGTGTGTGTACCATAGTTTGTTTATCCATTCTTCTGTTGATGGGCATGTATGTTGTTTCCATCGTTTTGCTATTGGGAACAATGCTGGCATGAACATGGCTGTGCACATGTCTATTTGTGTGACGGCTCTTATTTCTCTAGGATATATTCCTAGGAGTGGGATTGCTGGATCGTATGGTATTTCTATTTCTAGCTTTCTAAAGAAGTGCTGTATTATTTTCCAAAATCGTTGTATCATTATGCATTCCCACCAGCAGTGCATAAGAGTTCCGATCTCCCCACAGCCTCTCCAACATTTGTTATTTCCAGTGTTTTTGATTCGTGCCAGTAATGCCGGGGTGACATGGTATCTCAATGTGGTTTTAATTTGCATTTCTCTAATGGCTAGTTGACATGGATTGAGTTGCATCCCCCAAAAATATCTGTCAGCTTGGCTGGGTCATGATTCCCAGTGTTGTATGATTGTGTAATCTGATGTGATTTCCTTATGTGTTGTAAGCTCTGAATATGTTGAGATTACACTGATGAGGTTGATGAGATTAGTTAGTGTCTTAATGCAATCTCTTTTAAGATATAAAAGAGAGAAGCGAACAGAGACACTTAGGAAACTCATACCACCAAAAGCAGCGCCGGAAGCAGAGCGCGACTTTGGACCTGAGGTTCTTGCCCTGAGATGCTCCCAGACCAAAGGAAGACTGATGCAACACAAGGACCTTCATCCAGAGCCAACAGAGAGAGAAAGCTTTCTCCTGGATCTGATGCCCTGAATTTGGACTTGTAGCCTACTGGACTGTGAGAGAATAAATTTCTCTTTGTTACAACCATCCACTTGTGGTGTTTCTGTTAGAGCAGCACTAGATGACTAAGACACTAGTGAATGCGAGTGTTTCCTCATGTGTCTGTTGGCCACTTGAATGTCTTCTTTGGTGAAGTGTCTGTTCATTTCCTTTGCCCATTTTTTAATAGGATTATTTGTCTTTTTGTTATAGAGGTGTTGGATTTTCTTGTAGATTATAGAAATTAGACCTTTATCTGATTTTTAATGTCCAAATTTTTTTTCCCAGTCTGTAGGTTCTCTTTTTACACTTCTGGTGAAGTCTTTGAAGAGCATAGGTGTTTGATTTTTAGAAGATCCCAGTTATCTAGCTTATCTTCTGGGGTTTGTGTGTTGATGGTTGTGGTTTGTATCCTGTCAATGCTGTGTAGTAAGGCTTGTAATGTTGGTCCTATTTTTTCTTCATGAACTTTATAGTTTTTGCCTTTATATTTAGGTCTTTGATCCATTTTGAATTAGTTTTTGTATATGGTGTGAGGTATGGGTCCTGTTTCATTTTTTTGCAGATGGATATCCAGTTTTGCCAGCACCATTTGTTAAAAAGACTGTCTGTTCCCCATTTGATGGACTTTGGGCCCTTGTCAAAGATCAGGTGACTGTAGGTGGATGGATTTACATATGGGTTCTCAATTCCATTCCATTGGTCAATGTATCTGTCATTGTACCAGTACCAGGCTGTTTTGACTACCATAGTTGTATAGTACGTTCTGAGGTCAGGCAGTGTGAGTCCTCCTACTTTGTTCTTCTTCTTCAATAGTGCTTTACTTATTTGGGGCTTCTTCCCTTTACATATAATGTTAATGATTAGTTTTTCCAACTCTTTGAAGAATGGTGTTGGTATTTGGATCGGGATTGCATTGTATTTGTAAATTACTTTGGGTAGAATTGACATTTTCACAATGTTGAGTCTACCTATCCATGAGCATGAAATGTTTTTCCATTTATATAGATCCTTTTGGGTTTCTTGAAGTAGTGTTTTGTAGTTTTCTTTGTATAGGTCTTTTACATCACTGGTTAAATTTATTCCTAAGTATTTTATTTTTTTAGGGGCTATTAGAAATGGTATTCTTTTCCTGATTTCCTTTTCATCATTCTCTTTATTGGTGTACAGGAATCCAACTGATTTTTGTATGTTTATTTTGTATCTTGCTACTCTGCTGAATCTTTCTATTAATTCCAGTAGATTTCTCATGAAGTCTTTAGGGTTTTCTATGCATAGTATCATATCATATACAAACAGGGACAGTTTATCTTCTTCATTAACAATTTTGATGCCCTTTATATCTTTTTCTTGCCTTAGTCCTCTAGCTAGAACTTCCAGCACAATGTTAAATAGGAGTGGTGATAAAGGGCATCCTTGTCTTGTTGCTCTTCTCAAGGGGAATGTTTTCAGTCTCTCTCCATTAAGAATGATGTTGGCTGTTGGTTTTGCATAGATGCCCTTTGTTATGTTGAGAAATTTCCCTTCTATACCTATTTTATTCAGAGTTTTTATCAAGAATGGGTGTTGGACTTTGTCAAATGCCTTTTCTGTGTCAATTGAGATGATCATGTGATTCTTTTATTTCCTTTTATTTATGTAGTGGATTACATTGATTGATTTTCTAATGTTGAACCATCCTTGCATAGCTGGTATGAATCCTGCTTGGTTGTGGTGTATTATTTTTTTCTATATGATGCTGAATTCTATTGGCTAGAATTTTGTTGAGAATTTTTGCATCTATATTCATGAGAGATATTGGTCTGAAAGTTTTTTTTTTTTTGGTGGCACCTTTGCCTGGTTTTGGTATCAGGGTTATGCTGGCTTTCTTTCCTGTGTTCTGAAATAGTTTGAGTAGTACTGGTACAAGCTCTTCTCTGAATGTTTGGTAGAATTCTCCAGTGAAGCCATCTGGGCAGGGATTTTTTTTTGTTGGCATTTTTTTTTTTTATTACCTTTTCAATCTATTCTCTTGTTATGGGTCTGTTCAGGTTTTCAACTTTGCTGTAGTTTGGGTAGGTAGTGTTTCTAGAAATTTATTCATTTTCTCTAGGTTTTCAAATTTGTTGGAGTATAGTTTTTTTATAATATTCTGTTATAATCCTTTTTATTTCAGTTGGGTCTGTTGTAACGTCACCCATTTCATTTCTTATTTGGGTTATTTGCAACCTCTCCTGTTTTTCTTTTGTCAGTCTGGCCAGTGGTTTGCCAATTTTGTTGATTCAAAGAACCAACTTTTGATTTTGTTGATTCTTTCTATTGTTGTTCTATTCTCTATTTCATTTATTTCTGGCCTGATCCTTATTATTTCCTTTCTTCTGGTTGCTATGGGCTTTTTTTCTGTTCTCTTTCTATTTGTTTGAGTTGTGTAGTTAATGTTTTGATTTTGTCCCTTTCTTCTTTTTTGATGTGTGCATCTATTACTGTAAATTGTCCTCTGAGGACTTCCTTTGCTGTGTCCCAAAGGTTTTGGTATGATGTGTTTTCATTCTCGTTTGATTCTAGGAATTTTTTTATTCCATCTCTGATTTCTTCTATTACCCAGTGGTTTGTAAGCAGGGTGTTATACAGTTTCCCTGTAATTGATTTTTTTTCTTGCTCTTTCTGTTGTTAATTTCTATCTTGATTGCACTGTGGTCAGAGAAGATACTTTGTATTATCTCAACATTTTGTATCTTGTTGAGGATTGCTCTGTGGCCCAAGATGTTGTCTATTCTGGAGAATGTTCCATGTGCATTGGAAAAGAATGTGTACTTTGCAGCAGTTGGATGGAGTGTTCCATACATGTCTGTGAGGTCAAGTTGGCTGATTGTGCCCTTTAGGTCTTCTGTATCTGTGCTGAGTTTCTTTTTAGCTGTTCTGTCCTTTACTGAGAGTGGTGTGTTGATGTCTCCTACTATTATTGTGGAACTGTCAATTTCTGTTTTCAGTGCTGTTAGAGTTTGTTGTATGTATTTTGGAGCCCTGTCATTGGGTGCGTAGATGTTTATTATGATTATGTCTTCATGATGGATTGTTCCCTTAATCATTGTATAATATCCTTCTTTGTCTTTTATGGTGGATTTTCTTCTAGAGTCTGTTTTATCTGAGATTAGTATTGCCACCCCTGCTAATTTTCGTAGTTGTTTGCTTGCTATATTTTTTTTCCAACCTTTGATTTTCAATAAATTCATGTCTTTGTTTCTAAGTTGTGTCTCCTGTAGACAGCATATTGATGGATCCTGTTTTTTTATCCATTCTGTCACTCTCCATCTCTTTATGGGTGTATTCAGGCCATTTATATTCATTGTAATTATTGAAAGATGTGAGTTTATTGCTTTCATTTTGTAGTGCTTTTTCTTGTGGTGCTGACGTTTTCTTTGTTCCTCTTACTCTCATGTGCTGTATTCCTTTTGTTTGTGGATTTTTTTTAATTTCTTTTGTTTTTGTAGGTTTTATTTTCACTGATACTTTATGTTTTTCCTGTTTATTTTTGAGTAGGTTTATTACTTTCTTTGTGGTTACTGTGAAATTTACTCTTATCTTTCTAGGTTTGAAGCAGTCTATTATTACTTGGTATGACCTTGCCTTCCTCTCCATTAGAAGGTTTTATAACTACACCATTTAATCCCTATTTTATTGGTCTGATGTTGTTGTCATTTACAGATTAACTGCTCTGATTCCCTTTTATAATTCTTTTTGATTTGGATAGTCCTTGAGAGTTCATTTCCTAGATTGGTATCTGGCTGGTACGATCCTTTGCCCTAGATTGAGCCTGTGAGCTGAATGTTTGTTCTCAGCTCTAAGGACTCCCTTTAATAATTCTTGTAAGTTTGGTTTGGTTTTTACACATTCCCTTTGTTTATCTGGAAATGTCCTAATTTCACCATCATATTTGAATGAGAATTTTGCAGGATATGTTATTCTTAGCCGGCAATTTTTTTTTCTTTCAAGATTTTATATATATCATCCCATTGCCTTCTCGCTTGCATGGTCTCTGCCGAATAATCTGAGCTGAGTCTTATTGTTTCTCCTCTGTATGTGACTTCTTGTTTTTCTCAAGCTGCTCTCAAGATTCTTTGTTCGTCTTTGGTTTTGTCAAGTGTGATTGTGATATGCCTCGGTGATTTTCTTTTGGGGTCTATCCTATATGGGGTTCGTTGAGCTTCTTGGATGGCCAGCTTTTCATCTTTTATGATATTGGGGACATTTTCTGTCAGCAGTTCTTCAATGTTCCTCTCTGTGTTTTCTGTTTTCTCCCCCTGTTCTGGAACTCCAATCACTCGAATATTTTTGCTTTTCATTATATCCCACATAATTCTCAGGGTCTCTTCATATTTCTTCATTCTTTTTTTCTGAATTTTCTTTGAACAGAGTTGTTCCAAGTGTTTGTCTTCAATTTTCCTGATCTTGTCTTCCACTGTTTCAAATCTGCTCCTCAGCCCTTCTATGACACCATCCATTTCTGAAATCTTGTTGTTTATCTTTTGAATTTCTAATGGTTTTTGTATGATTTATAGCTGTGAATTTATTTTGGCATTTTGTGCCTGCATTATTTTCCTGAATTCTTCCTTTTTTTTTTTTTTTTTGTATTTTCCATGAATTTTTCTATTTTTTCATCATTTTTGTCTGCTTTTTGCTTCAACTCTTGGATAACTCTGAGTATTAGAGATCTGAATTCCCTATCAGGTAGTTCTAGTGCCTTTTCTTCTATTGGAAAGTCATCTGATGTTTTATTTTGGACCCCTACTGGAACCATCCTGTCCTGTTGTTGTAAGTGTTTTGATATTGTCTGCTGTCTTTGGGGCATTCAGTAGTTACTTTTCTTGTTTATTGATTGTAGATTTGTTTGTTTTGTCCTTTTTTTGTTTTATTTGGCTATGACTGAGCAGGCGGGCTGTGTGTTCTTTGTTGTTTTCTCATCTTTGAGAATGATACTTTTGTCGTCCTTCTCTATTTGGCAGGGTCAGTTGCTCAGATATGATACAGCAGGACAGATCTAGCTGAAGGCAAGTGCTTGGATAGGTTGTCTGCAGCACTTACCACAGCCACAAGGGCAGGTTGGTAATTGGTGCAGGGCAGGTTCCAGTAGGCCGCACCTGCGATTCTTGGTGATGTGAAGTTAAGCACATGGTGCAAGTAGGCAGGATGGAGGGGGAAGATTTTGATGTTTGGAGCTAAGATGTTTATGGGAGAGAGGAGAGAGTGGAGAGAGGAACAGATGCCAAAAACGCAGAAACAAAAAAAGAGTGCTAGGGAAGCTTGTCATTGGAGTGGAGAGATGAGAGACTATGAAATGTAGAAAAACAAAAAGAAGAAGAAGAAGAAAAGAATGAATAAATAAAAACTAGAAAGAAAAAAGAAAAGCTCCCAGGGATCCCACTGGTGCAGCTATGAGGTCTGGGGAAGTTTCTTCCAGGCCGTGAAGTACAGCCTGGCTAGAAGGTGTAGAAGTGTCACTCAGCATCAGGTATTCAGGGGACAGGAAGAGAAGGGAGGTATAGAGAGATAAGAAACTGAATAATAAAGAAAAACAAAAAGGGAAAAACAGGGAAAAGAAAACAAAAAAGAAATTAAAAAAAAAAGAACAAGAAAACCCTTCCAAAAAACAGAAAGAAAAAAAAAAAGAAATGCCCTCAGGGGTCCCTCTGCACATCTGTCTGGCTCAAACAGGCTCCCAGTTCAAGAAAAGAAAAAGAATACAAGCAATCAAAAGTCCCAAGTCCCAGGGTCTCACCTGCGTGACAGCATGGACCCGGAGCAGTTTCTCATTTGAGCAGACTTTCACAACATTTCAGGAAGAAGCAAAGATGGCTCACGGAGCCAGGTATTTGAGAGATAGGAGGGGTAGGTGGTGAGAGGTAAGAAAAGAATCAAAAGAAGCAGAAAAAAGGAACACCAGCAGCCAAGAAATGGCACTCAGGGAGTCGGCCAGTGCAGGGAGCTGGAAACTTAGCAGCCAGTGCTTCCTGGCCAGGAGACTGTGGCTGTGGGAAGCAGGGGAGTCCAAGCGGAGATGAAGAAGGGGGAAGGGGTGGGAAAGCGTATATCACTGGTTACCGGTTTTTCTGTCTCCTGCTGGGAGCTCCATGAAGCTGCTTTCTCGTACCCCTCTTCACTGGTCTCTGATAGGAGTCCAAGATGGTGGATCTATGCTGCATTAGTTGATAGGGGACCTCTGAATGTATTTCTCTTTGTTCTCGGTCCTCTGTCAGTTTCTTATTCCATTCAGTGCTTGGCTGAGTTCTTTATCTCTTCATTTGATGCTTGGGGTTTCAGGATTTCTGTTTTCTCTGTTTGGCTTAGTTTTTTGGATCTTTGCTGTGGAGGGACAGCGTGGTGTTTCTGCCTAGAGCACCATGTTGCCTGGAAGAGGTTTTTTGTTTTTGTTTTTATTGTTGTGCTTTAAGTGAAAGTTTACTATTAAAGTTAGTCTCTCATACAAAAATTTATACATACATTTTGTTATGTGACCCTTGTTGCTCTCCTTATACTGTGACAGCACACTCCTTCTTTCCACCCCAGATTTCCTGTGTCCATTCAGCCAGCTCCTGTCCCTTCCTGCCTTCTCATCTTGCCTCTGGACAGAAGACCCCATTTAGTCTCATGTATCTACTTGAGCTAAGAAGCACACTCTTCATGAGTATCATTTTATGTCCCATTTGTCTGAACAGTTGGCCTCGGGAATGGTTTTAGTTTTGGTCTAACAGAGAGTCCGGGGGCCATGTCTTCCGGGGTCCCTCCAGTCTCAATCAAACCATTAAGTCTGGTGTTTTTACTAGAATTTGAATTCTGCACCCTACTTTTCTCCTGCTCCATCAGGGACTTTCTGTTGTGTTTCTTGTCAGGGTGGTCTTTCATCGTATCTGGGCACCATCTAGTTCTTCTGATTTCAGGCTGATGAAGTCTCTGGTTTATGTGGCTCTTTCAGTCTCTTGAGCTAATACCTTCCTTGTGTCAGTGGTAAAACTGTGAGGTTTTGAGACACTCCTGGGAAAGTCATGTCATTTTTCTCAAGGAAAGCCATGTACCCTGTCAGATATATTTCTCCTCAGAGGGTAATAGTTTCCTTATTTAAGTCTGCTTGTTAGGGAATATTTTCAGTGCAGTGATATTTTTGATATACTTCACTCAAGGATTTCAAAGTACTCTATAAATAATTACATTATTAATGACTTCGTGGTGCCTGTGAAGTAACCAAGGGGTATTGTTGTTTATAATCACATTTGGTTGGAGACACTGAGATAAAGGAAAGTTTAGTGGTTTCGTCAAGGTCACAGAATGAATCACTAGTGAAGTGAGCACGGAGCTCATAGTCGGATGGGCCATGGACACTGCAGTTCTGTGCGATTAGGGTAGAGGCCTTCTTACCGGAAGACAGTTGGCAGGGAATTTTAAGAAGAGGAAGATCATAATTACAATAAACTGGCATTATTCTTTATATCCTGCTGTCCATGCACCTGCTCATCTCGCCTGCCCTACCCTCCATATCCCTAAATCTGGTGAGTCTGATAGGACAGATGAGTTACATGGTGCCTGGCTGAGGAAAGGAAGAGTTGCTCTGGGCATGGCAAAATGAGCACTCCTGCCCTGATTCTACTCTGATGAGCTGGCTAACCTCAGGAGAGGCAGGGTGGGCACTGAAAGGGTGCAGACATTTCAACCAAACCAAAAATTAAAAAAAAAAAAAAACCCTCAGTTTAAATACCAGTCTTGCCACTTCACTAGATGTGTGACCTTGAGACGGCCACCCAAAGTCTCCTTGGATCAAGTCCTTATTTCTATTATAAGGTTATATATAATATACATTGTATGTACATGCAAATATATTATCTGTATAATACATGCATCCATCACCTGTCTGCCAGTTTGTTATACTGTGTTGACTTGCATATTGCTATCATGCTGGAAGCTATGCCACCAGTATTTCAAGTACCTGCAGTGTCACCCACGGTCGACAGCTTTCAGAGGAGCTTCCAGACTAAGATAGACTACAAAGAAAGGCTTGGCAATCTACTTCCAAAAATTAGCCCATGAAATCCCTGTGGATCACAACAGAATATTGTCCTACATAGTATAGGAAGAAAAGATCCCTAGGTGAAAGGTATTTAAAATACACAGTGACCACAATAATGGACTTACACTTTCCAAGGATCATGATGAATGGTGCAGGACTGTGCAAGATTTTGTTCTGTTGTACTTGGGGTCACCATGAATACAGGTTGTCTTAGTCATCTAGTCGTGCTATAACAGAAATACCACAAGTGGATGGCTTTAACAAACAGAAGTTTATTCTCTCACAGTCTAGTAGGCTACAAGTTCAAATTCAGAGCATCAGCTCCAGGAGAAAGCTTTCTCTCTCTGTTGGCTCTGAAGGAAGGTCCTCGTGATGTATCAGTCTTCCCTTGGTCTGGAAGCATGTCAGCACAGGAACCTCAGGTCCAAAGGATACGCTCTGCTCCCAGTGCTGCTTTCTTGGTGGTATGAGGTTCCCAAGTGTCTCTGCTTGCTTCCCTCTTTTATATCTCAAAAGAGACTAGCTTAAGACACTATCCAATCTTATATACCTCATCAGTATAGCTGCTTCTAATCCATCTTATTACATCATAGTGACTGAATTTACAATACATAAGGAAATCACATCAGATTACAAAATGGTACACAATTATACAATACTGGGAATCATGACCCAGCCAAGCTGATAGACGTTTTTGGGGGACATAATTCAATCTATGACAGGGGCCAACTCAAGGCAACTAACAACAACAACAATATATGTAGAAGAATAAATTATATAATTATTACACTATAGCCATCTCGATACACTGTGCTATTATAAATATTATTCATAAAACACTTAGCAATTCCTAGTATATATTTTGAACAAATTGGCTAGAATATAATACTCTGTATAATTTCTTCCTTTCCCTGGTCCTTGGTTTTATCAGTAGAAAAATGATGGGATTAGCAAAAGATGATCTCAGAGAACTTCTCTGGCTTTAAAAATACACAATATGATAGGTTGGGAGCCTTCAAAATGTCACTGAGGGTCACCTTCAAACAGTGCCACGGTTTAAAGGCTGTTCCTGCAACTGGCCTTAAGTATATAGGGTCTGTCCTCCATGTATGAGCTTGCTGCTACATGAGTAGGGTGCAGGTTACTCTCTTTTATACATACACAAGTACCCTCTGATATCTGAGGATTCATTTCTAGCATTAAATGGAGCCATTTCACTCAAAAATTGTCATGCCATGGAATTTGCTTTCAGGCTGTGGGTGAAAGACAGGGCATCTCTTCCTAGAACCTGTTTTTCTGCTTATTGAATAGCACTAAACAACCCTTAGTGTTGGAGCTGGAGCTGAATTTGACCTTGGTCACGATAATTAACTTGTCTGCGCCTCAGCTACGTTATATGTAAAATAAGGGCAATAAGACCTATCTTATAAGAATTAAATGAGATAGCAAAAAGTGTCCTCTTCACTAACTCAGGTCTTTTGTTAACATTCCAGCAAGTTGAAGTTGGGTGACCTCATCCCATGCATGACCTCACTGTGGAAAAAGCAAGTTTTGTCAGGTCACTCCACTATAAAACAAAATAGAGAAGTACATTTTTTAAAGATGCATTTATTCATAAGAATACTTCCTTTTTTAAACTTAATAAATAGCAAATTGTTACAAAGAAGAGCATTTTAATTTTGATTAGATTAACTAAAATATTTTATTCCCTTTTCTTAACAATCCAGCCTTTGAAAGCACATAAGATAGGTTTTCCTTTCATTTTCTCTCTTCTCATCAGTCTACTATCTTTCTTCCACAATCTGAAATATGTCTGCTCCATTTATAGTGATGTACCAAACAAGAAAACTGCACACACACTGTACTCATGCATAACTGCACACACACTGCACACACTGCACACACCGCACACACTGCACACATACACACACACACTGCATTAAAAGGAAAACATTGCAGTGAAACAGCACACTCTTCAGGGTAAACTGCTTACCATATCTCAGAATAACACGTTACCTCTCAAATTACATTTCTATATTCTCACTGCACCTCTGGTCATGCTTTCTACACCTACCTCCTCATATAGAACTATTACCTCCTGGGGAGGATATAGCCCTGTTTACCAGAGCACCAGAATACAAAACTACTGAAGACGAGTGTCTTCCATGTAGGACCATTATCCCAAGACTATGCTTCTTGCCCCTGTCCCATCCACTCCATTTGTTAGCTTCCTTGGTGTGGCATCCAAATTCTCTCTCTAGGTCCAGCCCCATCTGACACCACTCCCACTAACCTCACTCTTCTCCCCACCCCTATCTTTTCTTACTCCAAGGCCAATAAACCATATGTACTTGCTCAAAATGACATGCTGGTGCAGGCCTCTGTGACATTGTCTCTGTTCAAAATACCATTCCTCTAGTGAACTTAAGCTCCTCTATAGCTTCTCAGATTCTGCTTCTGCCTCAAAGTCTTCTCTGACCCTCCAGTTTCTCATGTGACCTGTAATCCATCATCCCTCCATCAGAGTATCTATAACACTGACTGCCCAGGAGCCAAGGAAGACTATGACTTGGCAGAAGAGGCTCCCAATTGCCCAGGTATTTTTGGAGGTACCAGTGGTCTGCTTCAAGTGGTCTAAGCTTAGACGATGGGCTGAGTTGTCTAGGTGGCCCCCCAATTTACAATTTTGAAAAGCTGTTTTTAGGTTTCAGCGAGTTGTTTCCAACTAATAGAAACCTTATGTATAACAGAACAAAATGTTACCCAGCCCTGCACCATCCTCACAGTCGTTATGCTTGAGCCCATTGTTGCAGCCACTGTGTCAATCCATCTTGTTGAGGGTCTTCCTCTTTTCCACTGACCGTCTACCTTACCTAGCATGATGTCCTTCTTCAGGGACTAGTCCCTCCAGATAACATGTCCAAATTAAATTTGACAAAATCTCTCCATCCTCGCTTCTAATGAGCATTCTGGCTGTACTTCTTCCAAGACAGATTTGTTCGTCCTCTGGCAGCCCATGGTATATTCAATATTCTTCACCAACACCTTACTACAAATGCATCAATTCTTCTTCTGTCTTCCTTTTTCATTGTTCATTGTTCATTTTTTGCATGTATATGAATTGATTGAAAATATCATGGCTTTTGTAGGGTACACCTTAGTCATTAAACTGACATCTTTGCCTTTTAACCCTTTAAAGAGGTTATTTGCCACAGATTTGTCCAGTGAAATATGTTATTTGATTTCTTGACCTCTTGACCGCTGTTTCCATGGGCATTAATTGCTTATCCAAGAAGAGTGAAATTCTTGACAACTTCAATTTCTTTGTCATTCATCGTGGCATAGTTTATTGGCCCATTTGAAAGGAATTTAGTTTTCTTTCTGTTCAGGCATAATCCATACTGAAGGCTGTATGTAGTCTTTGACTTTCATCCGTAAGTGATTCAAGTTGTCTTCACTTTTGGCAAGCAAGATTGGGTCATCTGCTTATCTCAGGTTGTTCATGAGCCTACTATCTTTAAAGATCTATTCTGAAGTACAGTTCTGCTAATGATATATTAATAGCCATATCCTTACAAGGAAGACTGGTTAATAGAACTGTTATTCACATTTACATGCCAACCATGAATGCTAAAGATGAAGAAATTGAAGATTTTTAGGAACTGCTGCAGTCTGAAGCTGATCAAATGTGCAATCAAGATGCTTTGATAATTACTGGCGATTGGAATGAGAAAGATGAAACAAACTAACAAAAAAAGAATGAGTCATTAGAAAAATAACACTATGGTGACAGGAACAGTGATGGAGATTCCACAACAGAATTCCGCAAGACCAATGACTTATCAGAAATACTTCTTTTCAACAATGTGAATGATGACTATACACAAAGACCTTCCTGGATGGTTTACACAGAAATCAAATTGAGTATATCTGTGAAAGGAGATGATGGAGAAACTCAATATTATTAATGAAGACAAAGCAAGTTGTCAACTGCAGAGCAGATCATCAGTTTCTCATATGCAAACTCAAGTTGAAGCTGAAGAAAACCCGAGAGCCTAAATATATGACCTTGAACATACCCCACCTGAATTTAGAAACAATCTCAAGAATATATTTGATGCACTGAACACTAATGACTGAAGATCAGAAGAGTTGTGAGATGATATCAAGGACATCATACATGAAGAAAGTAAAAGACTGCTATGATGTCTGTATATAAGTTTTGTGTGCCCAAATATTTACATTCCTCTTGTGTATATGGAATTGAATTGATGGACCATACTGGGAACCCTATGGGGCAGTTCTACTCTGTCCTATAGTGTCACTATGAGTCAGAATTAACTCGATGGCAATGGGTGGTGATTGTAACTTGGGTGTTACAAATAATTAAGCACTCTATTAGCCAAGGCTCCTCAAAGACAATCTGCTTCTCAAAGGTTACAGCCTTGAAAACTGTATGGAACAATTGTACTCTGCACACATGTGGTCACCATGACTCAGAATCGATTCAAAGACAACTAACAACATTGTGAATTAATGTTTAGCCTTTTGAGGGCCTGTCAAGTTGTTTCTCAAATTATTTGCACCATTTTACATCTCCACTTACAACAAATGAGTGTTCCAATTTCCCCAAATACTTGCCAACACTTATGATTGTTTGTTGTGTAATTTTTGATAATAGCCATCCTAGTGGGCATGAAGTGGTATATTATTATGGTTTTGATTTATCTTTCCCTAGTGATTAATGATGTTTGAGCACTTTTCCTGTTTATTATTCATTTGCATATCTTTTTTGGAGAAGTCTATATCAAATTATTTGCCTAAGTTTGCATGTCTTTTTGTTATTGAGTTGGAAGTGTTCTGTATATATTCTGAATATAAGCTCCTTATCAGATATATAATTTGCAAATATTTCATCAGTTCTGTGAGTTGTCTTTTCACTTTCTTGATGATGATCTTTAAAGCACAAGAGTTTTAATTTTGATTGAGCCTAATTGAATTTTATTCATTTTTTGTTTTTTTGGTTGCTTGTGATTTAGTTGTCATATAGAATAAAAACGTTGCTTAACCCAATGTCATGAAGATATTTTTTTTTTCATCATGAATTATATTGATTAATTTTTGTATGTTAAATTCACCTTGGATTCCTGGAGTAAATCCCATGTCATGATGTACTATTCTTTGTATATATTGATGGATTTTTTGAAGAATTTATTTTGTTTACAATTTTACATCTACATTCATGACGGATATTGGTCGGTAGTTACTTCTTTTTGTAACATCATTGTCTGGTTTTCTTAGCAGGGTGATGCTGCCCTCAAAGAATGTGTTGGGAAATATCCTTTCCTTTTAATTTTCTGGAAAAGCTTTTGTGGAATTTATATTATTTATTCCCAAAATAGTAACGAATTCAGTCATGTGGGATTATGTTTTCACTGAGGGAAAGCCTTTAATAAATATAACTTCAATTTTTTCTGTAGATATAGGATATTCATGTTACCTATTTCTTTTTTTTTATTTTATTATGGAAAAACATACATAACATATTCCATTTTAACCATTTTGAAGTGTACAAGTTAGTGCCATTAATTACATTCACAATGCTGTGCAACCATCACCATTATCTATTTCTAAGTTTTATCATCCTAAACAAAAACTCAGTACCTCTTAAGCAATAACTCCCTATTCTCCACTCATCTTTAAGGAGTTCATCGCTGACATCGCTACATTTGATTTTGTTTGTATGTATCTTGTCTGGAGTTTGCAGTGCTTCTAGAATTTGTGGATTGATTTTCTTTATCATTTTTTAAAATTCTGCCCAACCCCTCTATCATCTCCTAATGGGACTCCAATTACATATGTGTTTTACCACTTAATATTTACCCACAGGTCTCAGATGGTCTGTTCAGTTTTTTTTTTCTTTTATTTTTCTTTGTTCTTCTATTATCTGATCCTTTCTTCTTCTGTGTCCAGTTATGAAGCCCATCAAATATATTTTAATTTCTGATGTATTTTTTAGTTATTGAATTTTCATTTGCTTCCTTTTTTGTGATTTCCCTTATATTGTTGAAATTTCTCATTTGTTTACATACTTTGCCTTCCTTTTCCTTTTGCACAAAACATGGCCAAATCCAAACTCATTGCCATCAAGTCAATTCTGACTCATAGTAACCCTACAGGCCCACAGGGTTTCCAAGGAGCAGCTGGTGGATTTGAACTGTCAACCTTTTGCTTAGCAGCTGAGTTCCTAACTACTGCATCACCAGGGGTCCTCCTTTTGCACAAGTCCTTTTAAATATTTATCATAGTTATTATAAAATTCCTTATCATGCTGCTGCCTTGCACTTAGTGATGGTCTTGGGTGCTTTAGGAGGACTTCTCTCCATTTTGTTTGCTTTCTCCATAGTCTTAGTTGTGCAGCTGCTCACAGCAAAGAGCCCACGCAAAAAAGAACATGCTGGTGGTTGCAGACTCACTCTGTGACTGGGATGTCTCAGAATTCTAATCCCTCAACCATGCTATACAGAACCATAATTTAATTATTTAATCAATTATATTGATTAATTTTTGTATGTCATACCTACCTTGGATTATTTATTTATTTATTATTCATTCATTCTTTTTTTTTTTTTTTTTTTAATTAGGCTGGTTTTCCCTTTTCCCTTTGTTGCCCCCCTTCTACCTGTGGAGAAGATGATAAAAGCATCCATGGGTCTCAAGTATTCTAGGAAAGGTTTATCCCTTTCAGGAATTTAGTTCATTTGCACTTCTTTTTGACTTCTATATTCTGAATAGACTTTTTTCTTTAATCGTGGTCAAAGTATACACACCAAGGCATTCGTCAACACAATATTTTCCACATTTATAATTCAATAACATTGATTACACTTTTATGTTGTGTCACCATTATCACTGTCCTTTCCCAGAATATTCCACCACCATTAACATAAACTCAATGCACCCCAGACAGAAATTCCCCTTTCTCCACTCCCTCCAACCCCTGGTAACCATTAATAATCTTTGGTTTCTATATTTTTGTCTGTTTTATGTAAATGAGATCATACGGTATTTGTCCTTCTGCTACTGACTTATTTTACTCAGGATAATGTTTTCAAGGATCATCCATTTTGTGGCATGCATCAGAATTTCATTTCTCTTTATGGTTGCACAATATTCCATTATATGTATATCCCACATGTTTTTTCATTCATCTGTTGATAGACATTTCAGTTGTTTTCACCTTTTGGCTATTGTGAAAAGTGCACCAATAAACACTGGTTTATAGGTTTCTGTTTGCATTCTTGCCTTCACTTCCTCTGGGTGTATACCTAGGATTTGGATTGCTGGGTCATATGGTAATCCTGTGTTCAATTTTTTGAAGAACCACCAAACTGTCTTCCACAATGATTGTACCATTTTACATTCCTACCAGCAATGGATGAGGGTTCCAGTTTCTCCATAACCTTCCCAACTCTTGTTTTCTAGGAATAGATTTTTTTAAACATGATTTTGAAGCTTAACTTTTTGTTGTTCTTATCAAGATCAGTGTGACAGTCTACGCACCTTCTTACAATCTATTTAGAAGAAAACAATGTCCAGACTGATCTTCTTAAACATAAATCTTATGTTATTCTTCAGAGTCCTCCATTGGCTTCTCATCTTTAAGCAAAAGCCATGATATTTGGCATGGCCTTCAAGACCAACAATATCTCGTGTTCTGTTAACTATTGGATATCATCTGCACCTATTTTTCTCCTTGCTTGTTCATTCTGTCCTAACCACATTGGAATCCTTGCTACCCCTCAAACGCAACAGCCACACTTAACTTTTTCAATTTTTGTTCCATTTTTCAAGGACTCTCTTCCCCAATATCAGCGTGAAACTCCTCTACCTCCTTCAACTTTTAAAATATAATAATAAAACAGCAACAGAAAGGAAGAAAGAAAGACACAGAGAGAGAGAGGCAGGAAGGCAGGCTGGCAGGGGAAAGACAGAAAATGACCTTCGAACAGTGATTTTTCCTATTTAAGATTGTACCTCCTGTCTTTCAAACATACTTACTCTCCCTCTCCCTGCTTTATTTTTCTTCATAACAATCATCACCTTCTTACATAAGGTGGTGTGGTGTATTGGTATGTTTGAGAGTGTGTGTGTGTGGGTGCATGAGTGCAAGCCTGTGTGAAGAATTAGCTAATCTGTTATATCCTTTTTCTCAAATGAATGTAAACTTCATTAGTGTAGGGATTTTTTTGCCTGTTTTTTCACTGACGTATCTACAGCATCTAGAACAAATCTGGCACATGGTAGGTGTTTGATAAATGTTGCAGACTGAATAACTAAGTAATAAAAGTTTGAAAAGATGATAGTCCCTTTCATGTCCTTATCTTATTAATTACAGCATATTTAGTGATTTATTACTGCTGAAGAAGCCAGAGGTTTCCATAGGGCATCATGGAGGAAGAACTGCCTTGGCCACATTTGACAAACTAAATATTTTACTAACATCACTCTTATTGAATCCAATCCAACTGGTTTACATGTATTCCCAGAAACTTCTTTAGAAATTCTAGAAATACTAAGGAGATTAATGAGATAAGGTGTCAAGTACTTTATTTGCTCCTAAACAAGTATGCTATACATATGTCCATGAAATCCTCGCTTACATAAACAAGTAACGCAATCAAGTGAGCAAACCTCACATGTCCTAACCAAGAGATACGATGAATTTATGGAAAAAAGTCAAAAGACTTTTGAATAATCTAATAAGTAGAAAAATTTTAAAAGAGGAAAATAATCCTTTTTCTTAAAACTTGGCAATGTTAAACTTAGAGGAGAGAGCAGGATAATTTGAGGTCAATGGGATAAATCCTGCCTCCGTGTTTTGCAGTCTTAAATTTGATTGACTTTGCCTCTATTGCCTAGCCACTTGGCCTCTCTTTCTAAATGAGAGATGCTGGCTCTATGAGATTTCAGAGCTCATGTGACTGCAGGGCAGAACCCAAAGAACATAGTCTTCAGCACCAGGTAGTTCTTGTTTATAATCCCAATTCCACAAGTTAACTAGTTGTGTAACTTCTTCCAACCTCAGTTTCTTCTTCTGAAAGATGAGATTAGCCACCACATATGACTAATATGAGGGTTAGAATTAGCAGGTGTAAAGCACCTGGCCTTATAACAGGGACTCAGTTGTGCTGTGGCAAATGAACGTGTGCTTGGGCTTAGTCTCAGAACATGCAAGGCGGACACGCACAGACTTTGACCACACAATCTCTCCAACTTTTGAAGGACTTCTGAGCCTCGAGGACGTGCTTGAGGGATTTTATAGTCCTGAAGATACATTTGTTGAATGTACATTTGTTGAATTTAACAAACAGTGAAATTAAGAACTGTTTGGGGCACGATTTAAAAAATAATAATTTCAAATAAACTACATTATTAACTGATTTATAGAGGTATTTATGTACGTAATATTTTATGGAAAGTCATAAAACAATGTTGATCTAAATTGATGTAATGAATGTTTTCTACCATTTTACAAAACAGATCAAGTGCATGTTAACTAACATTCTCTGACTTTTGTTTTGCCATGATCTTTAATGTATTCAAATGAATAGGAAACATCAAAACAGCCCAACCAAGTCTGATGAAAGAGGAGAAGGGCACGCCTGAAGAGACAGAGGGAAAGCAGGCTATGCCAAGTTGATGCACATGCTAAACATACGTCCATATGAGAAGGGGAAAATTGAGTCTGACCTCAAAAAACCATGCAGTGATGCTGTTCAAAGGCATTTATCATTGCAAGTTGTTTTTGCAACAAACCTATGAGATGGATGCTATCATCACCCTCATTTTACAGATGAGGAAACTAAGGAACAGAGAGAGAAATTATCTGTCCCAGTTGACACAGCTAATCACTGGTGGAGCCAGGTTTCAACCCTAGAAAGCATGACTCCACACTTGTAAAGGCAACAATATGCATCTAACTTTGTTTCTCCACATGTCCATATTTTTATACTTTGGTGTATAAATAAGTAAAGTGGTATGTTTACTCATATACTTCTTAATATTTCACAAACACTCATTCATGAATCACTAGTTTCAGGAAGTATTCATATTTGGCCATAGAAACCTGGAGAAATGCTGACCATCAAATCCTTGTCTTCGAGACTGAGGATGTTCATCGATATATTAAGGCTTTGAGAAATGTTAAATAAAAAGAAACTGTTTAATTGTAACAGTTAAAGAAACAAACTTATTTATATATGGGGATCTTTTCCTTCACACGTCTATCAACAGTCCCTGAAATGGCATCCTCTTAATACCACGTAGGAAAGTGTGACTTAATGCCATTCTGAAAATTAGAACCCAAGGGTGATGCCAGCGTATTTCCCCTACAGGAAGCCTCAGCACACTAATTAGCCTTCTGGAGTCTGATCATGTCTTCATTAACTTCAGGTCTTTCTTGGCTCAAGTTCTGAGATTGCCCTAATGCACATGACATTTTTTTTTGTTTGTTTTATGCTTTTTTTTTTTTTTTTTTCAGCTTTGGTCAAACTAAGAAACTTTAACTCTTAAGCTTATGGGTATTATAGTAAAATGTTTCCTTTAAAGGAAACACTGGCCCAAATATTTCTTATCAATAAATCTTAAGACTAGATTTTAAATTAAAGATTTGATATTTGGCATGTTTTGAGAGTCTCAGATGAAAATTTTAAAAAAGCAAACCCAAGCTCAGATATAAGTCAGGTTATTTTTTAACTGGGGACAAAAATTGGGTGTTTAAAGCCACAGTCTAAGCTAAATCAACAGTTTTCGTCTTCATTTTTCTAACTTCTGCAAATGAGACCATCAGGTCAGATCCAAAGTCTGACACCAGGAGTTCCGCTCTTCTAAATGTTCAAAATGAATGGGGAACTTCAAAACAGCCCAGCTCAGTCCGATGAAAGAGGAAGAGGGCACACTTGAAGAGACAGTGGAGAGCAGTGAAGAGGGAAAGCAGGCTGTGGCGAGTTGATGCACATGCTAGACATATGCCCATGTGAGAAGAGGAAAACTGAGTCTGAGCTTGAAAACACCATGCAGCTATTGCTTCAGAATGTCTGTCTTATCCTTGGGCAAGTCACTTTACATCTCAGTGCCTCAGGTTACTCATGTATAAAGTGGGCTCCACCATTGTTTGATTATACTTTTTACTTACAGCCTGTACTAGACAACCATTCTGGCTAACCACACATGGATACCCCAATTCCTTCCAAAGACTTTCACGACTGGACCAATAAACAACATCATGATAAATCAAGAAGACACTAAAGTTTCTCAATTTTGCTCTGCTTGAATCAACAATCAGCCTCCATGAAAACAGTAGTTAAGAAATCAAACAACTTATTGCACTGGGAAAATCTCTTGCAAAAGACCTCTTAAAGTTTTAAAAAGCAAAGACAACACTCTGATGACCTGACTCAAGCCATGGTCTTTTCAATCACTTCAGATGCTTGCAAAAGCTGAACGATGAAAAAACAAGACAAAAAATTGAAGAATCGATGCATTTGAATTGTGGTTTTGGCAAAAACCATTGATTATACCATGGACTGCCAGAAAAATGAACAAATCAGTCTTGGAGAAAATACAGCCAGAATGCTTGCTTACTTTGGACACGTCATCAGGGAAGACCAATCACTACCATCATCTTTGGTAAAATACAGGATCAGCAAAAACAAGGAAATCCCTCAATTAAATGGATTGACACAATAGCCACAAAAATGGACTCAAACATATGTCCTGTTATATGTAAGGTCGCCATGAGTCAGAACCTACTCACCCAACTAAACTTAACAACCACAACCAAAGATGTGAATAATTCAGATAAAATAAAATGTAAAAATCAATGAAAGTAAAGATAAATATTATGATGAAGCCACAGTTGAAGACAGCATGCAACGAGGACTTGCAAAATTCTTAGAAAAGAACAATTTGTTTAGCTCAGAATTTCCTAGAAGCTAACACAAAGGAAGCCCTAGTGGTACAGTGGTTAAGTGTTTGGCTGCTACCCAAAAGGTTGGTATTTCAAATCCACCAGCTGCTCCTTGGAAACCCTATGGGGCAGTTCTACTCTGTCCTATAAGGTTGCCTTAGTCAGAATCGACTCAACAGCAAGGGTTTGAGCTTTTTTTTTGGTTGGGGGTGGGGGTAATGCCAAAAGAGAAATACTAGAGGTTACAATGTCACAAAATTCACGCTGTGAAAACTGTAACTGCCTCCCTGGTGCTTAGGAGCCGAAAGGCATTTTGGGTGTTGATGTGTGGAATAAACCCTGTGAGTACTTCCTGGGTGAGGCTGCACACATTGTCCTGGTATCAGCAGGGGTGCAGAGTATAAGCACACATCATTTCTGTGTGAACAGCTCTCCCAAACTCTGTGCTTTTACAACTGTGATAAACGTATGTGGCAGCCTTGGTGATGTCCCTACAAGTAACATAGTTGAGATAAGCCTTTTGAAATGGCTATTTCTAATAATACTGATCAAAAGAAAGCAAGTATATATTTAGCCACTGTGATTTTGCAGGGTACTATGTCACCTGCCCTGATCCCTTACCTCCAAGCATTTCAACATGGACTTAACACTCAAATTAATGCAGATAGTGTGATCTCTACCATCAAAAAGTTTCTGATTCGGAAGATTACAAAGTATTGTATTTTAAATCTTATTAGCTACACTTAAGAGAATACTCTTAAGTGACTTTCATACCTTAATATATATACATTTTCTTTCATATTCAGTAACAAATGCACTTCTTTTCTTTTCAGTAGGAAAACTGTAGTCAAAAGAACATTCCATTACTGCCAGCCTTGTGACCCTGATCTTTGTACTCCAATCACTGTTTGCTCATCTATATGAAAACATGATATCTGACTTGTATGTGTACAAGTATATGATTCAATATTAATATGGAATTAATTTTATCCATTTAAGAAATATTTACTGGGTGGCTACTGCCCCAGGTACCAAGCTAGGTTCTCATATCAGAATTGGGAAGGACATGGCTATGATTTAGTGATAATGGACATGAAATCTGCAAAACTGTCTTTATATATTATTTGTGGTTATTACTCAGAGACAATGCTTATGTGTTAATTTAATAAGAAAAAATCGAGATTGAGTCTTATTGTGAATAAAAGGTTTCACTGATTACTAAGGCAATGCTGCCTCTAGCTTTCAAAATCTTCTCATCTGCTCACCAGTATTTGGTCTAAGAGATGGCAAAGTCTCTGAAGCTAAAATTTGCTTGAAATGTTAGAGTCTGTGGGAGGGAAGCCCCAGAGCTTTTGTTTTGTGCTAAGATGTAACAGATAATGCTTTAGATTGTAGAGACTTGTTATTTTATTTATTTACTTATTTATTTTATTATCATTATTATTTTTGGTATTGGGAAAAGTGGCACCAAAATGTGGATGCAATAAGCACAGCACAACCAAAGTAAAAATGAGTGTTTGAGCATACACACACAAAAAGATGCAACTTATATAACCTATATTTGTTCCTAAAAAGTGTACATGGCATTGTGCTAGGTGATATGATACATGAAAAATATATAAAACATAATCCATGCACTATTTTGACAGACCAGATATAAACTCTTTAAAATGTTAACTATGAGGAGGTATAAAATTAATAATTTATACAGAGCTTTGTGTGGAATACAAAAAGATGTTCACTCTGAGCAGACAATAATTGCAAAACGATTTCATCTCTAGAGGGAAACATTTTTTAAAAAGTCATCCCTGCCTCTGGGTAGATGCAGCCCTGTGCCAAGGCATATGGCCTGGGTAGCTGGCACGTGCTGGATATCAGCCTCATTCACTCCCTTGGCTGGTGCCTTTTGTCAGGTCCCAAACCACAGGAGAGTATGCGCAGCCCTGAGTTGATGCCTCTAGAATCAATGCCAGTGTAGTGAGAGATTAATTAGAAAATTAGTAAGGCAATATTTTCCTTAAGATTTCCAGAGAAGGAAAACTACCTTCAGGGTGAATTTTTCATGGTGGCTTCATGAAAGAGTAATTACATTTTGAAGGATAGGTAGAATTGAGATAGGTGAAAAAAGCCATGGAGAAACATTTAGTAGATTAGCTGAAATGGAGCAAAAATAAGATGGGAGAGGGAAACATGTGGGAACAGCTGGTAAAAAGCATGTGGTTGGAATTTATATTTTGCAACTAGGGTATAAGACTGTAAATGCAGCTTGTTCCAGCTAATGGGAGAATTTTAATTTTAGATTAACAAATTTAAATTCTACTTTTTAGGTAATTTTAAATCATTGATATATTCTGAGTAAATTATTGATATAATTATAACTAATATATGTTGGAAAATTAATCTGTCAATACAATACATTTTTCCCAGTTAAATGGAAGTTCGTGCCCAGCTATCATTACTAAACCTTTTGATCAAAGATTTTATAGAATAATTCTGATCAAAAAGGGAAGAAATGCAGGACAGAATTTAAATTTCTCATAGATAAGTCCTGATGTTCTGGAGCCATTGAAGCTGGACGAACCCTCAAAATTATTCCCTGAGATAATCTTTAAACCTTATACCTTAAACCAAAATATCCCTTGAAGTCTTCTTTAAACCAAACAACACTTTAGCTCAATTAGTAAAGAACATTAGCCTTGAACATTGTGCTCTTCTAAAGAACTATCTATATGGTATCAAACTAACAATAGCAAATGGAAAGGTGAGATAGGAAGTGTCTTAGGCTGGGTTATAGAGAGAAGCAAAACCGTAAAGCATATAAATATATAGAGAGATTTATATCAAGGAAATGGCTCACGTGACCATAGAGGCTGGAACATCCCAAGTCTGTGGATCAGGATAGAGGCTTCTCTCTATTCACGCAGCTGCAGTGACTAGCAAACCAAAGATTGGAAGGTTGGAGAGCAGGGTGCTGTGAGGATTGATGAATCCCAAGATCCGCAGATAAGCTGATAGCTCAAGTCCCAAGAACTGGAGGTCAGACAAACAGGAGGCAGCCGCAGGATCCAGAGTGAATAAAAAGCCAGAATGTCTGCTTATATTTGGATACAGGCCACACCCCCAAGGAAACTCCCTTTCAACTGATTGGCTACTCACAGCAGATTCCATCATGGGAGTTATCACATATAAACACTGAGGATTATGGCCCAGCCAAGCTGACCCACAATCTTAACCACCACAGGAAGCTTGGAAGAGGGTGAGTTTATGTTAATTGGAGAGGAACAATTCAGAAAAGGAGAGTAAGAATGGTTGCACAACTTAAAGAATATAATCAGTGTCACTGAATTATACATAGAGAAATTGTTTAATTGATGCATATTCTTCTGTGTATACTTTCAACAATAAAAAATAGAAATAAATAAAGAAAAATTGTAAAGTAAATAAAATCACCTCTAATTCAACTACACAGGGGTAATGACTGCTAATCCTTTGGTGTACTTAAATCTAGATTCCTTCCACACACATAAAAAATTATATATATTATACTAGTGGAGTCACACTGTGCATAATATGTTTAACATATTTTGTCATTTAATAAAATAATATGGACTTTCAGTTAATGAGGAGCAGTTAGTTTAAGCTTTAACACACACTCACTGTCCCAGCTCCATAGAAATCACACACACACACAAACACAGTGCATTTGAAAAAGATTAAAATAGTTATAGATGTATTTGAGATTTAAAAATCCAAAGAAGAAATTATGAACAACTCTAAAAAAAAGATGAAAATGGTAGTTTATACAAATATATGTCAAAAAATTAACTCAATAAAAAAAGAGAAAATATGATTAGATTTTAAGTAATTAGAGAAATTAAATCAGTGAACAAAAGTTTCCACATACTCCCACCACCCTGAAATATTATTAGTTTAAGGTTTTTTTTTTTTTTTTTTAAATTCAGGTATTTCTAAATCTTTAAGGAAATAATAATTCCTTATAAAAATAGTTTCAGGGAAGCAAAGAATGGATATTTTTTAATAAGAAGGGGAATAACTAACAAACTTTATAAAGATATAACAATGAAACAATAAGAAAAGAACAAAAAATTTAAACTTATTTCTGAGAAAAAATATGCATTAATAATAATGATTATAATAATATGAAATACTTATAGCACTTCATCTATATTAAAACCCAAAAAACCCATTGCTGTCAAGTCAATTCTGACTCATAACAACCTAATAGGACAGAGCAGAACTGCTTCATACAGTCTCAAAGGATATTCAATCCTCCAAAAATCACTATGAGGAAACAAGCACAACTTGTACAAGGAAAGGTCATGGAAGCTTCATAGACACATCAAAACTCCCCCAAGGGACTGAATTGCTGGGCAGAAGGCTGTAGGGACCATAGTCTCAGGGAACATCTAGCTCAATTGGCATAACACAGTTTATAAAGACAATGTTCTACATTCTACCTTGGTGAGTAGTGTCTGGGGTCTTAAAAGCCTGTGAGCAGCCATCTAAGATACTCCACTGGTCTAATCCCTTCGGTAGCAAGGGAGAATGAAGAGAACAGGATAAAAGGATACAAGACCTCCACCAGACTGAGTCCAGTACAGCCAGATGGTGCCCAGCTACCACCACTGACTGCTCTGACCAGGATCACAACAGAAGGTTCTGGACAGAGCTGGAGAAAGATGTAGAACAAAATTCTAACTCACAAAAGAAAGACCAGATTTACTGGCCTAAAGGAGACTGGAGAAACCCCAAGAGTATGGCCAGAAGACACCCTTTTAACTCAGTGGTGAAGTGATTTCCAAGGTTCATCGTTCAGCCAGGGATTGGACAGCCCCATAAAACCAAATGGGACTAATGAGGCACAGCAGTCCAGGGACAAGGGCCAGAAGGCATAAGGGGACAGGAAAGCTGGTTATAGGGAACCCAAGGTTGAGTAAGGATAGAGTTGATGTGTTGTGATGTTGTAAACCATTGTCATAAGGCAACATGTGTACTAACTGTTAAATGAGAAAATATTTTGATCTGTAAGCCTTCATCTAAAGTGAGAATAGCAGCACAATTGGAAGAGCGTAGTCAATGTCACTGAACTGTGCATGTAGAAATTTTTGAAATGGTGTATATTTGGCTATGTATATTTTCACCAAAAAAAAAAAGGTCGAGAAGGGAGAGGGTTGACATGTTGTGGGGTTGTTAACCAATCTCATAAAACAATATGTGTACTATGGTTTCATGAGAAACTATTTGTTCTGTAAGCCTTTACCTGAAGTACAATAAAAAAAAAAAAATCACTATGAGCTAGGTGTCATTATTTTACATTTTCCAGAGGAGAAATTTGAGTCAAAAGAGATTGAATGCTTTCACTCCGTGGTCAGAGCCAGTTGTTACAGAGCCATATCTCAAACCAGGCAGTCTGCATAAAAAACCCATGCTCCTACTCATTCCACTATATTTCATTTCCATGTTAAATAAAATATGCTAAATAAAAACACTAGTATATTAAGAAAGTACTTCATGACCAAATACCATGCATTCCAAGCATAAAAGAAACTTCAACCAAAAGTACACTATTAATGTAATATATCCTATTAATAGATTAGGTAAGAAATATGAAGAAATATGTAATTGTATCAATACAGAGAGATTAACTACTGGGTAAAACTCATGGTTAACATCATACTCAGTGGTGAAAGACTTAACATTTTCCCTCCAAGGTGTAGAACAACATTAAAATGTCTGCTGTCACCATTCTATTTAACATTGTACTGGAAAATATAGTCAGAACATTTAGGCAAGAAAAATAAATAAAAGATATTTAGAGTGAAAAGGAAGAAGTAAAAGTATCTCTTTGCAGATTGCATCATCTCCGGTGTAGAAAATCTTAAGGCATACACAGAAAGAATATTAGATCTAATCTGAGTTCAGCAAGGTTGCAGGATACAAAATCAATATACAAAACGACAAACAACCCAATTAAAAAATGGGAAAAGGACTAAGTAGACATTTCACAAAGGAAGAAATACAAATGACCAACAAGGGCATAAAAAGATGCTCAACGTCATTAGCCACTAAGGGAATGCAAATCAAAACCACAATTAGATATCACTTCACTCCCACTAAGATGGCTAAGAGTGAAAAAAAAAAAAAAAAAGAAAACAACAGGTGTTGGTGAGGGTGTGGAGAAATTAGAACCTTCATCCACTACATGTGGTTTTATAAAACAGTACAGCTGTGATGGAAAACAGTTTGGAAGGTTCACAAAAAGTTAACCATAGAATTACCATACTATCCAGCAATTCTACTTCTAGGTATATACTCAAAAAAAAAAAAAAGTAAAAGGAGGAACAAAAACCAATACATATACACCAATGTTCATTTCAGCATAATTCACAATAACTAAAAGATGGTATTAAGCCAAATATTTATCAACAGATGAATGGATAAACAAAATGTAGTTTTTGTCCTACATACAATAGAGTATTACTCTGCCATAAAGAGAAATGAAGTCCTGCTACATGCTACAGCACAGACAAACCTTAAAAACATTAGGCTGAGTGAAATAAATCAGTCACAAAATGACAACTATTGTATGATCTCACATATATGAAATATATATAATAGGCAGATGTATTGAGATCAAGGTTTATTAGTGATTACTATGGGTGGGAGGAAGGGGGAAAAAGAGAGTCATCACTAAGGGGACACTGAGCTTCAGCTACGGGTTATGGAAAAACTTGGAAATGGATACTGATGATATTTCTACAATAAGATGAATGTAATTTATGTAAAAAATCAATTGTGGTTCTATCCATAAACAGTGCACAATTCAAAAATGAAAATAGAAAATAATCCCATTACAATAGCATCAAAATAATAAATTGCTTAAGAAAAAATTAACCAAGGAGGTACAAGACATGCACATTAAACATAGAAAACATTATTGAAAGAACTTAAAGAAAAACTAAATAAATGCCTCCTTTGCCAGGAGACCTGAAGAACTGGATGGTACCCAGCTACCTTACTGAACATTTTCATCAAAGCCTCAATAGAAGAGAAATCCAGCAAAATGGCACTCTAGGCAGAAGCACCACACCGTTCCTCCACAGCAAAGATCCAAAAAACTAAGCCAAACAGAGAATACAACAATCCTGAAACCCTAAAACATCAAATGAAGAGATAAAGAACTCAGCCAAGCACCAAAAGGAGTGAGAAAACTGACAGAGAATGGAGAGCGAGGAGAGATTCATGCAGAGGTCCCCTAGCAGCTAACACATCGTGGATCTGCCATCTTGGACTCCTATCGGAGCCCAGCAAACAGGGGGTAAGAGAAAGCAGTCTCAAGGAGTGTACAGTGGGAGACAAAACAACCGGTAATTTGCTATATACACTTTCCCACTGCCCACACTTCTTCACCCTGATTCAGCCTCCTCTGCCTCCCGCGGCCACAATCTCTTGGCCAGGAAACACTGGCTGCTTGGATTCCACACACCCGAACGGGCGGCTCTCTGAGTGCCATTTGTTGCCTGCTGGTGTTGCTTTTTTCCACTTCTTTTGATTTCTTCCTTGCCTCTTGCCACCTCCCCCTCCTTTTGCTCAAGTGTCTGGCTCCATGTGCCATCGTTGCTTCTTCCTGAGGGGCTGCAGAGCTCTGGTAATTTGTGATATACACTTTCCCTCTCCCTACACTTCTTCACCCACACTTGGTCCCCTCTACTTCCCACGGACACAGTCTCTTGTCGAGAAACACCAGCCTGCACTAGCTGGCTCTCTGAGTGCCATTTGATGGAGGCTAGTGTTGCTTTTTTTTTCTGCTTCTTTTGATTTCTTCCTTGCCTCTCGCCACCTCCCCCACCTTTCCCCAAGTACCTGGCTTCGTGTGCCATCTTTGCTTCTTCTTGAGGGGCTGCAGAGCCCCGTTCGAGTGTGAAGCTGCTTCCTGGTCTGGGCTGCCACGCTGGTGGGATCCCAGGGCTTTTGTTCGTTTGTTTGTTTTGAATGGTTTCTTTGTTTTCTTTTCCTTTTCTTGAGTTGGGAGCCCTTTCTGGCCAGGCGGAGCTAGGTGGCAAGGAAACTCCCCCTCAGCTTGCACAAACGTGGAGAGGGATCCCTGAGTGCATTTCTTTTTTCATTTTTTTTTTCTGTTTTTTGGGGGCCTTTCTTGTTTTTTTTTTTTTTAATTTGTTTTGTTTTCTTTACCCTCTTTTTCCCTTTTTGTCTTTCTTCATTGCTCAGTTTCTCGTCTTTCTATATCTTCCTTCTCTTTCTGTTCCTTCAATACCAGGTATCGTATACCTCAATGCCTTCTAGCGAAGCTGTACTGCAACAACTGAGAGCAACTTCCACAGACCTCATAGCTGCACTGGTGGGATCCCTGGGAACTTTGTGGTTCTCTAACCTTTCTGATTTTCATTTATTCACTCTTTTCTTTTCTTCCTCTTCCCCTTGCTGTTTTTCACCATTTCATATTCTCTCATCCCTCCACTCCAACGGCAATCTCCCCAGCATTCTTTTTTGTTTCTTTGTATGTTTTTGGCTCCTGTTCCTCTCTCCCATATCCATCTTAGCTCCACACATACAATCCCCTTGCTGCATCCTGCCTACCTGCACTGTGCGCTTGACATCACACCACCAAGCAGCACAGGCATGGCCTACTGGGACCTGCCCTGCACTGATTACTGACCCACTCTGGTGGCTGTAGTAACTGCCATAAACAACCCATCCCAGTAACTCCTCTTTAGCTAGACCCGCCCTGCCATACCATATCTGAGTGATTAACTCTGACAATTGGAGAAGGAGGCAAAAAGTATTGTGCCAACAGACGAGCAAACAACAAAGAACACAAAGTCCATCTGCTCAGACATAGTCAAATTAAAAAAAAAAAAAAAAGGGACAAAACAAACAAATCTACAGTCAACAAATGAGAAAAATAACTACTGAATGCGCCGAAGACAGCAGACAATATCAAAACATTTACAAAAACAGGACAGGATGTTTCCAGTAGGCATCCAAAATAAAACACCAGATGATTCTCCTGTGGAAGAAAAGGCACTAGAACTACCTGATAGGGAATTAAAATCTCTAATACACAGAATTCTTCAAGAACTGAGGCAAAAAGCTGACAAACATGAGGAAAAAACAGACAAATTCATGGAAAATACAGACAAGCATTTGGAACAATTCAGGAAAATAATGCAGGAACAAAATGCCAAAATAAATTCACAACTAGAAATTATACAAAGACAACAATTAGAAATCCAAAAGATAAACAACAAGATTTCAGAAATGGATGGTGTCATAGAAGGGCTGAGAAGCAGATTTGAAACAGTGGAAGACAGGATCAGTGGAATTGAAGACAAACACTTGGATACAACTCTGTTTCAGGAAAACTCAGAAAAAAGAAAAATGAAGAGACCCTGAGAGTTATGTGGGACACAAACAAAAGCAAAAATTTTCGAGTGATTAGAATTCCAGAACAGGGGGAGAAAACATAAAACACAGAGAGGATCATTGAAGAAGTGTTGACAGAAAACTTCCCCAATATCATGAAAGATGAAAAGCTGGCCACCCAAGATGCTCAACGAACCCCATATAGGAGAGACCCAAAAAGAAAATCACCAAGGCATATCATATTCACACTCGAAAAAACTAAAGACAAACAAAGAATCCTGAGAGCAGCTCATGAAAAACAAGAAGTCGCATACAGAGAAGAAACAATAAGACTAAGCTCAGATTATTTTGCAGAAACCATGCAGGCAAGAAGGCAATAGGATGACATATATAAAATATTGAAAGAAAAAAATTGCCAGCCAAGAATAATATATCCTGCAAAACTCTCATTCAAATATGATGGTGAAATTAGGTCAAATACAGATAATCAGAAATTAAGGGAGTATGTAAAAGTCAAACCAAACTTACAAGAATTAATAAAGGGAGATCTTCAATCTGAGGACAAACAGCTTCAGCTCACAGGCAGAAGCTAGGATACAGGATCGTACCAGCCAGATACCAATCTAGGAAATGAACTCTCGAGGATATCCAAAATCAAAAGAAATACAACAGGGAATCAGAGCAGTTAATCAATAAATGACAACAACATCAAAGCAATAAAAGAGGGACTAAACGGCATAGGTATAGAACCTTCTAATGGAGAGGAAGGAAAGGCGATACCGAGTAATGGTAGACTGCTTCAAACTTAGCAAGATAAGGGTAAAATTCATGGTAATCACAAAGAAAGCTAACAGATGTACTCATAAATAAAAGAGGAAAAACGTAAAGTCTCAGCAAAAACAAAACCTGCAAAACAAAAACCTACAAAAACAAAAGAAATGAAAAACAAAATCCACAGACAAAAGTAATTCAGCACAAGAGAGTAAGAAGAACAAAGAAAACATCAGCACCGCAAAGAAAAGCACTACAAAATGACAGCAACAAACTCACATCTATCAATAATTACACTGAATGTAAACAGACTCAATGCACCCATAAAGAGATTGAGAGTGACAGAATTCATAAGAAACCAGGATCCATCAATATGCTGTCTACAAGAGACTGATCTTAGAAACAAAGATATGAATTTATTAAAAGTCAATGGTTGCAAAAAAAATATCAAGTTAACAACTACCAAAAAAGAGCAGGAGTGGCAATTCTAATCTCAGATAAAACAGACTTTAAAACAAAATCTACCATAAAAGAGAAACAACGACACTATATAATGATTAAGGGGATGATCCATCATGAAGACATAACCATAATAAATATCTACGCACCCAATGACAGGGCTCCAAAATACATAAAACAAACTCTAACAACATTGAAAAGAGAAATTGACAGTTCCACAGTAATAGTAGTAGATTTCAACACACAACTGTCAGTAACGGACAGAAAAACTAAGAGGAAACTCAGCAAAGATACTGAAGACCTAAAGGGCAATATCAGCCAACTTGACATCATAGACATATATAGAACAGTCCATCCAGCCGCTGCAAAGTACACATTCTTTTCCAATGCACATGGAACGTTCTCCAGAATAGACCACATCTTAGGCCACAGAGCAATCCTCAACAAGATCCAAAACGTTGAGATAATTCAGAGTATCTTCTCTGACCACAATGCCATCAAGGTAGAAATTAACAATAGAAAGAGCAAGGAAAAAAAATCAATTACATGGAAACTGCATAATACCCTGCTTACATGTCAGTGGGTAATAGAAGAAATCAGAGATGGAATCAAAAAATTCCTAGAATCAAATGAGAATGAAAACACATCATACCAAAACCTTTGGGACACAGCAAAGGCAGTCCTCAGAGGACAATTTATAGCAATAGATGCACATATCAAAAAAGAAGAAAGGGGTAAAATCAAAACATTAACTGTACAACTCAAACAAATAGAAAGAGAATGGCAAAAAAAGCCCACAATCACCGGAAGAAATGAAACAGTAAAGATCAGAGCAGATATAAATGGAATAGAGAACAAAAAAACAATAGAAAAAAATCAACAAAACCAAAAGTTGGTTCTTTGAAAGAATCAACAAAATCGATAAACCACTGGCCAGACCTACAAAAGAAAAACAGGAGAGGACACAAATAACCTAAATAAGAAATGAAATGGGGGACATTACAACAGACCCAACTGAAATAAAAAGGATGATGACAGAATATTATGAACAGCTATACTCCAACAAATTTGAAAACCTAGAGGAAATGGATAAATTTCTAGAAAGACATGGCCTACCTAAACTACAACAAAGTGATGTTGAAAATCTGAACAGACCCATAACAGGAGAAGAGATTGAAAAGGTAATAAAAAAACTCCCAACAAAAAAAAGCCCTGGCCCAGATGGCTTCACTGGAGAATTGTACCAGACATTCAGAGAAGAGCTTCTACCAGTACTACTCAAGCTGTTTCAGAGCGTAGAAGAGGAAGCAACACTTCCAAATTCCTTCTATGAAGCCAGCATAACGCTGATACTAAAACCAGGCAAAGACGTCACAAAAAAAGAAAATTACAGACCAATATCTCTCATGAATATAGATGCAAAAATTCTCAATAACATTCTAGCCAATAGAATTCAGCATCATATCAAAAAAGTAATACACCATGACCAAGTAGGATTCATACCAGGTATGCAAGGATGGTTCAACATTAGAAAATCAATCAACGTAATCCACCACATAAATAAAAGGAAAGAAAAGAATCACATGATCCTCTGAATTGATGCACAAAAGGAATTTGACAAAGTCTAACAGCCATTCCTGACAAAAACTCTCAATAAAATAGGTATAGAAGGCAAATTTCTCAACATAATAAAGGGCATCTATACAAAACCAACGGCAAACATCATTCTTTATGGAGAGAGGCAGAAAACACTCCCCTTGAAAGCAGGAACAAGACAAGGATGCCCTTTATCACCACTCCTATTTAACATTGTGCTGGAAGTTCTAGCGAGAGCAATAGGGCAAGAAAAAAGAAATAAAGGGCATCCAAATTGGTGATGAAGAAGTTAAACTGTCCCTGTTTGCAGATGATATGATACTATACCTAGAAAACCCTAAAGACTCCATAAGAAATCTACTGGAACCAATAGAAAGATTCAGCAGAGTAGCAGGATACAAGATAAACATTCAAAAATCAGTTGGATTCCAATACACCAGTAAGGAGAACGATGAAAAGGTAATCAGGAATAAAATACCATTTTCAATAGCCCCTAAAAAGATAAAATACTTAGGAATAAATCTGACCAGGGATGTAAAAGGCCTATACAAAGAAAACTACAAAAGACTACTGCATGAAACCCTAAGGGATCTACATAAATGGAAAAACATACCATGCTCATGGATAGGCAGACTCAACATTGTGAAAATGACAATTCTACCCAAAGCAATTTACAAATACAATGCAATCCTGATCCAAATACCAACAACATTCTTCAAAGAGATGGAAAAAGTAATCATTAACTTTAAATGGATATGAAAGAACCCTGAATAAGTAAAGCACTACTGAAGAAGAAGAATAAAGTTGGAGGACTCACACTACCTGACTTCAGAACCTACTATACAGCTACACTAGTCCAAACAGCCTGGTACTGGTACAACGACAGATACATTGACCAATGGAACCAATTTGAGAACCCAGATGTAAATCCATCCACCTACGGTCACCTGATCTTCGACAAAGGCCCAAAGTCCATCAAATGGGGAAAAGACAGTCTTTTTAACAAATGGTGCTTGTAAAACTAGATATCCATCTGCAAGAAAATGAAACAGGACCCATACCACACACCGTATACAAAAACTACTTCAAAATGGATCAAAGACCTGAATATAAAGCCTAGAACTATAAAGTTCATAGAAGAAAAAATAGGACCAACACTTCAGGCCTTAATACATGGCATTAACAGGATACAAACCATAACCATCAATGCACAAACCCCAATAGACAAGCTAGATAACTGGGATCTTCTAAAAATCAAACACCTATGCTCTTCAAAAGACTTCACCAAAAGATTAAAAAGAAAACCTACAGACTGGGAAAAAATTTTTGAACAGTACAAGTCATACAAAGGTCTAATCTCCATAATCTATAAGAAAATCCAACACCTCTTCAAGAAAAAGACAAATAATCCTACTAAAAAATGGGCAAAGGAAATGAACAGACACTTCACCAAAGAAGACATTCAAATGGCCAAAAGACACATGAGGAAATGCTCACGATCACTAGCCATTAGAGAAATGCAAATTAAAACCACAGTGAGATACCATCTCACCCCGACATTACTGGCAGGAATCAAAAATACTGGAAATAACAAATGTTGGAGAGGCTGCGGGGAGATCGGAACTCTTATGAACTGCTGGTGGGGATGCAAAATGGTACAACCATTTTGGAAAATGATATGGTGCTTCCTCAGAAAGCTAGGCATAGACATACCATTCGATCCAGCAATCCCACTCCTAGGAATGTGTCCTAGAGAAACAAAAGTCATCACTCGAATACACGTATGCACACCTACGTTCATGGCAGCGTGAACGATGGAAACAACCTAAATGCCCGTCAACAGATAAACGGATAAACAAACTATGGTATATACACACAGTGGAGTACTATGCAACGAGAAAGAACAACAATGAATCTGTGAAGCATCTCATAACATGGATGAAACTGGAGGACATTATGCTTAGTGAAATAAGTCAATCACAAAAGGACAAACATTGTATGAGACCTCTATTGTAAAAACCCATGAAAAACTTTACATACAAAATGTAACAATCTTTGTTGGTTACCAGGGATGGGAGGGGTGGGGGGGGGAATACTAAACAGGCAATAGATAAGCAGTATCTTGGGTGAAGGGTGAGACAGTACACAATACAGGGGAAACCAGCACAACCTGTATAAGGAAAGGTCATGGAAGCCCCATAGACACATCCAAACTCTCTGAGGGACTGAATTGCTGTGCATAGGGCTGTGGTGACCATGGTCTTGGGGAACATCTAGCTCTATTGGCATGACACAGCTTATAAAGACAATGCTCTGCATTCTACCTTGGTGAGTAGTGTCTGCGGTCTTAAAAGCCTGTGAGCAGCCATCTAAGATACTCCACTGGTCTTATCCCTTCGGAGCAAGGGAGAATGAAGAGAACAGGATACAAGGAAAAGATTAGTCTGAAGGACTAATTGTCCACAGCTACCAAGGCCTCCACTGGACTGAGTCCAGTACAGCTAGATGGTGTCCGGCTACCACCACTGACTTCTCTGACCAGGATCACAACAGAGGGTTCTTGACAGAGCTGGAGATGGATGTAGAGTGTAACTTTAACTCAAAAAAAAAAAAAAAAAAGACCAGATTTACTGGCCTAAAGGAGACTGGAGAAACTCCAAGAATGTGGCCCCCAGACACCCTTTTAGCTCAGTGGTGAAGTTACCTCCAAGGTTCACTGTTTAGCCTGGGAGTGGACAGCCCCGTAAAACCAAATGAGACTAACGAGGTACAGGAGTCCAGTGACAAGGGTCAGAAGGCAGAAGGGAAGAAGGAAGCTGGTGATAGGGAACCCAAGATTAAGTAAGGATATTCTTGATGTGTTGTGAGGTTGTTAACCATTGTCATAGGGCAACATTTGTAGTAACTGTTACATGAGAAACTATTTTGTTCTGTAAGCCTTCATCTTAAGTGATAATGACAGCACAGTTCAAGACCGTAGTCAATGTCACTGAACTGTGCCTGTAGAAATTTTTGAAATGGTGTATCTTTGGCTATGTGTATTTACACCAAAGAAAAAGGTTGAGAAGGTAGAAGGTTGATATGTTGTGGCGTTGTCAACCAATGTCATAAACCAACATGTGTACTACTGTTTCATGAGAAACTATTTGTTCTGTAAGCCTTCACCTGAAGTACAATAAAAAAAATTAATAAAAATAAAAAAAAGGATTCTATAGAAGAATCCTTATCAAAAGGGGTGAAATGCAGAACAGAACTTCATATAATCATGAACTCCAAACTTTCTGGGGTCATGGAGGCTAGATGAATCCCTGAAACTATCACCCAAAAATAATCTTTAGTCCTTAAACCAAAAATATCCCCTGAAGTCTTCTTAAATACAAACAATAGTTTAGCTTAACTAGTAAAAATTATCTGCCTTCAGCATTGTGCTCTTTGATGATATATCTATATGGGATCATAAATATTGCATTGGGCCCATTAATCATGCACAACCCCACAAAAAGTTTCTCAGCAGAGATGCAGTGATATCTCCAGCCGCTAGGTGTCAAGTGCCAGTTACAGGTTTTCACCTTATCCTTCTTGAGCTCTGTGGTAGCCAGAATAACAGCCCCCCAACAATGTTTCCATCCTAATCCCTCAAACCTGTGAATATTCTAGTTTACATGGCAAAGGAGAATTAAGATTGCTAACAATCTGATGATAAAATAGGGAGATTATCCTGAATTATCCAGATGGTCTCAACATAATATCAAGGATCATTAAAAGTGGAAGAGGGAATCAGAAGAAAGAGTCAGAAAGAATCTAGCTTGAAAAGGACTCAGCGTTGTATTTTTGGCTTTCAAGATGGAGAAAGCGGCCATGAGCCAAAGAAAGCTGGGGGCGGTAGGTGTCTAGAAGTTGGAGAAGACAAGAGAACAGATTCTTCTCTTCCCTAGAGTCATCAGAAAGGACACAACCTTGCCAACACCTTGATTTTAGTCCAGTGAGACTAATTTTGGAGTTATGATTGCTAGAACTCTAAAATAATAAATTTGCATTGTTTGCTAAGTTTATGGTAATTTTTATTGCAGCAATAGGAAACTGGAACAACCTCTATATTAGCAATAGATAGGAAAGAAACATCCCTTTTTTAAAAAGGAACAGTAGAATTATGATTGAAGCCTTTTGTTTCCAAAACCATTAGCAGCTCTTTGATTGAAAATACATGGACAATGTATAAATATTCATCAGCACAAAAAGACAAATTGAACATGTGTAGATGTTTATGTGATTTTTCAATTAATAATTCAAAATTAAAAATACACATTTTACTTTACAGAAAAAAAGAAGATCTGACTATATGGGGGAGCCCTGGTGTTGCAGTGGCTAAGAGCTGCGACTGCCAGCCAAAAGGTCAGCAGTTTGAATCCACCACCTGCTCCATGGAAACTGTATGGGGCAGTTCTACTCTGTCCTATAGATTTGCTGTGAGTTGGAATCAATCAACTTGATGGCAATGGGTACAAGTAACTATATTGGATCAAATTGACAACAGCAACTCAAAATACTAGATAGGAATCTTAGGGGGCAGTGAGTTTATGTTAATGGAGGAGGAACAACTCAGAAAAGGTGGGTGAGTATAGTTGCATAATTAGAAGAATGTAATCAATGTCACTGAATCATACATGTAGAAACTATTGAATTGGTGTATGTTTTGCTGTGTATATTCTCAACCACAACAAAATAAATAAAGTTAAACAAAATGGAAAGACAAGCCATGTTAAGGGAGGTCACATTTCCTGATTTCAAAACTTAGTGAAAAGCTACAGTAATCCAAACAAAGTAGTATTGAAATAATGATAGAAAATTAGATAAATGGAATAGAATTGAGCATTCAGTAGTAAACTCGTACGTTTCTGGGCAACTCATTTTTGACAAGGGTGCCAAGAAAATTCAATGGAGGAGATAATAGTCTTTTTAACAAATCATGCTGGGACACCTGGATAGTCACATGCATGAGAATGTTGTTGAACACCTACCTCACATCCTATACAAAAATTAACACAGAATACATCAAAAATTTAAATGGAAAAAACAAAATGCTAAAGCTCTTAGAAGAAAATATAGGATTGAGGGTTTGTGACCTTTGATTAAGCAATAGTTTCTTAAATATGACATCAATGAAACCAAAGAAAAACTAGATAAATTGGTTCATCAAAAATAAAAACTTTTGTGCATAAAAGACACTGTCAAGAAAGTGAAAAACAACTCACAGTATTGAAGAAAGTATTTGCAATTCATTTATCTGATAAGGGCTTGTATCCAGAATATGTAAAGAGTACTTAAACTCAACAATAAAAAGGAAAAGCAACCAAATTAAAAAATGGGCAAAGATCTTTAATAGACATTTCTCCAAAGAATATACAAGTAGCCAATAAGCACGAGAAGACTCTTAACATAGTCATTAAGAGGGTGTAAATCAACACCACAATGGAGTACCACTTCACACCCACTAGAATGTCTGTATTCAATAAGGCTGATAGTAAGTGTTAGCAAGGATGTAGTGAAAATGTAACTCTCATATATTACCTGTTGGAATGTTAAATAGTATAGCCACTTTTGTAAAATAATTACAATATGACCCAGCAATCCTACTCTCATGCATATACCCCAAAGAATTAAAAACATATGTTCACAAAAACTTTTACGTGAATGTTTATAGTAGTAGTATTCATACCAGCAAAAAAAAAAAAGCAACCCAAATGTCTATCTATTGATGAATGGATTAAAACAAGCTAACAAAAAAGTAGTGTATCCTTACAATGAAATATTATTCAGCAATAAAAAGGTACAAAGTACTGATACATGCTACAACATGAGTGAACCTTTAAACATTATACTAAGGGAAAGAAGCCAGATCCAAAAGGTCACACATGGTATGATTCCATTTTTATGAATTGTTTGGAATAGGCAAATCCATTTTAGTATTCATGTTCAAATTATTTGTTTACATTAATGAGGTTTCAAAAAGATTATAATTTTGTGATTAGGATGAGTTTCAATCAAAATTCAAATCAGATAATTGATTGCTAGGGTCTGGGAGAAGAGGGAATAAGGAATGATTACTAATGATTATAGGGTTTCTTTTGGGAGTGATGAAAATGTTCTGAGCATTAGATAGTGATGATGGTTTCACAATCTTGTGGCAATATTAAAAAATAAATAAATAAACATGATATTATACACTTTTAAAGGGTGGGTTTTATGGCATGTGAATTGTGTCTTCAAAACACCCACAAAATCTGAATGCAAAATATGACTGATCCTGGATTAAATCCTAGGGCAGAAAAAAAAAAAAATACTGTAAAGAACATTACTGGGACAATTGGCAAAATTTTAATAAGGCCTGTAGGTTAAGTAATAATATTGTATTAATGTTAAATTCCTTGTTTTTTTATAATTTTGGGAATTTCACATTGTAGTACTTGGGGGAAGGGGACCAATGTTTACTACTTACCCTCTAATATTTCAGAAAGATGAAGAAAATGGTAAAACCAATTTGCCAAAGTCAACAATTGATGAATCTGGGTGAGAGGTCTAAAAAATTATTTGTACTATTCTTGCCACTTTTATATAAGTATAAACTTATTTCAAATAAAAATGCTTGCCTTAAGTCAAAAGACAAGTTAAAAAGAAAAAAAAAAAAAAAAAAAAACAAGCCCAATCCATCCAGCAGCACGTGGATGTGGTCCTTTCTATAAAGACAAGAAGTTAATTTCAGTGATTCTTTGAGGTTGCATGAAGCTTTCTCAGTCTGCTATTAATGGTGAATTTATAACATGTCAGATTACTCACTTAAAAAAAATTCCACTATCCTGAGGAAAAAAACACATTGATATTTATATGACTGACTTATAAAATTCATTTTAGTATCCATGCTCATATTTAGTTGTTTACATTAATGGGGTTTTAAAAGGATTATAATTTTGTGATTCTGATGAGTTTCAATCAAAATTCAAGATAAATGATTAGAATTATAAAAATAACAGAATATTATGATTAAATATTGATGCAGAGATTGTGTTTACATTTCCTGGCTTCACTTCATTTTAGCTATTATTAGTGGTTCTTCTGAATCATTAAACATTAATATTCTATTTTCTAATCTCAGGTTTTCTTTTTTTATTTTCTATCTCTATGATTTACTGGATGATTGTTGACATAGTTGTAAACTTAAATTTTTCACTCCTAAATTATAGTAGCTATTCTAAATTTGAGTTTGTCTTAAGTCCAGAAAAAATGTGTAGATAATATTAAAATAATTTATTTTTATACTTCTTCAGATAAAGTAAAAACTGATCATCATTATTTCCACATTAAGTTATACTGGTGTCTCTCTTCTCTTCTCTAATTCCATGGCCCATATGACCACTCAAAATACAGGAGACCAGACTAGGAAGAAAGGCCTAGCAATCTACTGTAGAAAATTAGCCAATCAAATCTTTATAGATCACAACAGAACAGTATCTGACTCACGTGCTTTTGGCATGTCATAAGGGGAGCTCAACTGCTGAAGGAGGACATCATGTTTGGTGAAGTTGAGGGATAGTGATGGTGTGGGAGAACTTCAGTGAGATGGATTGGCATAACATGTAAAATGTTGGACTCAAACATGCTGGTGATTGTGAGGATGACGGAGGACCTAGCAGTACTTTGTTCTGTTGTACAGAAGGTTACCATGAGTTGTAGTTGACTCAACTGCAGCTAACAATAATATGCCAGGCACTGAGTTAAGCATTACATCATGTAATCGTCATAAGCCTTATCTCATGTAATTCTCATAAAAATAATGTGAAGCAGATGGATTTCCAGTTTTGCTGAGATGGATAGAGTATCCCCATTCTTCACAGGTCTTCTCCCATATAATTAAAAACACTTAACATAATATGACAACCTAACTGGCCCCTGAAGCTACACCTCAACAGGGGAAGTGACTAATTAAAAAAAAAGAAAGAAAGATTAAATAGGATCCAGAGTTACAGAAAATTATATGAAAAATGTTCAGGATCATACCAAGAACCAGGAAAATCATAACATGAATAAGAAAAGACAGTCAATAGATGCCAACACAGAGATTTATGAGATGTTGGAATTATGTAATAAGACTTTTAAGGAAGCCATTGTGAAATGCTTCACCAAGCAATTACCAATAAAACCAACGGAAATTAGAAAATTTCAGCAAAGAAATAGAAGGTATGAAAAGAACCACATGGAAATTATGGAACTAAGACTATAATAAATAAATAAATAAAAAAAACCACTGGATATGTTCAATAGTAAAGTAGAATTTAAAAAGGATGGACTCAATGAACTGGAGGACAAATTAATAGAATTTACACAGTCTAAAAAATAAAGAGAAAATCAACTCAAAAACAAATGAACAAAGCCTCAGTGATTTGTTGGACAATAAATAAAGAAATAGACTATTTCTGTTATCGGAGGCCCAGAAGGAGAAGAGAGAAGCTGGGACTAAAAATACTTTTAAAGAAATAATAGCTGAACTTCCCAAATTTGGTGAAAGATATAAACATGCAGATGCAAGAAGGTGAGCAAACCATAAATTGGACAAATCCAAGGAAATCCATCCCAAGAAACATTGTAATTAAACTTTTTCAAACTAAGGAAAAAGACAAAATATTGAAAGCAGCCAGAGACAAACAACACGTTAGATATAGAGAAACAACAAAGTAAATGACAGTGGAATTATCTTCTGAAATGAAGTATTTATTCTACATAAAAAAAACTTGTCAGAAATAAAGAGAAATTAAAGGCTTTCTCAGATAAAATAAAACTATGAAATGTTGTTGCTAGTAAATCTACCCTTAATGTTGGCTTAAGAATATTCTATAAGAAAAAACAAAACAAACGATAAGAGAATACGGCTTGGAACTTTAGAAAGAAGAACAAGTACACAGGAATGAATACACACACAGTAAATAAAATAGACTAGCCTATCACACAACTTTTGCCAAGTCAACTTTTTACAGGTATACAACTTACTGATGGCAATTACATTAATTGTGCAACACTAACCTTAGTTAATAATGTGATTTTTCATCATCATAAAGTGAAACTCAGTGCTATATAAGCAATAACCTCTCATTTCCCCCTGACTCCCACCCCTTGTAACCACTAATAAAGTTTGATCTCTATACATTTGCCAGTTCTTGTCTTTTTATGTAAGTGAGGTCATGCAGCATCTGTCTTTTTGACTGGCTTATTTCACTCAGCATAATGTCTTCAAGCTCCATTCATATTGTATTATGTATCAAGACTTTATTTTTCTGGATGAGTAGTATTCCATTGTATGTATGTACCATATTTTGTTTATCTATTCATTTGTTGATGGGCATTTAGGTTGTTTCCACTGGCTATTGTGAATAATGCTGCAAGGAACATTGGTGTACATATATCTGTTCCCATTGCTTCTTTCAAGTCCCTTTTGTATATTACCAGCAGTGGAATTGCTGGGTCACATAGCAGTTTGCTGTTTTCCACAATAGCTTTAACATTTTGCATTCCCATCAGCAATGGACAAGGGTTCTGATTACCCTACAACCTAGCCAACATTGTTATTTTCTAACTTTTTTTTTAATCTTAGTCATCCTAGTGGGAAAGAAATGTTATCTCATTATGGTTTTAATTTGCATTTATCTGATGGCTAATGATGTTGAGCATCTTTTCATGCATTTCACAGTAATCTGAATGTCCGCTTTGGACACTTATAAAAAGTTAAATAGGCAAAAGTCGCATGATAGATATATTTACAACAACAACAACAAAAAGAGCAGCTGAGGAGGCTGCTTATATACAACCAAATACCTCATTGGATTTGGTTTCTTGGTTTGGAGGTTTAAGGTAATGGTTTCATTGACATCCCAGTTAGTTGGTCTAACATCCTATTTAGTAGTGCTTCTATTCGGTCTTCTAGTTTGCTGTGTAGCACTTGAAATGGCCATCCATGATACAGCAACTGGTCTCTATTCACCTGGAGCAAAAGAGGAAGAAAGAGAGTCAGTAATAGGAGGAAAAAATGAAATGTGTGGCTAATTGCCTCCATTAACAACTTCCTTCTTTGCCATGAGACCAGAAGAACTGGATGTTAAACAGCTACCATTACTGAATGTTTTGATCAAAGATTCTACAGAAGAATCTTAACCAAAAGGACGAAAAGATAGAACAGAATTTTAAATTCTCATGGGATTAAGATTTTCTGGAGCCACAGAGGCTAGGTGAACCCCCAAAACTATTTCCCTTAGTTAACCTTTAACCTTAAACCAAAAATATCCCCCAAGGTCTTCTTAAAACCAAACAATAGTTTAGCGTAACTAGTAAAGAATATTTGCCTTAAGCATTATGGTTTTTTAAGAGCTATTTATAAGGGATGAAATTGACAAGAACAACTCGAAAGACTGATTAAGAAATTAAGGGGGCAGTGAGATTATGTTAATGAGGGAGGAATAATTTGGAAAAGAAGGGTGAGAATGGTTATACAACTTGAAGAATGTAATCAATGCCACTGAATTGTACATGTGGAAATTGTTCAATCAGTGTAGGTTCTGCTGTGTATATTCTCAACCACAAATTTTTTAAAAAAAAAACAGACTATCCTACTTCTCATGAGTTTTCTAAATCGTATTTAGTGAGTAATGCAAAAATTATAAACCCATTTGATGTAGTGCTCTATGTATATAGAAGAAGTATTTAACACAGCAATATTAAAAAAGTGTGGAGAGTTAAGAGACTTAAAGGGAAGTAAGATTTCTACACTTGACTTGAAGTGCTAAAATATTAGTACCAATAACTCTGATAAGGTATGCATGCATATTGTAAATCCTATAGCAACCATTAAGAAAAAAATATACAAAGTGATACACTAAAAATCTGTGAAGAAATTAATATGGAATCCTAAAAATATATATACATACATATACTTATATACAAACACATATACATACATACATATGCACACACACACATATATATGTATGTATATGTTGTTGTTTTTGTTAGGTGCTATCCAACTCATAGCGATGCTGTATGTTAGAGTAGAACTGTCCCATAGGGTTCCATGGAGCAGCTGCTGAATTTGAACTGCTGACTTTTTGGTTACTTTTGGTTATCAGCTGAGCTCTTAACCACTACACCACCAGGGCTCTCTCTCTATATATATGTATATATATGTATATATATTCAACAGGAAGAAAGAGAAACAGAGTAAGATCAAACAGAAGAACCTATCCAAATAATAAAATGGTAGCTGTAAGCCCTAGTATATTTATAATTATCTTAAATGTAAATAGCCTAAATATGTAAATTAGAATGCACAGATTGTCAGTGAATTAAAAATAAAAAAAAATATGCATCAATATAGTGTCACAAAACTCACTTCAAATAAATAACATAAGTAGGTTGAAAGTGAAAGGACAGAAAAAGATATACTATGCAAACTTTAATCCAAAAATAAAAGCAGGAGTGCTATATATTAATATCGAATAAAATACACTTCAGAGCAAGGAGAATTGCTATAGACAAAGAGAGACAACACATACTGATAAAATTATTATTCCATTAGGAAGACACAAAAATCCTAAACATGTTCATACCAAAATCACATCAGAGCCTTAAAATGCATTAAGAAAAAAATAGAGAGAAAAAGAAATTTGAAAGGAGAAGTAGAGTAATCTTCATTTATAATTTGGGACTTCAAAACTCCCCTCTCAGAGACTGATTGATCTACTAGACAGGAAATAAACAAGGTTATAAAAGAGCTGAATAATATAGTCAGCTAACAGGATTAATCGGTATTTATACGACACTCCCCCCAACAACAGCACAGTACACAATTTTTCAAGTATCCATAGAACATTTACCCAGATAGACCATACTGTGGGCCATAAAATAAATCTCAACAAGTTGAAATTATACAGAGTATTTGCTCTGACAGTAATGGATTCTAACTAGCAGCCAAGCTCTTAACCACTGTGCCACCAGGGCTCCAGAAATGAATTAAGAGACAGGCAACAGGAAAATCTCTAAATGTGTATAATTAAGCAATGCATATTCAAATAACCTCGAGATCAAAAAGGAAGTCTCAAATTTTTTTTAAAAAGTACAAAGAACTGAATAAAAATGAAAATACAATGTATCAAAATATGTGGGACTCAGCTAAGAAGTACCCAGAAAGGCACTTATACCACTAAATTATTACGTTGTGGGGGAGGGGGAGGACTCAAATTAATAATCTTATTTTCTGCCTCAATAAACTAGAAAAAGAAGAGAGAAATAAGCCCAAAGAAATTTCCAAAGAAACAAATAATAAAAATAAGAGCAAAAATTATTAAAGTTTGAAAAGAAAAAGTCAATGTAATAACATCACCAAAAATGGCAGAAAGGACAAGTCCAGAGCTCTATCCCTCCACAAAAGCAATTAATAAGCCGGCAAAATCCATCAGAATTAACTTTTGTCAAACTCTTGAAACAACCAGGAGGAGAATTGTGGAAAAAAGAAGCTGCTGCTTTGTAGAAGACAGCTCTGTGCAGTTTCAAATTGCCTGCCTACCATTCCCCACACCCCCACATTGGCAGTGGTTGGGAGGATGGCAGAACTCACTGCTGGTATAGGTTGCTACTGACAGAGGGAGAAAATAGCCCTTATTCTCAAAGAATTGTGATTGTGGATATCGACCTGTCTGGTGTTTCCCTGAAGGACTAGTACATGAGCTTGCCTTGGTTTCACTCAACGTGAGTGTTCCCAAGGCTGGGGTAGCTGCACAGTGGTTTTTGTCAAAAGTATTTAATGGGCCAAATATTGGCTGCAGTAGACTGGGGCAAATGACAACAACTGGGACAAGTAATAGGCATACCAAAAAGCTTGAGAAGGAAGAAGTTGGGAAGAGATCCATGGAAAAGGGAGTATTTCAATCTTTCGTGTGTATTGGATAAACCAAAAGGCTATACCTATGCCTAGGTCTGGTTGCATGCTCAGAAAAGGTCTGAGAAGATCTTTAGCTTTCACCTCTGACTAGACTTCAGACTTGGTCTAAGCTGGAAGTGAAGGCTGAAGCAAAGTTGTAAAGGCATGGCTAAGCATTAAAAGAGTACCCCAACACACAGCCAGTCTGCAAAGACTGGGAGAGTAGGTTTTTGGGTTTATTTTGCTCTAAGAGTTTAAGGAAACTCTGTAAAAACACTACATGGCCACTAAAATAATGTAACACAGACTTCAGTGGTCACGCATGACAAATGATACAGACTTTTAAAAATATAGATGGCCGTCCATATCTGTGGGTTCTGAAATCATGTGTTCTGCATCCACGGATTCAACTGAGGATAGAAAATATAAAAAAAAAAAATTATGTTGTGGACATATACTGTGTAGTTAGGCCTATGATGGTTGTATCTGTACTGAACATATACAGTCTTTTTTTGTTCCTGTCATTATTCCTTAAACAATACAGTATAACAACTATTTGCAAGGCATTTACATTATATTAGGTATTATATATAATCTAGAAATGATTCAAAGTATACGGGAAGATGTGCATAGGTTATATGCAGATACTACACTGTTTTATATAAGGGATTTGAGGATTCATGGATTTTGCTATCTGCAGGGGTCCTGGAGCCAATCATTTCCAGATACTGAGGAATAACTATAGTTTAAAAAGTCACAAAATAAGCAAACAACTACAATCCACAACAAGCAAAAACAGCAAGCCCCATGGAGGAGAGGTTGCCACATTCTAATATTCAAAATTTCCAGTTTTCAACCACAAATTTTGGAACATGCAAAGAATCAAGAAAATATGTCTCATTAGCAGGCAAAAAATGAAATTAATTGAAACTGCCCACAAGGAAGCCCAGGCATTGTGATAACCAGGCAAAGATTTTAACACAATTGCTTTAAATAAACTCAATGAGCTAAAGGAAATCATTGACAAAGAACTAAAGGAAACCAAGATAATGATGTCTCATCAAATAGAAAAGAGCAGTAAAGAGACAGAAATTTTGAAAATGAACCAAATAGAAATTCTGGAGCTGAAAAGAACAATAACTGAAATTAAAAATTTACTACAGGAGTTCAATCTCAAATTTGAGAAAACACAAGAAAGAATCAATGAACTTGAAGGTAGATTAACTGAGAAGATTCTGTCTGAGTAGCAGAGAGAGAAAAGAATGAAGAGAAACAAACAGAGCCTAAAAGACCTTTGCTATGAGTAGGAATCGATTCAACGGCAGTGGGTTTAAGAGACCTTCTGGATACCATCGAGTATAGCAATATTGTCAAATGTCATTATTATATGTTAGAATTCTATATCTTCCAAAATATTCAAAAATGAAGAAGAATTTGAAATTCTATTCATTTTCCCTTCCCGTTTTGATCAGGATTCTTCTACAGAATCTTTGATCAAAATGTTTTGTAATGATAGCTGGGCACCATCCTGTTCTTCTGGTCTTATGGCACAGGGTGCTATTACTTTTCATGGAGGCAATCATTTGCACCTTCCATTTCCTTCTCCTATTTCTAACCCTCCTTCATCCTCTGTTGCTCCAGGTGAATAGAGACCAATTGTTATACCTTGGATGACCACTTGCAAGCTTTTAAGATCCAAGGCACTACATAATGAACTCTCATGGAATCCACACTTTCTGGAGCCATAGAGGCTGCATGAACCCCCCTGAAACTACTATCCTGAGATAATCTTTAAACCTTAAACTAAAAATGTCCCCTGAAGCCTTCTTAAAACCAAACTATAGTTTAGTTTTACCAGTAAAGAATTCTGCCTTGAGCACTGTGCTCTTTTAAGATCTACCTACATGGGATCAAATAGACAACAACAACTCTACAGATTAGATAGAAAACTTAGGAGACAGTGAGTTTGTGTTAATGGAAGAAGAATAACTCAGAAATAGAGGATGAGAATGGTTGCACTACTTGAAAAATTTAAACAATGTCACTGAATTATACACCAAGAAACTCCTGAATTGGTGTATGTATTGTTGTATATATTCTCAGCCACAACAAAAACAAAATAAATTATTTAAAAAAATGAAGAACAACGAACACAGCCTAAGAGATCTGTGGATCTCATCAAGTGTACCAATATTGTCAAATGTCATTGTCATTTGCCAGAATTCTATATCTGCCAAAACTTTAAAAAATTAAGGGGAATTGAAGATATTTCCAGGAGTAAAAAACAAGCAAATAAATAAAAACTGAGAAAGTTCATCGCTAGTACGTATGCCCTACAAATACACGAAAGAGACCCCGTACTGGATGAAATGAAAGAACACTTAGACAGTAACTGGAAGACATTCAATATTCATTGGTAAAGGTAGCTACATAAACCCATTGTTGTCGAGTCAATTCTGACTCATAGCGATCCTATAGGACAGAGTAGAACAGCTCCACAGGGTTTCTAAGGCTGTAATCTTTACCAAAGTAGACTGCCACATTTTTCTTCCTCAGAGTAGCTATTGCGATTGAACTGCAGACCTTTCAGTTAGCAGCTGAGCACTTAACCACTGTGCCACCAAATCTCCTTGGTATCTACAAAGATAAATATAAAATTCAGTGGTATTTATTTTTGTTTTGTAACTCCCCTTTTTTTCTCTATACATTTAAAAACCAAATAGATGAATAAGAAATGTAAATTTATTTTAATGGTTGTACACTGTATAAAGATGCAATTTGTGACAATAAATAATGAAGAAGAGGATGAAGATGAAAAGGAACAGATATTTTGTATACTATTAAAGCTAAGTTGGTATTAATTACAACTTCATTGTTATACATTTAAGATGGTAGTTGTAATTTCCAGGGTAACCATTATGGAATTAAAAAAAAAAAATACAGAAAAGGAAACTCAGAATGATTTAAAATGGTACACTAGAAAAATTAATTAATCAAAAAATAAGTCAGTAATAGAAGCATGAGGAACAAAAAAATTCTAAGACATACAGAAAACAAATAGAAAAGTGAAGGAATCAATTCCTTCCTGATTAGTTATAATGTAAATGTAAATTGATTAAACTCTTCAATTAAAAGGCAGATTGACAAAATATATTTGTTAAAAAATGATCCATTTATATGCTATCTACAAGAGACTACAATTAACAATTAACAGTACTGATTGGAATGGGAAATTTGGAAACAAAGAAGGATCTATAGTTGGAAAACATGGTCTCAGTGATAGAAATGATGCTGGAGATCTCATGATAGAAATTTGAAAGACCAATGACTTCTTCCTTGCAAATAGCTTTTTTTCAACAATATAAACAGCAACTATACACATGGACTTCACCGGATGGAAAACACAGGAAACAAATCTACTCTGTCCTGTAAGATCAATGGAATAGGAGAAAATATTTGCAAATCACATATCTGGCAAGAGACAAGTATCTAGAATATGTAAATAACTCTTACAAGTCAATGTCAAAAGACAAAAAAAAAAAAAAAAAAACAATTAAAAGATAGGAAGAAGACTCGACATTTCTCCGAAGAAGATATACAAATGGCAAACATATATATGAAAACATTCTCAACATACTTAGTCATTAGGGAAATCCAAATCAAAAGTACATTGAGAAACCACTTCACACTCACTAGTATAGCTATATAAAAATTAAAAGAAAGGAAAATGATGATGTGAGGACGTGCAGAAATTGTAACCCTATTGTAAAAATGATGTGGGGGCAGAGTCAGACCTCTTCTAATTTCACAAGGGGAACGCAGAATCAAGAACAACAGCCCAAGGTTGATTCCCATGAGGGAGAGGTCAGACATGCCTTCTCTCTCCCCTATCTTTACCGATTCTGACATGAACTGTCCCTCCCACAGCCCTCTCTACTTCTCTGCTAGGTTTGATTATTCATTGCAGTGGCCACGCAGAACCCACAGACCACACTCATGATTATGGGGTTTATTAGGGAAGTAACAGTTACAATTCAGGTTCAAGAGCACTCATGATACAGTTCTTCCATCAGGACAGCGTCTCCCCAGCTGTGCTCACAGGCACACCTCTCCCTGACCCTCAGCTTCTGCCCAAAGGCACTCAGCTTTTTCTTTCCGTGGGCCAGGAAGCCCACCACTCCGTCTCCTGCTGCCAGGTCTCTGCTGTCGGGTCTTTCCTGCCACTGCTTCTTACTGTCTTCAAGGTTACAGCTTGTTCTCTGTCTCCTGGGTCCAGGAGTTTCTCAGCACAGGGATCCCAGGTACAAAGGACTTACCAGATTCTGGCTATTCTTCCCTGGTGGTGCTGAGATTCTTCTCTCTGCTCTGGAATTAGCTGTCTTTTAGGGAAAAACTGACCAATCCCCTTGGTGAGCAACAATTACCCTATCACACAGTCTCTCCCAGTCACTTGGGTGGGAGTTATAAGACTATGGCTAGAAAGGCCACACAAAAAGCAATCCATTATACCACACCTATGTTATGGATTGAACTGTGTCTCCCAAAAAGTGTATTAACTTGGCTAGTCATGATTCCCAATATTATGTGATTGTCTACAATTTTTTGATCTAATGTGGTGTTGTGGCTAAGATTGTGTGTCATCTTGGCTGGAACATGATTCTCAGTGTTTTGTCAGTTGTATAATGTTGTGATCACTTCCCTGTTGAAATCTGATATGTGATCACCCTTGTGATGGAATCTGCTGAGTGGCGCTGGTGAGAGTGGGGCCTGTGGCAGCTCACCACCCCCTCAGCCTTCATCTCTCTGCCCTCTGCTGCCTACTTCCTTCCTGCTCACCTTGCCAAGATTTTTGGCTTGTTCTGGATTCCCAGCTGCTGCCTCTTGTTGTCTGAACTCCAGTACTTGGGACTTGAGATAGCAGCTTACCTGTAGATCTTGGGATTCATTGATCTTCACAGCCTGCAAGCAAGAGTCCTGCTTCCTGACCTGCCGATCTTGGGTTTGCCAGCCCCTGCAGCTATGTGAATCAGGAGAAACCTTGCAGTCTTGCCTGCCAATCTTGAGATTCGTCGACCTTCACAGCCTGTGAGCGGGAGCCCTGCTCTCTGACCTGCCGATCTTGGGTTTGCCAGCTTCTGTGGCTGCATGAATTGGGAGAGGTCGCTATCCTGATCCATGGACTTGGGAAGTTCCAACCTCTACAATCGCGTGAGCTGTTTCCTTGATATAAATCTCTCTATATATATATTTACACGCTTTAGAGGTTTTGCTTCTCTGTAGAACCCAGCCTAAGACATGTGGTTATCCTATGTGTTATAAATCCAAATCTCTGTGATGTTAATGGGAAAAGAATACTGACCATACCACAGATTGTGAGAAGAAAGAACAAATCTGTCTCAGAAGAAGTACAGCCAGTATGCTCCTTAGAAGCAAGGATGGCAAAACTTCATCTCATGTAATTTGGACACGGTATCAAGCAGGATAAGTCTCTGGGAAGGACATCATGCTTGGTAAAGTAGAGGGTCAGCAAAAGAGAGGAAGGTCCTCAATGAGATGGATTGACACAGTGACTGCAACAATGGGCTCAAGCATAACAGGATTGTGAGAATGGTGCAGGACCGGGCAGCATTTCATTCTGTAGTACATAGGGTCCCTAAGAGTTCAGACTGACTCAACGGTCCCTAACAATAGTGATGTCAATGAGGCAGGATTAGAGGCAGTTACGTTAATGGGGCAGGACTCAATCTACAGGATTAGGTTGTATCTTGAGTCAATCTCTTTAAAGATATAAAAGAGAGAAGTGAACAGAGAGGAGAGGGATCTCATACTACCAAGATTGCAGTGCCAGGAGTGGAGCGCATCCTATGGACCCAGGGTCCCTGTGCTGAGAAGCTCCTAGATCAGGGGAAGATTGATGACAAGGACCTTCCCCCAGGATCGACAGAGAAAGAAAGCCTTCCCCTAGAGCTGGTGCACTAAATTCAGACTTCTAGCCTCCTAAACTATGAGACAATAAATTTCTGTTTGTTAAAGCCATCCACTTGTTGTATCTGTTATAACAGCACAAGATAACTAAGACACCCTAGTAGTATACTGGTGGGAATATAAAATAGGAAGCCACTGTGGAAAACAGTTTGGCCATTCCTCAAAATAATTAAATATACAATTATCAAATGACTGTGAAATTCAATTCCTAGGTATATACCCAAATGATCTGAAAATAGGAATTTAAGCAAATACTTGTGATGAATACTCATAGCAGCACTATTCACTATCCACTGGCAGAAACAATTTAAATGTCCATCAACTGATGAACAGATAAACAAATTTTCATATACCCATGCAATGGAATATTATTCAATCATAAACAGGAATGAAGTGCTGAGACATGCTACAACATGTATGCACCCCACAAATATGCTAAGTGAATGAAGCCAAAAGCCAAATTTCTGCTATAGGTATTCTTATAGAGGTGGCAGTTAACAACATTGTTAATGTACTAAATGCCACTGAACTCTACACCTCACAATGATTAATTTTATGTTATGTGAATTTTACCTCAATAAAAAAATCAATTTAATGAAAATATTGTACTTCAAAAAATTAATAAAGTTGATAAATTTTAGAAAGGCTGTCAAATAAAAAAGAGAGAAGACAAAAATCACCAATATTAAGAATGAAACAGGACATCGCTACAGATGCTGCAGTAGTTAAAAAGGTTTACAACAGAATACCAAATTTCAATCAAAATGCAATAGTCATATACCTGTTATGTAACTGAAGTTATAATTAAAACCTCTGAACAAAGAAATCTTCAGGCCCAAATTGTTTCACTGCAGGATTATACCAAATATTTAAAGAAATAATTAACACCAATTTTACAAAATCTTTTCCGGAAAATAGAAGTGGAGGGACTACTTCCCAAATCACTTTCTGAGGCTAGTATTATTATGAAACCAAAACCAGACAAAGGCAGTATCAAAACAAACAAACAAAAAACCACAGTCCAATATCTCCCTTGAATTTAGACACAAAAGTTTTCAACAAAATATTAGCAAATGAAACCACAGCACCACAGCAAAATGGCATTTATTCCACTTATGCAAGTTTGGTTTAATTATCACATACCAATCAATGAAATCCACAACATCAACAAGCTAAAAAAAGAGAAATTGTATGATATCAATTGATACAGAAAAAATATTTGACAAATCCAACACCCTTTCATGCTGAAAACTCTTAAATTGGGCATGAAGGGGAACTCTTTTATTTGGTTTAGAGCATATACAAATTAAACTACAACTAATCTTTAAGTCCTAGGTGGTGCAAACAATTATCATGCTCAGCTGCCAACTATAAAGGTTGTAGGTTATAATCCACCCGGGGCACCTTGGAAGAAAGGCCTGGTGGTCTACTTTTGAAAAATCAGCCATTGAAAACTCTATGGAGCACAGTTCTACTCTGGGACACACGAGGTTTTCATGAGGAAAACTCTCTTTTAAAAAGCATTATATTTAATAGTGAAAGACTGAATTTTTTCCCATAAGATTGGGAGCAAGAAAATGATCTATTCTCACTACTCGTATTCAACAAAGCAAGGAAAGTTTAATCACTGCTATAGGCAAGAAAGGAATAAAGGGCATGCATACCAGAAAGAATAAGTAAAACTGCTCCTATTTGTAGATGACATGATTTTCTACCTAGAAAAAAAAAATCCTATAATAGGGGGGTTCGGCAAGGCCACAGAATATAAACAAAAATCATTTGCATCTCTATATACTAATAAGAAACATGTGGGAACCAAAATTAAAAACAATACCATTTAAAATCACTAAAAAAAATTACGTAATTAGGTATTAACTTCACAAAACATACTAGACATTATGAAGTGTTGATGAAAGAAATAAAAGAAGTCCTAAATAAATGGCGAGATATATTGTGTGCATGGATTGGAAGACTCAACACTGTAAAACAAAAAACCCAAACCCATTGCCTTCAGGTTGATTCCTACTCATAGCAACCCTATAGGACAGTGTAGACCTGCCCTACGTGATTTCCAATGCTGTAAATCTTTACAGAAGTAAACTGCCACATCTTTCTTCCATGGAGTGGCTGGTGGGATTGAACAACAGACCTTTCAGTTAGCAGTCAAGTGCTTAATTACTGTGCCACCAGGGCCCTTTCAACATTGTAAAGTTGTCTCAAATTAATCTATAGATTTAATATAATTCTTATCAAAATCTCACGTTTTTGCAGACAAAGATACGCTCATTCTAAAATTTATATTGAAAAGTGCATCCCCTAGAATAGCGAAAACAATCTTGACAAAGAATAAGGTCAAAGGAATCACTATACCCCATATTAGGACCTAATATATAGCTACAGTAATCAAGGTAGTATAATATTGGTAGAGGTATAGACACATAGATCAGTGAAACAGAATAGACAGCCCAAAAATAGACCTACACAAATATGCCCAAATAATTTGTTGTCAAAGATGCAAAAATCATCCAACAAATGACAGACTTTTCAAAAAATGATCTGGAGCAGTTGGGCATCATAGGCAAAAAACCATGAACTTCAAATTAAACCTCATATCTTATACAAAATTAATTCAAAACAGATCACAAATTTAAATGTAAAAAATACATTTTTAGAGAAAAATATCTTAGGAATCTAGGGTTAATCAAATACTTCTTAGACTTAACACCAAGAACACAATACATAAATGAAAAAAGAAACTGTATTTCATCAAAATTAAAAACATTTACACTTGAAAGTTCCTGTTCAGAGGATGAAAAGGCAAGGTACAGAGCAGAAGAAAATATGTGCAAATCACATATCTGACAAAGGACTTGTGTATAAAATATGCAAAGAATTCTCAAAGCTCAACAGTAAGAAAATAAACCTCCAGTTAGAAAATGGGCAAAAGCTATGAACTGACATTTCACAGAATATATACAAATATCACATAAATGCACAAAAATGTTCAACACCATTACTTGTCAGGAATTGTAAACCAAACCCCAAGTTATCACTACAAATATATTGCAATGACTAAGGAAAACAAAACAGTTACCACTCCAAGTGCTAGTGAGGAGGCAAAGAAAATGAATCATTCATACATTCATGTAAAGTGATACAGTCACTTATTAAAACAGTTTGTCAGTTTCTTATAAAACTAAACACACAACTACTATATGACCAAAAAATTGAACTCTTGGACATTTATTTTCAAGAAATGAAAACTTATGTTTATACAGAAATCTGTATGCAAATCTTTAGAGCAACTTTATTCATAATAACCCCAAGCAGGAAACAACTCAGATATTTTTCAATGCAGGAATGGTTAAATACCCTACCGAAGAGTAATACCATCGAGTACTACTTAGCAATAAAAATTTACCAACTATTTATACCTATAACAACTAGGTTGAATCTGTAGATAATTATGCTGAGTGTGAAAAAAAAAAGTCAATTCCAAACAGTCACATAGGGTATGATTCCATTTTTGTAACATTTTTGAAATGACCTGTCCCATAGTGTTCCAAGGCTGAAATATTTACAGAAGCAGACTGCCATATCGTTCTCCTGCAGAGTGGCTAATGGCTTTAAACCACTGACTTTTCAGATAGCAGCTAACTGCTTAACCAGTTGCACCACCAGGGCTTCTCCTTGAAATGATTAATTTATAGATACTGAGAAAAGATTAGTAGTGCCAGAGGTTAAAACAAGGGAATGAAGATGCAATGAAGTAGGATGTAGCTTTGAAAATGTCCTGGTGGTGATAGAATTGTTCTGGATCTTTACTATATGAATGCTAATGTGTTCACTGCTATATTGTACTATAGTTTGAGAGGATGTTACAATTCAAAAAAACTCAGCAAAAGGTGCATGTTGCTTTCTGTATTATTTCCTATAACTGCATGTAAATCTACAATTATCTCAAAATTAAAAAAAAAAAATTAAAAATTGTGAAGCATTATTATATCTCATCATATTTACTCATTGCAGTTACTCAGACACATGGCAAGTAGAAACAGAACTAGAGCTATAATTGATACATTTCATTTGATGGTCTAATAATGATCTAATAAGTGTCTGTTGTGCCAAGTGATGTGCTAGTTTTAAGACACAGAAGTTAGAAGGTGGAGCAAGATGATGAAATGAGTGGACACCCCCATTTACTCCCCCAGCAACTAACCCACAGAACAATGGATTAAAACAAGTACGGACCGAGATCTCAGAACTCCAGATGGCAGCTGAGGTGTTGGAGAGTCTGAGTGAGTCCAGAAGCGACAGAGAGGAGAAGCAGGAATGGCACAGAAGCTTGGAGAACCTACCTGCTAATATCCGGAGCACTTGATCATCACAGACATTTTGTGATGGGGCTGGGCAACACCCAAAACATGGAATACAGAAAGACAGCTCATCTGAGGAAACAAAAGCACAAATTTTTAAGGTAGCCCAAATTGGCCTTTGGAGTTCACAGGCCTTGCAATTGGGAAGAGGCAAAGGGAGAGCCATGGCACTGTAAAAGAGTGCTGCTGCAGCTCACTGAGGCCTGAGATAGATGGGCACTAGGAGCGGGAGAAACTGCAAGGACAGCAGGGTGAGGAGAATACTTCAAACTGATGGGCAATGTAGAGGGAAATGACTGGCTCCCTGCCCACAGTGGAACACCATGGGAGAGCCTGTTCAGGGGCACCTGTGTGGAAAAAAATAGAGAGCTCCCATCCTCACCACAGGAAAGTCGAGCCCCACCACTTATGTCAGTGTCTGCAACCAGCTAACCCCCACCCCTGTACATGCACATTGAATTCCAGAGATCAAGTATCCAAAACTCCTGTACCCATACTGAAAAAACCTAAGAGTGATCTCTAGTGGTTCTCAGGAAAAGATACCAAGCCCACCGCCAAGAGTTGATTCCAACTCATGGCAAGCCCATGGGGCAGAGAGGAGCTGCTCAGTGAGGTTCCTAGGGCTACGTGACATTGCAGAGGTGGGCTGCCACATCCATCTCCTGCAGAACAGCTGGTGGGTACTGGCCCTGACATTTCGGTTAGCAACCAGGTGCTTGGCCACTACACCATTATGAGACCCAATCAGAAGATTTTCCCACAAAAACAAGAATTCAAAATTGAAAGTAAAACAAAAAGGTAACAGAATGGTCTGGCTCAACAAAAAATAGTGAAACACAAAATAATAAGAGAAGGACTTCCAGCAAAATGTCGCTCTAGGCACAAGTACCATGCTGTCCCCACACAGCAAAGATCCAAAAAATTAAGCCGAACAGAGAAAACAGCAATCTTGAAACCCTAAAACATCAAATGAAGAGATAAAGAACTCAGCCAAGCACCAAATGGAGTGAGAAAACTGACAGAGAACGGAGAGTGAGGAGAGATTCATGCAGAGGTTCCCCTATCAGCTAACACAGCATGGATCCGCCATCTTGGAATCCTATCAGAGACCAGCAAACAGGGGGTACAAGAAAGCAGCTTCACGGAGCTTCCAGCGGGAGACAAAACAACCAGTAATTTGTGATATACGCTTTCCCACCCCCCACCCTTCTTCATCCCCACTCGGCCTCCTCTGCTTCCCGCAGCCACAGTATCTTGTCCGGGAAGCACCAGCTGCTTGGATTCCACCCACCTGAACTGGCCAGCTCTCTGAGTGCCATTTTCTGGCTGCTGGTGTTGCTTTTCTCTGCTTTTTTTGATTTCTTCCTTACCTCTCACCACCTCACCCTCTTTTCATTCAAATACCTGGTTCTGTGCACCATCTTTGCATCTTCCTGAGGGGCAGCGGATCTCCAGTAATTTGTGATATACATTTTCCCACCCCCCACACTTCTTCACCCACACTCAGCCTCCTCTGCTTTCCATGGACACAGTCTTTTGTCCGGGAAGCACCAGCTGCTTGGATTACACCCACCCACACTAGCTGGCTCTCTGAGTGCCATTTGTTGGCAGCTGGTGTTGCTTTTTTTTCCGCTTCTTTTGATTTCTTCCTTACCTATCACCACTTCCCCCTACTTTTGCTCAAATACCAGGCTACATGCGCCATCTTTGCTTCTTCCTGAGGGTCTGCAGAGCTCTGTATGAGTGTGGAACTGCTGCCCAGTCTGGGCTGTCACTCTAGTGGGATCCCAGGGCTTTTGTCTGGTTGTTTGTTTTGAATTGTTTGTTTTCTTTTCCTTTTCTTGAGTTGGGAGCCCGTTCTGGCCAGGTGGTGCTGCATGGCTTGGAACCTACCCTCTCGGCTTGCACAGATGGACAGAGGGATCCTTGAGGACATTTCTTTTTTGGTGTTTCTTTTAATCTGTTTTTTTTTGGGGGGGGTTTCTTGTTCTTTTTTTAAAATTTGTATTGTTTTCTTTTCCCTGTTTTTCTCTTTTTGTGTTTCTTCATTACTCAGTTTCCTGCCTCTGTATAACTTCCTTCTCTTTCTGTTCCCTGAATACCTGGAGGTGAATACCTCTACGCCTTCTAGCCAGGCTGTACTGTAACACCTGAGAACAACATCTCTGGACCTCATAGCCACACCGGTGGGATCCCTAGGAACTTTGCTCTTCTTTCCCTTTCTGATTTTTATTTATTCATTCTTTTCTTTTCTTCTTCTTCCCCTTTTTGTTTTTCTCCATTTCATAGTCTCTTATCTTTCCACTTCAACAGAAAGCTCTCCTAGCATTCTTTTTTGTTTGTTTGTATTTTTTTCAGCTCCTGTTCCTCTCTCCTCTCTCCCATATCCAACATAGCTCCACACATAACAATCTACCCACTACATCCTGCCTACCTGCACCATGCACTTAACACCACACCACCAAGCAGCACAGACACGGCCTATTGTAACCTACCCTGCACTGATTACTGACCCACCACAAACAACCCATCCCAGTAACTCCTCTTCAGCTAGATCTGCCTTGCTGTACCACATATGAATGAATGACACTGTCAATTGGAGAAGGAGGTGAAAAGTATCATGACCACAGATGAGCAAACAACAAAGAACACACAGCCCACCTGCTCAGACATAGCCAAATTTAAAAAAAAATGAATCAATAAATGAGAAAAATCACTACTGAATGCCCCAAAGACAGCAGACAATATCCAAACATTTGCAAAAACAGGACAGGATGGTTCCAGTAGGCATCCAAGATAAAATACCAGATGACTTTCCAGTGGAAGAAAAGGCACTACAACTACCTGATAGGGAATTCAAATCTCTAATACTTGGAATTATCCAAGAGTTGAAGCAAAAAGCAGACAAAAATGAGGAAAAACTAGACAAATTCATGGAAGAATTCAGGAAAATAATGCAGGAACAAAATGCCAAAATAAATTCACAACTAGAAATTATACAAAAACAACAATTAGAAATCCAAAAGATAAACAACAAGATTTCAGAAATAGACAGTGTCATAGAAGGGGTGAGGAGTAGATTTGAAATAGTGGAAGACAGGATCAGTGGAACTGAAGACAAACGTTTGGATACAACTCTGTTTCAGGAAAACTCAGAAAAAAGAACAAAGAAAAATGAAGAGACACTGAGAATTATGTGGGATACAATCAAAAGCAAAAAATTTGTGAGTCATTGGAGTTCCAGAATAGGGGGAGAAAACAGAAAACTTCCCCAACATCATGAAAGATGAAAAGCTGCCCATCCAAGAAGCTCAACGAACCCCATATAAGATACACCCCAAAAGAAAAATAGGAAGGCATATCATAATCACACTCGCCAAAACCAAAGACAAACAAAGAATCCTGTGCTTATCCGTGAAAAACAAGAAGTCACATACAGGGGAGAAACAATAAGATTAAGCTCAGATTATTCAGCAGAAACCATGCAGGCAAGAAAACAATGGGATGGCATATATAAAACCTTGAAAGGAAAAAATTGCCAGCCAAGAATAATATATCATGCAAAACTCTCGTTCAATTATTATGGTGAAATTAGAACATTTCCAGATAAACAGAAATTAAGGGAATATGTAAACACCAAACCAAATGTACAAGAATTATTAAAGGGAGTTCTTCAATCTGAGAACAAACAGCTTCAGCTCACAGGCAGAATCTAGGATGCAGGATAGTACCAGCAAGATACCAATCTAGGAAATGAATTCTCACGGACCATCTAAAATTAAAAGAAATACAACAGGGAATCAGAGCAGTTAATCAGTAAATGACAACAACATCAGAACAATAAAAGAGGGAATAAACGGCATAGGTATATAACCTTCTAATGGAGAGGAAGGCAAAGCAATATCAAGTAATAATAGATTGCTTGAAACTTGGAAAGATAAGTGTAAAATTCATGATAAACACAAAGAAAGTTAACAAACATACTGATAAAAAGAAAGAGGAAAAACATAAAGTCTCAGGCAAAACCAAATCTACAAAAGCAAAAGAAATGGAAAAAAAAAAAATCCACAAACAAAAGTAACTCAGCACAGGAGAGTAAGAAGAACAAAGAAAAAGTCAGCACCACAAAAAAAAAAAAAAAGTGGTAAAAAATGACAGCAATAAACTCACTTCTATCAATAATTGCATTAAATGTAAATGGACTCAATGCACCCATAAAGAGAAGGAGAGTGACAGAATGGATAAGAAAACAGGATCCGTCAATATGCTATCTACAAGAGACACACCTTAGAAAAAAAAGACGTGAATTTATTAAAAGTCAAAGGTTGGAAAAATACATCAAACTAACAACTACCAAAAGAGAGCAGGAGTGGCAATACTAATCTCATAAACTAGACTTTAAAACAAAATAAACCATAAAAGACAAAGGAGGACACTATATAATGATTAAGGGGATGATCCATTATGAAGACATAACCATAATAAACATCTACACACCCAATGACAGGGCTTCAAAATACATAAAACAAACTCTAACAACACTGAAAAGAGAAATTGACAGTTCCACAATAGTAGTAAGAGACTTCAACACACCACTCTCAGTAAAGGACAGAACAACTAAAAAGAAACTCAGCAAAGATACAGAAGACATAAGGGCACAATCAACCAACCTGCCCTCAGAGACATATACAGAACACTCCATCTAACCACTGCGAAGTACACATTCTTTTCCAATGCACGTGGAACTTTCTCCAGAATAGACCACATCTTAGACCACAGAGCAATCCTCAACAAGATCCAAAACTTGACATAATAAAAAGTATCTTCTCTGACCACAATGCCATCAAGGTAGAAATTAACAACAGAAAGAGCAAGGAAAAAAAAATCAGTTACATGGAAACTGAATAACACCCTGCTTACAAACCACTCAGTAATAGAAGAAATCAGAGATGGAATCAAAAAATTCCTAGAATCAAATGAGAATGAAAACACATCATACCAAAACCTTTGGGACACAGCAAAGGCAGTCCTCAGAGGACAATTTATAGCAATAGAGGCACACATCAAAAAAGAAGAAAGTGACAAAATCAAAACATTAACTACAGAACTCAAACAGAGAACAGAAGAAAAAAAAAGCCCACAGCCACAAGAAGGAAGGAAATAGTAAAGATCAGAGCAGAAATAAATGAAATAGAGAACAGAAAGACAATAGAAAGAATCAACAAAACCAAAAGTTGGTTCTTTGAAGTAATCAACAAAATCAACAAACCACTGGCCAGACTGACAGAAGAAAAACAGGAGAGGACACAAATAACCCAAATAAGAAATGAAATGGAGGACATTAAAACAGATCCAACTGAAATAAAAAAGGTTCATAACAGAATATTATGAAAAACTCTACTCCAACAAATTTGAAAACCTAGAGGAAATGGAGAAATGTCTAGAAACACAATACCTACCCAAACTGCAACAAAGTAATGTTGAAAATCTGAACAGACCCATAGCAAGAGAAGAGATTGAAAAGATAATAAAAAAAAAACTCCCAACAAAAAAAGCCCTGGCCCAGATGACTTCACTGGATAATTCTACCAAACATCCACACATGAGCTTGTACCAGTACTAGTCAAGCTATTTCACAGCATAAAAAAGGAAGCAACACTTCCCAATTCATTCTATGAAGCCAGCATAGGGCTGATACTAAAACCAGGCAAAGATGTCACAAAAAAAGAAAATTAGAGACCAATATCTCTCATGAATACAGATGCAAAAATTCTCAACAAAATTCTAGCCAATAGAATTCAGCATCATATCAAAAAAATAATACACCACTACCAAGTAGGATTCATACCAGCTATGCAAGGATGGTTCAACATTAGAAAATCAATCAACATAATCCACCACATAAATAAAAGGAAAGAAAAGAATAACATGATCATCTCAATTGATGCAGAAAAGGCATTTGACAAAGTCCAACATCCATTCCTGATAAAAACTCTCAATAAAATAGGTATAGAAGGAAAATTTATCAACATAATAAAGGGCATCTATGCAAAACCAATGGCCAACATCATTCTCAATGGAGTGAGGCTGAAAACTTTCCCCTTGAGAACAGGAACAAGACAAAGATGCCCTTTATCACCACCCCTATTTAACATTGTAATGGAAGTTCTAACTAGAGCAATAAGGCAAGAAAAAGAAATAAAGGGCATCCAAATTGGTAATGAAGAAGTTAAACTATCCCTGTTTGCGGATGATATGATACTATGCATAGAAAACTGTAAAGACTCCATGAGAAATCTACTGGAACTAATAGAAAGATTCAGCACAGTAGCAGGATAGAAGGTAAACATACAAAAATCAGTGGGATTCCTATACACCATAAAACCAAAAGGAAATCAAACCTTAGGAATAAATCTAACCAGGGATGTAAAAGACCTGTACAAAGAAAACTACAAAACACTACTACAAGAAATCTAAAGGGATCTACACAAATGGAAAAACATACCATGCTTAAGAATAGGTAGACTCAACATTGTGAAAATGACAATTCTACCCAAAAAAATTTACAAATACAGTGCAATCCCGATCCAAATACCAACAACATTCTTCAAAGAGATGGAAAAAATAATCATTAACTTTATAAGGAAAGGGAAGAAGCCCCGAATAAGTAAAGCACTACTGAAGAAGAAGAATAAAGTTGGAGGACTCACACTACCTGACCTCAGAACCTACTATACAGCTACAGTAATCAAAACAGCCTGGTACTGATACAACGATAGATACATTGACCAGTGGAACAGATTTGAGAACCCAGATGTAAATCCATCCACCTACAGTCACCTGATCTTCGACAAGGGCACAAAGTCCATCAAATGGGGAAAAGACAGTCTTTCTAACAAATGGTGCTGGCAAAACTGGATATCCATCTGCAAAAAAAAGAAACAGGAACCGTACCTCACGCCATATACAAAAACTAATTCAAAATGGATCAAAGACCTAAATATAAAGCCTAAAAATATAAAGTTCATAGAAGAAAAAATGGGACCAACACTACAGGCCTTAATACATGCCATTAACTTGATACAGACCATCAACACACAACCATCAACCACATAACCATCAACACACAAACCCCAAAAAATAATCTAGGTAATGGGGATCTTCTAAAAATCAAACACCTATGCTCTTCAAAAGATTTCACCAAAAGAGTAAAAGGAGCACCTACAGACTGGGAAAAAAATTTTTGGACAGGAAAATTCAGACAAAGGTTTAATCTCCATAATCTACAAGAAAATCCAACACCTCTACAACAAAAAGACAAATAACGAAATTTAAAAATGGGCAAAGGAAATGAACAGACACTTCACGAAAGAAGACATTCAGGCGGCCAACAGACACATGAGGAAATACTCGCAATCACTAGCCATTAGAGAAATGCAAATTAAAACCACAATGAGATACCATCTTACCCCGGCATTACTGGCACGAATCAAAAACACTGGAAATAACAAATGTTGGAGGGGCTGTGGGGAGATCGGAATTCTTATGCTTTGCCGGTGGGAATGCAAAATGATACAACCATTTTGCAAAATGATATGGCGCTTCCTCAGAAAGCTAGAAATAGACATACCATTCGATCCAGCAGTCCCACTCCTTGGAATATATCCTAGAGGAATAAGAGTCATTGCTTGAATAGACATATGCACACCTATGTTCATGGCAGCATTGTTCACAATAGCAAAAAGATGGAAACAACCTAGATGCCCATCAACAGATGAATGGATAAACAAACTATGGTACATACACACAATGGAGTACTATGCAAAGAGAAAGAACAATGATGAATCTGTGAAACATCTCATAACATGGATGAAACTGGAGGACATTATGCTTAGTGAAATAAGTCAGTCACAAAAGGACAAATATTGTATGAAACCTCTATTGTAAAAACCCATGAAAAAGTTCACACACAAAAAGTAATAATCTTTGTTGGTAACAAGGGATGGGCGGGGGGGGGGGATACTAAATAGGCAATAGATAGGTGGTATCTTGGGTCAAGGGTGAGACAGTACACAATACAGAGGAAGCCAGAACAGCTTGTACAAGGAAAGGTCATGGAAGCTCCATAGACACATCCAAACTCCCTGAGGGACTGAATTGCTGAGTGGAGAGCTATGGTCTCAGGGAACTTCTAGCTCAATTGGGATAAAACTGTTTATAAAGACAATGTTCTACATTTTACCTTGGTGAGTGGCGTCTGGGGTCTTAAAATCCTATGAGCAGCCTTCTAAGATACTCCACCGGTCTCATCCCTTCAGGAGCAAGGGAGAATGATGAGAACAGGATAAAAGGAAAAGATTAGCCCAAAGGACTAATGGACCACAGCTACCAAGGCCTCCACCAGCCTGAGTCCAGTACATCTGGATGGTGTCTGGCTACCACCAGTGACTGCTTTGACTGGGATCACAACAGATGGTTTTGGACAGAGCTGGAGAAAGATGTAGAACAAAATTCTAACACACACAAAAAAGACCAGATTTACTGGCCTAAAGGAGACTGGAGAAACCCTGAGATTATGGCCCCTAGACACCCTTTTATCTCAGTGGTGAAGTCATTTCTGAGGTTCACCATTCAGCCAAGGAGTGGAGAACCCCTTAAAACCAAATGGGACTAGTGAGGCACAGCAGTCCAGGGACAAGTGCCAGAAGGCAGAAGGGGACAGAAAAGCTGGTGATAGGGAACCCAAAGTTGAGTAAGGATAGTTTTTTTTTTAAATTTTTTTAAATTTTATTGTACTTCAAGTGAAGCCTTATAGAACAAATAGTTTCTCAAGAAAAAGTAATACACATATTGTTTTATGACATTGGTTAACAACTCCACAACATGTCAACCCTCTCCCTTCTTGAACTTTTTTTTTTGTGAAAATACACATAGCCAAAGATACACCATGTTGTGAGATTGTTAACCATTGTCATAGGGCAACATCTGTAGTAACTGTTAAATGAGAAACTATTTTGTTCTGTAAGCCTTCATCTTAAGTGAGAATAAAAGCACAATTGGAAGAGCGTAGCTGATGTCACTGAACTGTGCATGTAGAAATTTTTGAAATGGTGTATCTTTGGCTATGTGTATTTTTACACACACAAAAAAAAAATTCATGAAGGGAGAGGGTTGACATGTTATGGAGTTGTTAACCAATGTCATAAAACAATACGTATACTACTTGTTCTTGAGAAACTATTTGTTCTGTAAGGCTTCACCTGAAGTATAATTTAAAAATAAGTTAACTATTCAGATATGAAAAAAAAAAAAAAAAAAAAAAACAAGAGAAGAAAGAACAATCAAAAGCAAAACATGAAGAGGAAATTTCTGCTATGGAGGCCAGACTGACGCAAATAATTGATAATTTTCAGACTTTGGTCCTAAATATGTTTAAAGAAAACAATGTAGTGGAGATCAGGAAATAAATGGAGGAACAAAATAGAGACTTAGCAAGAAAATTGAAAACATTAAAAGAAAAAGAGCGAGAACTACTGGAACTAAAGAATAAAGCAACTAACTGAATTAGAAAAAGCAAGAGAAATATTCAACAATAGGGTAGAACAGACAGAACATAGAATAAATGAACTAGAAAGCAAAATAGCTGAACTTATTAAGTCTGAAGAGAAACAAGAGAAAGAAGAAAGAAAAGCGAACAAAACCAAAAGGAAATATGGGATTCAATTAAGAAATCTAACATTAGAATTATTGGAATCCCAGAGCACCATGTTAACAATAAAGGCACAGAAACAAATTTCCAAGAGATAATCAGAGTGAATTTCCTAGACCTTAACAGAGAACCAAGCCTGCAAATATAGGAACCTACATGAACCCAATCAGAAGAGACACAAAAAGATAAACTCTTCACCATATCCTAATAATATTCTTGAAAACCAATAATGATTAGAGAATTCTGAAAGTAGCAAGATAAAAACACAATATAACATACCCAGGATCTTTCGTAAGAATCAATGCAGGTTTCTCCCCAGAAACTCTAGAAGCCAGAAGACAAGGGAGTGATGCATATAAAATGCTGAATGAAAACAATTGCCAATGAGGAATTCTTGACCCAGCAAAGTTGTAATTCAAAATTCAGGGGGAAATCAAGACATTTCCAAACAAACAGAAGTTTTGGGAATTTGCCACTGTCATACCAGCTTTGGAGCCCTTGTGGCACAGGGGTTAAGAGCTCAGGCTGCTAACCAAAAAGTCAGCAATTTGAATCCACCAGCAGCTCCTTAGAAATCCTATGGGGTAGCTCTACCCTGTCCTATAGGGTTGCTATGAGTCAGAATTGACTCCATGGCAATGGTTTGGTTTTTGGTTTTTGGTAGACCAGCTTTGGAAGTGTTACTCAAGGGATTACTTAAAATGGAAAGGCAAGAGCATTAAATAAATACTTTTATCTGTACATGGGGAAAAAAATGAAAATAAATAAATAAATAAATAATGAGAGAAAAAACACAACAGCACGGGTAATCATAAGGACCAAGTATTTGATATCTTCAGGGAATAAACTCAATAATTAAATCCTGCAACTAATACAACATCAAGTTTGCAAGAAATAAGCACAAAGTAAACTTATCAAATATTGCTTGTGTATTGACATTAATGGAGAAACACCATGAGAAATGGGGGAAGGAGGGACATACCGGGAGTAGATTTACTATGTTAAGGTTATATGTTTACTGTTAGTCAAATGTTAATTTAACATTGTTGCAATAGAAAGTTGTGTAATGTAATTGTGATAGTTAAGATTGTGTCAGCTTGGTTGGGCCATGATTCTCAGTGTTTTGGCAGGTGTATAATGTTGTGACCACTTCCCTGTTGAGATTTGATTCGTGATCAACCCCATGATGGGGACTTCTGTGGTACTAGCGGAGGCGGGGCTGTGGTGGCTCACCTCCCCACCACCAGCCTTCATCTCTCCACCCTCCACCGCTCAGCTCTTCCTGCTTGCCTTGCCAGGGTTTTTGTTTGTTCTAGATCCTGCAGCTGGCTCAGTTTGTCTGACTTCCTTCTTGGAATTTGAGCTAACAGATTACCTGCAGTCTTGCCTGCCAATCTTGGGATTTTCCAGTCTTCACAGCCTGAAACAGCCCTGCTCTCTGGCCTATGGATCTTGGGTTCACCAGCCCCTGTGGCAACATGAATCAGGAGAATCCTCTTTCCTGTCCTACAGACTTGGGACGTTACAACTTCTGAAAAACACATGAGCCATTTCCTTGATACAAATTCTCTATCTCTCTCTCTATACATATATCTATACATATATATGTGTGTGTGTATGTGTGTGTATATATATACACACTTTACTGGTTTTGCTTCTCTAGAGAACCCAGCCTAAGACATTTGGTACTGAGAGTCTTCTAGAGAAAGAAAATTGTAAGTATGAGTTTTTTAAATTGGTTGTCAGTTCTGGTTATTCTTAAAGATGTCGATGACTCTGCTTCCAGTAGTAAAGAGGGCACTGCTAATCTATGGCCTGAGGTGGCAATACAAATACACAAAATATCACCACCAATAGATCAGGTATTGGTGAAAGACGAGGCTCTGGGTGATTACATGGATGATACTTTTCTACAATTTTGTCATAATGAGAAGTATAAGGAAGCTGTTTGATTGTTCCCACTTTAGCTAGACAAACTGGTAAAAGAAAGAGATGAGCTCAGGCTTCAGAGTCAAAGCTCAAGCGTTGCATAAACAACCTTAAAGTTTCCACTTGTGCCTTGAAAGAAAGCCTTATTTCTTTTAGTAACAACTGATATTGACAAAAACCAAACCCAGAGTCTTTATTATAAGACTGGCTGAATTACAACACCAACTCAACTGTCAACCTTGAGAGGTGTCTAAAGTTAAAGTGAGGGCATTGATTAGGAAGAATTGGGATGCTGAAACCTGGGATGGGGACATATGGGCAGATAATCAGGAAGCTAGAGACAATGAGCCCTTAAATTCCATTGAGTCACTCCTGTCAACAGAACCATTAGCCCCTCCATTCCTATCTAATGAGATTAACCCAGCTTCATCTAAAGCCCTCTTGTCTGAAACATTGCCTGGGACATTGCCTGAGGTAGATCCTTTGCAAGACACTGCTGAATGTTCTCAAAACATTTCCTCACTGATTTTGGCTTCTACACCTATAACTAGACTTCAGTCCCACTGAGCCCCAAAAGATGAAGTACAAAGCATGACCCAGGTGGAGATATGTAAAACTCTGAAAGAACTGCTTGATTTTTCCAATATATACAAACAGAAACCTGGGGAATATGTGTGGGAATGGCTATTAAGGGTGTGGGATAATGGTGCAAGGAACATAAAAATGGATCAGTCTGAGTTTGTTGATATGGGCTCACTAAGCACAGATTATTCATTTAATGTTTCAGCTAGAGAAGTTAGGAAATGACCTATGAGTTTATTTGGTTGGGTTGTTGAAGTATGGATTACGCTATGGCCTACACCAAATCAAGTTGAAGTATCAGACCTGCCTTGGTATACTGCAGAAGAAGATATCCAAAGGCTTAGGAAAATTGACATGCAAGAGTGGATTTATCAGGTTAGACCCACAGACCCACATATGGAGTGCCCAGAGGACATGTCTTTTACCACAATGGTGAGGAACAAATTTGTGAAGGGAACCCAGCATTCTTGAAGACCGCTGTGATTGTTATTTTATGTAAGTCACATTTGATGGTGGGAACTGCCCTAACTGAATTAAGACACCTAACCACAATGGGGTTGATTGGAGCCCTTGGTGGTAGGGGCCAAGTGGTGACACTCAATTGACAAAGACAAGGTAGGTGTGGTTACCTTAATGAACACCAGAGTCAAAGCTGTAGTCAGAATAGTCTGCCTCATATGGACTTAAGACGTTGCTTACTTAGTCATGGTGTCCCTAGGATTGAAATAGATAAGAAATCTACTAAATATTTACTTGATCTGTACAAGCAGGAGAATTCTAGGTCAAGTGAACAGCAGTCTTACTCAAGTGCCAGAATACAGAGTCACGGCCCCTCAATCAATTCCCAGATGTGAGTGAGTTTATAGACCCACAACTCCTTGACTGAAGGGGAGGCCAGATCCCCTTGAGAAAGGAACCCACTACACTGCCAGAAACTTATACTGTTAATTTTTCTCAAACCTTTGCCCAGAAGGATCCATGGTCATTTATGAGAGTGACTGTTCATTGAGAAAAAGGAAATAATTAGACTTTTCAGAGATTTCTGGATACTGGCTCTGAACTGATGTTAATTTCAGGAGAGCCAAAATGTTACTGTGGTCCACCAGTCAAAGGGAGGCATATGGAGGTCAGGGTATTAATGGAGTCTCAGCTAATGTCTGTCTCACAGTAAGTCCAGTGGGTCCCCAAACCCATCCTGTAGCGATTTCCCTACTTCTAGATTGCATAATTAGAATACAAATACTCAGCAATTGGCAGAATCCCCACATTGGATCTCTGACAAATGGAGTAAGGGCTATTATGGTAGGAAAAGCCAGGTGGAAGCCATTAGAACTGTTCCCACCTAGGAAAATAGTAAACCAGAAGCAATACTGCATTCCTGGAAGGATTGCAGAGATTACTTCCACCATCAAGGACTTGAAGGATGCAAGGGTGGTGATTCCCACCACATCCCCATTCAACTCACCAATTTGGCCTGTGCAAAAAACAGATGGATCCTGGAGAATGACAGTGAATTATCGAAAACTTAACCAGGTGGTGACTCCAATTGCAGCTGCTATTCCAGATGTAGTTTCATTGCTTGAGCAAATTAATACATCTGCTTGTATATGGTATGCAGCTATTGATCTAGCTAATGACTTTTTCTCCAAACCTGTTTCAAAGGACCATCAGAAGCAGTATGCCTTTAGATGGAAAGGCTAGCAATACACCTTTGGTTGTTTACCTCAGAGCTACATCAACTCTCCAGCTTTATGTCATAATTTAGTCTGCAGTGATCTTGATCGCCTTTCCCTTCCACAAGATGTCACATTGGTCCATTACATTGATGACATTATGCTGACTGGACCCAGTAAGGAAGAAGTGTCAATTACTTTGGACTTATTGGTAAAACATTTGTGTGCTAGATGGTGGGAAACTAATCCCACAAAAATTCAGAAACCTTCCATCTCAGTGAAATTTCTAGGGGTTGAGTGGTGTGGGGCATGTCAAAATATTTCTTCTAAAGTGAAGGAAAAGTTATTTCAGCTGGCTCCTCCCACAACTAAAAAGTAGGCACAATGCCTAGTGGGCCTCTTTGGATTTTGGAGACAGCATATTCCTCACATGAATGTGTTAATCCACCGTATTTATCAAGTGACTCTAAAAGCTGCCACTTATGAGTGGGGCCCAGAACAAGAGAAGTCTCTGCAGAAGATTCAGGCTTCTGTGCAAGCCACTCTGCTACTTGGGCAATATGATCTGGCTGATTCAATGGTGCTTGAAGTGTCCGTGGCAGATAGAGATGCTGTTTGGAGTTTGGCAGGACCCTATTGGTGAATAACAGCACAGACCCTTAGGACTTTTGAGCAAAGCTCTGTCATCCTCTGCAGATAACTACTCTTCTTTTGAGAAACAAATTTTGACTTGTTACTGGGCCTTTGTAGAGACTGAACTCTTAACCATGGGACACAAAGATACCATGCAGCCTGAGATACGCTTCATGAACTGGGTGTTGTCTGACCCACAGAGTCATAAAGTCAAACGTGCACAGTAGCACTCCATCATTAAATGGAAGTGGTATATACGAGATCGGGCCCGAGTGCGACCTGAAGGCACAAGTAAGTTGCATGAGGAAGTGGCCACCCCCATGGTCTCCACTCCTGTCACATTACCTTCCATCTCCCTGTCTGCACCTATGGCCTCATGGGGAATTCCTTACGATCAATTGACCGAAGAAGAGAAAACTTGTGCCTGGTCTACCGATGGTTCTGCATGATATGCAGGCACCACTCGAAGTGGACAGTGGAAGCACTACAGCCCTTATCTGAGACCTCCCTGAAGGACAGTGGTGAAAGGCAATCTTCCCAATGGGCAGAACCTTGAGCAGTGCACGTGGTTGTTCACTTTGCTTGGAAGGAGAAATGGCCAGATGTGCGATTGTATACTGATTCATGGGCTGTGGCCAATGTTTGGGCTGGATGGTCAGGGACATGGAAGGAAAATGATTGGAAAATGGAAACAAGGATTTATGGGGAAGAGGTATGTGGATAGACCTCTCTGAAGGGGTCAAAGAAGTGAAGATATTTGTGTCTCATGAGAATGCTCACCAAAGAGTGACCTCAGCAGAGGAGGATTTTAACAATCAAGTTTATAGGATGACTCATTCAATGGAAACCACTCATCCTCCTTCCCCAGCTACTGCCGTCTTTGTTCAATGAACTCATGAACAAAGTGGCCATGGTGGTTATGCATGGGCCCAGCAACACAGACTTCCACTCACCATGGCTGACTTGGCTACAGCTACTGCTGAGTGAACAATCTGCCTGCAGCAGTGACCAACACTAAGTCTCCGATATGGCACCGTCCCTCAAGGTGATCAGCCAGAAACCTGGCAGCAAGTAGATTACATTCGACCACTTCCATCACAGAAAGGGCAGCATTTTGTTCTTACTGTAATGGATGCTTACTCTGGATATGGATTTGCCTTCCCTGCACACAATGCTTCTGCCAAAGCTACTATCTGTAGACTTACAGAATGCCTTATCCACTGTCATGATATCCCACACAGCATTGCCTCTGATCAAGGGGCTCACTTCACAGCAAATGAAGTGTGGGATTGGGCTCATTCTCATGGAATTCACTGGTCTTACCATTTTCCCCATCATCTTGAAGCAGCTGGCTTCATAGAACACTGGAATGGCCTCTTGAAGACAAATTATGTTGCCAGCTATGTGGCAATACATTGCAGGATTGGGGCAATGTTCTCCAGGAAGCTGTATATGCTCTAAAGCAGCATCCAATAAATGATGTTGTATCTCCCATAGCCAGGATTCATGGTTCCAGAAATCAAGAGGAGAAATGGGAGTGGCACCACTCACTATTACCCCTAGTGACCAGCTCATAAGATTTTTGCTTCCTGTCCCTATAACTTTATGCTCTGCAGGTCTAGAAGTCTTAGTTCCAAAGGAAGAAATGTTCCCACCTTGAGGCACATCACTGATTGCATTGAACTAGAAGCTAAGAATGCCACCTGGTCACTTTGGGCTCCTTATGCCTCTGGAACAATAGGCAAAGAAGGCAGTTACCATACTGGCTGGTGTGATTGATCCTGATTACCAAGAGGAAATCAGATTTATATTATATAGTGGAGGTAAAGAAGAGTATGTCTGGAATGCAGCAGATCCCTTAGGGCATCTCTTAGTACTATCATGCCCTATGATTAAAGTCAATGGAAAACTATTCTGACATGACTATTAATGGCCCAGACCCTTCAGGAATGAATGTTTGGGTCACCCCATCAGGCAAAGAACCACAACCAGCTGAGGTGCTCGCTGAGAGCAAAGAGAATACAGAATGGGTGGTGTAAGGAGATAGTTTTAAATATCAATTATGGCCACGTTACTAGTTGCAGAAACGAGGACTGCAATTGTTATGAGTATTCTTCTTTACATGTGTGCATAAAGTTTTTTGTTTTCTTCACTTATATAAGATGTAAACAGGGTTATTGCATTTTTGGTTGTATGTGTGTTCATTGTATCATGTTAGGCCAAAGTATGACTTTATAATTGTCTTTATTCAGAAATTATGTATGGTTTAAGGAGATGTGTACAGGTGCCAAGTTGACAAAAGGTAGACTGTAATAGTTAAGATTGTGTGTCACCTTGGCTTGGCCATGATTCTCATTGTTCTGGCAGTTGTATAATGTTGTGATCACTTCTCTGTTGATATTTGATATGTGATCATCCCCACAATGGGAACTGCTGTGGTACTGGCAGGGGTGGGGCTATGACAGCTCACAACCCTCCATTAGGCTTCATCTCTCTGCCCTCTGCCACCTAGCTCTTCCTGCTCCCCTTGCTAGGGCTTTTGCTTGTTCTAGATCCTGCAACCGGCTCCTATTTGTCTGACCTCCAGTTACTGGGACTTGAACTAGCAGCTTACCTGCAGTCTTGCCTGATGATCTTGAGATTCATCAGTCTTCACAGCCTGAAACAGCCCTCCTCTCCAGCCTGCCGATCTTGGGTTCACCAGCCCCTATGGCTACGTGAACATGAATCAGGAGAATCCTCTTTCCTGCCCCATAAACTTGTGACATTACAGCATCTAAAAACCACTTAAGCCATTCCCTTGATATAAATCTCTCTATATATTTATATATATATGTATGATTTTCTGGTTATGCTTCTCTAGAGAAGCCAGCCTAAGACAGTAATATACGTAGTAACCACTAAGAAATCACAAAGAAAAAACATTCAGAAGCAAAGGAGCAAGAGAGCAAAAAGGTTTATCACAAGAAAGCAGTCAAATGCAAATAAAAACAGAAAAATCAGAATAAAAAAACTAATAAGATATAAAACACTAAAAAAAAATAGCAAAATGAGTGATGTAGATACTTCATTTTCAGTAATAACCTTAAATGTAAATGATCTAAATGCACCATTCAAAAGGTAGAAAGTGATTAAAGGGTCAATACACCAGGAAAACATAACTATAATAAATATTTAAGCACCCAACAACAGGGCTCCAAAATACATAAAACGAACTCTAACAGCTCTGAAGAGAGAGATAGACAGCTCCACAATAGTAGTAGGAGAATTCAACACACCACTTTCGGTGAAGGACAGAACATCCAGAAAGAAGCTCAACAAAGACACAGAAAAGCTAAATGCTACAATCAACCAACTTGATCTCATAGACATATACCGAACACTGCACCCAGCAGCAGCCAAGTATACTTTCTTTTCCAATGCACATGGAACATTATCCAGAATAGACCATGTATTAGGCCATAAAGTAAGCCTCAACAAAGTCCAAAACATTGAAACATTACAAAGTATCTTTTCAGACCATAAAGCCATAAAAGTGGAAATCAACAACACAAAAAGCAAGTAAATAAAATCAAACACATGGAAACTGAACAAAACCTTGCTCAAAAACTACTGGGTTATAGAAGAAATTAAGGATGGAATAAAGAAATTCATAGAATCAAATGAGAATGAAAACACATCCTACCAGAAGCTTTGGGAAACAGCAAAAGCAATGCTCAGAGGTCAGTTTATAGCAATAAATGCACACATCCAAAAGCAAGAAAGCCTCATAATCAAAGCATTAACACTACAACTGTAACAAGTAGAAAGAGAGCAACAAAAGGAGCCAACAGGTGCCAGAAGGAAGAAAATAATAAGAATTAGAGCAGAATTAAATGAAATAGAGAATAGAAAAACAATTGAAAGAATTAACAAGTCAAAAAGTTTGTTCTTTGAACAGAGCAACAAAATTGATAAACCATTGGCCAAACTGACAAAAAAAAAAACCGGAGAGGAAGCAGATAACCCGTTTAAGAAATGAGATGGGTGATATCACAACAGACCCAACTCAAATTAAAAGAATCATAACAGAATACTATGAAAAATTGTACTCTAACAAATTTGAAAACCTAGAAGAAATGGACAAGTTTCTAGAAACTCACTACCTACCTAAATTAACACAAACAGAGGTAGAACAACTAAATAAACCCATAACAAAAGAAGAGATTGAAAAGTTTATTAAAAAACTGCCAAGAGAAAAAAGTCCTGGCCCAGACAGCTTCACTGGAGAATTCAGCCAAACTTTCAGAGAAGAGATAACACCATTTCTACTAAAGGTATTTCAGAGCATAGAAAAGGATGGACTACTCCCAAACTCATTCTACGAAGCCAGCATAACCCTGATACCAAAACCAGGTAAAGGCACCACAAAAAAAGAAAATTACAGACCGATATCCCTCATGAACATTGATGCAAAAATCCTCAACACAATTTTAGCAAATAGAATTCAGCAACATATCAAAAAAATAATTCACCATGACCAAGTGGGATTTATACCAGGTATGCAGGGATGGTTCAACATTAGAAAAACAATCAATGTAATCCATCACATAAATAAAACAAAAGACAAGAACCACATGATCTTATCAATCGATGCAGAAAAGGCATTTGATAAAGTCCAACACCCATTCATGATAAAAACTCTCAACAATATAGGAATAGAAGGGAAACTCCTCAATATAATTGAGGGCATTTATACAAAGCCAACAGCCAACATCACCCTGAATGGAGACACTTTGAAGGCATTCCCCTTGAGAACAGGAAACAGACAAGGATGCCCTTTATCACCACTCTTATTCAACATTGTGCTGGAGGTCCTAGCCAAATCAGTTAGGCAAGAAAAAGAAATAAAGGGCATCCAAATAGGTAGGGAAGAAGTCAAAGTATCTCTATTTGCAGATGATATGATCTTATACACAGAAAACCCCAAGGAATCCACAAGAAAACTACTGGAACTAATAGAAGATTTCAGCAAAGTTTCAGGATACAAGACAAACATACAAAAATCAATTGGATTCCTTTACTCTAACAAAGAGAACCTTGAAGAGGAAATCACCAAATCAATACCATTTACAATAGCCCCCAAGAAGATAAAATACTTAGGAATAAATCTAACCAGAGATGTAAAACATCCTTACAGAGAAAACTACAAGACACTACTGCAAGAAACTAAAAGAGACCTGCGTAAGTGGAAAAATATACCTTGCTCATGGATAGGTAGACTCAACATAGTGAAAATGTCAATTCTACCCAAAGCAATCTACAGATACAATGCAATCCTGATCCAAATTCCACCACCATTTTTTAATGAGATTGAGAAATAAATAACCAAGTTCATATAAAGGGGAGAGGCCCAGAATAAATAAAGCATTACTCAAGAAGAAGAACAAAGTGGGAGGAGTTACACTACCTGATTTTAGGACCTATTATACTGCCACGGTAGTCAAGACAGCCTGGTACTGGTACAACAACAGGTACATAGACCTATGAAATAGAGTTGAGAATCCAGATATCAGCTCATCCACCTATGAACGGCTAATATTTGGCAAAGGCCCAAACTCCATTAATTAGGGAAAAGATAGTATCTTTAACAAATGGTGCTGGCATAACTGGATATCTACATGTGAAAAACTGAAACAAGACCCGTATCTCACACCATGTACAAAAACTAACTCAAAATGGATCAAAGACTTAAATATAAAATTGAAAACTACAAAGATCATGGAATCAAAAATAGGGACAATGCTAGGAACCTTAAAACATGGCATAAACACAATACGAACCATAAGTAACAATGCACAAGCACCAGAAGAGAGACTAGATAAAGGGGAGCTCCTAAAAATCAAACACTAATGCTTATCAAAAGACTTCATCAAAAGAGTAAAAAGACAACAGACAGACTGGGAAAAAAAATTTGGCTACAACAAATCCAATCAGCATTTAATCTCTAAAATCTACAAGATGCTGCAAAACCTCAACAGCAAAAAGACAAATAACACAACTAAAAACTGGGCAAAGGATATGAACAGGCACTTCACCAAAGAAGATATTCAGGCATCTAACAGACACATGAAGAAATGCTCACGATCGTTAGCCATTAGAGAAATGCAGATCAAAACTACAATGAGATCATTTCACCCCAACAAGGCTAGCATTAATCCAAAAAAACACAAAATAACAAATGCTGGAGAGGTTATGGAGAGACTGGAACACTTATACACTGTTGGTGCAAAAGTAAAATTGTAAACCACTTTGGAAATCGATTTGGCGCTTCCTTAAAAAGCTAGGTATAGAAGTACCATACGATCCGGCTATCCTGCTCCTTGGAATATATCATAGAGAAACAAGAGCCCTCAGACCAATAGATATATGCACACCCATGTTCATCGCAGCACTGTTCATAATAGCCAAAAGATGGAAGCAACCTAAGGGCCCATCAATGAATGAATGGATAAACAAACCATGGTATATCCACACAATGGAATATTATGCAACCATAAAGAACAATGATGAAGCTGTGAAATATTGTATAACTTGGTGGAAGCTGGAACTTATTATGCTGAGAGAATTTAGTCAGTCACAGAAGGACAAATACTGCATAAGAGCACTATTATAAGAACTCAAGAAAAGGTTTAAACACAGAAGAAAACATTCTTTGATGGTTACGGGGGTGGGGAGGGAGGGTGAGTGTGATTCACTAACTAGATAGTAGATAAGAATCATCTTAGGTGAAGGGAAGGACAGCACACACTACAGGGGAAGCCAGCACAGCTGAACTAAACCAAAGCTAAGAAGTGTCCTCGATACAATCAAATACTTTGAGAGACAGAGTAGCAGGGATGCAGGGTCTGGGAACCATGCTTTCAGGGGACGTCTATGTCAATTGGCATAACAAAGCTTATTAAGAAAATGTTCTACATCCTACTTTGGTGAGTGATGTCTGGGGTCTTAAAAGCATGCAAGCAGGCATCTAAGATGCATCAATTGGTCCCAACCACTTGAAGTAAAGAAGAATGAAGAACACCAAAGACACAAGGAAAGTATTGGCCCAAGAGACAGAATGGGCTACGTAAACCAGAGACTCCATCAGCCTGAGACCAGAAGTACTAGATGGTGCCTGGCTACCACCAATGAACGTCCTGACAGGGAACACAACAGAGGGTCCCTGATGGAGCAGTAGAACGATGGCATGCAGAACTCAAATTCTAGTAAGAAGACCAGACTTAATGGTCTGACTAAGACTGGAGGTGCCCCAGAAAGCATGGCCCCTGTTCTCTCTATCATCCCAGAACTAAAACAATTTCCAAAGCCGACTCTTCAGACAGGGATTGGACTGTACTGTGAGACATAAAGTGATACTTGTGAAGAATGTGCCTCTTAGTGAAGTAGATACAAGAGACCAAAGGGGCAGCTTCTGTCCAGAGGTGAGATGGGAAGTCAGAGAGAGTTAGGAGCTGGTTGAATGTTCATGGGGAATCAGGGGCGTAGGGGAGGAGTGTGCTGTTGCAGAATGAGGTGAGCAGATGGGGTCTCATAACAATGTATGTAAAAAAAAATTCTGTATGGCAGACTAACTTGAAATGTAAACTTCATTTAATTACGACAATTAAAAAAATGTTAAATAAATAAATAAGTAAAACTGAGCAAAAAATAAACAAAATGTAGAGAGTGGCAGAATGGATAAAAAAAAGATCCATCCTTTTGCTGTCTACAAGAAACACACCTTACACATAAATATACAAACAGACTGAAAATGAAAGGAATGGAGAAAAATAGTCTATGCAATCAGTAAACAAAAAAGAGCAGGAGTGGCCATACTTATATCAAATACAATTCACTTTAAATCAAAATCTATTACATAGTAATAAAAGGGCCAGTCCAGTAAGAAGACATAACGATTATAAATACATATGCACCTAACATCAGTGCACTGAAGTACATGAAACAAATGCTGACTAATATAAAAGGAGAAGTAAACAACTCCACAATAATAGTAGGGGACTTTGACATACTACTTTCAATTATAGACAGAACATCCAAAAAAGAAGATCACTAAGGACATTGTGGACTTAAATAAAACCCTAAGACATTTGGACCTAGGGGACATATATAGAACACTCAATTCAGCATCAGAACAATACAAATTCTTCTCTAATATGCTGGGATAATTGTCCAGAATATATCATAGGCTAGGACTCAAAACAGGCCTCAACAAATTTAAAAAGATTGAAGTCATTCAAAGCATCTTCTTAGACAATAACAGTATGAAGCTAGACATCAACAAAAGGAAAAATAAGGAAAAAAAATACATGGAAACTAAATAATACACTACTAAAAAACTATTGGGTCATACATGAAATCTAAAAATTCCTAGAATCAAACAAAATGGAAACACAACATACCAAAATCTTTGGGACACAGAAAAAGCAGCACTCAGAGGGAAATTTATAGCAATAAATGCCTACATTAAAGAAGAAGAAAGACCTAAAATCATTAACTTAAACCAACAGCTTGAACAAAAAGAAAAGGAAGAGCAAAAGAAGCCAAAAGCTACCCAAAATAGGAAATAATAAAGATCAGGGCAGATATAAATGAAATAGAAAATAGAAAAACAATAGAAAGAATCAGCAAAATCAGAAGTCAGTTCTTTGACAAGATCAATAAAACAGAGAAACCACTGGCTAGCCTGACAAAAGAAAAAAAACAGGAAAGGCAAATAACCAAATTAAAAAATGAAATTGGTAACTTTACAACTGATCCAACAGAGTTCATAACTGATTACCATGAAAAATTGTACTCCAGCAAATTTGTAAAATTATGTAAAATGGACAAATTCCTAGAAACACACTACCTACCCAAACTAATAAAAACAGAGGTAGAAAATTTAAACAGACCCATTACAAAAGAAGAGATTGAACTATCTTCCCATCTGAGGTGGTGGGCAGGTTCAACTCCTCAGCTCCATTTTCCCTCTCCTGTCTTCCTTTTTCTCTTGGGCCCTAAATCAGCCTTAGAGATGATACTTAACCCCTTCACTCTCTAGAATCCCTGTGTTTTGTCCTTTTTCTTGTCTTCCATCCTCTCCCTGGTACCCCCAGGGATAAGGAGTACCACATGATCCTACTGGGCACCGGGCCGATATAATGTATCATGTCAGGCATAATGTCAGTGAATGGAAAGAAAGTTCTTCATATGGATTGAAACTTATATTATGGAGTCAACCAAAAGTCAGATATCTTTAATTTAGCATGATTTCTTCTGTACACAATGTGGCAGCGCAAAGGAAGAATATTGCCGTAGTTAATACAACTGTGGAAACCAAGGAACATGAGAGAAATCAGACCAGCTTTGGAACTCTTGAAACCAATTGAACAGAAATTTGTTAGCATCGGTGACCTCCTCATACCAAAAGATTTGGGAACAGAAAGTCAGATCTTTATTTCGCATGCATATCATACTACAACTGGCTTTGAGACAACCCATGATGACATTAAGAACATCTATAAAAGGATGATAGGATCAGAGTTTGACTCTGAATAAATGAAGTGCAGGAAAAAGGACATCTATGGGGAAGAGTAACAGCAGTACATGTTATCATCTAATTAGAATAGATTTAAAATTTGGCAAATAATGCATATTTTATGAAATCAATATTGTAAGGCCTGCTTGTGTAATCAAAACTGAGAGATTGAAGAGTACCGTACCAGTAAATATTCCTCCCCTTCATCTTTTTAATATCGTGTATTAACTTCTTTTCATGAAGAGGCTATTCAGAATTGGCAGGTAACCACATTCTGTTCAGTTTAACCAATACTACCCTTTCTTTTTTTTTTTTCCACTTCTAGTGAATAATCAGTTAGAGAAAAAAAAATTGTGATACTGATACTGAGAACTTGGTTCAGTATTTGTATTTTTTAATCAGTATAGCCTTTGCAATTACGTGCTTCTGCTGCTCAAGAGCTAGATCAGTACAATTTGTGTGCCATCTGTCCTCTTGACATTAAGGAGATTCTGAATTTAATATTCCATAATTTGGGACAGCATTCCAAAGTTTTCTGTATAACTTTACATTTTGTGTTATCTCAGGTCTTACGACAATGCCCAAATAGCATAGCCACAATCTTGATTTACGCGAGCATACAATTCTAACCAAACTCCTGATTTTGGGAGTCATTTGAGGAAAGCCTGTGTGGCTAATGGCTCTATATCTAGTAAAATTAATGAGAAAAAAAAGGGGAAAGAAGCCTATCATAACGCATGTGAAATGTAGAAGAATCTTTTCTTTCCCAGGTGTGGTTTCTTCAATGGACCAAGCTGCAATGCAGTATTGATTTGACAGAGCCTCTGCTTCAATGATGTCTCCCTCAAAATGGCTCCAAATTATTTCTGTACTGCAAAATAAAGTCAAACTCTGGAAACCACAAAAAAAAAAAAAAAAAAAAAAAAAAAAAAAAAGAAGAGATTAAACCAACAACAACAAAAGGCCAGGACCAGATGGCTACACTCAGAATTCTACCAAACATTCAGAGAAAAGTTAACACTAATCCTACTCAATGTCTTCAAAAACGGAAGAGGAAGAGTCACTACTGAACTCTTTCTATGAAGCCAGCATAAGCCTGATACCTAACCCAGGCAAAGACATCACCAAAAATAAAAAAAAAGGAAAGAAAGAAAAAGAAAATTATGGAGCAATATCCCTTATGAACATAGATGCAAAAATTTTCAACAAAATTCTAGCCAACAGACTTCAGTAACATATCAAAAAACATCATACACCATTATAAAACGGGATTCATACCAGGATTTCAAGAGTGGTGCAACATTAGAAAACTAGTCAATGTAATCCACCACATAAGTAAAACAAAGGGAAAGAACCGTATGACCGCATCAATTGATGCAGAAAAGGCATTTGACAAAATTCAACACCCTTTCTCTATAAAAATTCTCAGCAAAATAGGAATAGAAGAGAAATTCAATATAATTAAGGGCGTATATGAAAAAGCAACAACTAACATCATACTCAATGGAGAAAGACAAAGAACCTTCCCTCTGAGAATGGGAATGACACAAAGATGCCCATTATCACCACTCTTATTCAACATTGTAATGGAAGACCTTGCCAGAGCAGTAAGATAAGACAGACAAATAAAAGGAAACCAAACTAGAAAGAAGTAAAATTACCTCTATTTGCAGAAGACATGATCCTATACATAGAAGATCCTAAAAATTCCACAAGAAAGCTGCTGGAACTAATAGAAGAATTTAGCAACATTACATGGTACAAGATCAACACATAATAATCAGTTGTTAGTCCTCTCCACTAACAAGTGTAACTACACTCCATAAAAGAAATCAAGAAAATGGTAACATTTACAATAGCCTCTTAAATGGTAAAATACCTAGGAATTAACCTAACCAGGGACATAAAAGACTTATACAATGAAAATTATAAAACACTACTGCAAGAGATGTAAAGAGACCTACAAAAATGGAAAGACATCCTATGCCCATGGATTGGAAGACTTAATATCGTCAAAATGTCAATTCTACCTAAATTTACAGATACAATGCAATTTACAGATACAATGCAATCCTGATACAAAGCCCAACAACATTCTTTACTGAAATGGAAAAACTAATGAACGACTTCATATGGAAAGGAAAGAAACCTGGAATAGCCAAAGTGCGCATCAACAGATGAATGGAAAAGCAAATTGTGGTACGTACATACAGTGGAATAGTACACAACCATGAAGAACAATGATAAGTCCATGAAACATATTATAACGTGGATGGACCTGGAGGGCATAATGCTACATGAAATAAGTCAAGTAAGGACAAATATTGTATGAACCCATTTTATAAGACACAAAAAGATATATAGAGACAGACCAATGTTCATTGGTGGTTACCAGAAAGAGGACAGGGGAGGGAAAAGTATGCTTTAGATCATAGAGACTTGTTATATTTTTTGGTGACGGGAAAAGTGGCATCAAATGTGGTTGTAGGGAGTACAGCACAACCAAAGTAAAAACGAGTGTTTGAGCACATATGGATTGGTATAAGCATATTGGTATACTGGTAGGTACAGGTGTGTTCATAGGCGAGAACAGGTAAAAGTATCTATGTAGTTGTTGTTGTTAGGTGCCTTTGAGTTGGTGCCCACTCATAGTGAACCTATGTCCAACAGAACGAAACACTGTCTGGTCCTGCACCCTCCTCATGATCACTGTTATGCTTGAACTCATTGTTGTAGTCACTATGTCAATCCATCTCATTGAGGGTCTTCTTCTTTTTTGATGATCCTACTTTACCAAGCATGATGTCCTTCTCCAGGGACTGATCCCTCCTAATAACATGTCCAAGGTATGTGAGACGAAGTCTCCTCATCCTTGCTTCTAAGGAGCATTCTGGCTGTACTTCTTCCGAGACAGATTTGTTTGTTGTTTTGGCCGTCCATGATATATTCAATATTCTTCACCAACACCACAACTCAAAGGCTTCAATTCTTCTTCGGTTTTCCTTGTTCATTGTGCAGCTTTCCCTTGCATCTGAGAAGATTGAAAACACCATGGCTTGGATAAGGCGCACTTAGTCTTCAAGGTGACATCTTTGCTATTTAACACTTTAAAGAGCTCTTTTGCAGCAGATTTGCCCAGTGAATTGTGTCGTTTGATTTCTTGACTGCTGCTTCCATGTGTGTTGATTGTGGATCCAATAATATGAAGTCCTTGACAACTTCACCTGTTTCTCCTTTTATCATGGTCCAGTTGTGAGAATTTTTGTTTTCTTTATGTTAAGGTGTAATTCATACTGAAGCTGTAATCTTTGATCTTCTTCTGTAAGTGTGTCAAGTCCTCTGCACTTTCAGCAAGCAAAGTTGTGTGATCTGCATAATGCAGGTTTTTAATGAGCCTTCCTCCAATCCTGATGTCATGCTCTTCTTCATATAGTTAAGCTTCTCAGATTATTTGCTCAGCGTACAGATTGAATAAATATGGTGAAAGGCTACAACCCTGATGCACACATTTCCTGACTTTAAACCACGCAGTTCCCCCATGTTCTGTTTGAACGATTGCCTCTTGATCTAGTACAGGTTCCTTATGAGCACAATTAAGTGTTCTGCAATTTTCATTCTTCACAATGTCATCCATAATTTGTTATGATCCACACAGTCGAATGCCTTTGCATAGCTAATAAAACACAGGCAACCATCTTACTGGTATTCTCTGTTTTCATCCAAGATCCATATGACATCGTCAATGATATCCCTCATTCCATGTCTTCTTCTGAATCTGGCTTGAATTTCTGGCAGTTCCCTGTTGATATACTACTGCAACTGCTTTTGAATGATCTTCAGTAAAATTTTACTTGCATGTGATATCAATGATATTGTTAGATAATTTCCACATTTCATTGGGTCACCTTTCTCTGGAAGAGGCATAAATATGGATCTCTTCCAGTTGGTTGGCCTGGTAGCTGTCTTCCAAATTTCTTGGCATAGACAAGTGAGCACGTCCAGTGCTGCATCCATTTGTTGAAACATCTCAAATTGTATTCAGTCATTTCCTGGAGCCTTGTTTTTAGTCACTGTCTTCAGTGCAGCTTTGACTTCTTCCTTCAGTACCATCGGTTACTGATCATATGCTGCCTCCTGAAATGGTTGAAAATCAACTAATTATTTTTGGTGCAGTGACTGTGTATATTCTTTCCATCTTCTTTTGATGCTTCCTGCAATGTTCAGTATTTTACGCATAGAATCCTTCAGTATTACAACTCGAGGCTTGAAATTTTTCTTCAGTTCTTTCAGCTTAAGAAATTCTTTGTGTGTTCTTCCCTTTTGGAGCTGAACTTCCAGACTAAGACATATTAGGAAGAAGTAACTGGCAGGATAATTACGGGAAAAAAAAGAACAAAAACAAAACAAAACAGTGAAAACCTTATGAACAGCAGTGGAACATGATTTGAGGTAGTGCTGGAAGATGAGCCCCTCAGGTTGGAAGGCACTGAAAACATGACTAGGGAAGAGCTACCTCCTCAAAGTAGAATTGACCTAAATGACATGAATAAAGTCAAGCATTCAGAACCTTCATTTGCTGATATGGCATGACTCAAAATGAGAAGAAACAGCTACAAAACCTATTAACAATCAGAACGTGGGATATACGAAGTATGAATCTAAGAAAATTGGAAATCGTCAAAAATGAAATGGAGCACACAAACTTCAGTATCCTAAGCGTTAGTGAGCTGAAATGGACTCTTATTGGCCATTTTGTGCCAGACAAACATATGATCTACTGTGCCAGGAATGACAACTTGAAGAGGAATGACATGCATTCTTATCAAAAAGAACACTTCAAGATCTATCCTGAAGTACAACGTTATCAATGATAGGATAATACCCATATGCCTACAAGGAAGACCAGTTAATACTACTATTATTCAAATTTGCACACCAACCAGTAAGGCCAAAGATGAAGAAACTGAAGATTTTTACCAACTACTGCAGTCTGAAATTGATCGAACACACAACCAGGATGCATTGATAATTACTGGTGACTGGAATGTGAAAGTTGGAAACAAAAAAGGATTTTTAGTTGGAAAATATGGCCTTGGCAAGAGAAATGATGTCAGAGACCACATGATAGAATTTCGCACAACCAACAATGTCTTCATTGCAAATACTCTTTTTTGACAACATAAGTGGTGACTATACACGTAGACCTTGCCAGATGGAATACACCGGAATCAAATCGACTACATCTGTGGAAAGAGACTATGGAAAAGCTCAATATCATCAGTCAGAACAAGGCCAGGGGCTGGCTGTTGAACAGACCATCAATTACTCATATGAAAGTTTAATTTTTGAAGAGAATTAAAACAAGTCCATGAGAGCCAAAGTACAACCTTGAGTATATTCCACCTGAATTTAAAGACGAGAATAGATTTGACGCATTGAACACTAATGACCAAAGACCAGACCAGTTGTGGAATGGCATCAAGGACATCATACAAAAAGAAAGCAAGAGACCATTAAAAAGACAGGAAAGAAAGAAAAGACCAAAATGGATGTCAGAAGAGACTCTGAAAGTTGCTCTTGAATGTCAAGTAGCTAAAGCGAATGGAAGAAATGATGAAGTAAAAGAGCTGAATAGAAGATTTCAAAGGGCAGCTCTGGAAGACCAAGTATTAAAATAAAATGTGCAAAGAAGTATCTATAGGTAAGTGTAAATACAAATATATGGGTACAAGCACATATATTCATTGAAGACACAAATAGGGTTACCCCACAGACATAACCAAATACCTTCCAAGATTGGTTTTCTGGGTTTGAAAACTTAGGACCATAGTCTCATGGGACAACTCACTCAATTGGCCTAACATAGTTCACAAAAATCATGATCTGCCTCCTAGTGAAGTAAGTAGCATCTGGAGTCTTAAAAGCTTGCCATCTAAGAAGCAACTACAGGTCTCTACTCACCAAGAGCAAAACAGTAAGAAGGTAACCAAAAGCTCAGAGAAAAAACAAGTCTACATGAGCCGCAATCTCATCTACCCTGAGACCAGAAGAAATAGATGGGGCTGGGCTACCAACTCTGACAGTTCTGACTCAGATCACAATAGATGGTCTTGGATAGGATGGGAGAAAACTGTGGAGCAGAACTCAAATTCTTATTAAAAAAAAAAAAAAAAGACAAACTGTAACAGTTAGAGGACTTCATTAGACTATCACCCTGAGACACATTTTAAACCTAGAACCAAGCCTGTCGTCTGAGATCACCGTTTACTGAAATAGCAGAATGGCATACAAAATAAAGGATATTATCTATAAGATGGGTTCTTTACTTAAAAATCATCTGTATGAGACCAAAAAGTCAACAATTACTCAAAAGCAAAGATGAGAAGAAAATGGGGCCAGGTAACTAGAATACTAGAAATAGAACAAATGGAACACAATTAAAGAGAACGTTGATACATTGTGATAAATGTAATGAATGTCATTGAACAATTTGTGCAGAAACTGTCAAATGGGAACCTGTGTAAACTTTCATTAAATATCAATAAAAAAAGAAAGAAAGAAAATACAGAGATTAATAATATCTAGGCAGCCTTCATACTCTTTTCCAACCTGAGTGATCCATTTTCCCATGCACAGTCCTCAAGGGATTGTCTGTCTGCTTAATCACACCTGGGCAGTAGAGTGAAATAAATTCAACAATACCAGTGCTCTAAGTTTCACAAAAAGCCTTGCTGCCAGAGGAATTATGTGCTGCTCGGGGAGGCTGTAGTCACTGGAGGCCTTACTTTCTTCGGCCTCGACACCATTTGGGCAGGACTTCAGAACTCTCCTCCCCACTTCGAGGGGGCAATATTCTTACTATTCCCTAAAGTATCCCACTTCCAGGCCGGAGGAACATGGTGTAAGCAAGTGATTTCAAGCTTAATTTTCCCCAGTCAGAGCCTGGTTTAAATAAAGCTCCCTAAGAGGAGAGATACAATGATCCATGTTCACACGGTGTCACCAATTCCTACAATAGAGTCTAACATGTATTTTGTCTCCCTGTTTTTCTGTTTACATTGCACATGCAGACAGGTTGTGCCTCAAACTTACCGGTAGCCATGAGACCTCTAAGAATGAGACATGTACACTCACTGGCATCAACCATTCCATGGGTGCTACTTTCATCCATGATTAAGCCAGACACATGAGACACTTACACAGTGTTGGCAAAGTGAAAGCCATTATTACTATTATTATTTATAGAAAGCATATATTAAATAGTAACAACAGATTCTCAAAGGGGAAATGCTTACCTTTCCCAGATTACCCATGTCCGTTCTCATGTAACTGTGTTGGCATGCCCGTGGTTTAGGTCAGATGTTGCGTTCACATCATTGCTGCCTCCTGCTACCTCACACTCCTTGGGGCTTCTGGTCTACCACTGGGCCCCACTGGGCCTTACTTCACCAGCCAGAAGACCCCTTTGCAGGATGTCCTGGGCCTCTGCCACTGGGCCCTTCCAAACCTCTGCCATCACACCACACCGTAACGACCTGCCATGCTCCCTGGGCCTGCGCTGCTTGAGGACACTTGTGACGCTTGCCACGTGGCCCAAAATGGGGATGGGCATGCAATCTCTGCACAGGACACACTCAAGCCTCTGTCCTGCAGGGCAAATATTACAGCTCCTTTAGCTCCACTAGCAAGTACTCAGAGGCACCCTGGTCCTGCCTGAAAGTGCTCAGCTCTCTCTCCTTGGGCCAGCAAGCCCTCCTCAGCTGTCTCCTCCCCATGGACTGGCAAGCCCACTGCAGTTGTCTTGTAGGTCTCATGTTTCCAGATGCTCCTACTGCTGCAGTCATTTCTTTGTCCCTCAACTTTGCTATGCTTGCTGCAATTCCTCACAGTCTTTCGCCATCTTCAGTGTTACAGCTCTTTCTCCTGGGTCAAGGAAGTTCTCAGTGCAAGGAGACTGGAATCCACGGATGTGCCCTGCTCCAGACTCTTCTTAATTGTAGTGAGGTCTCCTGAACCTCTGTGGGATTGGCCCTTAGACAGTGAAACTTGTGAGAGCTGGAACTTGATAGGATTGCTTTGCTTTTCCAAGTCTCCCTATTTTTCCGCCTTTGACAGGGTGCAGTCTTACCACTTTTTTACAGTTCTCTGTTAGTGGAAAATATTTGAGTTTTCCTTCTCTGGCAAGTTTCCTTCTTACACGAGTTCCAGCTTTTGAAGGCTTTACTCTATAAGCAAGTTCCTTGTCAATTTCAAGGCATGACACTTCCAGGAGGCACACAAAGTGACCAATCTCCTCAGTGTATTGCAAGTCAGTCAGTGTTGTTGGGTGGATTTCCAAACCACTATTTCCATCATGGGAGCCCTGGTGGCACAGTGGTTAAGAGCTCAGCAGCTAATCAAAATGTTGGCAGTTCGAATCCACCAGTAGCTCCTTGGAAACCCTATGGGGCAGTTCTACTCTGTCCTATAAGGTCCCTATGAGTTGGAATACACTCAACTACAATGGGTTTGGTTTGGCTTGGATTTCCATCATAATAAATCAATCCCACACAAGGTTGTGGCCTAGCCAATCATTTTGTAGCAGTTACAAAACCAACACCATGGCTAGAAAGGCCATGTAAAAGTGATACACTGCACCACATATTTGAAAGATTCTTTTTTAATTAATTAAAATATATTTTTGATTTGTGTATTCAAATCTCAAGTTGCAATATTGAAGGGTTCTATGGGCAAAATACTGAATGACGCAGGAAACATCAAAAGAAGATGGAAGGAATGCAGACAGCCACTGTACCAAAAATAATTGGTCAATGTTCAACCATTTCAGAAGGTAGCAAATGCTCAAGAACTGATGGTACTGAAGGGAGAAGTCCAAGTACTAAAGACACTGGAGAAAAACAAAGCTCCAGGAATTGATGGAATATCAACTGAGATGTTTCAACAAATGGCTGCAGTGCTGGAATTGCTCACTTATCTATGCCAAGAAATTTGGAAGACAGCTATCTGGCAAACCAACTGGAAGAGATCCATATTTGTGCTCATTCCAAAGAAAGGTGATCTAGCAGAATGCAGAAATTATTGAACAATATCATTAATATTATATGCAAATAAAATTTTGCTGAAGATAATTCAAAAATGGTTGCAGCAGTAGATCGAGAGTCAACTGCCAGAAAATCAAGCCAGATTCAGAAGAAGACATGGAATGAGGGATGTCATTGCTGATGTTAGATGGATCTTGGCCAAAATCAGAGAATGCCAGAAAGATGCTTACCTGTGTTTTATTGACTTTGCAAAGACATTCGACTGTGCAGATCATAACAAATTGTGGATAACATTGCAAAGAATGGGAATTCCAGTACACCTAATTGTGCCTCATATGCAAGCAAAAGCTGGACAATGAATAAGGAAGACCAAAGAAGAACTGACACCTCTGAAGAATTGACACCTCTGAGTTATGGTGTTGGCGAAGAATATTGAATATACCACTGACTGCCAAAAGAACCAACAAGTCTGTCTTGGAAGAAATACAGCCAGAATGCTCCTTAGAAGCGAGGATGGCGAGACTTCATCTCACACACTTTGGACATGTTATCAGGAGGGATCAGTCCTAGAGAAGGACATCATGCTTGGTAAAGTTGTTCGTTCTTTTGTCTACTTTACTCACTGAGAAATAACCATCAGATTTTGCCACCCAACTGTGAGCTTTATAAGGCAGAAATTATACAATTTATATCTACATCCATCAGGAAACCCTGGTGGCATAGTGGTTAAGAGCTACAGGAGCTAACCAAAAGGTTGGCAGTTCGAATCCACAGGTGCTCCATGGAAACTCTATGGGGCAGTTCTACTCTGTCCTATAGGGTCACTATGAGTCAGAATCGATCTATATCCCTAGGACATAGTAGGTTTTGAAAAATGTTTTGTAAATGGATAAATGATCTTCCCTTCAAAACTTATATGGTCATGTCGACGAGTAAATGAAGCAGGGGATTATAATTCTTAAAAAGGTACATAGTTCAATATAATCACAAGGTCATGATGGTGCTATTGGTCACCAGCATAATAATAATATTGCTGAAATGCTGTGTTTTTATTGCATCATGTGGTAATTATTAGCTGCTTTTCCTCCCATACGACTTCTGCTATCTACAGTGCTACAAAAGCACCACCAAGGAAGAGTAACATGTCTATAATGATGCTTTAGAGCTACATTCAATATCACTCATTCCCCTCACCTCTGACTATGAGGGTAATTGCCAGGTAAATTTGGCACTATTTCCTTGTACTCTAAATTAAATAGCACTAGCTACCTAAACATCATATAATTCTGACTGGATATAAATACATGGAATAACGATTACATATGACTTCCAATTTCCAGTTGGTTGCATATCTTGTGGTATTTCCTTATTATTTTAATTAATTACCAAAAAATGGGGAAAAAAAGTAAAGTTACAAGCAACACAACTACTTCTTCATATTGATTTTTGGAAGAACTATCTGAAGCCTACATTTGCTCTATCAAATTTTATAGCTCAACAATTTTAGAGGGACTTCAGGTTACAATCTGTCCTCCTGCCAACCACCTCCCTCCAAACACTTACATTTCCCAATTATTACTTTTCATCTTGTATAATCTTTAATTTCAAATTTTCAGTCATTGTGTCTTCGAAATATATGTGTCCTGTTCCTTGCATCCCCTCTGCACACTTGATGCTTTCCTTCAAGTTGCTCCTTTTTCCTTAACTGGCATCACTCTTCAAGCTGATGTTATAGTTTATTCAAGGAAGTTTTTGTCAGTTGTTAAAGTATTGTCTCTCAGCTTCAAATCTACCCTTTTGTATTCATTCTGCTTTGTGATTGTGGGGCTGAGACTCTGAAAAGTACATTTTCTGCTTTGCCAGGTGCTCCTGTTGAACTCTGTCAATTAATGATGTGGAGAGCCTGCAAGACTGGAAACTTGGAGAAGAGACTTACCACTTCCCGTCTGCTTCTGTTTCTGAAAGTGTCATCCCAGACTTGTGTCTTCACTTTGGCAGATGTGCTTCATTACAGGAACTACATTCAATGGCTCAATTCAAATTGATTCACAGTTTTTCCAATGCTTGTACCACTAGGATCTTTGTGCCTCCTTGGGGACACCCTCTCCTGAGGAGCCCCAGCTCCACGGAGTCCCACAGAGATACCAGCCCCAGCTCCCTCTTAGAGATCTGAGTTTCAGCTATGCAGGGTTCCTACTCCAGGCTTTGATATTTTAATAAATCTAAGCTTCTTCACTTTCTTTACCCAGCCCTGGGGTTGGCAGCTGTTTCCTTCAGTTGTTACCTCACTGATAACTTAGTGTTTTGTTGTTTTTTTTTTTTTTACATTTCCATTTCTTTGTACAATTAACATTTTTTAATACATTCACTTTTTTTTTCTATTAAATGCTTGATGTGGTTTCTTTCTCCTGCCTAGCTCCTGCTTGATACAAAAATACGTAACATGAGTAATCCCAGAAAACAGATCCACAAAGATCAGATTTAGGGATTGTTTTAATACAGAGGTCAGCAAACGTTTTCTGTAAATGACCAGATAGCAAATATATTTAACTCTGTGGTCCATACAGTCAGTGTAGGTGTCATTCAGTAGAAACACTGCCCAGTTCTGTGCCATCCTCACAATCGTTGGTATGTTTGAGTCCATTGTTGCAGCCATTGTGTCAATACATCTCATCAAAGGTCTTCCTCTTTTTCACTGACTCTCTATCTTACCAAGCATGGTGTTCTTCTCCAGGGATTGATCTCTCCTGGTAACATGTCGAAAGTACACGAGAAGTCTCACCATCTTGGCTTCCAAGGAGCACTCTGGCTGTATTTCTTCCAAGATAGACTTGTTTGTTCTTCTGGTAGTCCATGGTATAGTCAATATTCTTTGTCAACACCATAATTCAAAGGCATCAATTCTTCATTGGTCTTCCTTATTCATTATCTAGCTTTCAAATGCATATGAGACTTTTTGAAAATATCATGGCTTGGGTCAGTGCACCTTAGTCCTCAAAGTGACATTTTTGCTTTTTAACACTTAGAGGAGGTCTTGTGCAGCAGATTTGCCCAATGCAATGTGTCTTTTCATTTCTTGACTGGTGCTTCAATGGGCATTGACTGTGGATCCAAGTAATATCAAATCCTTGGCAACTTCATTATTTTCTCCATTTATCCTGATGTTTCTTATCGGCCCAGTTGTGAGGATTTTTGTTTTCTTTATGTTGGAGTGTAATCCATTCTGAAGGCAGTAGTCTTTGATTTTCATCAGTAAGAGCTTCAAGTCCTCTTCACTTACAGCAAGCAAGGCTGTGTCATCTGCATATCTCAGGTTGTAAAGTACTGTAGTGAAATGTGCAAAAACATGGAGTTAGAAAACCAAAAGGGAAGAATGTGCTCCATATTCTCAAGCTGAAAGAAATGAAAAAATTCAAGCCTTGAGTTGCAATATTGAAGGGTTTTATCAGCAAAATATTGGATAACGCAGGAAGCATCAAAAGAAGATCAAAGGAATACACAGTAACTGTATCAAAAAGAATTTGTCAATGTTCAAACGTTTCAGGAGGTAGCATATGATCAAGAACCAATGGTAGTGAAGGAAGAAGTCCAAGTTGCACTGAAGACGTTGATGAAAAACAAGTCTCCAGGAATTGTCAGAGTACCAATTGAGGTGTTCCAACAGATAGATGCAGTGCTGGAGGTGCTCACTTGTCTATGCCAAAAAATTTAGAAGACAGCTCTCTGGTCAATTGGCTGAAGAAGATCCATATTTATGTTCATTCGAAAGAAGGGTGATCCAACAGAATGCAGAAATTATTGAACAATATCATTAATACCACACGTAAATAAAATTTTGCTGAAGATAATTAAAAAAATGGTTACAGCAGTACATAGACAACTGCCAGAAATTCAAGCCAGATTCAGAAGGGGATGTGGAATGAGGGATATCATTGCTTCTGTCAAATGGATTTTGGCTGAAATCAGAGAATACCACAAAGATGTTTATTGTGTTTTATTGACTATGCAAAGGCATTTGACTCTGTGGATCATAACAAATTATGGATAACATTGCTAAAAATGGGAATTCCAGAACACTTAATTGTGCTCATGTGAAACCTGTACATAAACCAAGAGGCTGTCATTTGAACAAAGGGAACACTGTGTGTTATAAAATCAGAAAAGGTGTGAGAGTTGCATCCTTTCACCATATTCAATCTGTATGGCTAAAGAAACTGCACATAATATGAAAGCAAGTGGCATGGCTAGATTTGGCCTGTGGGTTATAGTTTTATTACCCAGGCTTAATGAAAATAGATTCAGAGTGGAAATCTGGAGGAAGATGTTCCAGGCCTGGGTCGGCTGCTAACAATTTCCCTGTCTTAGGGAAGTTACATGCCTACTCCTTACTTCAAGTTCCTCCTCTCAAAAATCAGACCATTAGGTACGAATATCTCAAAGCTCTTCTCAAGTCTAAGAATTATTTATTTAACATAATTATGTAACTTGAGTAAAACGACATAAAAAATAGCTGTGGGAATTGACTCTGGCATAACAGCAGGAGTATCTGCACAGAACTGTTTCATAGATAAACAGCTGGAAATTGTTAGAAACAAAACGACAAAACATTTAGAGTCCCTGGAATGGACCTAATTGCATACAGCCAATGGAAAAACATCTACTCAAGAAAATCTACTAAAATTCAGTAAGAATACTGACAGTCTGTCACATTTAAGCCAAGACCTTTTCATCCCTACCTGTTCCAGATCAGAGAAATGGAAACTCCACTGCAGATTGGTTCAGTCAAGTACACAGGGCTCTCTCTCTCCCCAGCTCCCAGTCAGAGGCTATCTTCCTGTGAGTGGCAGGACATTGGCATTTCTCATGACTCCAGGTACCTGTTGATGAGGCTAAGTTATAGGTGAGAGTGGCTGAGAAGTAGGGCTATATTTTTCCGCCCAACCAACACTGAGGGCATAGCAGCTATACCTTGGGTAAGGTACCAGTGTTCTGGAACCAGATTCTCCTTAAGATACTAGCTCTTAAGGTGGTGGTGCCTTGTGGGAAAAGCAAACCAAGAAGACCCAAGTCTACCTCCCAATTCCTACAAAATGCTCCACCTATAGCCCAGCTCCTAAAGCAGGGTTGTCAGTTAGAGAAATGCATGCCATTGACTTCATTGCTATGTCCAAAGCCCTGGCTCAGAGATTTTGCCTGGGGAGAAGGGAAGAGGGGGAGACGTAGACCATAAAATGGATAGCTCCTAATCTCTTCCACCCTTAAAAAAAAAAAAAAAAAAAAAAAAAACTGACTTCAAATGCAAGAGAGCGTGGAGAAGTCCAAGTCTAAAGGTGTTCTCAAAAACACAATAGAGGTTGTAATGAAAGGCAATTGGGAGGAGATTGATAGATTCATTGGAGATATAGGTTAAATGTAAGCTGGCTAGTCTGTGGAAGATAACCAGGAAAAAGAGACAGCTGGGAAGAGCTTTCCTGGGATCAAAACAAATCAAAAACACTAAACTCAGGAACTCTCCCTTCGAAGGAGCTGGGATTTGATTGAATTAGTCTGTGAAGTAATTTACCCTCCAGGGCACTGTTGAAAACCATTGATCAATTAGTGAGCAATTAACCCATTGCAGGAGAGTCTATAGGAATAAGTAGAACTACCCCATAGAGTTTCCAAGGCCGTAAACCTTTATGGAAGCAGACTGCCACACCCTGCTCCCATGGAGCAGCTGATGGATTCAAACTGCCAATCTTTTGGTTAGCAGCTGAGTGCTTAATCACTGCACCACCAGGGATCCTTAGCAAGCATTTACTGGAGATTAAAATCTGGGTCTCCATGAGTTGGAATCAAATTAATGTCAATGAATAACAAGAGTAACAACTTGGTCAGGAAAAGAGACAGAAAGACCTGTCCAAACCACCGTTATCCCAGGGTTACAGGCATACTCAAGGCTGCAATCCCTAGGGAGTAACATCAGAGGCTGAATGTTGTGGGAAAGGAAATAGACTTTACTAAAGTAATCCAGTCAGTCAATAAATAAATAAACCAACAATAACAATAATAACAAGTCCCACAGAGGGCTACAATATTACATAAAATGTCCGGTTTTAACAATAAAAAAATTATGACACATGTAAAGAAACAAGAAAGTAGAACCATAAACTGGGGAAAAGGAAAAAAGTAGGCAACAGAAACTTCCAGATGCCAAAAAGATTTTGAAGTAGCCATTGCAACTATGTTCAAAGAACTAAAGGAGACTATGACCAAAGAATTGAAGGTATGATGACAATGTTGGGCAGTGAGTTTATGTTAATGGGGGAGGAACAACTCAGGAAAGGAGGATGAGAATGGTTTCACAACTCAAAAAATGTAGTCAATGTCACTGAATTATACTTGTAGAAATGGTTGAATTGGTGTGTTTTGCTGTGTACATTCTCAACAATAACAACAAAATAAATAAAAATAATATTTAAAAAATGACATGAGACACATAGAAAACAAAACTCAAAATACCTAAACAAAGACAGAGATCATCAGACTGGAAAAAAAATCCAAGTATATGCTCTCTACAGTAGTCAAACTTCAGATTCAAAGATACAAACAGATTGAAAATAAAAGGATGGTAAGTTTTATGTTGTGCAAACCAAATCACAAGAAAGCTGGAGTGGATATACAAATAGCAGACAAAAGAAATTAAAAAAAAAAAAACAAAAATGTGAGAGAGAAAAAAATTATACTTTTAATAATAAAAGGGTCAACCCATCATAAATATATAACACTTATAATCAAATATGCAACTAATAACAGCGCACCAGAATACATAAAGCAAAATCTGACAGAATTTAAGGGAGAAATAGACAATTCAACTATAATAGTTGCAGACTTCAAGACTCCACTTTGAAAAATAGAACGACTAGTTAGAACATCAACAAGGAAACAGAAGACTTGAACAACACTATAAATCAACTAGATCCAACAGATATCTATAGAAAACTCCATACAACAGCAGCAGAATACAGTTTTTTCTGAAGTTCACAGGAACATCCTCCAGGATATACTATATGCTAGGCCATAAAATAAATCTTAATAAATCTAAAGGGATTTAAATTATAGAAAGTATGTTCTCCACCAATCATGGAATTGATGCGAAAATCAATAACAGGATGAAATTTGGCAAACTCTCAAATACGTGAAAATCAAACAATACACTCCTAAATAACAAATGGGTAAAAGAAGAAATCAAAAGAAAAATTACAAAATATTTGAGATGAATGAAAATGGGCACACATATACCAAAAGTTAAGGGATGCAGTTAAAGCAATGCTTAACAGGAACTTCATAGCTATAAAAGTCTCTATGATAAAAGAAGAAAGATCTCAAATTGACAAGCTAATCTTCCACCTTAAGTCACGGAAAAAGGAGAGTAAACTTACCATAAAGCAAACAAACAGAAGAAAATAATCAAGATTAGAGCAGGAATAGTAAAATAGAGAATAGAAAAACAATAGGGACACACCAATGAAACCAAAAGCTAACTCTTTGAAAAGATCAACAGAATTGACTATTCTTTATGTACAGTTACCAAAACAAATATGAGAAGACTCAACTTACTAGAATCATAAAAGAGGGAACATAACTATTGATTTTACATAAATTAAATGGCTTATAAAGGAATATTATGCACAACTGTACTCCTATAATTTAGATAACTTAGCTTAAATGGAAAAATCCTAGAAAAACGTAAGCTACCGTAATTGACTCATGAAGAAATATACATTCCAAATAAACCTGTAACAAGTAAAAGAATTGAATTAGTAATAAAAAAATAAACCAACAACTACAAGGAAAAAAAACACGAAAAACCCAAGCTAGATAGCATAACTACTGAAATCTACCAAATACATAAAGAAGAATTAATACCAATTTTTCACAAAAATCTTCCAAACAATTGAAGAGGGGGTAACACTTTGCAACTCATTCTAAGACTCGGTATTAACCCATTGCTGTTGAGTCAATTCTAGCTCATAGAGACTCTTTAGGACAGAGTAGAACTACCCCATAGGGTTTCCAACGCTATAAATCTTTACAGAAGCAGTCTGCCATATCTTTCTCCCAAGAAGCGGCTGATTTGTTCCAATCACTGACCTTTCAGTTAGCATCTGAGTGCTTTAACGACTGTGCCACCAGGGCTTCTTAAGACCCAGTATTACCCTTACCAAAACCAGACAAAAACATCACAAGAAAACCAGAGACTAATACCTTTTATGAATATGGATGCAAAATCCCTCAACAAAATACTACCCATTGCCATTGAGTCAATTCTGATTCATAGCGACCCTATGTGACAGAGTAGAACTGCCTCATAGGGTTTCCGAGAAGCAGCCAGTAGAGTCGAACTACCTACTGGCCTTTGGTTAGCAGCATCTCTTAACCACTGCGCCATCAACAAAATACTAGGAAATACAATTTATCAACATATAAAAAATTGTATACACCATGACCAAGTGCCACTTATTCCAAGAAGACAAGATTAGTTTAATCTTCAAAAATTAATTAATGCAATACATCATATCAATAAAAATTTTTTAAAAAGTCAGCACATGATTATCTCAATATATGTACAAAAACCATTTGGTAAAATCCAACATTCTTTCATAATAAAAACATTCAACAAACTAAGAATAGAAAGAATATTAGCCTGATAAAGAGTATGTATGAAAAACTCACAGGTAAAATAATATTTAAAGGCAAAACACTGGATGCATTCACTCAAAGATCAGGAACAAGATGAGGATATCTGCTCTCACTTCTTCTATTCAACATTTTACTGGAAGTTCTAGCCAGGATGTTTAGGGAGGAAAAAGAAATAAAAGGAATCCAGATAGGAAAGGAAGAAGTAAAACTATATTTTCAGATGTCATGATCTGGTATATAGAAAATCCTAAGGAACCAGCTAAAGAAGTATTAGAACTAATAAGTTTAGCAAGTGTGTAGGGTATGAGATCAGTATTTAAAAATCAATTTTACTTCCATACAATATCAATAAAAAAATCTGAAAATGAAATCAAAAGTGATTCTGTTTAAATTAGCATTGACAATAATAACATACTTAGGAGCAAATTTAACAAAAGAAGTGCAAATCTCCTACTCTGAAAGCTACAAAACGTTATTGAAAGAAGTTATAGAAAAACATCCTGTGTTCATGGGTTACAAAATGTAACATTGTTAAGATGCCAATACTCCCTGTGTTATCTACAGACTTAGTGTAATCCCTAGTAGAAGCTTAGCTGACTTCTTTGCAGAAATTGACAAGCTGATTCTAAAATTCATATGGAATTACATGTAACCTTGAATAGTCAAAGAACAAATTAGAAGGAATCACACTTGTCTACTTCAAAACTGACTACAAAGCAATAGTAATCCAGATTGTGGTACTGGCATAAGGATAGACCTATAGATCAGTGGAACAGAATTCAGAGTCCAGAGACAAATCCATTTGTCTATGGTCAACTTATTTGTTGACAAGAGTGGCAAGACTATTAGGGAAAGAATCAGCTTTTCAACAAACGGTGCTGGAATAACCTGGAGAGTCACATGCAAAAGAATGAATCTGGACCCTTACCTCATACTATAGACAAAAAACTAACTCGAAATAGATCAAATACCTAAATGTCATTGCTAAAATTATAAAAGTCTTAGGAAAAAACATAGGATTAAATCTTCCTGACTTTGTATTTGACAATGAATTCTTAGACATGACTCCAAAAGCATGAACAAAAGGAAAGTGATGCATTGGACTTCATCAAAGCTAAAAACTTTTTCTCTTAAAATGACACTATCAAGAAAGTGAAAGGCAGTGACAGAACAGGAGAAAATAATTACAAATCATATATTTGATAAGGACTTATATCTAGAATACATAAGAACTCAATAATAAAAAGACAACCAATTTTAAAAAATAAGTAAAGAATCTAATAGACATTTCTCCAAAAAAGAGAAATTGCCAAAATGCACATTAAAATATGCTTAACAGTCTTAGTCATTAAGTAAATACAGATCCAAACTACAAGAATATTCCACTTCACACCCACTAAGATGGCTGGAATAAGAAAAGAATCCATAAATAAGAAGGATAATGAGGATGTAGGGAAATCTGATCCCTCATACGCTACTGGTGTGAATATAAAATAGGGTATCCACTCTGGAAAACAGTTGTCAATTCCTCATACAGTTACTGTATGACCCGGAAATTCTACTCTTAGGTATACGCCCAAGAAAAATAAAAACATACGTTGATATAAAAACTTATATACATTTATAGCAGCATTGTTGCAGTATTTTTCATAATAGCCAAAAAGTAGAGACAACTCAAATGTCCATCAACTGATGAATGGATAAGCAAAATGTGGTCTACCCATACAATGGACATTATAAAAAAGAATGAAGGACTAATACTTAATACAACATGGATGGACCTTGAAAACACAGTGTAAATGAAAGAACCACATATTGCATGATTTCATTCATATGAAATGTCTAGAATAAGCAAGTCTGTAGAGACAGAAAGCAGTTTAATAGTTTCTTAAGGCTGGGGGGATGGGGAAGATCAAGGGTTTAATTTCTGAGATGATGAACCTGCTCTAAAATGCATTGCAGTGATGATTTCACATATCTGTGAATATATTGAAAACCACAGAATTGTACACTTTAAATTGGTGAATTCTATGCTATGTGAATTATATCTAAATAAAGCTGGTATAATTTAAAAAAAAAATCAACTTGTGATGGGCATCTAGGCAGGAACCTAGGAAAATGAAGCTATCTTACGTCATTGCACATTATGTTTTTGTGGTTAATATAGTCTTTAAATTCACACGACTTTAGCAGCTCAGAAGCATCAAAGGAGGAGGTTGTTAGAGGGGATATGGTCAAGAATTGCCACAGTATTATGCCATTTTGGTCTACTTAAGAGGTATTTGATATTCACAATGATTGATAGGGACGGAGGTCGGGGACAAGAGTGCCAGTTTTATAAGGTTTGACTTGTAAAATAGTTGCTAGCATGGGCTTCTTGGCCGCTGTTGTGTGAAAAGCGGAACCCCCAGTCCTGGCTGCAGAGATCCACAGACTCAGGAGCCTTCCACAGCAGCCAGCCTGGACGGCTCTGTAGACTGTGTTGAAGGGCAGGTTTGTTGCTGACCACTCTTTCCCTTTTTTTCAGAAAACCACTGTTATCTGTGCCCTCACACCACCTAAACTTTCCCTGTCCTTACTTCCTCTGTCATTTTTAAAGAGGCTGCAATATTTGTGACAGCTTATGAGCTGAAGCTTATTTCTCCCTATAGTTAGTTAAAACTGTCCACCTTGCTTCTCTTTCCTATCCATGCCTCCACTTGTGGAACATCTCCTTTAACTTTGATTTGTAAAACATCAACTTCTTTGATCCAGGCTTAAATTCTCCTCTAATTTAATAATAATTGGGCAGTGGCTCATTCCACAAATGTAGTCGTGTAAAATGCACACTGACATCCTTTATTCAATCTCTAACAGACAAAGATAGAAGCCTAGGATTGGGGGCCTGTAGGCCGGAAGGACAGGGGTTTCACCTAGCAATTGCCTCTTCAGTGCCCAGAATTCCTGTGAGGCCCTGAGCAGGCTCTCCGTGAGTGTGTGCGGAACAGAACTGAGATAGTATTGAAGCTTCCTCAAAGAATGCAGTTGGCATGGGGCAGATGGGCAAGGGTTGCCAGGGTGCATCACAGCTGCATCATTCCATCAGTGGCTAAACATGACTGTGGCCCCCCCGGATGTAATTAGGAAACAATGCCCAGGCTAAACTGCTTTCTGTGTTTAATTTTTCTAAAACATTGTACTTACCTGTAACTGCAGGAATCCAAACATTTTACTTTGTGCTATTTCTGAACATTAATGCCTTCTCCTGCAGTGGAGTTCCGATTGAATAGCTATGGGCATACTAAAAAATCAATCCATCAATGAGTAAAACTGCTGGCATTTTTACCAAAATTGCCTTTATAATTAAGAGACTTGTGCATCGCAAATGTTCTCATACTAAGAAAATAGCCTGTAGGGTGAACTGGGACAGAGGTTTCTTTTTCTTTTTTTCCCCACTAAATTAATTACTATAAATGACAAATTGATAAACTAATTCATTAAGAGTTTACTGTGTCTGTGAATCCAAATCCTCACATTCTGTTTTCTCAGCTCTAGTATAGGAAGGGTGATTATGTATCTCCTTCAAGCTCTGGCCTTCCAAGTCTCTGTGACTTTGGAGTTGGACAGACAGTGCTACATTGCAGTAAAAATTGCCAGCTCCAGAGTTAGGCAAATTCTGAGTAGAGTTAACTGGAGGAAGCTATCTAACGTCTCTGGATCTCAGTTGCCTAATTTGTAAAGGAAAGAAATAGAACTTCCTGCACACAGTTGTTGTGGGAATTAAATGGAGCACATCTGTAAAATATTGAGCCCAATCCCTGGCCCCTGTGAGGAGCTCTGGTGGGACAGTGGTTAAGAATTGGGCTGCTAACCAAAAGATCAACAGTTCAAATCCACCAGCTACTCCTTGGAAACCCTATGGGATAGTTCTACTCTGTCCTACAGGGTCACTATGAGTGGGAATTGACTCGACAGCAAGGGGTTTAGTTTTTGGGTTTTGGCACCTGTGAAGCATTCAGTAAATGTCAGCCATTGTCATTATTTCTCCTTGGGAAGATGTTGAAAGTGGGTTTTTACTCAGGGCATAAAGTAACATGAACATCATAGAGTATGAATCCATGGAAAAGCACTCTGCCCAGCCATCCTTATTTTGGTTTGAAATGCTAATTTTGATTATAAAGCATATGATTGCTGTTGTTAGTTGTCATCGAATCAAAACCGACTCATGGTGACCCCATATGTGCATGGTAGAACTGCTCCATAACATTTTCAAGGCTTTGACCTTTCAGAAGCCGATTTCTGGGCATGTTTCTGAGATGCTTCTGGCAGAGTTCGAACCACCAACCCTTTGGCTAGTAGTCGAGCACTTAATCATTTGCACCACCCAAGGCTTCCTAAAGCATATTAGTTTCTCACAAAATAATCTGCCTAATATACAAGATACAATAAAATTTAAAAAGAAGTGTCCCACAATATGAATGTCATCACTGTTGACATTTTTGCATAACTCCTTGCAGGCTCCTTCTTTGTGTGTGTGTCTGTGTGTGTGTACTTTATAGCTTTGATCACACTGAATATACACTTTTTCATCCTGCATTTTTCACTTCATTTCCCTGGGTTTTTGTAAAATCTTTACAAACCCTCTGAAGGATTGCTTGCGATTACATTGGACGGAAGACATCATAGCACGATGATTAAGGATGATGACTGTGGAATCAGGCAAACCTAGGATCACATCCTGCTCTGCAACGTTCTGTGAAGGAAGATGTGTTATGTTCCCCTCAGTTCCAGTCTTCTCAGCTCAAGACGTGGATAGTGCATAATACTTAACTGGTAGGATTTGTAGATAGGTGACTAGATGGCTGCTGCTGAGTAGACTTCAACTCATAGAGACCTGATCAAACTTTGCCTCGTCTTGTATCATCCTCATGATCACTGGCATGCTTGAGTCTGTCCTCTCAGGTATTGTACCAATCCATCTCACTGAGTGTCTCCTTTGCCCTCTCTGGCCTTCTACTTCACCAAACATTATGTCCCTCTCCAGCGATTGATCCCTCCTGATGATGTGTCTAAAGCAAGCCAGTTGGACCATGTTCTGTTGTGATCCGTAAGAGTGACTAACTTTTGGAAATAGATCACCAGGCCTTTCTTTCCAGTCTTTCTTTGTCTGGAAGCGCCACGGGAACCTATCAACCACGTGTGTTTGAAATACTGGTGACATAGCTTCCAGCATCACAGCAAGAAGCAAGTCAAAACAAATGGACAGCTGGGTGGTAGGTAGAATTCATAGGAGATTTAAATGAAATATTGTATCTAAAGCATTTAGCATGATATCTGATTCATATGACTTTTTCAATGAATTGTAGTCATTATAATTATCATGATTTAAAAAACCATGCCCTATCTTATACATTCATTTCCCATCGGACCCCACCCTGGGTTTTTGCAATATTATAACTAGGTACAAAGCAGCTATCTTTGCACAGAAGGCTTTTAAAAAATGTAGACTCTTATTGTTTTCTCCCCCTTTTTTTCTTAGGACAGAATTTTTCAAACCTCAGATTCACATTGTACATGTGTAATCCTGTCATTTTATAGTCCGGGAAATAAAAACGCGGAGAAGTAGGTGGGTTTCCTGTATCACGCAGCTAGGGAGTAGCAGGCTGTGGCCTAGAATCTAGATATCTTGACTTCCATTTATGGGCTCATTCAATTATACTCCTTGCATAAGGGCAGATGGTTTTTCAGAACATCCTGTATGACTCATAGAATCCAAAGAAGTTCAGCTTGTGGAAAGTTTATTCACACACACGCACAAATACCACACACACACATAAGTGAATAATGTAAACACCTGCCAGCTCCATTCAGGGTAAAAATGTCTTGAGCATTTACATTTTATGGAAAATGCATTACTACTAATAGTGAGTTCCTTTCCTACTCTTGGTCAGTGGAATATGGCTTTTACAGGTTTGATTTTTCATAGAGTCCAGTAGTAACAGAAACAAAGACTCTATAATAGAAAGTCAAGAAGGAAAAGAGGAAACTGACGTTTAAATGAGGGGAGAGAAGACAAAGAGCTATGTCTAAGAATCCAACCTACTCATTTAGTTTTTATATTTCCATTCAAACAACTGTTCAATTCAGTGAGAGAACAAATCATTCAATCTGGATTTACAACTGAGATAGTTTGTTTATTTTTGCTTAGCAATCATCTTGGCAGTACAAGATTTGGAAAGTCCTCAGAAGAACTGGTAAGCCCCCCAGGACTGCAGATCTGGAGTCAGTATAAGGAATCAGCTGTGCAGTAATCAAGTCCTGGAAAACAGGCTCATCTCATGGTGGATCAGACAGAGTTGGACCCTTGTCTAACAATTCTCAATAATAAAAATTCCTCCAAAGGCCATACTAACTCATATTGAGTAGTTACTATTTTCTTCTGATAAAAAAGCAACCTTGCAAGGTCAAATTAAAATCAAATGGCTAACGTATATCTGAAACTTCCACAACTTAACAACAAAAAGGCAAATAACTCAATCATAAAATGGGCAAAGGACTTGAATGGACATTTTACCAAAGAGGACATTCAAATGGCCACCACACACATGAAAAGATGCTAAGGATCATTAGCCATCCCGTTGTCGTCCAGTTGATTCCTAATCATAGTGACCCTATAGGACAGGGTAGAAATGTCCATAGGGTTTCTAAGGAGAAGCTGGTGGATTTGAACTGCTGACCTTTTCGTTAGCAGCCGAACACTTAACCACTTCGTCACCAGGGCTCCTCATTAGCCATCAGAGACATGCAAATAAAAATCACAATGAGATACTGTTTAACTCTCACTAGGATGTTTTAGAAGAAAAAAAAAAAACAGAAAATAACAAATGTTGGCAAGGATGTGAGGAAATTGGAACCCTTATCCATGGCTGGTGTGGATGTAAAATGAACAGCTGTTGTGGAAAACAGTGGGAAATAGGGCTACTATGTTGTTGTTGTTGTCAGGTGCCATTGAGTCGGTTCTGACTTATAGCTACCCTGTGTACAACAGAACGAAATACTGTCCAATCCTGTGCAATCCTCACAATCATTGTTGTGCTTGATCCCTTTCTTGCAGCCACTGTGTCAATCCATCTTGTTGAAGCCTCCCTCTTTTTTGATGACCCTCTACTGTACCACTCATGATGTCCTTCTCTAGGGACTGATCCCTCCTGACAACATGTCTTTCTTAGATTCATATTTCGTACATTCCACATTCTGATTATTAATGAAAGTTTGCAGCTGTATCTTCTCATTTTGAATCGCGCCACATCAGCAAATGAAGGTCCTGAAAGCTTGACTCCATCTATGTCATTAAAGTCGACTCCACTTTGAGGAGACAGCACTTCCGCAGTAGTATTTTGAGTGCCTTCCAACCTGAGCGGCTCATCTTCTGGCACTATATCAAACTATGTTTCACTGCTATTCATAAGGTTTTCACTGGCTAATTTTTTTCAGAAGTAGGCTGCCAGATCCTTCTTCCTAGTCTTTCTTAGTCTGGAAGCTTAGATGAAAACCTGTTCAGCATGGGTGACCCTGCTGGTACTTCAATACTGGTAGCATAGCTTCCAGAATCACAGCAACAAGCAAGGCCTCACAGTACAACAAACTGACAGACACATGGAGGAGGACCACCATATGACCTAGCAATTCACTCCTAGGTGTATACCCGAAATACTTGAAAGCAGAGACTAAAACAGAGACTTGTACACAAATGTTTACTGTAACACTATTCACAAAAAAGTGGAAACAGATTGGGGGGTAAGATGGCTCTGTAGGCAGAAACACCACGCCGTCCCTCCACAGCAAAGATCCGAAAAACTAAGCCTAACAGAGAATCAACAATCCTGAAACCCTAGAACATCAAATGAAGAGATAAAGAACTCAGCCAAACACCAAACGGAGTGAGAATACTAAAAGAGAACGGAGAGCGAGGAGAGACTCAGGCAGAGATTCCTTACCAGCTAACGCAGCGCGGATCCACCATCTTGGATTCCTATCGGAGACCAGCAAACGGGAGAGCAGCCTTGCAGAGCATCTGGTCGGAGACAGAACGACTGGTAAACTGCGCTTAGCTTCACACATAACCATCTTCCCGCTGCACCCTACCTACCTGCACCGTGCACTAGACATCACATCACCAAGCGGTGCAGGCACGCCCTATTGGAACCTGCCCAGCACTGACTACCGACCGTCCTGGTGGCTGCGGTGAGTGCCACAAGCAACCCATCCCAGTGGCTCCTCCTCAACTAGATCTGCCCAGCTGTACCACAAGAACGAAAAAAAAAAAAAAATCTACAATCAATAGACGAGAGAAATATCTACTGAATGTCCCGAAAACAGCAAACAATATCAAAACATTTACAAAAACAAGACAAGATGGCTCCAATAGGCGTCCAAATTAAAACACCAGATAACTCTCCTGTGGAAGAAAATGCACTAGAAGTACCTGATACGGAGCTCAAATCACTAATACTCGGAATTTTCCAAGAACTGAGGCAAAAAGCTGACAAACATGAGGAAAAAATAGACAAATTTATGGAAAATACAGACAAAAAATTGGAAGAATTCAGGAAGATGATGCAAGAACAAAATTCCAAAATAAATTCACAACTCGAAATTATACAAAAACAACAATTAGAAATCCAAAAGATAAACAACAAGATTTTAGAAATGGACGGTGTCATAGAAGGGCTGAGAAGTAGATTTGAAACCATGGAAGACAGGATCAGTGGAACTGAAGACAAACACTTGGATACAACTCTGTTTCAGGAAAACTCAGAAAAAAGAACAAAGAAAAATGAAGAGACCCTGAGAGTTATGTGGGACACAATTAAAAGCAAAAACCTACGAGTGATTGGCATACCAGAACAGGGGGAGAAAACAGAAAACACAGAGAGGATCATTGAGGAACTGCTGACAGAAAACTTTCCCAATATCATGAAAGATGAAAAGCTGGTCATCCAAGAAGCTCAACGAACCCCATATAGAAGAGACCCCAAAAGAAAATCACCAAGACATATCATATTCACACTCGCTAAAACTAAAGACAAACAAAGAATCCTGAGAGCAGCTCGTGAAAAACAAGAAGTCACATACAGAGGAGAAACAATAAGACTAAGCTCAGATTATTCAGCAGAAACCATGCAGGCAAGAAGGCAATGGGATGACATATATAAAATCTTGAAAGAAAAAAATTGTCAGCCAAGAATAGTATATCCTGCAAAACTCTCATTCAGATTTGATGGTGAAATTAGGTCATTTCCAGATAAAGAGAAACTAAAGGAATATGCAAAAGTCAAACCAAACTTACAAGAATTATTAAAGGGAGTTCTTTGATCTGAGGACAAACAGCTTCAGCCCTCAGGCAGGACCTAGGACCTAGGACGCAGGTTAACATGAACCAGATACCATTCTAGGAACTGAACTACAGACGACTTACCAAAAACAAAAGATATACAACAGGGAATAAGAGAAATCAATCAAAGGATGACAACAACATCAAAACAATGAAAGAAGGATAAAACGGCATAGGTATAGAACCTTCTAAAGGAGAAGAAGGCAAGGCGATACCAAGTAATGCTAGAATGCTTCAAAATTATAAAGATAAGGGTAAAATTCATGGTAACCACAAAAAAAGTTAACAAACCAACTCATAAAAATAAAGACGAAAAACATAAAGTCTCAACAAAAACAAAACCTACAAAAACAAAACAAATGAACACAAAATCCACAAACAAAAGGAACTCAGCACAAGAGAGTAAGAAGAACAAAGAAAACTTCAGCATCACAAAAAAAAGCACTACAAAATGACAGCAACAAACTCACATCTACCAATAATTACACTGAACGTAAATGGACTCAATGCACCCATAAAGCGACGGAGAGTGGCAGAATGGATAAGAAAACAGGATCCATCTATTTGCTGTCTACAAGAGACACATCTTAGAAACAAAGATGTGAATTTATTAAAAATCAAAGGTTGGAAAAAAATATATCAAGCTAACAACTATCAAAAAAGAGCAGGAGTGGCAATTCTAATCTCAGATAAAATAGACTTTAAAACAAAATCTACCATAAAAGACAAAGAAGGACACTATATAATGATTAAGGGGATGATCCATCATGAAGACATAACCATAATAAATATCTATGCACCCAATGACGGGGCTCCAAAATACATAAAAAAAACTCTAACAGCACTGAAAAGAGAAATTGACAGTTCCACAATAATAGTAGGAGACTTCAACACACCACTCTCAGTAAAGGACAGAACAACTAAAAAGAAACTCAGCAAAGATACAGAAGACCTAAAGGACACAATCAGCCAACTGGACCTCATAGACATATATAGAACAATCCATCCAACCGCTGCAAAGTACACATTCTTTTCCAATGCACATGGAACGTTCTCCAGAATAGACCACATCTTAGGCCACAGAGCAATCCTCAACAAGATCCAAAATGCTGAGATAATTCACAGTATCTTCTCTGACCACAATGCCATCAAGGTAGAAATTAACACTAGAAAGAGCAAGGAAAAAAAATCAAACACATGGAAACTGAATAATAATCTGCTTACACATCAATGGGTAATAGAAGAAATCAGAGATGGAATTAAAAACTTCCTAGAATCAAATGAAAATGAAAACACATAATACCAAAACCTTTGGGACACAGCAAAGGCAGTCCTCAGAGGACAATTTATAGCAATAGATGCACATATCAAAAAAAAAGAAAGGGACAAAATCAAAACATTAACTACAGAACTCAAACAAATAGAAAGAGAACAACAAAAAAAGCCTACAACCACCGGAAGAAAGGAAATAGTAAAGATCAGAGCAGAAATCAATGAAATAGACAACAGAAAAACAATAGAAAGAATCAAGAAAACCAAAAGTTGGTTCTTTGAAAGAATCAACAAAATCGACAAACCACTGGCCAGACTGACAAAAGAAAACCAGCAGAGGGCACAAATAACCCAAATAAGAAATGAAATGGGGGACATTACAACAGACCCGACTGAAATAAAAAGGATTATAACAGAATATTATGAAAAACTATATTCCAACAAATTTGAAAACCTAGAGGAAATGGATAAATTTCTAGAAACATACGGCCTACCCAAACTACAACAAAGTGATATTGAAAATCTGAACAGACCCATAACAAGAGAAGAGATTGAAAAGGTAATAAAAAAACTCCCAACCAAAAAAAAGCCCTGGCCCAGATGGCTTCACTGGAGAATTCCACAAAACATTTACAGAAGAGCTTGTACCAGTTCTACTCAAGTTATTTCAGAGCATAGAAGAGGAAGCAACACTTCCAAATTCATTCTATGAAGCCAGCATAACGCTGATACCAAAACCAGGCAAAGACATCACAAAAAAAGAAAATTACAGACCAATATCTCTCATGAATATAGATGCAAAACTTCTGAACCAAATTCTAGCCAATAGAATTCAGTATCATATCAAAAAAATAATACACCACGACCAAGTAGGATTCATACCAGGTATGCAAGGATGGTTTAACATTAGAAAATCCATCAACGTAATCTACCACATAAATAAAAGGAAAGAAAAAAATCACATGATTATCTCAATTGATGCAGAAAAGGCATTTGACAAAGTCCAACACCTATTCCTGATAAAAGCTCTCAATAAAATAGGTATAGAAGGGAAATTTCTCAACATAATAAAGGGCATCTATGCAAAACCAACAGCCAACATCATTCTTAATGGAGAAAGGCTGAAAACATTCCCCCTGAAAACAGGAACAAGACAAGGATGCCCTTTATCACCACTCCTATTTAACATTGTGCTGGAAGTTCTAGCTAGAGCAGTAAGGCAAGAGAAAGAAATAAATGGCATCCAAATTGGTAATGAAGAAGTTAAACTCTCCCTGTTTGCAGATGATATGATACTATACATAGAAAACCCTAAAGACTCCACGAGAAATTTACTGGAAGTAATAGAAAGATTCAGCAGAGTAGCAGGATACAAGATAAACATTCAAAAATCAGTTGGATTCCTATACACCGGTAAAGAGAACGATGAAAAGGAGATCAGGAAATCAATACCATTTTCAATAGCCCCTAAAAAGATAAAATACTTAGGAATAAATCTGACCAGGAATATAAAAGACCTATACAAAGAAAACTACAAAAGACTGCTGCATGAAACCCAAAGGGATCTACATAAATGGAAAAACATTCCATGCTCATGGATAGGCAGACTCAACATTGTGAAAATGGCAATTCTACCTAAAGCAGTCTACAAATACAATGCAATTCCGATCCAAATACCAACAACATTCTTCAAAGAGATGGAAAAACTAATTATTAACTTTATATGGAAAGGGAAGAAACCCCGAATAAGTAAAGCACTACTGAAGAAGAAGAATAAAGTTGGAGGACTCACACTACCTGACTTGAGAACCTACTATACAGCTACAGTACTCAAAACAGCCTGGTACTGGTACAACAACAGAGACATTGACCAATGGAACAGAATTGAGAACTCAGATGTAAATCCATCCACCTACGGTCACCTGATTTTTGACAAGGGCCCAAAATACATCAAATGGGGAAAAGACAGTCTTTTTAACAAATGGTGCTGGCAAAACTGGATATCCATTTGTAGAAAAATGAAACAGGACCCATACCTCACACCATATACAAAAACTACTTCAAAATGGATCAAAGACCTGAATATAAAGCCTCAAACTATAAAATTCATAGAAGAAAAAATAGGACCAACACTTCAGACCTTAATACATGGCATTAACAGGATACAAACCAGAAACATCAACACAAAAAACCCAACAGATAAACTAGATAATTGGGATCTTCTAAAAATCAAACATCTATGCTCTTCAAAAGATTTCACCAAAAGAGTTAAAAGAGAACCTACAGACTGGGAAAAAATTTTTGGACAGTACAAGTCAGACAAAGGTCTAATCTCCATAATCTACAAGAAAATCCAACACCTCTACAACAAAAAGACAACCAATCCTATCAAAAAATGGGCAAAGGAAATGAACAGACACTTCACCAAGGAAGACATTCAAATGGCCAACAGACACATGAGGAAATGCTCGCGATCACTAGCCATTAGAGAAATGCAAATTAAAACCACAATGAGATACCATCTCACCCCGGCATTACTGGCACGAATCAAAAACACTGGAAATAACAAATGTTGGAGGGGCTGCGGGGAGACGGGAACTCTTACACACTGCTGGTGGGAATGCAATATGATACAGCCATTTTGGAAAATGATATGGCGTTTCCTCAGAAAGCTAGAAATAGATGTACCATTCGATCCAGCAATCCCACTCCTAGGAATATATCCTAGAGAAATAAGAGTCATCACTCGAATAGACATATGCACACCTATGTTCATGGCAGCATTATTCACAATAGCAAAACGATGGAAACAACCTCGATGTCCATCAACAGACGAATGGATACACAAACTATGGTACATACACACAATGGAGTACTATGCAACGAGAAAGAACAATGAATCGGTGAACCATCTCATAACATGGATGAAACTGGAGGACATCATGCTGAGTGAAATAAGTCAATCACAAAAGGACAAATATTGTATGAGACCTCTATTGTAAAAACCCATGAAAAAATTCACATGCAAAATGTAACAATCCTTGTTGGTTACCAGGGATGGGAGGGGGGGGGATACTAAATAGGTAATAGGTAAGTGGTAACTTGGGTGAGAGATGAGATAGTACATAGTACAGGGGAAAGTAACACAACCTGCACAAGGAAAGGTCATGGAGGCCCTATAGACACATCCAAACCCCCCGAGGGACTGAGTTGTTGGACGGAGGGCTCTGGGGACCATGATCTCGGGGAACATCTAGCTCAATTGGCATGACACTACTTATAAAGATAATGCTCTACATTCTACCTTGGTGAGTAGTGTCTGGGGTCTAGAAGCCTATAAGCGGCCATCTAAGATACTCCACTGATCTCATCCCTTCGGGAACAAGGGATAACGAAGAGAACAGGATACAAGGAAAAGATTAGTCCGAAGGACTAATGGTCCACAGCTACCAAGGCCTCCACGGGACTGAGCCCAGTACAGCTGGATGGTGTCCGGCTACCACCAATGACTCTTCTGACCAGGATCACAACAGAGGGTTCTGGGCAGAGCTGGAGTAGGATGTAGAGCATAATTTTAACTCCCAAAAAAAAAAAAAAAAAGAAGACCAGATATACTGGCCTAAAGAATACTAGAGAAACCTCGAGAGTGTGGCCCCCAGACACCCTTTCAGCTCAGAGGTGAAGTTACCTTCAAGGTTCGATGTTAAGCCTGGGAATGGACACCCCAGTAAAACTAAATGGGACTAACGAGGTACAGGAGTCCGGTGACAAGGGCCAGAAGGCAGAGGGAGAGTAGGAAACTGATGATAAGGAACACAAATTGAATAAGGACACTGTCGATGTATTGTGAGATTGTTGACCACTGCTATAGGGCAACATTTGTAGTAACTATTAAATGGGAGGCTGTTTTGTCCTGTAAGCCTTCATCTTGGGCGAGAATGGCAGCACAATTGGAAGAGCATAGTCAATATCACTTAAATGTGTAAGTAAAAAGTTTTGAAATGGTGTTTAAATAAAATAAAAATAAATAAATACATAAATAAACAAATGAGACTAAAGAGGTACAATAGTCCACTGACAAGGTCCAGAAGACAGAAGGGGACAAGGAAGCCCCCTGATGATAGGGAATACAAGGTGGAGTAAGGATATTCTTGATGTACTGTGAGATTGTTAACCATTGTCATAGGGCAACATGTGTAGTAACTGTTAAATGAAAAACTATTTTGTTCTGTAAGCCTTCATCTTAAGTGAGAATAACCTCACAGTTGGAAGAGCGTAGTCAATGTCACTGAACTGTGAATGTAGAAATTTTTGAAACGGTGTATCTTTGGCCATCTGTAATTTTCATCAAAAAAAAAAGGTTGAGAATTTAGAGGCTTAATACGTTGTGGGGTTGTTAACCAATGTCAAAAAACAACATGTGTACTACTATTTCATGAGAAACTATTTGCTCTGTAAGCTTTCACCTGAAGTACAATAAAATATATATAAAAAAAATAAAAATAAAAAAAAAATAAAAAGGGAAAGTTGGTTTCAAAAAAAAAAAAAAAAAGTGGAAACAACCTGAATGCCCATCAACAGACAGATGAATGAATAAACAAAAAGTAGTACATACATACAATGGAATACTACTCAGCCAGTAGGAGAAAAGAAGTCTCGATACATGCTACAATATGGATGGAGCTGGAAGACACTATGCTGAGTGAAATAAGTCAGTATCAAAAGGACAAATATTGCAAACACCAGAAAAGGCAAATGTATTAAGACCAAGGTTTATTAGTGATACCAAGGGCAGGAATGCCAGAGGCAGATGTGGCAGTCTGCTCCCATAAGGATTTCAGCCTTGGAAACCCTACGGGGCAGTTTTACTTTGTCCTACTGTGTCGCTATGAGTCAGAATTGGCTCAATGGCAGTGAGTTTGGCTTAGTGGGTTAAGAGCAAAAAGGAGGGGTAAAAAGGTGGGGTTAACAGTGTTGGAAAAGTCTAATTGATTAAGGGTAGAGTTGCACAGCCAATTATTATAATTGCTCTCTAGAAGTTGAACACCTGTAAAAAGTTGATTGGTAAAAGTTGTGTAATTGATATAATTACAAAGACAAAAAAAAAAAAAAGAGTAGCTGCTGAGGCTGCTTCTGTACCACCAAAACCCTCATGGGATTGAGTTCCTTGGTTTGGCAGTTTAGGGTCATGGTTTCAGGAGCATGCCAGTTAATTGGTCTAATAATACTTTTAGCGCTTCTGTTCTATCTCCCAGTTCCTTATGTAGTGCCTGAGGTCTTAAAAGCTGGCAAGCGGCCATCCAAGGCATGGAAATTGGTCTCTATTCTCCTGGAGCAACAGAGGAAGGAGAGTCAGGAATAGGAAGCAGATATAAAATATGTGGCTAATTACCTCCATGAGCAACTGCCTTCTTTGCAATGAGACCAGAAGAACTAGATGGTGCCCAGCTACCATTTCTGAACATTCTAATCAAAGATTCCATAGAAGAATCCTGATCAAAAGGGGAAAAATGCAGAAAAAAATTTCAAATCCTTGTGGATTCCAGACTTTGTAGAGCAACTGGAAAGATTAGATAGAAACGTTAGGGGGTAATTAGTTTATGTTAATGGAGGAGGAACAACTCAGTAAAGGAAGGTGAGAATGTTTGCATACCTCAAAGAATGTAATCAATGTCATTGAATTGCACATGTAGAAACAATTGAATTGGTGTATGTTTTATTGTGTATATTCTCAACAACAACAAAATGAGTTTTAAAAAAATCAGACGGCTATATATGGTCTTGTGGGACAATCCAGTCAACCGGCATAATACCTTTGTCTTGGAAGCAGAAGACATAGTAATTAAAGCTACCAATACGCTCCCGTAAAAATCATGTTATTCTCACAGCTTTGGCGTTTAGCCTCTGAACGTGGAGTGGGACAGAAATGGCACAGGCCATGGTATCAAATTTGGCTATGTGACCTCATGCTTAATGAACGTAGGTGTTCTCAAGTACTAAAAGAAAAGCATAATGATATCCCCAAGAGGGGCAGTGGTGGTTCAGTGATAGAATTTCCTTTTTCCATGAGGGAGTCTCAGATTCAATTCCTGGCCAGTGCACCTCATGTGAAGCTACCACCTGCCTGTCAGTGGAGGCTTGTGTGCTGCTATCATGCTAAATAGGTTTCAGAGGAGCTTCCAGACTAAGATGGACTAGGAAGAAAGGCTTCGCAATCTACTTCCAAAAATCAGCCAATGAAAACCTTGTGGATCACAATGGTTTTATTTGCAACTGATCGTTGGAATGGTGCAGGACAGGACAGTATTTTGTTCCATCGAGCATTGGGTTACCATGAGTCATGGGTAATTCAATGGCATCTACCAACAAGAGATGGGTGCAAAGATTAAATAAAACATGATATGTGAATATCATACACTGTTAGGTCTCAACAAATATTAAAATAGTACAGAGTAAACCCATCTGAAGAAATAAAAAATAATTTTCACTACTGCAGTAAGAAGTAGTTTTAATACTTTGAAGCCAAATCTATGACACTTAAAATGGTATTAGTAATATAATAAAAATAGTAATAATTTTGTGAATATTTACTTATTGCTAGGCATTGCTTTAAGGGTTTTATATGTATTAATGCATTAATTCTCACAACAACCTGACAACCCTAAGCCAAAAGAAACAAAACCCTTTGCCATCGAGTCAATTCCAACTCATAGTGACCCTATAGGACACAGTAGAATTGCCCCATAGTGTTGCCAAGGAGTGGCTGGTGGATTCAAACTGCTAAACTTTCTGTTAGCAGCTGAGCTCTTAACCACTGAGCCAAGAGGGCTAGACATTTAGCGTGGTACAAATGGTTAAGTGCTCCACAACTAGCCAAAAGTTTGGTGGTTCAAACCCACACAAAGCACCTCAGAAGACAGGCCTAGAAATCTGCTTCCAAAAGCTCAAGGCCTTGAAAACCCTGTGGCACAAGTGCTACTCTGACACACATGAAGTCACCGTGAGTTGGAATTGACTAGATATCAACTAAAAACCAGAACAACTTGCCACACCAGAGAACTGTAGTTTTATTTTCATTGGATTATGTTTTGCTTTTGTTTTTGGTAGTATAATGAGAACTCTAGAAACAGATAAACAAGCAAACAAACAAACAAAACCTTTAAAATTAAATCTTAAACATTAGTAGTGTTCTCGGAAACCTTGTGGCCATTCTTACAACGTGGAATATCTCACCAGCTGTACTGCATGCCTAGCCCTGATTTTCACCACGTCACTGGGCTTCTTCTCCCTTTCTCGCCTCCCAGTCTTGCCATAAGTTTTCAGCCTACTCTTCTCAAACACTGTTTCTTAAGATGAAGAAATTGAACCTCATCTTGGTTCCGGTGTCTTCACCCAAGCCATTTGCTAAATAATCTTTCCCTCCAGACACTACACAGCCTCTCAAAGTGTTTTCTTAAACAAAGAGCCAAATATTTCAGAAAGGAGTTAGCTCCTGCCCTACAAGACAGAAAGGGATAGAGTAAACTTTGATTTTAAGTAGATTTTAAATAGATGTGGAGATGATAAGACTGAGTTTAAAGCTATGTTTTAAAAACTATTTTGAGAAACTCAAACACATATGCATGTAAATGAACATATTACATTATATATAAAGGAAACAAAGGTTTAAACTCTTACTACATGAGATGAACTCTGATTCTTCCAATTACATTTCATTTTTAAAATATTGTTGTGAAAGGAAAGTCATGGAAGCTGCATAGACACATCCAAACTCCCTAAGGGATTGAATTGCTGGGCAGAGGGCTGTGGGGATCATGCTCTCAGGGAACACCTAGCTCAACTGGCATAACACAGTTTATAAAGACGATGTTCTACATTCTATCTTGGTGAGTAGTGTCTGGGGTCTTAAAAGCCTGTGAGCAGCCTTCTAAGATACTCCACTGGTCTCACCCCTTCAGGAGCAAGGGAGAATGAAGAGGACAGGATACAAGGAAAAGATTAGTCCGAAGGACTAATTGTCCACAGCTACCAAGGCCTCCATCAGACTGAGTCCAGTAGAGTGAGATGGTGCCTGGCTACCGCCACTGACTGCTCTGACCAGGATCACAACTGGACAGAGATGGAGAAGGATGTAGAACAAAATTCTAATACACACAAAAAAAAACCAGATTTACTGGCCTGAAAGAGACTGGAGAAACTCCAAGAGTATGGCCCCCAGACACCGGGTTGGTTTTAGCTCAGTGGTGAAGCCACTTCTGAAGTTCACCGTTCAGCTGGGGATTGGACAGACCCATATAACAAAACAGGACTAATGAGGCACAACAGGCCAGGGACAAGGACTAGAAGGCAGAATGGGACAGGAAAGCTGGAGATAGGGAACCCAAGGTTGCTAACCATTGTCACAGGGCAACATGTGTACTAATTGTTTAATGAGAAACTATTTTGTTCTGTAAAACTTCATCTAAAGTGAGAATAGCAGTACAACTGGAAGAACGTAATGGATGTCACTGAATTGTACATGTAGAAATTTTTGAAATAGTGTATCTTTGGCTATGTATATTTTCACCAAAAAAAAGTTCAAGAAGGGAGAGGGTTGACATGTCGTGGGGTTGTTAACCCATGTCATAAAAAACAATATGTGTACCGACTGTTTAATGAGAAACTATTTGTTCTGTAAACTTCACCTAAAGTACAGTAAAAGAAAGACAAAAAAAAAAAAAAAAATGTTGTGACCATTAAATTCATTTTACAACCACTAATGGGTTGTGACCGGCAGTTTGGAAAACACTGGCTCAAGGAGGCAAAGTGAATTAATCTAAATCCAAGAACTACTCAGTATTGGAGATGGAATTCCAACCTTGGTACGCTTGATTGAAAGCTTATGCAAGTGCTTTAAAAACATGAAAAATCTGCAGCTTCTCCAGTGAATGAACACTCTGTTCATGAGTCTGCAGGAACTCACAGTACAGGCAGTTCACAGAGACATAAAGAAAGAATTTCCAGCTTTTACATAGAATTGCTCATGTCTGTCTTTGAGGGCTACTGAAACCTCATTGAAAGAGGAACGCAGACTCAGGGGGCATTTAACTTTGAGAGATTTTGCACAACTGCTGTTTAAAGCATTTTCATAAAGCCCAGCAGTGTCATTAGAACAGTGGTCTTTGCACAGTGGTGATATTGTAGCTCATTAGGGCTGTGCAAATTTTAATAAAAGGGGGAAGAACCTGCAGGGCTTATTTAATGTAGCAAGTGTAATGCCAAGTCAAGTAGATAGAGCTTTTTTTTTTTCTCTCCTTTAGAACTGTACCAATCTTGGATTAAACACACACACACATACATACAACTATCAAATGATTAAAATCTCCAATCTCCAAAATCCTAGTGGGAAAGAGGCAGCAAAAATCTAATACCAGTAAGAAGGGCTAGGGCAGATGTAGCATAGAGGGGAAGTATTTAGGAGCAACACAGCAGATAAAAATTTCTGCTGTGCCTTGTCTTACTTCTACACCCCGAAACGCTCCTCAGAGCCTGACGTCCACGCCGACAGAAGACGCATTCACTTATGAAGACACACACATTTCAACTAAACGTCTCCCGTTGCACCATTGTTGAGGCATTAAAGGCCACTGGTAATGGCTTCCCCTCTTGGGCTAGCACATTGTCCATGAAATGGGTTGGCACTTAAGCTACAATTACTTGAACAGAAATGTGTGTCCTCCATTGTAACAGTGGAGTTGAGGCCTCATAGGTATCACATGGTGAGAATCGGGTGATGAATGTCATAGGTGGGAGAGGGTGAAGAGAACCACATATATTTGATAGTATTCCAAAACTCAAGGAAAGATTTTTCTCTTCCCTTCCAACAAGTCATCTCAAAGGACTCCTCAACTGTTATTTGAATTTACTCGACAGCATCATTCCAAACCCACTAGCAAGATATTTGTAGTAAAAGAAGCATTTTTTGTTTGTTTGTTTTGTTTCCAATCCATTTCAGATTGACATTTTTGTGAAATATAAAATCATGAACTTGGATGTTGTGCTAATGTCAACTAGAAAATGTCTAAGCTCTTCTCTCCCTTTCTCTGCTTATTTCATCTTGAGCTGGTAAAAAACAGATAGAGCACTGATCTAACTTATGTTTGAACATACCCCTTGTCAGGGAAATCTGTCCTACTACAAAGTTACTTCCATACTGAGGCAATTTCATTGCATTTTCAGACTACCGATAGAATGAGGACAGTGGGTCAGACGCTCTGCTGTGTGATGGATATACAAACCATTAAATGGGCTCTCTTCCTTTCCTGGACAGTTAGGGGTTTGGTGAAAGCTTTCAAAAAGAGCTCAGAGCTGATCCTTGAAGGAAGGTTAGAAATTAATCAAACTTGATACGAAAACAAAGTCTATTTTGAGCAGAGCAGAAAAAAAAAAAAAAAAACATGATGCAACACATGAAAATGTGAACGGCTACTCAGAAAACTAGGAACAGTTTGGTGCACAGGAGCTTAAAGCGCACGCTGTCTCTCTCCTCCCACACCCCTGTTTCATATAGAGACATGCTGGTCTCCCTGTAACTTCCACTTACTGGTCTTAGCTATAAGAAAGGAAAAAAAAAGCAAAAAACAAAACCAAAAAAACTTCACATCAAATTAATGTTAAAAAAAGGAAACAGCCACCGGACTGAGTCCAGTACAGCTAGATGGTGCCTGGCTACCAGCACTGACTTCTCTGACCAGGATCACAACAGAGGGTTCTGGACAGAGCTGGAGAAGGATGTAGAGCATAATTCTAACTCACAAAAACAAGACCAGATTTACTGGCCTAAAGGAGACTGGAGAAACCCTAAGAGTATGGCCCCCAGACACCCTTTTAGCTCAGTGGTGAAGTTACCTCCGAGGTTCACTGTTCAGCCTGGGAGTGGACAGCCCCTTAAAACCAAATGAGATTAACGAGGCACAGGAGTCCAGTGACAAGGGCCAGAAAGCAGAAGGGGACAAGGAAGCTGGTGATAGGGAACACAAGGTTGAGTAAGGATATTGTTGATGTGTTGTCAGATTGTTAACCATTGTCATAGGGCAACATTTGTAGTAACTGTTAAATGTGAAACTATTTTGTTCTGTAAGCCTTCATCTTAAGTGAGAATAACAGCACAATTGGAAGAGCGTAGTCAATGTCACTGAACTGTGCATATGGAAATTTTTGAAATGGTGTATCTTTGGCTATGTGTATTTTCACCAAAACAAAAAAAAAGAGGTTGAGAAGTTAGAGGGTTGATATGTTGTGGGGCTGTTAACCAATGTCATAAAACAACATGTGTACTTCTGTTTCATGAGAAACTATTCTGTAAGCCTTCACCTGAAGTACAATTAAAAAAAAAAAAAAAAAGGAAACAGAATTGTTTCAGATATCTCAGAAAAGGCAATGTTTCCATTCCCAGAATCTTTACCCAATTTCTCATTGGCTTGCTTTGACACATTTCCTGCATCTAATCACTCTGACAGTTTCTGTGGGTGTCTGCGCTTTACTACAGCCACTCACTCCTGCTCTTAGAGCTGTGGGCCCAGTGAATTTCACCTAAATCCCATGGTTGAAAGTCTGCTGCGTATGCCTATGCCTTATTTCAGGGTTCATTTCTGCTTCTGTTTTATCTTGTTTGAAATCTGGAAAGGGGGTGTTGTAGTGAGATGCTCCAGGAAGGAACATAAACGAGACCAAGGCATGAAGAGATTTAACTGGGAAGAAACAGGGCACATGAGTACCAGGAAACCACGATATGATGCCTCCTGGAATTCTAAGATACCCTATAGGAAGCCTAGGAAAGAACTTAGTCTTCTCTAGGACTTGGAATTGGGAGAGGAGTGTCAACTGATCTTACTTAGATTTCAAAGCATTGGAACACACACTGATATTTACCTTACAAATTAAATTACTGATGGTTTTATGTACGTTTATATCTATTTGTCCCATTGACCTGGTTGTACTAGAGATCATTAACACAACAAAATAGGGTTCTCTGGGCTCAGCAAAGACACACTGCAGTTTGATGTTCAGGTGAAATGCTGAAAACCATGGGGATGACAGTGACATCTTTTTGAAAATAATAGGGTCAGTTCAGTCATTGTCTATTAATATACTGATTATTATTGAATACTTTAATCACACACATGGAATTGTTATTTCTATATAGTTGCTCATAGCTTATTAACTGAGAATAAGCCTTGAACTAGAGCACTTTGTATAAACAAAATGTGAATTATGTTATTTTCTTGATAATAGCTACCGAAAATGTCTTTTAAAAGCTAGCTAATATTTATAGAGTCCTTCCTGTCTCCTTGGCACTATGCTAGTCCCTTTACATACCTTTGTTGTTCTTGTTAGTTGTCTTTGAGTCAATTACAAGATACCACTGTTTCTGGTTAATAGTTGAATACTCTGGGGTTTGAAATAGTTAAACAATTGACAGGATGGCACCATTATTAAGGGATAGAAATAAATTCTGAAACTGTGTGTGTCTGTCCATAAACTTCATCCACTAGTCACTACACTGCAAGACAATCTTAAAATAAATACATAAATAAACGAAACCCTGAAAATACAGCTTGACTAACTCACCTTGAAAAGATAAGGCTTAGTCACATTCCTCAGCCTAAGAGGACCTGTGCCTACTAGGAGACTATGGTATTCTTACCAACAGAATTTAAACCAAACCACACTGAGAATGGAAAGCACCTTGAAAATCTTTATATATAGGAACAACGATGTTGGAAAAAATATGGACTGCAACTTCTTTCAATTGCCTCTACTCTTCATTCTTATAATCAGCATGACATAAATTTACCTTTGGCTGTTTGATTCCTGAAAACATTGCATTCAATTATAGTAGCACTGGACTAAGTACCATGCCGGTGCAGGGAGAAAAAGAAGGAAGGGAGGGAGGGAGGGAGGGAAGAGGAAGGGAAGTAAGGAGAGAAAAAGGGAGAGAGGAGCAGAAAGATAATACCACATACAAATAGTCATTTTATATTAGAGTGGGATTCCCTAATAGAGTGTTACACTGTCACCCTCTATTCACTATGAAACCTAGATTCTTGAAAATATTCAAATTATTAGGTAATTCTTTATTGGAACATCAAAGCTTGGGGTCTTTATTCATTCTGCCAGTGTAAATGCTGAGTACTTCTGTTTACCGAGCACTCTACCAAGGACTGCTGTACCTTGGTGAAGATCTTGATACTCCCCACCAAGGACTCAGAGCCCAGTGGGGAGAAGAGACATATGAGGAATACTAGAAAGAGCTAAGGATGGGTGAGGGGAGCACAGGAGAGGGGAGAGGGACAGGTCACACTGACTGCAGTGTGAGTAGAAAAAAGATCAAGGAGGACTTCCTAGAAGAGGCAGCTCATGGCTGACATTTTTTATTTTTATTTATTTTTTTATTGTACTTTAGATGAAGGTTTACAGAACAAATAGTTTCTCATTAAACAGTACACATACCATTTTATGACATTGGTAAACAACCTCACGACATGTCAATACTTGCCCTTCTCAACGTTGGGTTCTCTATTACCAGCTTTCCTGTCCCCTCCTGCCTTCTAGTCCTTGTACCTGGGCTGTTGTGCCCCATTATTTTGTTTTATAGGGCTGTCTCATCTTTGGTTGAAAGGTGAGCCTTAGGAGTGACTTCACTGCTGAGCTAAGGGTGTCGGGGGGCCATATTCTGGGGGTGTCTCCAGTCTCTGTCAGGCCAGTAAGTCTGATTTTTTTGTGAGTTAGAATTTTGTTCTACATTTTTCTCCAGCTCTGTCTGGGACCTTCTGTTGTGATCCCGGTCAGAGCAGTCAGTAGTGGTAGCTGGGCACCATCTAGTTGTACTGGACTCAGTCTGGTGGAGGCTGTGGTAATTGTGGTCCATTAGTCCTTCAGACTAATCTTTCCCTTGTGTCTTATTTTCTTCATTCTCCCTTGCTCCTGAAAGGGTGAGACCAGTGGAGTATCTTAGGTGGCTGCTCACAGGCTTTTAAGACCCCAGATGCTACTCACCAAGGTAGAATGTAGAAAATTTTCTTTATAAAGTATGTTATGCCAATTGAGCTAGATGTTCCCGGAGACCATGGTCCCCACAGCCCTCTGCCCAGCAATTTAGTCCCTCAGGAAGTTTGGATGTGTCTATGGAGATGGTTGACATTTTAAGAACAAATAAGCCAGAAGATGTCCAAACCTAAGGAGAGAGGTGTGGCTGGCAGACACGTTCAAGATTGTGACCACATTAGGTGAAATGCAGGAGATAAAGACTAAATTTAGCCATCACTTACTCATCTGATACTCCACCTAGATTTTACAATAAGGTAGCTGTACTTTTTGAGGTTTCCAAATAAAGAAGGGAACTGTTTATACTCAATTTTTTTTTTTTTTTTTTTATTATATATATATATTTTATTGTACTTCAGGTGAAAGCTTACAGAGCAAATAGTTTCTCATGAAATAGTAGTACACATGTTGTTTTTTGACATTGGTTAACAACCCCACAACGTATTAAGCCTCTAAATTCTCAACCTTTTTTTTTGATGAAAATTACAGATGGCCAAAGATACACCGTTTCAAAAATTTCTACATTCACAGTTCAGTGACATTGACTACGCTCTTCCAACTGTGCTGTTATTCTCACTTAAGATGAAGGCTTACAGAACAAAATAGTTTTTCATTTAACAGTTACTACACATGTTGCCCTATGACAATGGTTAACAACCTCACAGCACATCAAGAATATCCTTACTCCACCTTGTGTTCCCTATCATCAGGGGACTTCCTTGTCCCCTTCTGTCTTCTGGCCCTTGTCCCTGGACTACTGTACCTCTTTAGTCTCATTTGTTTTTTTTTTTTTTTTTTTTTATTTTATTTTATTTAAACACCATTTCAAAACTTTTTACTTACACATTTAAGTGATATTGACTATGCTCTTCCAATTGTGCTGCCATTCTCGCCCAAGATGAAGGCTTACAGGACAAAACAGCCTCCCATTTAATAGTTACTACAAATGTTGCCCTATAGCAGTGGTCAACAATCTCACAATACATCGACAGTGTCCTTATTCAATTTGTGTTCCTTATCATCAGTTTCCTACTCTCCCTCTGCCTTCTGGCCCTTGTCACCGGACTCCTGTACATCGTTAGTCCCATTTAGTTTTACTGGGGTGTCCATTCCCAGGCTTAACATCGAACCTTGAAGGTAACTTCACCTCTGAGCTGAAAGGGTGTCTGGGGGCCACACTCTCGAGGTTTCTCTAGTATTCTTTAGGCCAGTATATCTGGTCTTCTTTTTTTTTTTTTTTTTTTTTTTTTGGGAGTTAAAATTATGCTCTACATCCTACTCCTCTGCCCAGAACCCTCTGTTGTGATCCTGGTCAGAGGAGTCATTGGTGGTAGCCGGGCACCATCCAGCTGTACTGGGCTCAGTCCCGTGGAGGCCTTGGTAGCTGTGGACCATTAGTCCTTCGGACTAATCTTTTCCTTCTATCCTGTTCTCTTCGTTCTCCCTTGTTCCCGAAGGGATGAGATCAGTGGAGTATCTTAGATGGCCGCTCATAGGCTTTTAAGACCCCAGACACTACTCACCAAGGTAGAATGTAGAGCATTATCTTTATAAGTAGTGTCATGCCAATTGAGCTAGATGTTCCCCGAGATCATGGTCCCCAGAGCCCTCCGTCTAACAACTCAGTCCCTTGGGGGGTTTGGATGTGTCTATAGGGCCTCCATGACCTTTCCTTGTGCAGGTTGTGTTAGTTTCCCCTGTACTGTGTACTATCTCACCTCTCACCCAAGTTACCACTTATCTATTACCTATTTAGTATTTCCCCCCCTCTCCCATCCCTGGTAACCAACAAGGATTGTTACATTTTGCATGTGAATTTTTTCATGGGTTTTTACAATAGAGGTCTCATACAATATTTGTCCTTTTGTGATTGACTTATTTCACTCAGCATGATGTCCTCCAGTTTCCTCCATGTTATGAGATGGTTCACCGATTCATTGTTCTTTCTCGTTGCATAGTACTCCATTGTGTGTATGTACCATAGTTTGTGTATCCATTCGTGTGTTGATGGACATCGAGGTTGTTTCCATCGTTTTGCTATTGTGAATAATGCTGCCATGAACATAGGTGTGCATATGTCTGTTCGAGTGATGACTCTTATTTCTCTAGGATATATTCCTAGGAGTGGGATTGCTGGATCGAATGGTACGTCTATTTCTAGCTTTCTGAGGAAACGCCATATCATTTTCCAAAATGGCTGTATCATTTTGCATTCCCACCAGCAGTGTATAAGAGTTCCCGTCTCCCCGCAGCCCCTCCAACATTTGTTATTTCCAGTGTTTTTGATTCGTGCCAGTAATGCCGGGGTGAGATGGTATCTCATTGTGGTTTTAATTTGCATTTCTCTAATGGCTAGTGATCGCGAGCATTTCCTCATGTGTCTGTTGGCCATTTGAATGTCTTCCTTGGTGAAGTGTCTGTTCATTTCCTTTGCCCATTTTTTGATAGGATTGGTTGTCTTTTTGTTGTAGAGGTGTTGGATTTTCTTGTAGATTATGGAGATTAGACCTTTATCTGACTTGTACTGTCCAAAAATTTTTTCCCAGTCTGTAGGTTCTCTTTTAACTCTTTTGGTGAAATCTTTTGAAGAGCATAGATGTTTGATTTTTAGAAGATCCCAATTATCTAGTTTATCTGTTGGGTTTTTTGTGTTGATGTTTATGGTTTGTATCCTGTTAATGCCATGTATTAAGGTCTGAAGTGTTGGTCCTATTTTTTCTTCTATGAATTTTATAGTTTGAGGCTTTATATTCAGGTCTTTGATCCATTTTGAAGTAGTTTTTGTATATGGTGTGAGGTATGGGTCCTGTTTCATTTTTCTACAAATGGATATCCAGTTTTGCCAGCACCATTTGTTAAAAAGACTGTCTTTTCCCCATTTGATGTATTTTGGGCCCTTGTCAAAAATCAGGTGACCGTAGGTGGATGGATTTACATCTGAGTTCTCAATTCTGTTCCATTGGTCAATGTCTCTGTTGTTGTACCAGTACCAGGCTGTTTTGAGTACTGTAGCTGTATAGTAGGTTCTCAAGTCAGGTAGTGTGAGTCCTCCAACTTTATTCTTCTTCTTCAGTATTGCTTTACTTATTCGGGGTTTCTTCCCTTTCCATATAAAGTTAATAATTAGTTTTTCCATCTCTTTGAAGAATGTTGTTGGTATTTGTATTGGAATTGCATTGTATTTGTAGATTGCTTTAGGTAGAATTGCCATTTTCACAATGTTGAGTCTGCCTATCCATGAGCATGGTATGTTTTTCCATTTATGTAGATCCCTTTGGGTTTCATGCAGCAGTGTTTTGTAGTTTTCTTTGTATAGGTCTTTTATATTCCTGGTCAGATTTATTCCTAAGTATTTTATCTTTTTAGGGGCTATTGAAAATGGTATTGATTTCCTTATCTCCTTTTCATCGTTCTCTTTACTGGTGTATAGGAATCCAACTGATTTTTGAATGTTTATCTTGTATCCTGCTACTCTGCTGAATCTTTCTATTAGATCCAGTAAATTTCTCGTGGAGTCTTTAGGGTTTTCTATGTATAGTATCATATCATCTGCAAACAGGGAGAGTTTAACTTCTTCATTACCAATTTGGATGCCCTTTATTTCTTTCTCTTGCCTTACTGCTCTAGCTAGAACTTCCAGCACAATGTTAAATAGGAGTGGTGATAAAGGGCATCCTTGTCTTGTTCCTGTTTTCAGGGGGAATGTTTTCAGCCTTTCTCCATTAAGAATGATGTTGGCTGTTGGTTTTGCATAGATGCCCTTTATTATGTTGAGAAATTTCCCTTCTATACCTATTTTATTGAGAGCTTTTATCAGGAATGGGTGTTGGACTTTGTCAAATGCCTTTTCTGCATCAATTGAGATAATCATGTGATTTTTTTCTTTCCTTTTATTTATGTGGTGGATTACGTTGATGGATTTTCTAATGTTAAACCATCCTTGCATACCTGGTATGAATCCTACTTGGTCGTGGTGTATTATTTTTTTGATATGATACTGAATTCTATTGGCTAGAATTTTGTTCAGAATTTTTGCATCTATATTCATGAGAGATATTGGTCTGTAATTTTCTTTTTTTGTGATGTCTTTGCCTGGTTTTGGTATCAGCGTTATGCTGGCTTCATAGAATGAATTTGGAAGTGTTGCTTCCTCTTCTATGCTCTGAAATAACTTGAGTAGAACTGGTACGAGCTCTTCTGTAAATGTTTTGTAGAATTCTCCAGTGAAGCCATCTGGGCCAGGGCTTTTTTTGGTTGGGAGTTTTTTTATTACCTTTTCAATCTCTTCTCTTGTTATGGGTCTGTTCAGATTTTCAATATCACTTTGTTGTAGTTTGGGTAGGCCGTATGTTTCTAGAAATTTATCCATTTCCTCTAGGTTTTCAAATTTGTTGGAATATAGTTTTTCATAATATTCTGTTATAATCCTTTTTATTTCAGTTGGGTCTGTTGTAATGTCCCCCATTTCATTTCTTATTTGGGTTATTTGTGCCCTCTGCTGGTTTTCTTTTGTCAGTCTGGCCAGTGGTTTGTCGATTTTGTTGATTCTTTCAAAGAACCAACTTTTGGTTTTGTTGATTCTTTCTATTGTTTTTCTGTTCTCTATTTCATTGATTTCTGCTCTGATCTTTACTATTTCCTTTCTTCCGGTGGTTGTAGGCTTTTTTTGTTGTTCTCTTTCTATTTGTTTGAGTTCTGTAGTTAATGTTTTGATTTTGTCCCTTTCTTCTTTTTTGATATGTGCATCTATTGCTATAAATTGTCCTCTGAGGACTGCCTTTGCTGTGTCCCAAAGGTTTTGGTATGATGTGTTTTCATTTTCATTTGATTCTAGGAATTTTTTAATTCCATCTCTGATTTCTTCAATTACCCATTGATGTGTAAGCAGATTATTATTCAGTTTCCATGTGTTTGATTTTTTTTCCTTGCTCTTTCTAGTGTTAATTTCTACCTTGATGGCATTGTGGTCAGAGAAGATACTGTGAATTATCTCAGCATTTTGGATCTTGTTGAGGATTGCTCTGTGGCCTAAGATGTGGTCTATTCTGGAGAACGTTCCATGTGCATTGGAAAAGAATGTGTACTTTGCAGCGGTTGGATGGATTGTTCTATATATGTCTATGAGGTCCAGTTGGCTGATTGTGTCCTTTAGGTCTTCTGTATCTTTGCTGAGTTTCTTTTTAGTTGTTCTGTCCTTTACTGAGAGTGGTGTGTTGAAGTCTCCTACTATTATTGTGGAACTGTCAATTTCTCTTTTCAGTGCTGTTAGAGTTTTTTTTATGTATTTTGGAGCCCTGTCATTGGGTGCATAGATATTTATTATGGTTATGTCTTCATGATGGATCATCCCCTTAATCATTATATAGTGTCCTTCTTTGTCTTTTATGGTAGATTTTGTTTTAAAGTCTATTTTATCTGAGATTAGAATTGCCACTCCTGCTCTTTTTTGATAGTTGTTAGCTTGATATATTTTTTTCCAACCTTTGATTTTTAATAAATTCACATCTTTGTTTCTAAGATGTGTCTCTTGTAGACAGCAAATAGATGGATCCTGTTTTCTTATCCATTCTGCCACTCTCCGTCGCTTTATGGGTGCATTGAGTCCATTTACGTTCAGTGTAATTATTGATAGATGTGAGTTTGTTGCTGTCATTTTGTAGTGCTTTTTTTTGTGATGCTGAAGTTTTCTTTGTTCTTCTTACTCTCTTGTGCTGAGTTCCTTTTGTTTGTGGATTTTGTGTTCATTTCTTTTGTTTTTGTAGGTTTTGTTTTTGTTGAGACTTTATGTTTTTCGTCTTTATTTTTATGAGTTGGTTTGTTAACTTTTTTTGTGGTTACCATGAATTTTACCCTGATCTTTATAATTTTGAAGCAGTCTACCATTACTTGGTATCGCCTTGCCTTCCTCTCCTTTAGAAGGTTCTATACCTATGCCGTTTGTTCCCTCTTTCATTGTTTTGATGTTGTTGTCATCCTTTGATTGATTTCTCTGATTCCCTGTTGTATATCTTTTGTTTTTGGAAAGTCGTCTGTAGTTCAGTTCCTAGAATGGTATCTGGTTCATGTTAACCTGCATCCTAGGTCCTAGGTCCTGCCTGAGGACTTAAGCTGTTTGTCCTCAGATCGAAGAACTCCCTTTAATAATTCTTGTAAGTTTGGTTTGACTTTTGCATATTCCTTTAGTTTCTGTTTATCTGGAAATGACCTAATTTCACCATCAAATCTGAATGAGAGTTTTGCAGGATATATTATTCTTGGCTGACAATTTTTTTCTTTCAAGATTTTATATATGTCATCCCATTGCCTTCTTGCCTGCATGGTTTCTGCTGAATAATCTGAGCTTAGTCTTATTGTTTCTCCTCTGTATGTGACTTCTTGTTTTTCACGAGCTGCTCTCAGGATTCTTTGTTTGTCTTTAGTTTTAGCGAGTGTGAATATGATATGTCTTGGTGATTTTCTTTTGGGGTCTCTTCTATATGGGGTTCGTTGAGCTTCTTGGATGACCAGCTTTTCATCTTTCATGATATTGGGAAAGTTTTCTGTCAGCAGTTCCTCAATGATCCTCTCTGTGTTTTCTGTTTTCTCCCCCTGTTCTGGTATGCCAATCACTCGTAAGTTTTTGCTTTTAATTGTGTCCCACATAACTCTCAGGGTCTCTTCATTTTTCTTTGTTCTTTTTTCTGAGTTTTCCTGAAACAGAGTTGTATCCAAGTGTTTGTCTTCAGTTCCACTGATCCTGTCTTCCATGGTTTCAAATCTACTTCTCAGCCCTTCTATGACACCGTCCATTTCTGAAATCTTGTTGTTTATCTTTTGGATTTCTAATTGTTGTTTTTGTATAATTTCGAGTTGTGAATTTATTTTGGAATTTTGTTCTTGCATCATCTTCCTGAATTCTTCCAATTTTTTGTCTGTATTTTCCATAAATTTGTCTATTTTTTCCTCATGTTTGTCAGCTTTTTGCCTCAGTTCTTGGAAAATTCCGAGTATTAGTGATTTGAGCTCCGTATCAGGTACTTCTAGTGCATTTTCTTCCACAGGAGAGTTATCTGGTGTTTTAATTTGGACGCCTATTGGAGCCATCTTGTCTTGTTTTTGTAAATGTTTTGATATTGTTTGCTGTTTTCGGGACATTCAGTAGATATTTCTCTCGTCTATTGATTGTAGATTTTTTTTTTTTTTCGTTCTTGTGGTACAGCTGGGCAGATCTAGTTGAGGAGGAGCCACTGGGATGGGTTGCTTGTGGCACTCACCGCAGCCACCAGGACGGTCGGTAGTCAGTGCTGGGCAGGTTCCAATAGGGCGTGCCTGCACCGCTTGGTGATGTGATGTCTAGTGCACGGTGCAGGTAGGTAGGGTGCAGCGGGAAGATGGTTATGTGTGAAGCTAAGCGCAGTTTACCAGTCGTTCTGTCTCCGACCAGATGCTCTGCAAGGCTGCTCTCCCGTTTGCTGGTCTCCGATAGGAATCCAAGATGGTGGATCCGCGCTGCGTTAGCTGGTAAGGAATCTCTGCCTGAGTCTCTCCTCGCTCTCCGTTCTCTTTTAGTATTCTCACTCCGTTTGGTGTTTGGCTGAGTTCTTTATCTCTTCATTTGGTGTTCTAGGGTTTCAGGATTGTTGATTCTCTGTTAGGCTTAGTTTTTCGGATCTTTGCTGTGGAGGGACGGCGTGGTGTTTCTGCCTAGAGCGCCATCTTGCCCCTCTATCTATACTCAATTTTAATGATGCATATGTAAGAATAAAAATACTAGTTTAGTGTCTTTTTAGAGTTGTAATTAGCCATATTTGGATTTTGGAAAGAAGAAAGTATAAATTGTTGCTCACTTTCTAAATATATATATATATATATATATATATATATATATATCCCTATGTGAAGATATGTGTGATTATATAGATATAGGTATAGGTGTAGATGTAGGTGTAGGTGTAGAGTAATGCTATAATTTTCTAGTAGATATTTTTTTCTTTTAGACTTAGCAAATCTATCAAGATCATACAAAGAAACCCTTAGCCAACCTCTTGGTGGAGGCAGCAGTGATTGCTCTATGGATTCTAATCAATGGTCACAATCTTTCAGCTTGAATTATCCAATGGAAAGTTTCATGCCTGGAGATGAACTATTATTAGATGACTCCAATTGATAGATAAAAATACACTTGTTCTACACTGCGTGTTTCCCTAAAGTTTTCACCCATGGGCTTTGGCTCCAAAGAAGCACAGGCGAAGTCTACTCTCCTGTTTTCACATGACAAGACTCCTTAAGCTTTTATTCTTTTTTTAAAGAATATCTTCAGCTCTGTTCCCTCTCTGTTTTCTGGAATAACTCTAGAATACTTAAATTTTGTTAGTGTCCTAAATAGATAAGCATCATTATTGTCATAAGTTTGTTTTTATGTCGTTCTAAATGAGAGATACCAAAGCAAGTGCTTGTATCTGAAACAAAGATTCAAGGTTGAGGAATCTGGAGCTCCCTACACATCTCCACTTTTCCTGTGTAACCAGTGGCAGTAAAGTTATTGTCCTTTAGCTTAACTCAGGACCCTTTCTCTCTGTCTTATTTTAAAACATTCTCAGGGTTTCTATGTGTCAGAATCGACTCACCGGTAACGAGTTTGGTTTTTGGTTAGTGTTTTCTTAATTCATGAGTGGGATGTATTTCTTACATAAGAATTAGAAAATGTTGATGAAGAAAAGTTAAAAAAAAAAAGTTATTGCTGTTAAGTCAACTCCAGCTTATGGTGACCTTACGTATAAGAGAATGGAATATTGCCCAATCCTGCGCCATCTTCATGATCATTGACACAATATTGATTCAATAGCCTCATGAGAAGAATTGAAGAAAAAGTTATTCCACTAAAAACAAATACACACACACACACACACACACACACACACACATATGTAGCCCTAGTGGCACAGTGGTTTAGCACACAGCTGCTAATAGAAAGGTCAGTGGTTTGAACCCACCAGCCACTTTGCAGAAGAAAGATGTGGCAGTCTGCTTCCCTAAAGATTTCAGCCTTTGAAACCCAGTGAGGCAGTCCTACTCTGTCCAACAGGGTCGCTATAAATTGGAATCGACACAACAGCAATGGGTTTGGCAAGCATTATATATATATATATATATTTGTTGTTATTATTAGCTGCCATTGAGTTTGCCCCCAACTCCCATGTACTGCAGGATCGAACCATTGTAATCTATAGGGTTTTTATTGGCTGATTTTCAGAAGTAGATTGCCAGGATTTTCTTCCTAGCCCATCTTAGTCTGAAGCTCCACTGAAATCTGTTCAACATCTTAGCAACACACAAGCCTCCAGTGAGAGATAGGTGGTGGCTGCATTTGAGGCTCACTGGCCAGGAACCAAACACAGATCTTCCACATAGAAGGCAAGAATTCTACCACTGAACCACCACTGCCCACATATATACGTATACATAGTAGGAAACATGTTCAGAGATATTCTAGGACACCAGATCTTGTGGTGCCTTGTAGGTCATGGTAAGGACTTTGGCTTTACTCTGCATGAGATGGAGACCTGCGAGATATGTATATATACATATATAAACCGAAACCAAACCCATTGCTGTTGTGTCGATGCCAACTCATAATGACCCTATAGGACAGAGTAGAACTGCCCCATAGGATTTCCAAACAGCATCTGGTGGATTTGAACTGCCGGTCTTTTGGTTAGCAACCATTACTCTTAACCACTGCACCACCAGGGCTCTGTGTCTCTCTCTATATATATATCTATATATCTATATATATGTATATATAGATATACAGATATAGATATACACACATACGTACATATATCAAGGTACAGCTTTTAAGTTCTCTGCCTACATATTTTATATTTTCTTTTGCAAAACTAGATAATATATAGCATGCTTCTAAATCTCTTATGAAACAATGCATATTTTTCACCTATGACACCTATGTTGCATTATCATGCATCTCTCAATTGCTGAAATTATTTATTTGACTTTCAAGACTATAGTGGACAACATGTAGGTAGGTTCCTGCCTTCTGTAGGAACACGCATGTTGAACATAACATGATTGATTGCCAAAACAAAGAAATCAACATACTCAAGAAGACACAGAGACTCAAAGCATACTATCCAAAATGTCTAGATATAATCCAAACTTGCTCAACGTATGAAGATGAAGGGAATCTTAACATCTTTCAAAGGACAACAAAATCATGCCACCTTCGAGATGACATAGATTTTGGAATTATGAGAAAAGATTTTAAAGCAGCTATTATTAATATGGAAACCCTGGTTGCGTAGTGGTTAAGAGTTCAGCTGCTAACCAAAAGGTCAGCAGTTCGAATCTACTAGGTGCTTCTTGGAAACCCTGTGGGGCAGTTCTACTCTGTCCTATACGGTCGCTATGAGTGGGCATTGACTTGATGGCAAGTTCGTTCATTTCTTTGTTTGTTTTTATTACTATATCCCAAGAGGAGTAAATATTCTTGAAACATACAGAAGGATAAAAGGTCTCAGCATAAAATTAAAAAACATGAAAAAGAACTAAATAAAAAAATTCCAAACGAGAAATACTAACAAAAAGTAATTAAAAAGTCACTGAATTATCTAGCTAGCAGATGGATATGAGAGAGGAAATAAACTTGAACATATATCAATAGAAATTTTCCAATTTGTAAAACAGAGGAAGAAAAAATAAAGCTTCAGGGACCTGTGGGATAGAAGTAAAGGTCTAATATTCATGTCCTCAGAGTCCCAGAAGGAGAAATGCATGCTGCAGGAAAATATATATATACATAGAAAGAATAATGGCTGAAAATTTGGTAAAATATGTAAATGGACATATTCAGGAATCTCACTGAACCCAAAACAGGATAAAATAAAAAATATCCACAGTCAGATGCATCATAATCAAATTGCTGAAAACTAAAAACAAAGGAAAAAAATATTGAAAGCAGTCAGCATTACTTATAGGAAAGCAAAGATTCAAATGGCTGGATTTCTCATCAAAAATCATGGAGGACAAAAAACCACGAACTAACATTCTTAAAGTGCTGAAAGTAAAGAGCTGTTGGCTCAGAATCTACATGCAGGAAAGACATTTTAAGAAATGAAGGTGTAACAGAGAAATTCTCAGATGAAGGAAAACCAAAAGCACACATCAGTGGCAGACCTTCTCAAACAAGAATGTTAAAGGAAGTCCTTCGGATGGAAGAGAAGTGATACCAGAGGGAAATCTGGAGCTTCCAGAATGAAGGAAAAGCAGCAGAAATGTTAAATAGCTACTTAAATATAATAGCCTAGTTTTCTTTTATTTTTTCAATTCTTTATAATATGTATCACAGGTGAAAGTAAAAAATAAGATTCTGATGAGCTTTTTAATGCAGGTCAACATAATACAAATGAAAATTACAACATAAAGGTGGGCGAGTAGAGGACAATTTGTAATGGTGAGGTTTCTACCTTACATCTACATTTCACTTGTAGTGATAAAATATTAATTCTAAGTAGACTGTGAAACATTAATTATATATACTATAATCCCATGACCAACTACTAGAACACTATATAGTAAAAATCATTACATTTAAATTAAAAAGAATACTAAATGATATTAAAATAATATGAAAAATTGCATGAATGGGCACCAGAGGAACATAAACAGTGGAAACAAAGAGAAAACATATAATAACATAATAGGCATACCTTAATAAACTATGTATTAAATATAAGTGGACTGAATAAGAAATTACATGTCAGAATGAGTTAAAAAGGAAAGAGAGAGAGAGAGGAAACTAAATTCTGCCTCTAAGAAAGTGGTTTAAATATAATGAAATGAAAGTAAAAGGGCCGAAAATGATATAAAATGCAAACACTAACCAAAAGAATGTGGAAGTGTTGGGAGACAATTTTCCCTATGTGTCTTGCATTTCTTCACATTTTGCAAGCAAGGCACTGATTGCCCTTGTTCCAGATTTCCTCTGGACCAAACGGCAGGAACACTTAGAGCTCATTTTAAAACATGCGGGTGCCCTATCAGACTTCCTTAACTATTCAGAAGTGATCTGGCCTGCTTCTTGTTTCTCTGTTGTAATTGAGGTTTGTGGCACTGACATGAACATGCTGATTGTGTGAATACTGCTGTTTTTGATAGCACAAACTGTCCATTGTCTCTGACACAAGAATCTGTGTCCTCTATCAGCATCTATGAAACGTTGGTAGGCTAACTGTTAACTTACAAGTAAAGTCATATATACCTGATACAGAGTGGCTATATTAATATTAAACAAAATATACTGCAGGTCAAGAAAAATTATGAGGGAGAAAGAGACACATAAAAATCATAACCATAAAAAGGGATCAATTCACCAAGAGGTTATAACAATCCCAAATGGCTCTGTGACTAATAACAAAGCCTCAAAATACATGAAGCAAAAACTGAGAACTAAAAGGAAAAATGGACAAATCCAGAAGTATAGTTGGAGACTTCAATATTCCTCTCTCCATAATAGACAGAACAAGTAGAAAGAATATAAACAAGGATATATAAGAAAAACTGCATCAACCAAATGGAATCTAATTGTTTATAGAACACTCCATTTAACAATAAAACACAAATTCTTTTCAAGTGTATTTAGGACTTTCACCAAAATAAATCATATCTTGGTTCATAAAACTATCATTAACAAATTTAAAAGACTTGAAATCACACAAAGTACGTTTCTGACTATAATAAAATTAAACTACAGATTAATAACAAAGATAAATGGAAATTCTTCAAATTCTTGGAAATGAAACAACACACTTCTAAATAATTCAAGAATCAAAAAGGAAGGCTCAATGGAAATTATAAAATATTTTAAACTGAACAATAACAAAAAACAATATACCAAAATTTCTGGGATGCAGATAAGGCAGGACTTGGAAAATTTATAGCATTATATGCTTATCTTAAAAATTAATAAATAATTTAATATTTCACATTAGGAAGCTAGAAAAAGAGGAAATGACCCCAAAGCAAGCAGAAATAAGGATGAAATAATAATAAAAAATAAGAGCATAAATCAATGAAAATTAAAATAAAATAGAAAAATCAATAAAACCAATATAACTTGATAAACCTCTAGACTTATTGATCAAGAAAAAAAAGTGAAGACACAAATTCTGCTATTAGGAATAATTGATACTGCCCTTAAATTGGATAACATAGATAAAATGGATGAATTTCATGAAAGACTCAAACTACCAAGACTCAATCAAGAAGAACAGATGACCAGAATAGTCCTGTATTTATTAAATAAATTAAATTCATAGGCAAAATTTTTCCCATTTAAAAAAAAATAACTCCAGATCCATATGGTTTCACTGGTGAATTCTACCAAACAAGAAAAGAAGAAGAAATAACAACTCTTCACAATCTTTCCCAGAAAATAAAAGAGGAGGGAACACTTTCTATATAACTTTAGAAGACTAGGAATATCCTGGAGCCCTGGTGGCGTAGTGGTTAAGAGTCTAGCAGCTAACCAAATGGTCAGCAGTTCAAATCCACCAGCTGCTCCTTGGAAGCACTATGAGGCAGTTCTACTCTGTCATATAAGGTCAGAATCAAATCAACAGTGTGGGGTTTTTGGGTTAGGAATACCCTAATACAAAAACCAGACAATATAATATAAGAAAACTATAGACCAATATCACTCGTGAACACAGATGGAAAAATCTTCCACAAAATATAAGAAAATTAAATCCCAGAAATGTATGTGATATGCCATGACCTAGTGGGCTTTATTTAAAGAATGCAAGGTTCAGTATTCAAAAACAAATTAATATAACATCACATTATAACAGACAAATAAGGAAAATCACATCATTATATCAATTGATGCAGAAAAATCATTTGACAATGTTCAACATCCACTTGTGATTAAAAAAAAAAATTAGCAAACTAGGAAGAGCAGGAAATTTCCTCAACCTGATAAAAAGATGTCTACAATAAATTCACAAATAACATCACACTTCATGATAAAAGACTGAAGGCTTTCTCCCTAAGATGGGAACAAGACTAAGATGTCCACTCTCACCACTTCTAACTGCCGACCTTATCCTTAGCAGCCAAGCTCTCAACCACTGTGCCATCAAGGCTCCATACATATAATAAGATAATACAAGGGAGGAGGGAAATACACATTGGAAAGGAAGAAATGTAACTGTCCTTATTCACAGACAACATGATTCTCTAAGCAGAAAATCTCAAGGCAGCCACACACAAAAAAAGTGCCCCTAAAACTAATAAGTGAGTTCAGCAAGATTGTAACAGGTCAACATAAAAAAATCAATTGTAGTTCTATACAGTGAACACTTGGACATATAAAACTTTGAAAATATTTAATACCTCAAAAACTTAGATGCTTAAGTATAAGTCTAAAAGAATGTGAGGGACTGTATGGCAAAAACTTTATAACGCTGATGAAAGAAATGAAATAATAAATAAATGGAGAGCAATGTCATGCTCATGAATATTCAATGCAGATGTCAATTCCCCTCAAATTGATCTATAGATTTAACAGAATTCCAATCAAAAGTCAAGCAAGATTTTTCCTCGTATATAAACAAGCTGACTCTAAAACTTATATGGAAGAATGAAGGAACAAGAATAACTAAAACACTTTGGAAAAAAAATTAATTTGGAGAACTCACATTTCTTGATTTTAAGACTTACTATGTAACTAGAGGAGCCCTGGTGGCCCAGTGGTTAAGAGCTCAGCTGTTAACCAAAATGGTCGGCAGTTTGAATTCACCAGCCCCTTCTTGGAAACCTAACGGGGCAGTTCAACTCTGTCCAACAGGATCACTATGAGTCATAATCAACTTGACGGCAACGAGTTTGTTTGTTTTGGTATAATTGGAGTAAATAATACATCGTATTATTGGTGGAGGAATAGACACATGTTATCAATGGATCTGGATAGAGAACCCAAAATTAGACCAACACAAACATGCACAACTGACTTTTTATAAAGGTGTCAAAGAAACTCAACAAAGAATCATCTTTTCAACCAACAGGTTAGAACAATTGGACAGTCATGTGGAAAAAAAAACGAAAAACTACACGTGGACCTAAACCTCATACATTATTCAAAAATTAACTCAAACTGGATCATAGATCTAAGTGTAAATCATAAATACATAAAAATTTTTGAAAAAACAGAATAAAATCTCTGTAGGCAAATAATTCTGTGATACTACACACAAAGCATGATCTATAAAGACAAAATTTGATAAATTGAACTTTATCAAAATTAAAAAAATCTTAATAGAATGAAGAGGCAAGTTACAGATTGGGAATCACTATTTGCAAACCACATATTTGACAAAGGACTAGTACTGAGAAGTTATAAAGAACTGTCAAAATTCAACAGTAAGTTGTTGTTGTTAGGTGCCCTTGAGTCAGTTCTGACTCATAGTGACCCTAGGTACAACAGAACGAAACACTGCCCAGTCTGGCACCATCCTCACAATTGTTGCTATGTTTGAGTCCATTGTTGCAGTGACTGTGTCAATCCATCTCATTGAGGATCCTCCTCTTTTTCACTGATCCTCTAAGAAAATGAAAAAAAAAATTTTTTTTTAAATTGGGCAAAAGGATAAAAAAAAACAATGCATCAAAGAATATCTACAGATGGAAAATAAGCACATGAAAAGATGCTTAGCATCACTAGCCGTTAAGAAAATGAAAAACAAAAAGACAATGAGATACCACCACATACTTATCAGAATGACTAAAATTAAAAACAAACCAACAGCAACTAGAACAGTAACAACAATGACAAAACCTTGACATTACAAAGTTCTGTTTGCGAGGATGCAGGACAACTGGAACTCTCATATTTTGCTAGTGGGAATGCAAAATGTTACAGTCGCTCTGGAAAGTAATTTAGTAGTTTCTTATAAAGTTAAACATACAGTTATCATGTGACATAACAATCCCACTCGTAGGTATTTTTCTACGGAAACAAAAACTTAGGTTCACATAAAAACCTGCCTGCACATGACTATTTATAGCAACTCTGGAAACAAGCTGAATGTCCATCAGCAGGTGAATGAATAACCAAACTGTGGCAGATTCACAATGGAATACTATCCAGCAATAAAAGTAACACAAAGTATTCATTCATTCACAACATGGATGAATCTAAGGAACTGCTGGGTAAAAGAAACCAGTTTCAAAAGGTTACATACCATATGATTTCATGTATATGGCATCCGTGGTAAAACCATGGGGAGACATTAGTGGTTGGCAGCAATAAGGGTTGGTGGGAGAGCATGTCTACAAAGAAGAAGAGCATGATAGAGGTTTTTGGGATGATGGAACCGTTCTGTATCCCTATGGTGGTGGTGGCTACACTAATCTACACATATGTAAAAATTCATGGAACTGTACAATAAAAAAGAGAGTTAAATTTTACTGTATCTAAATCTATAAAAGTATAATGAAAAGGTTAAAAAAACAAACCACACACAGAACTAAATTATAGTAGATAAAGAGGCAAACATACATCTATTATTTGTAAATTTATTTTAAGCTAGTAACCATTCCGTCTTGCAGGGAAGCCTGGGTCTCTCTCGAGCATAGTATAACGGCATCAACCTACTGGAGATTGCCAAACCATTATAGTCACCTTTCTAGTGCTCTCATGTAGCTTTATCTGATGATACAAGGTCCTGGAGACCAAAGGTCAATAACAATGGCAATGGTAACCTTAACACTATTTGCACACTGAATACACTTTTGAAAGCATCTGCAATTGCTGCTGCAGAATCTCTGTTTATGTAAAAAAGAATAAGAATGGAGGCCTTGGAAGGAATAGACCCCACCACTTACTAGCTGATGATCTTAAAAATCAATCTATATGAAGTACTTAGAGCAGTGCCTGACACACAGTAAGAAATCAATATCTGTTATCTATTGCGATAAGCATAATAATGTCCCCCCAAAGACGTCCACACCCTTATCCCAGAACCTGTGACTATGTTACCTTACCTAAAGGAATTTTGTGGAGGTGATTCAATTAAAGATTTTTGGATTTTTCTGGATTATCCAGGTGATTACCATATAATCACAAGGGTTCTTCCTTGTAAGTGAAAAAGGGCACCAGATGAGTTGGTGAGCATGCCAGTTTTGAAGATGCTATGCTGCTGGATTTGAAAATGGAGGAAGGAGGGGGTGCAGGCAGATTCTAGAAGCTGGAAAAGCAAGGAACAGATTCTCCCCAAGAGCCTCTAGAATAAATGAATCCCTGTCAACACTTTGATTTTCGTCCAGTGAGACCCATTTCAAACTTCTGACCTCTAGAACTCTAAGATAATACATTTATGTTGCTTTAAGCCACTGTTTGTGAAAACATCTTACAACGTCAGCAGGCAAGTAATACAACTACTTAAAGCCAAGAAGTCCCTTGTAGCTTTATTTTCCATCACCCATCTGTCAGTTTGTCCTGCTGTGGTAGCTTGTGTGTTGTTGTGATACTGGAAGCTATGCCATCAGTATTTCAAATACCAGTAGAGCCACCCATGGTGGACAGGCTTTATCAGAGCTTCCAGACTAAGACAGACTAGGAAGAAAGACCTGCCAATCTACTTCAAACAATTAGCTAATGAAAACGTTACTGATCACAACAGAATACTGTCTGATACAGAACCGGAAGGTGAGCCTTCTAGGTGGGAAGGCACAACACAGTGGCTGCAAATATGGACTCAATCATTCCAATAGTTGTCAGGATGACCCAGGACCAAGCAATGTTTTGTTCTGTTGCACATGGGATCACCATGAGTTCCAGCTAACTCAATGACAACTAGCAACAACAGGTTTTCCCAAATACTCTTCCAAATTTTCTGCAGAAAACAGATGTTTAGACTTCATCCAAAAACACATTATGTGTGCTAGATAGAAACTGAGACTCTGAGATTGGCAAAACCTGGATTCTAACCCTGGCTCCACTCTGCCAGCTCTGTGACCTTCGACGTGGTACCTTCCATTCTTGTGTGTCAGTTCCCTCACAGCTAATATGGGGATGTAACAACTGCCTGCCTCGTAGGGTTGTTTGTTGTGAAAAGTAAGTGAGATATTGTCACAAATCAACCAGCACAGAATCTGGCTTTTAATGGGTGGTCATTAAATGGGTGGTAGTAACAATAGTGATTATGCAATCTGCTCATTTTATAGGTGAGAAAACTGAATCCCAGAGAAGGCAGAAGGCTTGACCTGGTCCCACAGATTCCAGTTCCTAGAATAGGAAAGCTAGGACACTCATCTTTGGGCTTCAAGCTGAATATATGCTCTTTCCGTTGTCAAGTGTTTTTGAATGTATTTTAAGCTTCTGAATGAATGTTATTTCATTTTTTCTTTTGAAAACTTTGAGGAGATAGGAGGTTCAGGCCAGAAGTTCCTAAATACCTTCCTGTAGAAATCATCATTCTGGGGTCTCGTTGAAAATTCGTAATTTAAATTTCACTTTTCCCATTTCCTTAATTATATGAAAAAGCTCTCTTTTTAAACTACCCATTTCAAACCTCAAGTAAAAATTAGCTCCCAGTGAAACTGCCTCCTTTACATTTGCAATAATAAAGACCTCCTATTTTCTTCCCCTTCAAATAGTACTTTCTTCTGAAGTCAAATGAGTCAAATGTCAAATTACAACATACTAATCCCCCAGGAGTGGAGCCATGCTCCCTAGGCCTTTTTCATTGGGGCAGAGGTAGAGTGAATAGCAAGCATGCCCAGTGAACCAGGATTCATTGCTGTTTGCCATCTGGTGGACATTGGGTCTCACAGCACAAAATAATCTCAAATTCCTGCTTTGGAAAGCGTGTCTGATCAATAACGTTAGCTCCCCGGCTGCGTTTTCTGCCAGTGAGTAGAGATCTACCGATAGAAGGACAGATTAACAGCTGTAAGTTCACTATGTTATCTGTACTTCGGAAAAAAAAGAAAAAAAATCTATGTTCAGTCACCAATTAGTTGCCTAGCACAACGTGTTAGGTGTTCTCAGAAAGAGATTCTAGATATTTCCCAATGGGTCACTGTCACTGAAACCTACATTTCTCATGGCTTTAAGTGGAAATGTTGCCTATAATTTATCTTTTCAAAAACTGTTTCATATCCTCCAGTGGTAATATAGCCTTCAGAAATAAATGAATCAATTTATTTATTTACTTATTTATTCATGTAATGTATTTTTATATAACTTATAATCTTAACCACTGGGCCACTAGAGACCCAACATATAATATAGGTATTTATAAATAGAAATATATATGTAAGGATGCAGCCATAAACAACCCACCTCCTCTTTGACGTAGCACCCATTTGTCTCCCTCCTTCTCTTTGATCATTTTCAGATACTCCCTTACATGTACCCTTCTCTATGGCAATACAGTATCGTCTCTATGTGTCATGATCCCTCATGCTTGCCTGGGTTTGCATGTGCTAGTCCTTCTATAAGGAATACCTTCCCCTGCCTTTCTTCAATATTGTATTTCATTTAAACCTTCAACATGTATGTAATAGGCCACGTGAAAAAAAAAAAGTCTTACGTAACATTTAAATTTAATTAGAAATGTAAACAGAAAATAGTTGCTCAGTCACACCAGCCCCATTTCAAGTGGTCAATAGCCACACATGGCTAGAGGCTACTGTGCTGGACAGAGTAGCTCTATAGCTCCTGGACAGATTCACCTCAACACAGCCATTCCCTTAACACAGCATTGTCATGACAGAAATGAACAGTATTAGTTTCAAATGAATGATCTGATTTAATTTAAGCATTTATTGGGCATCTTGGTAGATTGACTCCATCCCTAGCCCCTCTTAGCTGGGACCGTATACTTTCATTCATTAAATCCCTCACTTTTATGCCTATTTCCTGTGCATCTTCCACTCAGCTCCAGCCTTGCTCTTCCTGGGAAGCAGTCCCTGGTCTCACAATCTGGTCTACAGCCTCTGTGCCCTGTGCCACCTCACCATTTTCTGTTGTCACTGGATCCTTGCCTTTGCTGTAATTGCCAGTTTGCCTGACAGTCTCTCCCATTTGATGGTATGCTCCTTGGGGGTAGATGTCTTACTTTTCTGTATTGCCACTCCCATTGTTATTCCTGATGCTCAATTACCATTTGTTGAATGAATGGATATGAGTCTCTTTTAATAGATTTTAATCAGGTACTACTCATTATAAAGTGTTAGCTGAATGTGACCCGAGGACCACTGGGAAGGAAAGACTTCCTCCTGGCACTCCGCCTGAAACTCCACTGGGAAGGAAAGACTTCCTCCTGGCACTCCGCCTGAAACTCTATCTTACTTCATTGCTCATATTTATTGCGAGTCCACCTTTGAGCCTTCATTTTTATGGTGTGTCTTTTTTTTTCGTTGTTTGTTTTTTGGTCAGAATTTTTTTTTTTTTATTGTGCTTTAGAGGAAGGTTTACAGAACAAACTAGTTTCTTATAAAACAGTTAGTACACATACTGTTTTATGACTTTAGTTAACAACCCCACAACATGTCAAAACTCTCCCTTCTTGACCTTGGGTTCCCTATTATCAGCTTCCCTGTCCTCTCTTGCCTTCTAGTCCTTCACCCTGGGCTATTGTGCCCCTTTAGTCTTGTTTTGTTTTATGGGCCTGTCCAATCTTTGACTGAAGGGTAAACCTCAGAAGTGACTTTATTACTGAGCTAAAGCGTGTCCAGGGGGCATACTCTCAGGATTTCTCCAGTCTCTGTCAGGCCAGTAAGTCTGGTCTTTTTTTGTGAGTTAGAATTTTGTTCTACATTTTTCTCCAGCTCTGTCTGGGACCCTCTACTGTGATCTCTGTCAGAGCAGTCAGTGGTGCTAGGTGGGCACCATCTAGTTGTACTGGACTCAGTCTGGTGGAGGCCATGGTAGATGTGGTCCATTAGTCCTTTGGACTAATCTTTCCCTTATATCTTGTTTTCTTCATTCTCCCTTACTCCCAAATGGGTGGGACCAGTGGAGCATCTTAGGTGGCTGCTCACAGGCTTTTAAGACCCCAGATGCTACTCACCAAAGTAGAATGTAGAACATTTTCTTTATAAACTGTATTATGCCAATTGAGCTAGATATTCCCCAAGACCATGGTCCCCACAGACCTCCACCCAGTAATTCAGTCCCTCAGGGAGTTTGGATGTGTCTATGGAGCTTTCATGACCTTTCCTTGTACAAGTTGTGCTGGTTTCCCCAGTACTGTGTACTGTCTTACCCTTCTTTATAGTGTATCTTAAAGGCCTTTTTGTCATACCCATTAAAATTTCAACTTCCTTGTATGAGTGACTCTTTGAGACATTCTAGTTATAGCTAAATGTTCTTTTGCATTTTTCAACAGTGACAGCCAGCTGAAGTTAAAAGCATGGTTTGGGGGGCGGCTGGGATGCAAATATCATGGAGAGTACAAGATAAGCAAAAAAAAAAAAAAACAGAAGTAGAAAAGTAGTAAAAATAAATAATTCTAACATCACAGATTTGCCTAGAACGTGATCTGCCACCTATTCAAGCACCTAACTGGACATTTTGTTAACAATACGAACATTGAATCAGATCTAAATTCAAATCCTAGTTCTGCCATTTCTTAATTCTCTGACCTAAAGAAACTTATTTATATTTTCTGAGCTTTATCTTTCCTAACAGAAATAGGAGTATACATAGATCTATCCTTCAGGCGTAGTTAGGGATATGATATAAGCATGTTGAGTGCCTTACGTGATGCTGAAGTCACAGTAGGAACTCAATAAAGGGTGCAATAGAAATCCGTTCTGCCCTGTGCTCAAGGCCATCCATAATCCAGCAGCAATCTGTCTATATAGTATTTTCTCCAACTTCTTGCCAACACAGACCATCTATTTCCTGTGTGTGCTTCATGCGTTTGACCCCTGTAACTTTCCCCATATTTAAAGTGCTGGAATTGTGGGTGAATTTTACAGAAAGCACGTGGTTTGGTGTGTTCACTGTGTTTTTAGGGTGAGGAAACAGAAATATGTCTATATAATTTGGATTTTGGAAGTCATTTACTTTTCAAATTAAAATATATGCCCAAGAAGTTTAGTATATTTCACCTTTATTGGGTGTCTTCTATGTACTAGGCTCAGAGCTACGTTGTCTATCATCTCTACCATTACTGCAAGAGAAGGTAACTGTTAAAATTATACTGAGTTTTTTTCCAGTGCCTTTTAATCTCACCTGATTTAAGCTCTGAATGCAGTTAAACAGTAGGTGCAGCCTGTGCACAGGAAAATATCTATTGCTCGAGAGAGACAGACTACATTTAAAGAAACTCTGGCATCAACTGGCAGGAAGAGAATGTCTCAGAAGTTGAATTACAATGGCCTGATGCGAGACTGCAGCACTGAGATCCTTCAGCAGACTGGTTTTTTTATTAGGAAATCTGCTGATGGAGTTTGGTTTGGGCAGAGCTTGAGCTCAGAGCTCATAATATCCTGTTTCACCTCAAAATCAAAAACAAGTCAATCAAAAATTATTTTGGGCCTGTACTATGTGCAGTTGCTAAGGAGGCATGATGGAGACGCAGTTAAGACTAATAATGTGTCTGCCAAGATCTGTGCATTTTGCCACCCAAATAAAAAGGACAGCTCCATGCAGGGCCTCTACTTAGCTGCATTTCAGGTGGTCATAGCATCAGGGCTGTCTACTAGAATCAGCTTTCCAAGAGTATAGCTGAGTCATCATATATAGCATTTTACATCACAAATTATATTTATTAAACCAGTAATCCACTAGCAAAAAGAAAAAAAAAATCAACTTCTATAGGATTTGGACTATCACTACCATTGGTTAAAATGTTTTTCTAGCATGGGGAATCAGGGGTGGAAAGAAGGAGCATGCTGTCACAGTATGGGGAGAGCAATTAGAGTCACATAACAATGTATATATAAATTTCTGTACAGGAAAAAATTAAAAAAAACACAAAAAAAGTGTTTCCAGGACTTGCAAAAACTTTCTAGCTTCTGAGTCATTCTTTTGACAAGAACAACGCCTTACAAATAGACTAAAAAGATAGCTGAAGAAATCTTCCATTGAAACTGCGCAATCTCTTTCCCAGAAAGTACTGGGTGCATGCAAAAGTATAACAAAATCTATTCCTAAAACTCCAACACATAAAACATGGACGTGTGCACACACACACTGACATGCACAGATTTACATAAAAATACATTTGGGAATTCTGTATGAGAGATATTATCACCTACTGGGTTCATCACTGGAAAGCATACCTGAATCCCTGGAGTGAGCTAAGTGCTTCTAGTCTAAAGCTCCACTAGCAACCTATGCTTCCTTCTATCAAAAAAACAAGACGTTATATTTAAATTTTTACTTATTTCAGGGTAAATATGTATAGACTTTTGCATTTTGAGAACAATGTTTGTGTTTTATTCATATGGTTAATGAATAATCTCAGCAAGTAACACAAGATTGGGCATAGAATTTGCACTCAATAAATAGAAGTAGCTAACCAGGGCAAGATGGCGCTCTAGGCAGAAACACCACGCCGTCCCTCCACAGCAAAGATCCGAAAAACTAAGCCTAACAGAGAATCAACAATCCTGAAACCCTAGAACACCAAATGAAGAGATAAAGAACTCAGCCAAACACCAAACGGAGTGAGAATACTAAAAGAGAACGGAGAGCGAGGAGAGACTCAGGCAGAGATTCCTTACCAGCTAACGCAGCGCGGATCCACCATCTTGGATTCCTATCGGAGACCAGCAAACGGGAGAGCAGCCTTCCAGAGCATCTGGTCGGAGACAGAACGACTGCTTAGCTTCACACATAACCATCTTCCCGCTGCACCCTACCTACCTGCACCGTGCACTAGACATCACATCACCAAGCGGTGCAGGCAAGCCCTATTGGAACCTACCCAGCACTGACTACCGACCGTCCTGGTGGCTGCGGTGAGTGCCACAAGCAACCCATCCCAGTGGCTCCTCCTCAACTAGATCTGCCCAGCTGTACCACAAGAATGAAAAAAAAAAACAAAATCTACAATCAATAAATGAGAGAAATATCTACTGAATGCCCCCAAAACAGCAAACAATATCAAAACATTTACAAAAACAAGACAAGATGGCTCCAATAGGCGTCCAAATTAAAACACCAGATAACTCTCCTGTGGAAGAAAATGCACTAGAAGTACCTGATACGGAACTCAAATCACTAATACTCGGAATTTTCCAAGAACTGAGGCAAAAAGCTGACAAACATGAGGAAAAAATAGACAAATTTATGGAAAATACAGACAAAAAATTGGAAGAATTCAGGAAGATGATGCAAGAACAAAATGCCAAAATAAATTCACAACTCGAAATTATAAAAAAACAACAATTAGAAATCCAAAAGATAAACAACAAGATTTCAGAAATGGACGGTGTCATAGAAGGGCTGAGAAGTAGATTTGAAACCATGGAAGACAGGATCAGTGGAACTGAAGACAAACACTTGGATACAACTCTGTTTCAGGAAAACTCAGAAAAAAGAACAAAGAAAAATGAAGAGACCCTGAGAGTTATGTGGGACACAATTAAAAGCAAAAACTTACGAGTGATTGGCATACCAGAACGGGGGGAGAAAACAGAAAACACAGAGAGGATCATTGAGGAACTGCTGACAGAAAACTTTCCCAATATCATGAAAGATGAAAAGCTGGTCATCCAAGAAGCTCAACGAACCCCATATAGAAGAGACCCCAAAAGAAAATCACCAAGACATATCATATTCACACTCGCTAAAACTAAAGACAAACAAAGAATCCTGAGAGCAGCTCGTGAAAAACAAGAAGTCACATACAGAGGAGAAACAATAAGACTAAGCTCAGATTATTCAGCAGAAACCATGCAGGCAAGAAGGCAATGGGATGACATATATAAAATCTTGAAAGAAAAAAACTGTCAGCCAAGAATAATATATCCTGCAAAACTCTCATTCAGATTTGATGGTGAAATTAGGTCATTTCCAGATAAACAGAAACTAAAGGAATATGCAAAAGTCAAACCAAACTTACAAGAATTGTTAAAGGGAGTTCTTCAATCTGAGGACAAACAGCTTCAGCCCTCAGGCAGGACCTAGGACCTAGGACGCAGGTTAACATGAACCAGATACCATTCTAGGAACTGAACTACAGACGACTTACCAAAAACAAAAGATATACAACAGGGAATAAGAGAAATCAATCAAAGGATGACAACAACATCAAAACAATGAAAGAAGGATAAAACGGCATAGGTATAGAACCTTCTAAAGGAGAAGAAGGCAAGGCGATACCAAGTAATGCTAGACTGCTTCAAAATTATAAAGATAAGGGTAAAATTCATGGTAACCACAAAAAAAGTTAACAAACCAACTCATAAAAATAAAGACGAAAAACATAAAGTCTCAACAAAAACAAAACCTACAAAAACAAAACAAATGAACACAAAATCCACAAACAAAAGGAACTCAGCACAAGAGAGTAAGAAGAACAAAGAAAACTTCAGCATCACAAAAAAAAGCACTACAAAATGACAGCAACAAACTCACATCTACCAATAATTACACTGAACGTAAATGGACTCAATGCACCCATAAAGCGACGGAGAGTGGCAGAATGGATAAGAAAACAGGATCCATCTATTTGCTGTCTACAAGAGACACATCTTAGAAACAAAGATGTGAATTTATTAAAAATCAAAGGTTGGAAAAAAATATATCAAGCTAACAACTATCAAAAAAGAGCAGGAGTGGCAATTCTAATCTCAGATAAAATAGACTTTAAAACAAAATCTACCATAAAAGACAAAGAAGGACACTATATAATGATTAAGGGGATGATCCATCATGAAGACATAACCATAATAAATATCTATGCACCCAATGACAGGGCTCCAAAATACATAAAAAAAACTCTAACAGCGCTGAAAAGAGAAATTGACAGTTCCACAATAATAGTAGGAGACTTCAACACACCACTCTCAGTAAAGGACAGAACAACTAAAAAGAAACTCAGCAAAGATACAGAAGACCTAAAGGACACAATCAGCCAACTGGACCTCATAGACATATATAGAACAATCCATCCAACCGCTGCAAAGTACACATTCTTTTCCAATGCACATGGAACGTTCTCCAGAATAGACCACATCTTAGGCCACAGAGCAATCCTCAACAAGATCAAAAATGCTGAGATAATTCACAGTATCTTCTCTGACCACAATGCCATCAAGGTAGAAATTAACACTAGAAAGAGCAAGGAAAAAAAATCAAACACATGGAAACTGAATAATAATCTGCTTACACATCAATGGGTAATAGAAGAAATCAGAGATGGAATTAAAAACTTCCTAGAATCAAATGAAAATGAAAACACATCATACCAAAACCTTTGGGACACAGCAAAGGCAGTCCTCAGAGGACAATTTATAGCAATAGATGCACATATCAAAAAAGAAGAAAGGGACAAAATCAAAACATTAACTACAGAACTCAAACAAATAGAAAGAGAACAACAAAAAAAGCCTACAACCACCGGAAGAAAGGAAATAGTAAAGATCAGAGCAGAAATCAATGAAATAGACAACAGAAAAACAATAGAAAGAATCAAGAAAACCAAAAGTTGGTTCTTTGAAAGAATCAACAAAATCGATAAACCACTGGCCAGACTGACAAAAGAAAAACAGCAGAGGGCACAAATAACCCAAATAAGAAATGAAATGGGGGACATTACAACAGACCCAACTGAAATAAAAAGGATTATAATAGAATATTATGAAATACTATACTCCAACAAATTTGAAAACCTAGAGGAAATGGATAAATTTCTAGAAACATACGGCCTACCCAAACTACAACAAAGTGCTATTGAAAATCTGAACAGACCCATAACAAGAGAAGAGATTGAAAAGGTAATAAAAAAACTCCCAACCAGAGAGGGGCAAGATGGCGCTCTAGGCAGAAACACCACGCCGTCCCTCCACAGCAAAGATCCGAAAAACTAAGCCTAACAGAGAATCAACAATCCTGAAACCCTAGAACACCAAATGAAGAGATAAAGAACTCAGCCAAACACCAAACGGAGTGAGAATACTAAAAGAGAACGGAGAGCGAGGAGAGACTCAGGCAGAGATTCCTTACCAGCTAACGCAGCGCGGATCCACCATCTTGGATTCCTATCGGAGACCAGCAAACGGGAGAGCAGCCTTGCAGAGCATCTGGTCGGAGACAGAACGACCGGTAAACTGCGGTGCGCGCTCTCCCACCACCCACCCCTCTCCGCCTCAGCTGGGGATCCCCTGCTTTCCGTGGCCAGGGTCTCTGGGCTGGGGGGTGCTGGTGCTTGGATTCCGCGCGCCTGGGCTGGCGGCTTTCTGGGAGCCGTTTGCTGGCAGCTAGCGAACCTTTCTCTGCCGCCTCCCCCTCCTTTTGCCTGGGTGCCTGGTTCCGAGTGCCGTCTCTGCTCTCTCCTGCGGGGCTGTAGGGCTGCGTGCGGGCGTGTGGCTGTTTCTGGGTCTGGGCTCCTGCGTGGGGGGGATCCCGGGGCCTTTGTTCGTTCGCCCCTCTGCTTTCCGTGGCCGGGGTCCCTGGGCGGGGGGGCGCCGGTGCTTGGGTTCTGCGCGCCCGGGCTGGGGGCTTTCTGGGAGCCATTTGCTGGCACCTAGCGGACCTTTTTCTGCCGCCTCCCCCTCCTTTTGCCTGGGTGCCTGGGTCCGGGTGCTGTCTCTGCTCTCTCCTGCGGGGCTGTGGAGCTGCGTGCGGGCGTGTGGCTGTTTCTGGGTCTGGGCTCCCACGTGGGTGGGATCCCGGGGCCTTTGTTCGTTCACCCCTCTGCTTTCCGTGGCCGGGGTCCCTGGGCGGGGGGGCGCCGGTGCTTGGGTTCTGCGCGCCCGGGCTGGGGGCTTTCTGGGAGCCGTTTGCTGGCACCTAGCGGACCTTTTTCTGCCGCCTCCCCCTCCTTTTGCCTGGGTGCCTGGTTCCGAGGGCCGTCTCTGCTCTCTCCTGCGGGGCTGTAGGGCTGCGTTCGGGCGTGTGGCTGTTTCCAGGTCTGGGCTCCCGCGCGGGTGGGATCCTGGGGCCTTTGTTCGTTGGCCCCTCTGCTTCCCGTGGCCACGGTCACTTAACCCCGAGACTATCGGCTACTTGGAATTCGCGCCCCTGAGTGGGGGCTCTCTGGGTCCCATTTGTAGGCACTGACTGCTGGTGTTGCCCTTTTTTTTTTTTCTTCTTCTCAATTTTATTTTTCTTCCTTTTTTGATTAGTTTTGTCATATTTTACCTCTTTTTCTCTTTTGTCTTTCTTCATTGCTTAATTTCTTGTCCCTCTATCTCTTCCTTCTCTTTCTGATCCCTGAATACCAGGCGATGTATGCCTCTGTACCTTCTGGCCAGGCTGAGCTGTGAAAATTGAGACCGACTCCCCCAGACCTCATAGCTGCATCAGTGCGATCCCTGGGAACTTTGCAGTTTTTTAACTTTTCTGATTTTCATTTGGTCATTCTTTCCTTTTCTTTCTCTTCCCCCTTCTGGTTTCCTCCATCCCATAGTCTCTCATCTGTACATTCCAACGACAAACTCCTCTAGCATTCTTTTATGTTTGTACGCTTTTTGCTCCTCCTCCTCTCTCCTCTCTCCCATATCCAGCTTAGCTTCACACATAACCATCTTCCCGCTGCACCCTACCTACCTGCACCGTGCACTAGACATCACATCACCAAGCGGTGCAGGCACGCCCTATTGGAACCTGCCCAGCACTGACTACCGACCGTCCTGGTGGCTGCGGTGAGTGCCACAAGCAACACATCCCAGTGGCTCCTCCTCAACTAGATCTGCCCAGCTGTACCACAAGAACGAAAAAAAAAAAAAAAAATCTACAATCAATAAACGAGAGAAATATCTACTGAATGCCCCGAAAACAGCAAACAATATCAAAACATTTACAAAAACAAGACAAGATGGCTCCAATAGGCGTCCAAATTAAAACACCAGATAACTCTCCTGTGGAAGAAAATGCACTAGAAGTACCTGATACGGAACTCAAATCACTAATACTCGGAATTTTCCAAGAACTGAGGCAAAAAGCTGACAAACATGAGGAAAAAATAGACAAATTTATGGAAAATACAGACAAAAAATTGGAAGAATTCAGGAAGATGATGCAAGAACAAAATGCCAAAATAAATTCACAACTCGAAATTATAAAAAAACAACAATTAGAAATCCAAAAGATAAACAACAAGATTTCAGAAATGGACGGTGTCATAGAAGGGCTGAGAAGTAGATTTGAAACCTTGGAAGACAGGATCAGTGGAACTGAAGACAAACACTTGGATACAACTCTGTTTCAGGAAAACTCAGAAAAAAGAACAAAGAAAAATGAAGAGACCCTGAGAGTTATGTGGGACACAATTAAAAGCAAAAACTTACGAGTGATTGGCATACCAGAACAGGGGAAGAAAACAGAAAACACAGAGAGGATCATTGAGGAACTGCTGACAGAAAACTTTCCCAATATCATGAAAGATGAAAAGCTGGTCATCCAAGAAGCTCAACGAACCCCATATAGAATAGACCCCAAAAGAAAATCACCAAGACATATCATATTCACACTCGCTAAAACTAAAGACAAACAAAGAATCCTGAGAGCAGCTCGGGAAAAACAAGAAGTCACATACAGAGGAGAAACAATAAGACTAAGCTCAGATTATTCAGCAGAAACCATGCAGGCAAGAAGGCAATGGGATGACATATATAAAATCTTGAAAGAAAAAAATTGTCAGCCAAGAATAATATATCCTGCAAAACTCTCATTCAGATTTGATGGTGAAATTAGGTCATTTCCAGATAAACAGAAACTAAAGGAATATGCAAAAGTCAAACCAAACTTACAAGAATTATTAAAGGGAGTTCTTCGATCTGAGGACAAACAGCTTAAGCCCTCAGGCAGGACCTAGGACCTAGGATGCAGGTTAACATGAACCAGATACCATTCTAGGAACTGAACTACAGACGACTTTCCAAAAACAAAAGATATACAACAGGGAATCAGAGAAATCAATCAAAGGATGACAACAACATCAAAACAATGAATGAGGGAACAAACGGCATAGGTATAGAACCTTCTAAAGGAGAAGAAGGCAAGGCGATACCAAGTAACGGTAGACTGCTTCAAAATTATAAAGATAAGGGTAAAATTCATGGTAACCACAAAAAAAGTTAACAAACCAACTCATAAAAATAAAGACGAAAAACATAAAGTCTCAACAAAAACAAAACCTACAAAAACAAAAGAAATGAACACAAAATCCACAAACAAAAGGAACTCAGCACAAGAGAGTAAGAAGAACAAAGAAAACTTCAGCATCACAAAAAAAAGCACTACAAAATGACAGCAACAAACTCACATCTATCAATAATTACACTGAACGTAAATGGACTCAATGCACCCATAAAGCGACGGAGAGTGGAAGAATGGATAAGAAAACAGGATCCATCTATTTGCTGTCTACAAGAGACACATCTTAGAAACAAAGATGTGAATTTATTAAAAATCAAAGGTTGGAAAAAAATATATCAAGCTAACAACTATCAAAAAAGAGCAGGAGTGGCAATTCTAATCTCAGATAAAATAGACTTTAAAACAAAATCTACCATAAAAGACAAAGAAGGACACTATATAATGATTAAGGGGATGATCCATCATGAAGACATAACCATAATAAATATCTATGCACCCAATGACAGGGCTCCAAAATACATAAAAAAAACTCTAACAGCACTGAAAAGAGAAATTGACAGTTCCACAATAATAGTAGGAGACTTCAACACACCACTCTCAGTAAAGGACAGAACAACTAAAAAGAAACTTAGCAAAGATACAGAAGACCTAAAGGACACAATCAGCCAACTGGACCTCATAGACATATATAGAACACTCCATCCAACCGCTGCAAAGTACACATTCTTTTCCAATGCACATGGAACGTTCTCCAGAATAGACCACATCTTAGGCCACAGAGCAATCCTCAACAAGATCCAAAATGCTGAGATAATTCACAGTATCTTCTCTGACCACAATGCCATCAAGGTAGAAATTAACACTAGAAAGAGCAAGGAAAAAAAATCAAACACATGGAAACTGAATAATAATCTGCTTACACATCAATGGGTAATAGAAGAAATCAGAGATGGAATTAAAAAATTCCTAGAATCAAATGAAAATGAAAACACATCATACCAAAACCTTTGGGACACAGCAAAGGCAGTCCTCAGAGGACAATTTATAGCAATAGATGCACATATCAAAAAAGAAGAAAGGGACAAAATCAAAACATTAACTACAGAACTCAAACAAATAGAAAGAGAACAACAAAAAAAGCCTACAACCACTGGAAGAAAGGAAATAGTAAAGATCAGAGCAGAAATCAATGAAATAGAGAACAGAAAAACAATAGAAAGAATCAACAAAACCAAAAGTTGGTTCTTTGAAAGAATCAACAAAATCGACAAACCACTGGCCAGACTGACAAAAGAAAAACAGCAGAGGGCACAAATAACCCAAATAAGAAATGAAATGGGGGACATTACAACAGACCCAACTGAAATAAAAAGGATTATAACAGAATATTATGAAAAACTGTATTCCAACAAATTTGAAAACCTAGAGGAAATGGATAAATTTCTAGAAACATACGGCCTACCCAAACTACAACAAAGTGATATTGAAAATCTGAACAGACCCATAACAAGAGAAGAGATTGAAAAGGTAATAAAAAAACTCCCAAGCAAAAAAAGCCCTGGCCCAGATGGCTTCACTGGAGAATTCTACAAAACATTTACAGAAGAGCTCGTACCAGTTCTACTCAAGTTATTTCAGAGCATAGAAGAGGAAGCAACACTTCCAAATTCATTCTATGAAGCCAGCATAACGCTGATACCAAAACCAGGCAAAGACATCACAAAAAAAGAAAATTACAGACCAATATCTCTCATGAATATAGATGCAAAAATTCTGAACAAAATTCTAGCCAATAGAATTCAGTATCATATCAAAAAAATAATACACCACGACCAAGTAGGATTCATACCAGGTATGCAAGGATGGTTTAACATTAGAAAATCCATCAACGTAATCCACCACATAAATAAAAGGAAAGAAAAAAATCACATGATTATCTCAATTGATGCAGAAAAGGCATTTGACAAAGTCCAACACCCATTCCTGATAAAAGCTCTCAATAAAATAGGTATAGAAGGGAAATTTCTCAACATCATAAAGGGCATCTATGCAAAACCAACAGCCAACATCATTCTTAATGGAGAAAGGCTGAAAACATTCCCCCTGAAAACAGGAACAAGACAAGGATGCCCTTTATCACCACTCCTATTTAACATTGTGCTGGAAGTTCTCGCTAGAGCAGTAAGGCAAGAGAAAGAAATAAAGGGCATCCAAATTGGTAATGAAGAAGTTAAACTCTCCCTGTTTGCAGATGATATGATACTATACATAGAAAACCCTAAAGACTCCACGAGAAATTTACTGGAACTAATAGAAAGATTCAGCAGAGTAGCAGGATACAAGATAAACATTCAAAAATCAGTTGGATTCCTATACACCAGTAAAGAGAACGATGAAAAGGAGATCAGGAAATCAATACCATTTTCAATAGCCCCTAAAAAGATAAAATACTTGGGAATAAATCTGACCAGGAATATAAAAGACCTATACAAAGAAAACTACAAAACACTGCTGCATGAAACCCAAAGGGATCTACATAAATGGAAAAACATACCATGCTCATGGATAGGCAGACTCAACATTGTGAAAATGGCAATTCTACCTAAAGCAATTTACAAATACAATGCAATTCCGATACAAATACCAACAACATTCTTCAAAGAGATGGAAAAACTAATTATTAACTTTATATGGAAAGGGAAGAAACCCCGAATAAGTAAAGCACTACTGAAGAAGAAGAATAAAGTTGGAGGACTCACACTACCTGACTTGAGAACCTACTATACAGCTACAGTACTCAAAACAGCCTGGTACTGGTACAACAACAGAGACATTGACCAATGGAACAGAATTGAGAACTCAGATGTAAATCACCTGATTTTTGACAAGGGCCCAAAATACATCAAATGGGGAAAAGACAGTCTTTTTAACAAATGGTGCTGGCAAAACTGGATATCCATTTGTAGAAAAATGAAACAGGACCCATACCTCACACCATATACAAAAACTACTTCAAAATGGATCAAAGACCTGAATATAAAGCCTCAAACTATAAAATTCATAGAAGAAAAAATAGGACCAACACTTCAGACCTTAATACATGGCATTAACAGGATACAAACCATAAACATCAACACAAAAAACCCAACAGATAAACTAGATAATTGGGATCTTCTAAAAATCAAACATCTATGCTCTTCAAAAGATTTCACCAAAAGAGTTAAAAGAGAACCTACAGACTGGGAAAAAATTTTTGGACAGTACAAGTCAGACAAAGGTCTAATCTCCATAATCTACAAGAAAATCCAACACCTCTACAACAAAAAGACAACCAATCCTATCAAAAAATGGGCAAAGGAAATGAACAGACACTTCACCAAGGAAGACATTCAAATGGCCAACAGACACATGAGGAAATGCTCGCGATCACTAGCCATTAGAGAAATGCAAATTAAAACCACAATGAGATACCATCTCACCCCGGCATTACTGGCACGAATCAAAAACACTGGAAATAACAAATGTTGGAGGGGCTGCGGGGAGACGGGAACTCTTATACACTGCTGGTGGGAATGCAAAATGATACAGCCATTTTGGAAAATGATATGGCGTTTCCTCAGAAAGCTAGAAATAGACGTACCATTCGATCCAGCAATCCCACTCCTAGGAATATATCCTAGAGAAATAAGAGTCATCACTCGAATAGACATATGCACACCTATGTTCATGGCAGCATTATTCACAATAGCAAAACGATGGAAACAACCTCGATGTCCATCAACAGACGAATGGATACACAAACTATGGTACATACACACAATGGAGTACTATGCAACGAGAAAGAACAATGAATCGGTGAACCATCTCATAACATGGATGAAACTGGAGGACATCATGCTGAGTGAAATAAGTCAATCACAAAAGGACAAATATTGTATGAGACCTCTATTGTAAAAACCCATGAAAAAATTCACATGCAAAATGTAACAATCCTTGTTGGTTACCAGGGATGGGAGGGGGGGGGAATACTAAATAGGTAATAGGTAAGTGGTAACTTGGGTGAGAGATGAGATAGTACATAGTACAGGGGAAACTAACACAACCTGCACAAGGAAAGGTCATGGAGGCCCTATAGACACATCCAAACCCCCCGAGGGACTGAGTTGTTGGACGGAGGGCTCTGGGGACCATGATCTCGGGGAACATCTAGCTCAATTGGCATGACACTACTTATAAAGATAATGCTCTACATTCTACCTTGGTGAGTAGTGTCTGGGGTCTTAAAAGCCTATGAGCGGCCATCTAAGATACTCCACTGATCTCATCCCTTCGGGAACAAGGGAGAACGAAGAGAACAGGATACAAGGAAAAGATTAGTCCGAAGGACTAATGGTCCACAGCTACCAAGGCCTCCACGGGACTGAGCCCAGTACAGCTGGATGGTGCCCGGCTACCACCAATGACTCCTCTGACCAGGATCACAACAGAGGGTTCTGGGCAGAGCTGGAGTAGGATGTAGAGTATAATTTTAACTCCCAAAAAAAAAAAAAAAAAAAGAAGACCAGATTTACTGGCCTAAAGAATACTAGAGAAACCTCGAGAGTGTGGCCCCCAGACACCCTTTCAGCTCAGAGGGGAAGTTACCTTCAAGGTTCGATGTTAAGCCTGGGAATGGACACCCCAGTAAAACTAAATGGGACTAACGATGTACAGGAGTCCGGTGACAAGGGCCAGAAGGCAGAGGGAGAGTAGGAAACTGATGATAAGGAACACAAATTGAATAAGGACACTGTCGATGTATTGTGAGATTGTTGACCACTGCTATAGGGCAACATTTGTAGTAACTATTAAATGGGAGGCTGTTTTGTCCTGTAAGCCTTCATCTTGGGCGAGAATGGCAGCACAATTGGAAGAGCATAGTCAATATCACTTAAATGTGTAAGTAAAAAGTTTTGAAATGGTGTTTAAATAAAATAAAAATAAATAAATAAATAAACAAATGAGACTAAAGAGGTACAATAGTCCATTGACAAGGTCCAGAAGACAGAAGGGGACAAGGAAGCCCCCTGGTGATAGGGAACACAAGGTGGAGTAAGGATATTCTTGATGTGCTGTGAGATTGTTAACCATTGTCATAGGGCAACATGTGTAGTAACTGTTAAATGAATAACTATTTTTTCTGTAAGCCTTCATCTTAAGTGAGAATAACAGCACAGTTGGAAGAGCGTAGTCACTGTCACTGAACTGTGAATGTAGAAATTTTTGAAATGGTGTATCTTTGGCCATCTGTAATTTTCATCAAAAAAAAAGGTTGAGAATTTAGAGGCTTAATACGTTGTGGGGTTGTTAACCAATGTCAAAAAACAACATGTGTACTACTATTTCATGAGAAACTATTTGCTCTGTAAGCTTTCACCTGAAGTACAATAAAATATATATTAAAAAAAAAAAAATCCTCAACAAAAAAAAAAAAAAAAAAAAAAAAAAACTCCCAACCAAAAAAAGCCCTGGCCCAGATGGCTTCACTGGAGAATTCTACAAAACATTTACAGAAGAGCTCGTACCAGTTCTACTCAAGTTATTTCAGAGCATAGAAGAGGAAGCAACACTTCCAAATTCATTCTATGAAGCCAGCATAACGCTGATACCAAAACCAGGCAAAGACATCACAAAAAAAGAAAATTACAGACCAATATCTCTCATGAATATAGATGCAAAAATTCTGAACCAAATTCTAGCCAATAGAATTCAGTATCATATCAAAAAAATAATACACCACGACCAAGTAGGATTCATACCAGGTATGCAAGGATGGTTTAACATTAGAAAATCCATCAACGTAATCCACCACATAAATAAAAGGAAAGAAAAAAATCACATGATTATCTCAATTGATGCAGAAAAGGCATTTGACAAAGTCCAACACCCATTCCTGATAAAAGCTCTCAAGAAAGTAGGTATAGAAGGGAAATTTCTCAACATAATAAAGGGCATCTATGCAAAACCAACAGCCAACATCATTCTTAATGGAGAAAGGCTGAAAACATTCCCCCTGAAAACAGGAACAAGACAAGGATGCCCTTTATCACCACTCCTATTTAACATTGTGCTGGAAGTTCTAGCTAGAGCAGTAAGGCAAGAGAAAGAAATAAATGGCATCCAAATTGGTAATGAAGAAGTTAAACTCTCCCTGTTTGCAGATGATATGATACTATACATAGAAAACCCTAAAGACTCCACGAGAAATTTACTGGAAGTAATAGAAAGATTCAGCAGAGTAGCAGGATACAAGATAAACATTCAAAAATCAGTTGGATTCCTATACACCGGTAAAGAGAACGATGAAAAGGAGATCAGGAAATCAATACCATTTTCAATAGCCCCTAAAAAGATAAAATACTTAGGAATAAATCTGACCAGGAATATAAAAGACCTATACAAAGAAAACTACAAAAGACTGCTGCATGAAACCCAAAGGGATCTACATAAATGGAAAAACATACCATGCTCATGGATAGGCAGACTCAACATTGTGAAAATGGCAATTCTACCTAAAGCAATCTACAAATACAATGCAATTGCGATCCAAATACCAACAACATTCTTCAAAGAGATGGAAAAACTAATTATTAACTTTATATGGAAAGGGAAGAAACCCTGAATAAGTAAAGCACTACTGAAGAAGAAGAATAAAGTTGGAGGACTCACACTACCTGACTTGAGAACCTACTATACAGCTACAGTACTCAAAACAGCCTGGTACTGGTACAACAACAGAGACATTGACCAATGGAACAGAATTGAGAACTCAGATGTAAATCCATCCACCTACGGTCACCTGATTTTTGACAAGGGCCCAAAATCCATCAAATGGGGAAAAGACAGTCTTTTTAACAAATGGTGCTGGCAAAACTGGATATCCATTTGTAGAAAAATGAAACAGGACCCATACCTCACACCATATACAAAAACTACTTCAAAATGGATCAAAGACCTGAATATAAAGCCTCAAACTATAAAATTCATAGAAGAAAAAATAGGACCAACACTTCAGACCTTAATACATGGCATTAACAGGATACAAACCAGAAACATCAACACAAAAAACCCAACAGATAAACTAGATAATTGGGATCTTCTAAAAATCAAACATCTATGCTCTTCAAAAGATTTCACCAAAAGAGTTAAAAGAGAACCTACAGACTGGGAAAAAATTTTTGGACAGTACAAGTCAGACAAAGGTCTAATCTCCATAATCTACAAGAAAATCCAACACCTCTACAACAAAAAGACAACCAATCCTATCAAAAAATGGGCAAAGGAAATGAACAGACACTTCACCAAGGAAGACATTCAAATGGCCAACAGACACATGAGGAAATGCTCGCGATCACTAGCCATTAGAGAAATGCAAATTAAAACCACAATGAGATACCATCTCACCCCGGCATTACTGGCACGAATCAAAAACACTGGAAATAACAAATGTTGGAGGGGCTGCGGGGAGACGGGAACTCTTATACACTGCTGGTGGGAATGCAATATGATACAGCCATTTTGGAAAATGATATGGCGTTTCCTCAGAAAGCTAGAAATAGACGTACCATTCGATCCAGCAATCCCACTCCTAGGAATATATCCTAGAGAAATAAGAGTCATCACTCGAATAGACATATGCACACCTATGTTCATGGCAGCATTATTCACAATAGCAAAACGATGGAAACAACCTCGATGTCCATCAACAGACGAATGGATACACAAACTATGGTACATACACACAATGGAGTACTATGCAACGAGAAAGAACAATGAATCGGTGAACCATCTCATAACATGGATGAAACTGGAGGACATCATGCTGAGTGAAATAAGTCAATCACAAAAGGACAAATATTGTATGAGACCTCTATTGTAAAAACCCATGAAAAAATTCACATGCAAAATGTAACAATCCTTGTTGGTTACCAGGGATGGGAGGGGGGGGGGATACTAAATAGGTAATAGGTAAGTGGTAACTTGGGTGAGAGATGAGATAGTACATAGTACAGGGGAAAGTAACACAACCTGCACAAGGAAAGGTCATGGAGGCCCTATAGACACATCCAAACCCCCCGAGGGACTGAGTTGTTGGACGGAGGGCTCTGGGGACCATGATCTCGGGGAACATCTAGCTCAATTGGCATGACACTACTTATAAAGATAATGCTCTACATTCTACCTTGGTGAGTAGTGTCTGGGGTCTTAAAAGCCTATGAGCGGCCATCTAAGATACTCCACTGATCTCATCCCTTCGGGAACAAGGGAGAACGAAGAGAACAGGATACAAGGAAAAGATTAGTCCGAAGGACTAATGGTCCACAGCTACCAAGGCCTCCACGGGACTGAGCCCAGTACAGCTGGATGGTGCCCGGCTACCACCAATGACTCCTCTGACCAGGATCACAACAGAGGGTTCTGGGCAGAGCTGGAGTAGGATGTAGAGCATAATTTTAACTCCCAAAAAAAAAAAAAAAAAGAAGACCAGATATACTGGCCTAAAGAATACTAGAGAAACCTCGAGAGTGTGGCCCCCAGACACCCTTTCAGCTCAGAGGGGAAGTTACCTTCAAGGTTCGATGTTAAGCCTGGGAATGGACACCCCAGTAAAACTAAATGGGACTAACGATGTACAGGAGTCTGGTGACAAGGGCCAGAAGGCAGAGGGAGAGTAGGAAACTGATGATAAGGAACACAAATTGAATAAGGACACTGTCGATGTCTTGTGAGATTGTTGACCACTGCTATAGGACAACATTTGTAGTAACTATTAAATGGGAGGCTGTTTTGTCCTGTAAGCCTTCATCTTGGGCGAGAATGGCAGCACAATTGGAAGAGCATAGTCAATATCACTTAAATGTGTAAGTAAAAAGTTTTGAAATGGTGTTTAAATAAAATAAAAAAATAAATAAATAAATAAACAAATGAGACTAAAGAGGTACAATAGTCCACTGACAAGGTCCAGAAGACAGAAGGGGACAAGGAAGCCCCCTGGTGATAGGGAACACAAGGTGGAGTAAGGATATTCTTGATGTGCTGTGAGATTGTTAACCATTGTCATAGGGCAACATGTGTAGTAACTGTTAAATGAAAAACTATTTTGTTCTGTAAGCCTTCATCTTAAGTGAGAATAACAGCACAGTTGGAAGAGCGTAGTCAGTGTCACTGAACTGTGAATGTAGAAATTTTTGAAACGGTGTATCTTTGGCCATCTGTAATTTTCATCAAAAAAAAAGGTTGAGAATTTAGAGGCTTAATACGTTGTGGGGTTGTTAACCAATGTCAAAAAACAACATGTGTACTACTATTTCATGAGAAACTATTTGCTCTGTAAGCTTTCACCTGAAGTACAATAAAATATATATTAAAAAAAAATAAATAAATAGAAGTAAAATACACTCAAGGTTGAATTACTGTTAGATAAATTAACAGCTCACAATAATTTGAGGACAAGATAATCAGTGTGGGGTTATGTTAGAAAAGACGCATGAAGGGGGTGAGCTTAGACAGGCATTAAGGATTTGTGGTCAGTTGAGATCTGTTGTGTGTCATTTTTGTTTATGCATTCACTCATTCACTCACACACATATACTAAGCTTCTTATCTGTTCCAAATCTCACAGTAAATTTGTGGGGTTATAGCAACGAAAAAACGGCTTCTTGAGGACAATAGTATGTCTTCAAGGAACATATCTAATAACTCTATCTGTTAGACACTGGCAGATACATTTAAAAGAATTCGTACAACAAACTAAGAGGAAACAAATAAATATATTACCCTAATTTTATAGGTGTTCTCACCTATAAAACCAAAGCTCAGAAGGTTGAAGTAATAAATCATATATCTGAAAAGAGGCAAATCTGGTATTTAAACTGAAGACTGCCCCACCCGAAAACTGTATTTTTCCTACCACACTATACTGCTTTCGGTAAACAGGAAGTGGAGGGTAGATAAAGGAAACGGAACTGTACCGCGGTGAGAAACCTGCTCTTTCTTTGATAAGGTGCATAATAGCAAGTGCCAATTTGGTTTCCGGTAGGATACATTAGGGATCTACTTATCAGCCACTCTGAGCAGCTCCCCCTCGATGCAGCCAATTTAGGCGCCAAGGCAGTTAAAAATAGCTTCTCCAGACATTTTCTTCTGCTCTAGCTCCAGGAGCTGACCACATCACGTCTCCTCACCCCCAATTAGTTCTCAGCACAAAAGCACTTTGGCTACTAGCCATTTCTAGAAACAGGGAGGCAGAATTCAGATCCAGCCCGAGCCTAATTCCAAAAACAGCACCGTAAGGGGGACGATGTTGGGTGGGGAGCTTGGGCTGGATAGAGAGCCGTTCTCGGACGCATCGTCCACAGTTCGTTTGCCATTAATACCAAGACGGATCTACTTTTCTGGGCCGGTTCCAGCCTGCTAATAGGTGTTCTCTGGGAAAGGTCCCATCCCTCTCCCAACTGAGCAGAGCCACTGCAGAGGCAGAGCTACTGCAGAGGCATGGCCGGGCCTCAAGTATTATTTCCAACAACAACAGGGCCCTATCAAGTCCTACCCTCTGCGAGGCCACCAACCGTGCAAACAGAAGGATTTCAGTTGCCTGGCACCTCTGCCTTCTGTGTTGCCTGTAAATGAGGGCCCTTAATATGTCAGTCTAGTTCTCTCCTGCTTTCCATTCTAACACTCCCTTTATTAGAGACACAACTGATTTAATTAAAAGGATAACACCAGAGCAGTCTAATCTTACTCCCCACCCTTCTCATCTGATTTATCCAGGGTTGTAGTTTACATTAGAAATCCGAGACAAGGAAAGAGGGAGAAAGCATTAGGGCCATTTTATCACCAGATAAATCAAAGCACAGTTGGGGAGGGCTTAGTGGACTGAATAGAACGCTGCATCCTGAGGTGGAGTGTTTACATTTTTAAGCTCAGCAAGAATCTCATCACCATGTTATTTTGGACAAGACCCTTCATCTCTCTAGGCCTCCGTTTTCTTATCCGTTTGATAATTAAGGTTTTCCAAAAGTGCCTGCTTATGAGAATCACATGGGAAAAACCAAAAAAAACCAAACCATTGCCTTCAAGTCAATTTTGACGCATGGCCACCAGATAGGACAGAATAGAACTACCCCATAGAGTTTCCAAGGAGCCTGGTGGATTTGAACTGCCGACCTTTTGGTTAGCAGCCAAGCTCTTAACCACTGTGGCACCAGGGTTTCCTTGGCAAAAAACACAGCTCTCCATGTCCTAGCTGAGATGGAGTAAATCCTAATCCTCAGGAAGGAGAAGACTGTCCCAGGTGTGGTTTACGGCCAGGCAAATTTAGGAGCTCAAAGCTAAATGCGCTCTGCAGTTCTGTCCAGCTCTGTCCTCAGATGAAGGAGCCCTGGTGGTCCAGTGGTTAAGCGCTCAGCTGCTAACAGAAAGGTCAGTGGTTTGAACCCACCAGCCATTCCATGGGAGAAAGATGTGGCAGTCCACTTCTGTAAAGATTTATAGCCTTGCAAATCCTATGGAGCAGTTCTACTCTGTCCTATAGGGTGGCTATGAATGAGAATCAACCTGACAGCGGTGGGTTGGGTTTGGTATTGTCCTCAGATGACTGATTTTAAGGCACCATCACTTCTGAGTTGTAAAAGGAAATGCTTTCAAGGCTTCAGATTTTACCAAAACTATTTTGAAGGTGGTAAAACAAAATGGTGTGCTTAGCCACGTCATGGTCAGCCATAAACAACATTGTGAAGCCAAACGACCTTGCTCAACCTTCTCTTTATACATCCCTGTTCTCTCTCTGTTTCTCTCCACCATTATCAAAGCATTCACTGACCGTTTGCTGGTCTCTGCCTTATCTAGGGAGCTCCTGGTTGGTGCAAATGGTTAATTATGTGACTACTAACACAAAGGCTGATAGTTTGAACCCACCCAGAGGCACCTGGAAAGACAGGCTTAGTGATCTGCTTCCAAAAGATCACAGCCTTGAAAACCCTATGGAGCACTGTTCTACACTGACATGCAGAGCTGGATCTATTTGAAGGCAACTGATATAATCGTATGTATGTGTGTGTGCTTATCTAAAGAGCCCATCATGTCTACCCAAAGCGCTAGTGTCCCATTCACCCATACACCTGTCCCCCTTTGTCCCCTACAAAATCGTCCTCAACTCTATCCCATTAGAGAGTGTCTGAGAACCAATGTGTTAATGACTGGTTTTGGCATCAACTTATTTCCTCAGACAGAGTATTTTCATTTTAGCTAAAGGTGACATCTAAATTTGAGGGAGTGATACTGTCTTGGAATTTTCAATAATAGATACAGTCCAATGTGGAGATATATGGGGCCCACATGTTGCTTCTGACTCACTAAATCACATAATATTGTCACAGAGGAAGATGCCTTAATGGGACTTTATTTTTTAACACTTTAATGTGTATAGAAGATTTACCTGCTAGGTTAAAAGTATCTCTGCCTTAACCACATAAAAAAGAGTTGTCGTTGTTTTTAATTTAATAAAAAATCTGTCCCTTTCTGATGTTGTCTACCTATTTATTCTTTTCCCCCAGTAGCAGCGTTCCTATACTTTAGCTTTTACTGACAATGAAGCCTCATTGCCCCCTATGAAATTTGAAGAATAAATTAGAAACTTATGAAATACATGCATCTTTGAAAGATTTAGAAAGGAAATGTGATAGCAAGTGTCAAAACCACAGGTAACTGCGTTTGAAAGTAATGTAGTACACTTTTTTTTCTGTAAAGTGAATGGATACACTTGATTTTTAATATTATGTTTGCAACATTAAAACCAAATGCCTGAGGATTTTCCTGTGTCCATAACAGAAAAAAAAAAAAGAGAGGATCATGTTACTGGAAGAGGCAAAATTTAAAGAAAAATATTGTCACTGGTATTCAGCCGGCAAAGCTGATGTAAATCCTGAATAAAAAGACCAACCACACCTTTCTGGTTCGATAAAGAAATGCACAATGTCTTAATGTCCAGGGTCTGCACACAGCCTGGGCTGGAGCAGAGGCCCTCCCACCTTTTAACTATGAGTTCCTCGGCCTCTTGTCTTACCTCCTCATGCCTTAACTCCCCAATGTCTTAGTTCCCTCTTCTATAAAATGGTTATAAAATGTCACCTATCAATCGGATTTTTGTGAAGAATAAATGAGATCATGTATATAATAATCTTAGAACAGTGTCCTGGCCCCGTGATAACACTTAATATTAGTGATAAATTTATTATTGTTACTGAATTTGCTTCCTAGCAAATTTAATTATTGATTGGTGACAATCCTTGCAAGTGCTACCTGTTAATTCCTGTTCATACCCTTGGTCCGAATCACAATTAGGTTCCTTTCAAGATGCAGGATCAAAGAAGTCTCAGAACATTTTCACCTGCTTGGTTTAGACCTGGCCAGAGCCCGGTCCTGAACCACCAGCTACAAGTTTCCTCTTGCTTCTGCCTCAACATAAGCTGGCCAGATCCTCCCTGATCTTGCCTTGTTAGCCTTCTGCAGGTTGAGAAGAGAAGCCCTTAGGAGAAGCAAGAAAACTTGTCTTCTTGTCCATCACTGGTTCCACCAATGAAAAGGATGAATACGCATATTCATTGGTCACCTGATTGTGACATTTTGTTCTCCATGTGTCCATTTTAATTTATTCTCTCTTGATGTTAATGTGAGTTAAGCGATGTGTCCCTCTATAAGTAAGCAACTACTTTTTGAGAGCCAGCTTTGTGGCTAGCACCATCTTAGGCAGTGAAGATATATTTTGTTGAAAAAGAAAAGACGAGTAAATGTGAGTAAGTCACTCACATGGAGTTTACAGCCAAGAGAGAAAATGTATATTAAAAAAATATAAACAAATGATTACAAGTGTGATAGTGTTACAAATGAAAAATTGTTGTTGTTGTTAACTGTTGTCAAGTTGGCCCCTGACTCATGGCAACCCTGTGCACAACGGAACAAAAAGCTGCCCAGTGCTGTGCCAACTCTGTGTTTGGTTGCAGATAGGACAATTGTGATCCACAGGGTTTCATTGACTGATTTTCAGAAGTAGATCACCAAACCTTTCTTCCTAGTTTGAATTAATCTGGAAGCTCCGCTGAAATCTATTCAGCATCACAGCAAAATGCAAGACAGGTGGTGGCTGTGTATGAGGTGCTTTGGCAGGGAATCAAACCTGAGTCTCCTGCATGCAGGGTGAGAATTCCACCACTAAACTGCCATGCTCCACAAAAGAAAAATAGAGGGGTCTAATATAGTGCACTATATTAGACCCCTCTATTTTTATTTTTAGTCAAGTAAGGAGCCCCGGTGGTACAACGGTTAAGTGTTTGGTTGCTAACCGAAAGGTGATTGGTTTGCGCCAACCAACCACTCCAGGGGAGAAAGATGTGGCAGTCTGCTTCCATAAAGATTTATAGCCTTGGAAACCCTATGGAATAGTAAAAGCTATGGGTTGGGATTGACTTGCTGGCAATGGTTTAATTTTTTTTTTTTTAATATAATCAAGTAGCTTGGGAAAAAGATACACAAATTGAATATGTGAAAGATAAGTTGTGATTATATAAGGAATTTTATTCAAAGAGAAGAATATATAAGAAGGCCATATGAAAGAGGACACAACAATGGTACACATAGAAGGAATTGCAGATTGAACAAATGATATCAGAGAGGGAAGCAGGGCCAGATCATTTATGGCCTGGGATGCTATGTTAGAGATTATTATTATTTTTTTTTTATGATGGCTATGGAAAATCATCGAAAAGTTTTTACTAGGGTAATTAAAAGTTAAGAGTAGTATTTTAAGAGATCACTCAGGCTGCAATACAGAGAAGTGCTTGGCAAAGGGACAAGTTCTAGTAAGCAGAATGTACAAAAGATGAAGGTGTATCAGACTAAGGGGTATAAAAGGGGAGGAAAACAAGTAGATGGATTCTGGAAATTGTAGAAATTAAAATCAACTTGATGTGTATGGGACTGGGGAGGTGGGGGAGACTCTAGGTTAAAAAACTCAGTAGAGGGTATTCTTGGAACAGGCTGAGCCTGAGGTCTCCCCAGGTATCTAAGTGGAAAGTTGAGAAGGCAGCTGAATCTGTGGATCTGGAGGTCAGAAGCATGTGAGAATGTGTTTCTCCCCAATTTAAAGCCAATCCCTCCACTTTTGCTCTGGTTTATTTCACTTCCTCAGGAACTCTGAGATAGAGATCAACTTCTTTCTTTTCCTCTATATCCCTTTCAAGATCCATGGGACATATATACCCCAACTACTTTTTATGCCTCTGGAGTTCTTTGGGAAGGAGGTAGCCTGATTTTGACGTGTTTAGCCTCAAGGTGGGAGCCTTTTGAAATGCGTGAAACTCAACAACCCAGAATTGGAGCTTCATTTTTGTGCAGATTGAACATTGTCTTAGGTGATGCCTCCTGAATATGTGAATTTTCTAAACTTTTGACAGGTTTGCCTTTATTTCTGTGAGACAAGCCTCCTCACTATGTCTCTTGGTTACTATGTTCTCATGAGAGGTACTTATAGTGAGAATAAACTATTGCTAGTCTTCATTCAGTCATAGTGGCCATTTTCTCCCTGATGCCATTCATTGTTTCCACGTGTTACTGGCTCCAAGGTTTTCTAGCTTTTGGACGGTAAATAATGCCTTTGCAATAAGGAATAATGCATTGCAGTGGTACTTCTCAAAAGACTCCCAACTCCTATAAGATATTCTTAACCTGCATTCAACCTTAGGGCCCAATCATTGCTTCCACATGTAGCAGGTGCAATGCACTGCTGTGAGCCATTCTGCAGTATTCCAGGGCAGCTGTTTCTGCTCCTTAGCTGTTAGTACTGTGGTAATTTTCCTGAGATTCAAATTCCTTTAATTTTATTTATTTGGCCTGTCGGTACTGCTTTTGCAGAAATGAAGAAGGCCTTGTAGTGGTAATTTTCCTGAGAGAAAAAATCCCTTGGCATTATTCATTGGTCAGTAAGTACTGCTTTTGCAGTATGAGAGAATGCACGGTACCATGTTTTGAAAAGTTTCATGAAAAATAATCAAAAATCTAAGAAGAAGGAGACTAGAATAAAATGTGTGTGCAGTCATTGCCAGTGCCTTCATGTTTTACCTCACGGTTTACAAATTTTCACGAAATAAAATTTCTTAAAAATTTAAAAAATGATTTTATCATTATTCATATCAGGAGGGTTTACTATGTCCAGCATCTGCTGGGACATATGTGATCCCAGATAATGGGTATCAAAATCCATAAATCGTAACAAAAATCCTGAATTGGTCCTTTAATCAGCATGCCTTCCATTAGTGAAAACATATAGTATCAACCAAAAAATTAGAGGAGAAAATAATTGGGTCTTCAAAGGGATATTAAAAGCTCTCCTTCTGCTTTTAAATATAGTCAGGTCTTCACAATCTTAAATATGCATTGCCTTGATCTCATTTCCCCATCAAAATTTCATACTTTCTCTTCTTCCCTTCACAGAATACACCAGAAATTCCCAAGATTTACTGTCTAACTTTCTATATTTCTCATTCATACATCAACACACATCATGCCATCAAAATAGCTCTAGAGGTGGTTAAGGCATTGAGCACTGCTTATTTTCAGCACACTTGAGCTCTCATAAGTGTTTAACACTCATTTTTCCTCTTTTTTTTTTAAGCATTCTTTTTTCTTGGCTTCTGAAACTATTCATTTTCTCCTGCTTAGTTGATAGCTCCTTCTCAACCTCTTTATCGTTTGTCCTTTGAAGTTCCTCAAGGATGAATTGTGGGTATCACTCTACACTCTTTTCCTAGGTGAATTCATCTATCCCCACAGTTTCAATTACAAGTAGTCCCCGACCTTATTATGTATTGAGTTACCATGAACCACAGTTACAACAGTCCATTTTTTTTTACATCTTATCGTTAGTAATATGTACTACATACAATGCTGCAATGTGTAATTTTCTGATGTTATTATTCTCAGATGTTCACTTATACATGTTCAATGCTATGATTTACTTACTGTTCAAAACACTGACATATAGAAGGCAATAATGAAAACTAAAAAAAAAAAAAGAGGTATTAGACTTATGTCAGAACTGATTTACAACAGAGTCACAGAGTTGTCAGAAAGGAAGCTTGTTGTAAATTGGGGACTACCTGTATTACAAAAATTATATCCCAAGCCACGATCACTACTCTGAGCATGACATCTGCCCAGTTCCTTCTTGAGTTCATTTCTTTTTTGTAATACCTCCCCAAATGTATACTAAGTATCAGTTCCCTTCTGGTATTTACCGGCTTACATATGGATCATTAAAATCATCTGTTAATTTACCTCCCAACAACTATTCTTTCCTGTTGTAATGCAGCTTCCATTTCCTACCAGATTAAGATCCTTAAAGTATAATTTGGTCTCGTCTGTTTCCTTAAGTATCTTCATAAATAATGAGAATAACATTTACATATTTAATAATCATTCCGTGCCAGACATGGTTGAATATGCTACCCCATGTAATCTGCACAGTAATGTGATAAATGGCCACCCCATTCAATTAATGAGAAACTCAGACCCAGGGATGTTAGCAACATTCTCCAAGTTAGACAGTTATTAACTAGCAGAGCTGGGCTTTTGGATGGGTGTTGCCTTGATTCCAAATCATTACATTTCATTGCTTTCCATTCTTACTCATGAAGGAGCTAAAATGGTGGGTGCAATTTGTAAACTCTAAGCAATTAAACCATCATGAGCCCTGGGAAGGGTTTAGGTTTTGCACACTGCAGATAAGGTTTCTCTGAATTAAAATGTCTGAATCTCAGGCACCTTGGTATCCCTAAGAAGTCAATGAGATTTAACACATCTTCTAGATATATTTAGAATGTCAAATTGCAGGCTTTTTTTTTTTTCCATTTTCTCCTTAATAGAAATTTGGCAAGGATAAATTGTGGGTGAAATGAGGGAAACCTTCTTGATGTGCAAAAATGACAAGGACAATATACTTCAAACTACAACTTGGTGACCATACTATCAAAAAGCTTAATTGAGGTAACTGGTAGAAATACCACTTAGTTTTGTTTTTGTCTTTTAATGCAGAAATTTCCACTCATTCTTTTTATCCTTGTTTCTCAGTTCACACTATGATACTTTTAGATTTTTTTTTTTTAAACAGACAACGCTGTTGTTTGGAAGAGTCAATTTACACTCTCTCTTTTACAGTTCTTTCACACTTGCAGGAAAACAGTGCTTAAAAGTGCCTTTCCATGTCTCAGATCTCAATGCACTCCATCTCTCTTCTAAATTTTATTCTCTTACTGGGTATCTTTTTTTGTTTTAATTCCAAAGGAAAAAGGAAAAAGAATCATTCAATCTGTGCACACAGTGCCTAAATATAGCAGGCATACGGAATGTTTATACAGGGAATACATAAAATAAGATGAGTTATGATTTTATTTCCATTACTCGTCTGTCAGTTTGTCACACTGTGGTGGCTTGCATGTTGTTGTGATGCTGGAAGATATGCCACTAGTATTTCAAATACCAGCAGGGTCACCCATGGTGGACAGATTTTAGCAGAGCTTCCAGACTAACATAGACGTGGAAGAAGGACCTGGTGGTCTACTTCTGATAATATTGGCCAGTGAAAACCTTATGAATAGCAGCAGAACCCTGTCTGGTATAGTGCCGGAAGATGAGCTCCTCAGGTTAAAAGGCACTCAAAATACGACTGGGGAAGAGCTGCTTCCTCAAAGTAGAATCAACCTTAATGATGTGGATGGAGTAAAGCTTTCAGGACCTTTATTTGCTGAAGTGGCATGACTTAAAATGAGAAGAAACTGCTGCAAACATCCACTAAAATTTGGAACATAGAATGTATGAAATATGAATGCAGGGAAATTGGAAGTCATCAAAAATGAAATGGAAAACGTAAAGATTGCTATTCTAGGCATTAGCAAGCTGAAATGGACTGAAATTCGCCATTTTGAATTTGACAATCATATGGTATACTATGCCAGGAATGACAAACTGAAGAGGAATGGTGCCTCATTCATTGTCAAAAAGACGTTTCAAGATCTATCCTGAAGTGCAACGCTGTCAGTGACAGGATAATATCCATACGCTTACAAGGAAGACCAGTTAATACGACTATTATTCAAATTTACCCACCAACCACTAAGGCCAAAGATGAAGAAATTGAAGATTTTTACCAACTTCTGCAGTCAGAAATTGATCAAACAGGCAATCAAGATGCATTAGTGGTGATCGGATTGCAAAATTTGGAAACAAAGAAGAAGGACTGGTAGTTAGAAAATATGACCTTGGTGATAAAATGGTGCCAGAGATCGCACGATAGAATTTTGCAAGACCAGTGATTTATTCATTGCAAATACCCCTTTTCAACAACATAAACGATGACTGTATGTGGACCTCATTGGATGGAATACACAGGAATCAAATCAACTATGACGGTGGAAAGAGAGGATGGAAAAGCTCTATATCTTCAGTCAGAACAAGGCCAAGTGTTCACTGTGGAACAGACCTTCAGTTGCTCATATGCAAGTTCAAGTTGAAGTTGAATACACTTAAAACAAATCCATGAGAACCAAAGTATGACCTTCTGTATATTCCACCTGAATTTAGAGACCATTTCAAGAATGGATTTGACACACTGAACACTAATGACTGAAGACCAGACGAGTTGTGGAATGACATCAAGGACATCATACATGAAGAAAGCAAAAGGTCATTAAAAAAGAAGAAAAGACCAAAAAGGATGTCAGAAGAGACTCTGAAACTTGCTCTTGAATGTAGAGTAACTAAAGCGAATGGAAGAAATGATGAAGTAAAAGAGATGAGCAGATTTCAAAGAGTGGCTTGTGAAGGTAAAGCAATATATTATAATGAAATGGCTAAGACCTGGAGTTAGAAAAACCAAAAGTGAAGAACATGCCTGGCATTTCTCAAGCTGCAAGAACTGAAGAAAATATTCAAGCCTTGAGTTGCAATATTGAATAATTCTACTGGCAAAATATTGAATGACACAGGAAGCAGCAAAAGAAGATGGAAGGAATACACAAAGTCACTGTACCAAAAAGAATTTGTCAACATTCAATCATTCCAGGAGGTAGCATATGATCAAGAACAAAAGGCATTGACGGAAGAAGTTCCAAATGCACTGAAGGCATTGGCAAAATGCAAAGCTCCAGGAATTGATAGAATACCAACTGAGATATTTCAACAAATGGATGCAACAGTGGGAGCACTCACTTGTCTATGCAAAGAAATTTAGAAGACAGCTACCTGGCCAACTAACTGGAACAGATCCATATTTGTGCTGATTCCAAAGAAAGGGGATCCAACAGAATGTGGAAATTATCAAACAATATCACTAATATTACACTCAAGTAAAATTTTGCTGAAGATAATTCAAAACTAGTTGCAGCAGTATATCAACAGGGAACTGCCAGAAATTCAAGCCAGATTCCGAGGTGGACATGGAACAAGGAATATCATTGCTGATGTCAGATGCACCTTGGTTGAAATCAGGGAATACCAGAAAGATGTTTACTTGTGTTGTACTGACTATCCAAAGATATTCTAGTGTGTGGATCATAACAAATTACGGATAACATTGCGAAGAATAGGAATTCTAGTACACTTAATTGTGCTCATGAGGAACCTGTACATAGACCAAGAGGAGTCATTTGAACAGAACAAGGGGATGCTGCCTGGTTTAAAATCAAGAAAGGTGTGCATCAAGGTTGTATCCTTTCACCATATTTACTCAATCTATATGCTGAGTGGAAACCCTGGTGTTGTAGTGGTTAAGAGTTCCGCTCCTAAACAAAATGCTCAGCAGTTCGGATCCAATAGGCACTCCTTGGAAACCCTATGGAGCAGTTCTACTCTGTCCTATAGCGTCACTATAAGTTGGAATCAACTCGACGGCAACAGGTTTGGTTTTGGTTTATATGCTGAGCAAATAATATGAGAAGCTGGACACGGTATCAGGATTGGAGGAAGACTCATTAACAACCTGTGCTATGCAGAAGACTCAACCTTGCTTGCTGAAAGCAAAGACGACTTGAAGCACTTACTGATAAAGATCAAAGACTACAGCCTGCAGTATGGATTACACATCAGCATAAAGAAAACACAAATCCTCACAACTGAACCAGTAAGCAACATCAGGATTAACAGAAAATATTGAAATTGCCAAGGATTTCATTTTATTTGGATCCACAATTAACGCCCATGGAAGCAGCAGTCAAGAAATGAAACGATGTATTGCATTAGGCAAATCTGCTGCAAAATATCTCTCTAAAGTGTTAAAAAGCAAACATATCACTTTGAGGACTAAGATGCACCTGACCCAAGCCATGGTTTTTCAGTCACCTCATATGCATGCAAAAGCTGAACAATGAATAAGGAAGACTGAAGAATTGATGCCTTTGAATTATGGTGTTGGCTAAGAATATTGACTATTCTGTTGACTGCCAGAAGAACAAGCAAATATATCTGTCTTGGAAAAAGTACAGCCAGAATGCTCCTCAGGAGCAAGGATGAACAGAGTTTTTCTCACATACTTTTGATGTGTTATTAGGAGGGACCAGGCCCTGGAGGACATCATGCTTGGTAAAGTAGAGGGTCAGAGCAAAAGAAGATGATCTTCAATGATATGAATTAGCACAGCGGCTGCAACTATGGGCTCAAACATATCAATGATTGTGAGGATGGTGCAGGACTGGGCAGTATTTCATTCTGTTGTACATAGGGTTGCTATGTGTTGAAACCGACTTGATGGCACCTCACAACAACAACATGATTTTCTTAGTGATCACGCCATTGCTTATTGGTCCTTTTTCGCAACTGATAGAAAGTAGCCATTTCAGAATTGTTTAAAAATAGTTTTTCTGATTATAGAGACAATGTTGTTGTTGTTGTTAGGTGCTGTTGAGTCGATTCCAACTCATAGTGACCTTATAGGACAGAGTAGAACTACCCCATAGGTTTCCAAGAATTGGTGGTGGAGTTAAACTGCCGACCTTTTGGTTAGCAGCTGAGCTCTTAACCACTACACCACCAGGACTCCAAAACAGATAATATATGATGAATTATAGATAATTCGGAAAACCCAATAAACTAGAAAAATGTCATAACCCAAAGACATATGCTTCTAGATTTCATGTTCATATATTCCATACGGTTGTGCACATATGCTGTGTATATTACGTTGCCTCTTAATTTTTTTCTTAATAATGTAAAGAGGTGTTTCTCATCTGTTTGTAAATATTGCTAATGACTGTTGTGTTCTAATCCAAGACACCTTAATTTGCTTAATGAGTCAACTAAGGTTGAGCCTTTATCTGGTTTAAAATTCTGTCAGTGTAAAAGTAACTCTGTCATGGATATCTTTCAAGTGTTATTTCCTTAGAATCTGTCCTGGGAATTGGGATTCCTGGGTCAAAGTTTAGCAATACTTTGAAAACTACTAATACACATTGTGAAATTGCTTCCCAAAATGACTATGCAATTTTAGGATTTCAAATGAAATGTCTGATATCTGTCTCACTCTAGAAAATACTTAGATCGACTAGAGCAAGTAAGTCTTTTCATTGATGATGAGTTTGTACTAAGCACCTGTAGTGTATTTAGCACTTCATTAAGGACTGATATTTTTAAAAGTGCTTACAAGTGCATTATTTTATTCAGGAAGCCTTGCAAAGAGGGAAGAACAGCTAATATTAGATCGTCTTAACAGGTGGGGAATTGGAAGCCAGCAAAGGTAAGTACATTGTCTGAGGTCACTCAATGGAAGAGCTGAGACCGTAGGTCATGTCCTGCCACCATCAGGCTGGTACTTTTCCTTCTATCTAATCTGTCTGTCTGCATGGCAAGCCTCTCTGTACACTCAGGCAGACAGACTTACATTCCCTGACAGCACCCTGCAGGCCCTCACCCTCCATTTAGCTACCTTTTTTTTTTTTTTTTTTCTGCCAAACACATCCATTATGATGGGTCCTCTTAAATCCATTTAGTCTTGCTGTAGCCATACTGGTGGGGCCCTGGTGGTACAGTGGTTAAGAGCTTGGCTGCTAACCAAAACATTGGCAGTTTAAATCCACCAGCTGTTCCATGGAAACCCTATGGTTTCTACTCTGTCCTATAGGGCTGCTATGAGTTGGAAGCCACTTGATGGCAACCAGTTTTGTTTTGTTTTTTTTTGTTGAAAAAAAGAAAAAGAAAAAAAGAACAGTTGCTGTCCCATCAGTTCTGACTCATGGTGATCTCATGTGTATCAGAGTAGAACTGTTCTCCAATGGGTATTCAATGCTGATTTTTTGAAAGAATATTCTCAAGCCTTTCTTCGGAGGTACCTCTGAATGAATTCAAAATGCTAGCGTTTCAGTATTAGCAAAGCACTGAATCATTTGTACCACTCAGGGACTCCAAGAACTGATAAGGCTTTTCAAATTATCTAACAAATTTCTTCATTTTATATGTCTTAGTTATTGTAATGGATTGAATTGCGTCCCCCCAGCAAATGTGTATATCAATTTGTCTGGGCCATGATTCCCAGTATTGTGTGGTTGTCCTCCATTTCATGATTGATGTGATTTTCTTATGTGTTCTAAATCCTACCGCTATGATATTAATGAGAGGGGATGGACAGCAGTTGTGTTGATTAGGCTGGACTCAATCTACAGGATTTGATTGTGTCTTGAGCCAGTTTCTTTTGGGATATAAAAAAGAGAAGGGAGCAGAGAGACGGGGGACCTCATACCACTAAGAAAGCAGTGCCGGGAGCAGACAGCTTTCTTTGGACTTAGGGTTCCTGCATGAAGGAGCTCCTAGTCCAGGGGAAGATTGATAAGAAGGCAGACAGAGAGAGAAAGCCTTTCCCTGGAGCTGAAACCCTGAATTTGGACTTTTAGCCTACTTTACTGTGAGGAAATAAATTTCTCTTTGTTAAAGCCAACTACTTGTGGTGCTTCTTATAGCAGCAGTAGATAACTGCCTTAGTTATTGTAATGGATTGGATTCTGTCCCCCAGAAATGTTTATTCTCTCACAGTCTAGGAAGTTGGAAGTCTGAATTCAGGGTGCCAGCTCCAGGGGAAGGCTTGCTCTGTCTGTCAGCTCTGGGAGAAGGTTCTTGTCATCAATCTTCTACTGGTCTAGGAGTTTCTCAGCACAGGGACCCCAGGTCCAAAGGATCTGCTCTGCTCCCATCTCTGCTTTCTGGCACTCATGAAAGGCAACCCCACACTCTGGAACAGAGTTGGTGAAGACCTGAATATTTGAAACCTAGGAGGCTGTGGCAGCACCCTTAGAAACTCCAGAGGCCACGGTTCCACCCTTTGAGACCCTGGAGGTCGTGGCCTTACCCTTTGAGACTGAGGCAGCTCTGCTTCTTGTATTCTTCGTCTCTTCAGCTTCTGCTTTCTGGTTCCTTGGCCTCTCAGACCGTCGGGCCTCCCCACCCACGTCTGCTTTGCCAGGGCAAGTGTTCCAAAGCTCTTTAGCTCCACTGATAAGTGACTAGAGCCGCTCTACTCTACCAGTAAGCTTTGGCCAGAAGGCATTCAGCTCTCTTGCTCTGTGGGTCAGTAAGCCTAGCTCCACCAACAAGTGCTCAGAGGTATCCCACTCTGCTGCCAGGAAGCCTCCTATGTGAAAGACACTCAGCTGTCTTGTTCCATGGGCTGGCCCCAGTGCTGTCTCGTGCTGGTCTCCTGGTTCTGCTGCTGCTTCTTGCCATCTGCACCGTCTCCAATGTAGCAACTCTCCTCATTTCCTTCTCAGTCCTCACCAGAATTGTCTTTGATGTCCACCAACAATCTTTTCAAGGCAATCTAGGCTTTTACTATTAGGTGTTTTAAAACTCTTCCTGCCTCTACCCATTCACAAGTTCAAAACTGCTTCCGTATTTTAGGCATCTGTTAGAGCAGCAACACACTCCTGGTATCAAATTTTGTCTCAGTTATCTAGTGCTGCTATAACAAAAAATACCAGAAGTGCATGACTTTAACAAACAAAAGTTTATTCTCTCACAGTCTAGGAGGCTGGAAGTCCGAATTCAGTATGCCAGCTCCAGGGGAAGATTTGCTCCCTCTGTAGCTCTGGGGGAAGGTCCTTGTCATCAAGTTTCCCCTGGTCTAGCAGCTTATCAGTGCAGGGACCTCAGGTCCAAAAGATGTGCTCTACTCCTGGCTCCGCTTTCTTGGTTGTAGGAGGTCCTGCTATCTCTCTGCTCAGTCCTCTCTTTTAAGTCTTAAAACAGATTGACTCAAAATACAACATAATCTTGTAGATTGAGTCCTGACTGACTAACAAACCAAAACCAAACCAAACTCGTTGCCGTCGAGTCAGTTCTGACTCAAAGCAACCCTATAGGATAGAGAAGAACTTCCCCATAGCGTTCCCAAGGAGCATCTGGTGGATTCAAATTGCTGACTTTTGGTTAGCAGCTGTAGTGCTTAACCACTTTGCCACCAGGGCTCCACTCATTAACATAACTGCCTCTAATCCTGCCTCATTAATATGATAGAAGTAAGATTTACAACACATAGGAAAATCACATCAGATGACAAAATGGTGGACAACCACACAATACTGGGAATCATGGCCTGGATAAATTAATATACATTTTGGGGGGACATAATTCAATCCATAAAATAAAGGAGGAGTAAACTGATGCAGGGAAAAGTGACCAATTCATGAGCACCCTCTAGAGTGGCTCTCATTCATCACTGTTATTAAACCCAGGGAATGCATCAAAGAGGCATAGTACAAACCCACTTGGGTACCCAGAATACAGAAGATAAACAATCATACTGGTTTTCTCAATTTTCCTCTGTCTGTCACATTCCATCTTCCTAGGCATGGCCAAAGTTATTCTGTCTTCGTCATTGGAAACATGGAATGAAATCTCAAGTCTACGTCTCATTTCTAACAAGAAGTTATCTTATTTGTGGATCAATCTTTTGTCATTAACCAATGACAATTAAAATGCCAACATTTTAATTAATCATTGTCAGTCGTTTTCTTCTCCTCTGTGATCTTCATTGCTATTTTCACTTATCTGTTTAGCTCATAAGTGGATGTGACAATGCTGAAAGATGTTTCGAAAAGGAAAATTTCACATTGCTTCTACTATAACATATCTATTTGATGCTTATTTTATCTCATTATTTGCCCATATGCATACGGAATGTACATACATTTTATTAAAGTTTGAATCTACATTGTATGCTGATTTTTCTTTTTTTCTCTTAGCTTGTTATGTAGCTTTTAGGTTTACACTCTAACCATAATTAGGATATGTGATGCCTGTGTAAGATTTCATTGCATATATACATATATAATTCATTTGCTAAACTGTTACATTGAATAGGAAGGCTGTTTATAAGTTTTTATTGTTAAAAATAAAGCTGCAATGAACAGCGTTGTGCACTTTTAATATTCTCTATATAGGAAAACGTCAAAACAATAAGTTTTATGTTTAGAAGAATTTCCCTAGGATCAGTTCACAAGTGTGACACTACAGAGTGATAAAGTATGAGCATTTTGGCAATTCTACGTGCAGAATTACCTTCTCTGAGGACAGGGTTATTTCCACTGATTATTATAGAGATTTCTGAAGTTGTGAATCATGGTTAATCCATTACGTTCTAGTTTTTAAAACTGTGAGCTTTCTAACATAAAAAGGAAAGCCAGTGGAGACCATGGTCTCAAGGAACATCTAGCTCAATTGCCATCACATAGTTTATAAATAAAATGTTCTGCATTCTACTTTGGTGAGCAGCATCTGGGACCTTAAGAGCCTATGAGCAGCCATCTAAGATACTCCACTGGTCTCACCCCTTTGGGAGTAACAGGGAATGAAGAAAACTAAAGACACAAGGCAAAGATTAGTTCAAAGGACTAACGGACCACGATTACCACGGCCTCCACCAGACTGAGACTAGCAACTAGATGGTGCTTGGTTACCACCACTAACTACTCTGACAGGGATCACAATAGAGGGTCCCAGAAAGAGCTGGAGAAAAATGTAGAACAAAATTCTAACTCACAAAAAAAGACCAGAATTATTGGCCTGACAGAGACTGGAGAAACCCTGAGAGTGTAGTTCCTGGATGCCTGTCTTAGTTATCTAGTGCTGCTAAAACAGAAATACCACAAATGGATGGCTTTAATAAAGAGAAATTTATTTTCTCATAGTCTAGTAGGCTAGAAGTCCAAATTCAGGGCGTCAGCTCTAGGGGAAGTATTTCTCTCTCTGTCGGCTCTGAAGGAGGGTCTTCATCATCATCAGTCTTCCCTCGGACTAGGAGCTTCTCTGCACAGGAACCTCGGGTCCAAAGGATGCACTCTGCTCCCAGTGCTTCTTTCTTCATGGTATAAGGTCCCCACCCTCTGCTTGCTTCTCTTTCCTTTTATCTCTTGTATGATAATAGGTGGTGGAGTGTGGGGATATATGGCATTTAAACATGGCTGCACTATTGACAACTGCAGCCCCCACAGGCCTCTATGCTGCACAGCATGTTGAGACTTGTCCCCAACATGTTGAGACTTGTCTCCAACATGTTGAGATTTGTCACGATTTGTTTTCCCAAACCTATTGTCCCTTTACTGATTGGCTTGTTTACCTGAATTCCTTCTCCCTTGCCCACACCCAAAGCCCATTGTTCTGTTAATTGCTTTATTGCTTGCTGTACTGACTATAAAATAAACTCCTGGGACTGAGGCGGGGGTCAACTCCTCAGAGTGACCCTCCTGGCCCCACTTCTTTATAAGAGTTGTGGCATTGGTTACTGTCTTCGCCATCCTGACAATTAGTCGCCGCTGCGACAATGGAGGCCACACCCAGGGAGAATCCCTTTACAATGGATCAGGGATGTGACCTTAGTAAGTGTGTTACAATCCCACCAGTCTATGGGCAAGCACTAGAAGGCAGGAGGGAACAGGAAAGCTGGTAATAGGGAAACCAAGGTCCAGAAGGGACAGTGTTGACATGTAGTGGGATTGTTAACAGAAGTCATAAAACAATATGTGTACTGTTTAATGAGAAGCTAGTCTGTTCTGTAAATCTTAATCTAAAGTATAATTAAAAAAAAAAAAAAAAAAGGCCAATACCAGTCCATTTCAGCTCACTAATGCCTAGGATACCAATGTTCATATGTTCCATTTCATTTTTGACGATTTCCAATTTTTCTAGATTCATACGTCATGCATTCCATGTTCCAATTATTAATGAATGTACCACATCAGCAAATGAATGTTCTGAGAGCTTGACCCCATCCATGTCATTAAGGTCAACTCTGCTTTCTCATGGGGGAAACGCATCTGTGGTTTTCTTTTTTTTTTGGTGTCTTTGTCTGGTTTTGATATGAGGATAATGCTGGCCTTGTAAAATGAGTTGGGAGCTGTTTCCTTCTCTTCTTTTTTTAGAAGAGTTGTGAATGGTTGGTGTTGATTTTGCCCTGAATGTTCAGTGGAATTCACAAATAAAGCCATATGGACCTGGCCTTTTTCAGGGAAAAAAATAAATAAATAAAGGAAAGCCAAGTTAGTTATGGACTGATGGAGCCTTAGTCCCTGTGCCGGAATCTGATTTGGGTAGATGAAACACCAAGTGGCTCCTCTTCTCAGGAAGTTTTTATGGGAAGAAGATAAGCCAACAGCTGGTCTCCCTTTTACAGGTCTAAATGGCAATGTGGGAAGGGGTCAGGTCAGATTGGAGCTTTAAGCGGATCAGAGCTTCAAAGAGGTCCCTGGTTCTCTCCTCTGCCTACTTTCACCAGACTTATCCCCAACACTGGAATACTCAGAAGAAAAAGCTATCCATCCCATGCAATGTGTTTCCTTAATGCCTCACATTTGGAGCACTGTGGGACTAGAGGATGCCTGGTAAGTATGTAAATGCCTTTATGAAACAGCAGCCACTGTCTTCATGAAGATACTCAAATCTAGAACAAACCTCAGATCTTAACAATTTGTTCACAACTACATGCTGAGTCCTTTATTCCCTGTATTGTATTTTGAAGGAGACATCTGGAGATATAGTTCCATGTCCAGTATGTTTAGAATTCTTTAAGTGTATTAACTATCATGGGGCTTTAGGAATGAAAAGTATTTGATTAGTTTTTATGTAAAAAAAAAAAAAATACTCTAAACCACTTAAGGTCTAAAGAATATTTCATGTAGTTGTGAGTGAAGTGGAAAGATCTAGAGGTTGTTCCTTAGAGCTTACTATCTCTTCAAAAATATGGATTGATTATTTACAAAATCATTTTCATCACTGGCCAGCATTCCTTACTTTTGTTGCCTTGAGAAATTACAAAGCTAGGGAAACCTTGATTTGAATAGCTTTCCCCTCTAAGTGACTCTGTGAGTTAGCCAAATTTTGGTAGTCCTGCTCTCTTTTAAGCGAAAACTATGTATGCACTCATTTGAAAGAGGAAATCAATAATGTGATTGTAAATAATTAGAAAATAAGACATTTAAGAGTATTGTCACAATGCTCTATTTCTACACTCTAATGGTACTATCTATAGCCTTGTCTAGTTCTAACTCAGATTAACTTTTTGCCTTTTGTACCTCTTTTCTAACCAACCTGAAATATAGCAACATTGATTCATTCACTAATTAATCATCTCATCATGTCTATACCTGTCCATGCACACAACATTTATTCTAGTTTGTCAGTATCAATTCCCATCCAGTTGATTCCAACTCATGGCAAACTCACATGTGTCAGAGTAGGACTGTGCTCCACAGGGATTTTAATCACTGATTTTTCAGAAGTAGATCACCAGGTCTTTTTTCTAAGGTGTGTCTGGATGGACTTGAATATCCAACTTTTTAGTTAGCAGATGAATACATTAACCATTTGCACTACCCAGGACTCTTATTTTAGTTTACTGGAAGATAAAGATGTTCCCCAGCGCATGGCATGCAGGCTCACAATGTTGGCTCCTTGCCTTCCCCTGGAATTCCCTCCTTTGTTTCCATACTCATCAGTTCTGTAGTCACCGAATCCTAGTCCTACTATGTCGCAGGTGGGCAGAGTCCATTTCTTCCTCTTCTAGCTTCTCGTAGTTCATTTTTCTTTAGTCTATATTTAGTTGTTTTGGTGTCTTCCTCACATCTACACATGGGAACATCTTGAGGACAGGGAACATGCCTTATTCATTGACTAACCAATGCAACTATCCCAGGACCTGTCACTGGCTGGGTGTTCAAAATGTGTTTTGAAAGTGTAAACTCAAAATTTCTTGGCTTTGCTTATTCACAGAGACCAAACTCAGAGCAAAAGTTTGGGAACCCAATAAGTAATAGAGTTCTTAGGAAACCGATAATACATTAATAACATCAGAACTTTCTATGGACATTGCCCAAATAGAAAATAAGTGTAATGCATTATTAATGTTCCCATGTACATAATTAACCCTTGTGGGATACAGAGGATGTAACTGCATGCCATGATCACAAGTCTTAATAACGACAGTCAACTAACCTGGATTCCTAAATCAGTCCAAATGAGGAGATATGGTCTTTTGTGAATTAGGCAAAAGTTTCCAAAGTTTTTAAATTCCTCCTTAGTTATAACACATTATTAAGTGATTTATCATATTCCCCTGTTTCTCTCTAACTCATTTGGTCTAGACTGGCTTTATTTTTCAACAAATATCAATATAGAGTTATGCAAATGGTTCAAAGTTGCTGAATTGAAATAATTCAAATCCCCCATATGAGAAGCTTGATTAAGATTAAATTGGATACATACTTTATTCATACACATCCTTTCTGCAAAATCTAATTAAATCCTGCCCAATCCAATCAATCTGAAAATGCACACTGATAATTCATAGAATCAGGCTAAGTCTAGTTCTCATTTTCACCAAATTAAAAAAAAAATTGCTAGAAATCCAAGAAGTGGATTTTGAAATTCATTAATCAGGTTTTATGACAAACAAGAAGAAATGGAAATATAGAATTCCAGGAGTATATCAAGAATATTCCCAAGAAACCAGTTTGTCCATTATCAATACTGCTGTGGACAACTGTTTCCTGGAGTTAAAAAGGCAGGCTGGGGAGGCGAAGCCAACATGGCACTATAGACAAAAACACCACACCATCCCTCCACAGCAAAGACCCGTAAAACTGAGTAAAACCAAGACAAACATCAATACTGGAACCCTAAGTATAAAATGAAGAGATAAAGAACTCAACCAAGCACCAAATGGAATAAGAAACTGACAGAGAATGGAGAGTGAGGAGAGATACATGTGGAGGCCCCCTATCAGCTAACACAGCACAGATACACCATCTTGGATTCCTACTGGAGATCAGCAGACAGGGAGTATGGGAAAGCAGCTTCATGGAGCTCCCAGCAGGAGACAGACCACCCAGTAACCAGTGATATATTCTTTCCCATTCCCCATCAATCTCCCCACTTCTCGACCTCTGCTGCTTCATAGCTGGCTGCGATCGCTTAGCCAGCTGGGAAGTGCAGGATCCATGCCACTTTGATTTGCCCCACCCACACTGGAGTTTGGTGGACAAGGAGTAAAGGAAAGCAGCTTCATGGAGTTCCCAGCAGAAGACAGAACAATTGGTAACCAGCGATATATGCTATCCCACCCCCTACCCTTCTTACCCTCCAGCTCAGCCTCCTCTGCATCCTGCCAGCCAAAGTGTCCTGGCCAAGAGGCACAAGCTTCGGCCCTGTGTCACTTGGATTTGCCCCACCCACCCTGGCTGGCTCCACAAGTGCCATTTGTTTGTTGCTAGTGTTGCTTTTTTCTGCTTATTTTGATTTCTTCTGTGCCTCTACCACCTCCCCCTCCTTTCTGTGAAACACTTAACCATGTGCCATCTTTGCTCTTCTTGAAAGGCTGTGAAGCTCTGCTTGACTGGGGAACTACTTCCCCGGACCATGCCACCACGCTGGTGGGATACCTGGGCTTTTTTTGTATGTTTGTTCTGTTCTGTTTGTTTGTTTTCACAGCTTGGGAGCCCCTTCTAGCCAGGCTATACTGTGTTTCTTTAGCCTCTTTCCTGGTCTGTGCAGCTGCACCAGTGGCATCCCTGAGGCAATTTCTTTTTTTTTCCCCTATTTCTTTTTTTTCTTTCTTCATTTCTCAGTTTCTCGTCTGTCTATACTTCCCTTCTTTTCCTTGCTTCTGAATACCTGGTGCTATGTGACATTTCTACCCCTTCAAGCCAGGCTGTACTTTGAGGCCTAGGAGCCACTTACCCAGTCTTCACAGCTGTACTGGTGGGATCCCTGGGGTCTTTACTTTTCTTTTTTCTAATTTTTATTTATTTATTTATTTTACCCTTTTTCTTCTACTTTTTGTTTTTATCAGTTTCTTGGTTTATCATCTCTATACTCCAATGGCAAGATCACTTAGTATTTTTTTGTTTGTTTGTTTCTTTTTGGCTCCTATTTCTCTCTCCTCTCTCTTATCTTTCCCATACTCAACTTCGCTCCACATATCACAATCTCCCACCTCCTTCCTGCCTACCTGTACTGTGTACTGAACATCAAACACCTGAGCAGCACAGGCATGGCCTACCAGAACCTGCCCTGAACTGATTCCAAACCTGCCCTGCTGGCACCACTATGTGCTACAAACAACCCATCCCAACCCCTCCCATTCAGCTGGACCTGCCCTGTTGCATCATAGCTGAGCAACTGGCCCTGCCCATTGGACAAGGAGGTGAAAAGTATCATGCCCAAAGACGAGCAAACAACAAAGAATGCATAAACCACCTTCTCAGACATAACCAAATAAAACAAAAAAACAGGATGAAATAAACAAATCTACAATAAATAAAAGAAGAAAATTACTAAAGACTGTCCCAAAGACAATAGATAATATCAAAACATATATTAAAAAAAAAGATAGGATGGTTCCAGAAGGTGTCCAAAATAAAACACCAGATGACTTTCCAGTAGAAGAAAAGGCATTAGAAGTACCTGATAGGGAATTCAAATCTCTAATATTCAGAATTATACAAGAGTTGAAGCAAAAAGCAGACAAAAATGAGGAAAAAATGGACAAATTCATGGAAAAGGCAGACAAATTCAAGGCAAATACAGATAAAAATAAAGGAAGAATGCAGAAAAATAATTCAGAAACAAAATGCCAAAATAAATTCACAACTATAAATCATACAAAAACAACCATTAGAAATCCAAAAGATAAACAACAAGATTTCAGAAATGGACAGTGTCAAAGAAGGACTGAGGAGTAGGTTTGAAACAATGGAAGACAGAATCAGTGAAATTGAAGTCAAACACTTGGATATAGCTCTGTTTGAGGAAAAAAATCAGAAAAAAGAATGAAGAAAAATGAAGAAAACCTGAGAATTATGTGGGATACAATCAAAAGCAAATATTTGTGATTGATCAGAGTTCCAGAACAGGGGGAGAAAATGGAAAATGCAGAGAGGATCATTGAAGAATTGCTGACAGAAAACTACCCCAATATAGTGAAACATGTAAATCTGACCATCAAAGAAGCTCAACGAACCCCATATAGGACAGAATCCAAAAGAAAATCACCAAAGCATATCATATTCACACTCACTAAAACCAAAGACAAACAAAGAATCCTGAGAGCAGCTCAAAAAAAAAAGAGAAGTCACAAACAGAGGAGAAACAGTAAGACTAAGCTCTGATTATTGGGCAGAAATCATGCAGGCTAGAAGGCAATGGGTTGACATATATAAAACCTTGAAAGAAAAAAAAAATTGCAAACCAAGAATAATGTAACCTGAAAAACTCTTGTTGAAATATGGTGGTGAAACTAAGATATTTCCAGATAAACAGAAATTAAGGGAATACGTAAAAATCAAAGCAAACTTAACAAGAATTATTAAAGGGAGTCCTTCTGTCAGAGAACAAACAACATCAGACCATACTCTGAATCTAGGATGCAAGATCATACTAGCCAGATAGCAACCTAGGGAATGAACTCTCAAGGACTATCCAAAACCAAAAGAATTACAACAGGGAACCAGAGAGGTTAATCTGTAAATAACAACAAGTTCAGAACAATAAAAGAGTGAATAAACGATGTACGTATAGAACTTTCTAATGGAGAGGAAGGCAAGGTGATACCAAGTAATAACAGACTTGTTCAAAATTAGAAAGATGAGGATAAATTTCAAGGTAACCACAAAGAAAGTTAACAAACCTACTCATCAAAATAAAGAAGAAAAACATAAATTCTCAAAAAAAAAAAAAAAAAAAAAACTACGAAAACAAATGAAATGAAAAAAAAATCCACAATCAAAAGGAATTCAGCGCAGGAGAATAAGAGAAACAAAGAAAATATCAGCACCACAAGGAAAAAAAAAAAAGCACTACAAAATGACAGCAATAAACTCAAACGTATCAATACTTACACTGAATGTAAATGGCCTAAAGCACCCATAAAGAGACACAAAGTGACAGAACAGATAAAAAAACAGGTTTCATCAATATGCTGTATACAAGAGATACACCTTAGAAACAAAGATGTCAATTTATTAAAAATCAAAGGATGGAAAAAAAAATATTTCAAGCAAACAGCTAACATAAAACAGCAGGAGTGGCAACCCTAATCTCAGATAAAATAGACTTAAAAACAAAATCCACCATCAAAGACAAAGAAGGACACTGTATAATGATTAAAGGGACTTCCACCGTGAAGACATAACCATAATTACCATCTACACACCCAAAAACAGGGCTCTAAAATACATAAAACAAACTCTAACAGCACTGAAAAGAGAAACTGATAGTTTCACAGTAATAGTAGGAGACTTCAACACACTAGTCTCAGTAAAGGACAGAACATCTAGAAAGAAACTCAACAAATACACAGAAGAACCAAAGGGCACAATCAGCAAACTTGACCTCATAGACATATATAGAACACTCTACCCAACAGCTGCAAAGTACACACTATTTTCCAACACACATGGAATGTTCTCCAGATTAGACCATATCTTAGGCCACAGAGTAACCGTCAAAAAAATCCAAACCACTGAGGTAATACGAAATATCTTCTCCGACCACAATGCCATCAAGGTATAAATTAACAACAGGAAGAGCAAGGAAAGGCAATCAATTACATGGAAACTGAGTAATACCCTGCTTAAAAACCACTGGGTAATTGAAGAAACAGAGATGGAATTAAAAAAAAAAAATTCCTAGAATCAAATGAGAATGAAAACATATCGTACCAAAACCTTTGGGACACAGCAAAGTCAGTCCTCACAGGACAATATATAGCAATTGATGCACACATCAAAACAGAAGAAAGGGACAAAATCAAAACATTAGCTACACAACTCAAACAAATAAAAAGAGGACAGCAAAAAAAGTCCACAGCCACCGGAAGAAAGGAAATAATAAAAATCAGAGCAGAAATATAGAGAATAGAAAACAAATAGAAATAATCAACAAAACCAAAGGTTGGTTCTTTGAAACAATCAACAAAATCGACAAACCACTGGCAAAACTGACTAAGAAAAACAGAAGAGGATGCAAATAACACCAATAAGAAATGAAATGCGGGACATTACAACAGACCCAACTGAAATAAAAAGGATCATAACACAGTATTAGGAAAAACTATACTCCAACAAATTTGAAGACTTAGACGATATGGTCGAATTTCTAGAAACACACTACCAACTCAGATTAACACTAAATGATGTTCAAAATCTGAACAGACCCATAACAAAAGATTGAAAAAGAAATAAAGAAAAAAAAAAAAAAGAAACTCCCAACAAAAAAAAGCCCTGCCCCAGATGGCTTCACTGCAGAGTTTTACCAAACATTCAGAGAAAAGTTTAGACTAGTTCTACTCAAAATATTTCAGAATATAGAAAAGGAAGTGACACTTCTGAATTCATTCTATGAAGCCAGCATAACCCTGAAACCAAAACCAGGCAAAGACAACACGCAAAAAAGAAAATTACAGATGAATATCTCTCATGAATATAGATGCAAAAATTCTCAACAAAATTCTAGCCAATAGAAGCCAGCACCATATCAAAAAAAAATAATAGATTAAAACCAAGTAGGAGTCATACCAGGTATGCAAGGATGGTTCAACATTAGAAAATCAATGTAATTCATAACATAAATAAAATAAAATAATCACATGATCATCTCAATCGATGTAGAAATGGGATTTGACAAAGTCCAACACTCATTCCTGATAAAAACTTTCAATAAAAGAGGTATAGAAGGGAAATTCCTCAACATAATAAAGGGCATCTATGCAAAATAAAAGGCCAACATCATCTTTAATGGCGAGAGGCTGAAAACATTCTGCTTCAGAACAGGCATAAGACAAGGATGCCTTTTATCACAACTCCTATTTAACTTGTGCTGGATGTCTTAGCTAGAGCAATAAGGAAAGAAAAAGAAATAAAGGGCATCCAGATTGGTAATGAAGAAGTTAAACTATCCCCATTTGCAGATGATAGGATAGTATACATAGAAAAATCTAAAGAATCCAAGAGAAAACTACTGGAACTAATAGAAAGATTCAGCAGTGTAGCAGGATATAAGATAAACATACAAAAATCAATTGGATTCCTATACACCAATAAAGAGAACCATGAAGAGGAAATCAGGAAAAAAATATCATTTATAATATCCCCTAAAAAAATAAAATACTAAAAATCCAACACCTCTACAACAAAAAAGACAAATAATCTTATTTAAAAAAAAGCAAAAGGAAATGAATAGACACTTCACCAAAGGAGACATTCAAGTGGTCAACAAACACGTGAGTAAATGCTCGTGATCACTAGCCATTAGAGAAATGCAAATTAAAACCACAATGAGATACCATCTCACCTCGGCATTACTGGCACGAATCAAAAACACTGGAAATAACGAACGTTGGAGAGGCTGCGGGGAGATCGGAACTCTTATGCACTGCTGGTGGGGATGCAAAATCATACAACCATTTTGGAAAATCATATGGCACTTCTCAGAAAGCTAGAAATAGAAATACCATACGATCCAGCAATCCCACTCCTAGGAATATATCCTTGAGAAATAAGAGCCATCACTGGAATAGACATATGCACACCCATGTTCATAGCAGCATTGTTCACAATAGCAAAAAGATGGAAACAACCTAGATGCCCAACAACAGATGAATGGATAAACAAACTATGGTACATACACACAATGGAGTACTACGCAATGATAAACAACAATGATGTATCTGTGAAGGATCTCATAACATGGATGAAACTGGAGGACATTATGCTGAGTGAAATAAGTCAGTCACAAAAGGACAAATATTGTAAAAGACCTCTACTGTAAAAACCCATGAAAAAGTTTACACAAAAAAAAGTAACAATCTTTATTGGTTATGAGGGATGGGAAGGGGGGAATACTAAATAGTCAATAGATAAGCGGTATCTTTGGTGAAGGATGAGACAGTACACAATACTAGAGATACCAGCACAACTTGTACAAGGAAAGGTCATGGAAGCTCCATAGACACTTCCAAACTCCCTGAGGGACTGAATTGCTGGGCGAAGGGTTGTGGGGACCATGGTCTTGGGGAACATCTAGTTCACCTGGCATAATACAGTTTATAAAGACAATGTTCTACATTCTACCTTGGTGAGTAGCTTCTGGGGTCTTAAAAGCCTGTGAGTAGACATGTAAGATACTCCACTGATCTCACCCCTTTGGGAGCAAGGGAGAATGAAGAGAACAGGACACTAGGAAAAGAGTAGTCCAGAGGACTAATGGACCACAGCTACCACGGCCTTCACCAGAATGAGTCCAGTACAGCTAGATGGTGCGTGGCTACCACCACTGACTGCAGTGAGCAGGATCACAATAGAGTGTTCTGGACAGAGCTGAAGAAGGATGTAGAACAAAATTCTAGCACACACAAAAAAGACTAGATTCACTGGCCTGAAAGAGACTGGAGAAAACCCAAGAGTATGACCCCCAGACACCCTTTTAGCTCAGCGGTGAAGTCACTTCCAAGGTTCACCGTTCAGCCTGGGATTGGACAGCCCCATAAAACAAAACGGGACTAATTAGGCACAGCAGTCCAGGGACAAGGACTAGAAGGCAGAAGGGGACAGGAAAGCTGGTGATAGGGAACCCAAGGTTGAGTAAGGACAGTGTTGTCACGTAGTGGGGTTGTCAACCATTGTCATAAGGCAACGTGTACTAACTGTTTAGGGAGAAACTATTTTGTTGTGTAAACCTTCATCTAAAGTGAGAATAGCAGCACAAGTGGAAGAATGTAATTGATGTCACTGAACTGTGCATGTAGAGATTTTTGAAATGGTGTATCTCTCTCTACGTATATTTTCACCAAAAAAAAAAAAAAAAAAGGGATCAAAAATGGAGACAGTTGACATGTCGGGGGGTTGTTAATCAATGTCATAAAACAATATGTGTACCGTCTGTTTAATGAGAAACTATTTGTTCTGTAAACCTTCACCTAAAGTACAATGAAAAAAAGAAAGAGAAAAAAATAAAAGATGACTGTTGCCTTTGCTAAAATATAAAATAAAATACTTAGGGATAAATCTAACCAGGGATGTGAAAGACCTATACGAAGAAAACTACAAAACACTACTGCAAGAAACCCATAGGGATCTACATAAATGGAAAAACATACCATGATTATGATTGGTAGACTAAACATTGTGATAATGACAATTTTACCCCAAGTGATTTACAACACAGTGCAATCCCAGATACCAACAACATCATTTAAATAGATGGAAAAACTAATCATTAACTTTATATGGAAAGGGAAGAACCCCAGATAAGTTAAACACTATTTTAAGAAAAGAATAAAGTAAAAGGACTCATACTACCTGACCTCAGAACCTACTATACAGCTACAGTAATCAAAACAACCTGGTACTGGTACAAGGACAGGTACATTGACCAATGGAACAGAATTGAGAACCCAGATGTAAATCCATCCACCTAAAGTCACCTGATCTTTCACAAGAGCCCAAAGTCCATCAAATGGGGAAAAGACTGTCTTTTTAACAAATGGTGCTGGCAAAACTGGGTGTGTATCTCCAAAAAAATGAAATAGGACCCATACCACACCGTATACAAAAACTAATTCAAAATGGACCAAAGACCTAAATATAAAGCCAAAAACTATAAAATTCGTAGAAGAAAAAATACAGTCAATGCTAGAGGCCCTAATACACGGCATTAACTGGATACAAACAAAAACCAACAACACACAAACTCCAGCAGATAAGCTAGATAATTGGATCTTCTAAAAATTAAACACTTGTGCTCATCAAAAGACTTCACCAAAAGAGTAAAAAGAGAACCTACAGACTGGGAATAAATTTTTGGCTATTACAAATTAGACAAAGTTCTAATCTCTAAACTCTACAGGATAATCCAACACCTCTACAACAAAAAGACAAACAATCCAATTAAAAAAATGGGCCAAGGATATGAACAGACACTTCACCAAAGAAGACATTCAAGGGGCCATTAGACACTTGAGGAAATGCTTGTGATCACTAGCCATTAGAGAAATGGAAATCAAAATCACAACGAGATACCAACTCACACTAGCATTACTGGCATAAATCAAAAAAGCAGGAAATAACAAATGTTGGAGACACTTCGGTTAGATTGGAAATCTTACGCAGTGCTGGTGGGAATGCAAAATGATACAACCATTTTGAAAACTGATACAGTGCTTCCTTAGAAAGCTAGAAATAGAAATACCATATGATGCAGCAATCCTACTCCTAGGAATATATCCTAGAGAAATAAGAGTCTTCACATGAATACATATATACACTCCCATGTTCACTGCAGCATTGTTCAGAATAACAAAAAGGTGGAAACAACTTAGATGTCCATCAAAGATGAATGGATAAACAAACTATGGTACATACACACAATGGGGTATTACAAAACCATAAAGAACAATGATGAATCTGTGAAACAGCTTATATCATGGATTAATCTAGAGGACATTATGCTGAGTGAAATAAGTCAATCACAAAAGGACAAACATTGTATGAAACCACTACTGTAAAAACTCTTGAAAAGGTTTACACACACAAAGAAACAATCTTTGATGGTTATGTGGGAGGGGAGGGGTGGAGATGGAAAAACACTAAATAGACAACAGATAAGTGGTAACTTTGGTGAAGGGTAAGACAGTATGCAATACTGGAGAAGCCAGCACAACTTGTACAAGGCAAGGTCATGGAAGCTCTGTAGATACATCCAAACTCCTTGAGGGACCAAATTGCTGGGCTGAGGGATGTGGGGACCATGGTCTCTGGGAACAGCTAGCTCAATTGGCATAACATAGTTTATAAAGAAAATGTTCTATATTCTACTTCGGTGAGTTGCTCCTGGGGTCTTAAAAGCCTGTGAGCAGCCATCTAAGATACTCCTCTGGTCTCACTCCTTTGGGACCAAGGGAGAATGACTAAAACTAAAGAAACAAGGGAAAGATTAGTCCAAAGGACTAATGGACCACAACTACCACAGCCTCCACCAGACTGAGTCTAGTACAACTAGATGGTGCTGGCCTACCACCACTGACTGCTTTGACAGGGATCACAATAGAGGGTCCCAGACAGAGCTGGAGAAAAATGTGGAACAAAATTCTAACTCAGAAAAAAAGACCAGACTTACTGGCCTGACACAGGCTGGAGAAATCCCAAGAGTATGGCCCCCGGACACCCTTTCAGCTCAATAATGAACTCACCCCCGAGGTTCACCCTTCACCCAAAGATTAGACAGGCCTATAAAACACAAAAAGACTAAAGGGGCACAACAGCCCAGGGGCAATGGACTAGAAGGCAGGAGAGGACAGGAAAGCTGGTAATAGGGAACCCAGGGTTGAGAAGGGAGAGTGTTGACATGTCATGAGGTTGTTAACCAATGTCGTAAAACAATGTGTACTAACTGTTTAATGAGAAACTAGTTTGTTCTGTAAATCTTCATCTCAAGTACAATTAAAAAAATAAAAATAAATAAAATAAATTTAATTTTAAATTGAAAAAAAAAAAGACAGGCTGACTCCTGCTAACCCAGAGAATAGCATCATAGCAAAGAAAAGGAATTGTACAGTCAGTAAACTCTAAGAGATGTAATTTCTTTGAGAAGTATTTGTCTAGTGAATTTAGCACCGTTTGGTTTTTGAATTTCAACACCTAGAAATCTGGTCTTTCCCAATCTCTAACCATTTTGAGAAAAATCACTGAGCTACAAGTTCTAGCTTTTGCTCTAAAGCCCCTTTAAATAAACTGCTTTTCATCTGCCTTTTCCTCTTTATACATTTTTAAGACAGGTTTTATAATGCCTGTATAGAAAACAAATTCTCTTTGATGGTGAGGTGTTGGCATTTAGATTCTAAAACTTGCTATTAAGTCTTCATTTAAAAAAGTTATTATTCACAGAAACAAGTTGATAGACTAATGTTAAACACTTAGAAAATCTGTGTTGGCTACATTTAGATATCTTGTTTCTCCAAGGGAATATAATTAACTTTGATAAAGGCAGTGACTATGATCTTGCTATACCTATGAAGCTTTGCTTTGTGAGAGGAATTAAGTGCTCCCAAAAAGGACTTGCTGGGAGTTAAAGTGTCATATTTGATGGCACTAAACTATAAATATGGGGCACTGGTGGTTCAGTGGTAGAATTTTCAACTTCCATGTGAGAGACCCAGGTTTGATTCACAGCCATTGGATTTCATTGTAGCCACCACTCATCTGTCTGTGTATTGCTGTGAACCTAAACAGTTCTCAACCAAGCTTCTAGACTAAGACAGGCTAGGAAGAAAGGCCTGGTGATCTACTTCTGAAATTCAGCCAAGGAAAATCCTACGGATCACAGCTGTATGATGCACAACTGATCATAGGGATGGCACAGGACCAGGCAGTATTTCGTTTTGTTCCATTGTGCATGGGGTCACCAAGAGTTGGGCATCAACTCACTGCAGCTAACAACAATAACAACAAACTATTAAATAACATTAGCATTTATAAGCACTTCAAGCATAACATGACATTTCATTTACTTTGCCTCTGATTTTCACACTAGCCTTGTGATTTGATGTCATTCCATTTTACAGATAAAGAAGAGTCTAAATAATTTGCCCTCTATATCATACACCTAAAGTGAGGTAAAATCTTAACATATGCCCAATACTCTGAACACCAAATCATAAATCCATAAGCTACTATTTCTTTGACAAAGATGTTAGAGACACCTTACCTAAGGTGTTAAAGACACCTAAAGTGAAAACATATGTTGAATGGAGGAGAAACACATTATCTCATTGTAACCACTAGTGTTTCTATGAGACTTAGTTTATCTGATTAGAAACGACTTTGCTGAGATTTGGAGCCAACCAACTGTGAAATCACTTGCTACTCCCTTCCTTAAAAAAAAAAAAAAAAACTCCAAACCTTTTACCTTCTCATACAGTAAGGAGAACTTCCTAACAACTTTTGTATAGTCTGGTTCTGGGCTAAATCACTTGTTACTTTCCTGGCCACGAATGATTCTGATTGTCTTCTTTCTGGCCATTCTGCCCTCTTCCCCAAGTTTCTTCAATACACCATCCTCCTCCCACCTGTCAGCTCACTTCATACGTTACTTTCCCTAAGAAATGTTCCTGATTCAAGACAAAGTCAAGTTCTCTTCCAGGTGTGAGTTCCTGGTGCTGTGGACTTGTTCTCCTTTGCATTCAACACAATTGTAATCAGTTATCTGACAGGGATAAAATATATTAAATCGTGAATATTCATGAGCCTTCAAGGCTTTCTCCTAATGTGATTACCCACTCTCCTGGCCTTCCCTCGTGTTGATCCAAGTGTTGGGTGAGTCATCAGAGAACAGTGAAAGTATAGGGGGTTGTGGCCATAGGAAAAGAGAGAAGAGAGTGAGAACCTGAATTATAGAGTAAATGGTGAGAGATGTTTAAAACGTGGTAAACATAAAGCCCAGGTGACGCAATGGTTAAACACTCAGCTCCTAACTAACAGGTTGGTGGTTTGAACTCACCAAGTGGCTCCATGGGAGAAAGATCTGGTGATGTGCTACCATAAAGAACCATAGAAAACCTTACAGGGAAGTTCTGCTCTGTCACATAGGGTCACTATGAGTCAAAATCAAGTTGATGGCACCTAACAACAAAAACAAAGATAAAGTACACATGGAAGTCCTCTATACTGTTTTTTGCAATTTTCTGAAAGTATGTCAAAATTAAAAAAAGTTACAAACATCCCCACACAATGCTAAAATGTAAGCATTCCTGAAAACATGCAGTCAATGCTGAGCCACAGGAGTTTATTGGAAGGCAATAAAGATTGATCAATCATCTCCATAGATCAGAGAAATTAGAACCATTTTATGATAGTCTACATTTTTGTTGTTGTCAGCTGCCTTCAAACTAGCCCCTGACTCATGGTGACCCCATACACAATGAAATGAAATGCTACTCAGTCCTGTGCCATCCCCATGATCAGCTGTAGACAGAACTTTACGATCTATAGGGTTTTCATCGGCTGATTTTCAGAAGTAGATCACCAGCTATTTCTTCCTAGTCTATCTGAGTCTGGAAGTTCTGCAGAAACCTTTTCAGCTTCATAGTAACACACAAGCCTCCAGTGACATACTGGCAGTGGCGGCCCATGAGGTGCATTGGACAGGAATCAAGCTCAGGTCTCCTGCATGGAAGGTGAGAATTCTACCACTGAACCACGGATGTTGACGTTTGTATTTTTACGGGAGGTGAAATGGGTAGTGCCTTGAAGATCCAAACTCAACTTACTCAGTAGAAATTATTTCCGCCCACTATAATTAGCATCAGTAAATCAACACATATCAACTTTCCATTCCAGGGCTTCAGACATCAGTTTGTTAATCTACTTATCCCACAGTATCTGGCACATAAAAAGTTCTTGATAAAAAAACTCTGAATGCATGGCTAAACCTTATCATGACCTTCAAACACTTCTGTACTTTGTGTTTAGTTCTAGTCTTGCACTTAGTGGACTATATCAGGGGTCAGCAAACTTTTTCAGTAAGAGCCAGATAGTAAATAATTCAGGCTTTGCCAGCCACATGGTTTCTGCGGCAACGTCTCAATTCTGCAAACGTTGTATGAAATCACCCATACATCATACATAAACAGATAAGCATGGGAGTGTTTAAAAAAAAAAAAGGTTGTATACACTGAAATTAGAATTTAATGTAATTTGCTTGTGTCACAAAATAATATTATTTGTGTGATTCTTTTCAACACTTAAAAAATGTAAAAACCATTCATAGCCTGAGGGCTGTTCAAAAGCAGGCAGCTGGCCTGTGGGCTAAGTTTTGCAGGCCCCTAGTCTATATCTTTTTCTTCTTCTTCTCTTTTTTTGGCTTGTTTGTATACAAGTCCTCTCTCTCTGAAATTGTATAAAGGTTGAGAGCACACACCCACTAGCATCTACTCATATACAGTCAGATTTATAATAACATCCTTAAGGGAGAAATCGTGTGTGAATTGAATCAAGACACATTCCCCTTACATGAATTGGCATAACTAACTCTTATTTCAAATTTCTTTATTTTAATTTTGAATTGAAAATGTTAAGTCATGTTTACAAATTTTTTTACCCTTTAAATATAGTTTCTGTCATACCAACAAAAAGAGAAATATATTTAACATATACCAAGTTTCCCTGCTATTTGAAGGTATTTTGTCTTCAGGCTCTGCCATGATCTCCTCAAAATCACAAACTATGCCCTAAGCTAGTGTCCTCAGTGCCTCAAACAGGGCTAGCCCAGGGAAGGCACTTAGTAAATAGTGATGGACTTGCCATATACAGAAAATGTAAATAAAAATAGGACTATCTAGAAAAAAATACTATTAAAATATCTATATCACTAACTCGGAAAATATTTTTTCTGAATCTTGCATCTTCAAACGATGAAAAAAAAAAAGTCAAGTTTTCCCTTGAAAAAGGCAAGTGGAATATTTACTTTTCAAATAATATCAACAATAACTAAGGTAATGTATTTTATTTCAAAATGTTGGATTATAAACTTTTATTAGTCTCAGTCTTTTAAGGTTTCTTAATAGATATAATGTCAGATATGTATGTAAAAATTTTAAATGTCATCAGCAGATTTTTTCATTTTTGTTTTTTTCTCCTGCATCCCCTTTCCACCATCCCCCAAATGAATAATAATTTGGCAACCTACAAAGTTTCCCAGACTGCTGTTTCAAATCTGCTCTTTTTTTTTTTTCCCTACAAGTCAACACACCCCCTGCTGGTTCTATGCTGACATTCATTCCACCTTATTAAAAATGCCAATAAAAAGCAAATTATAGATGGTTTTGTACCGTATTTTCTATGCTGATTGGAATGCAAAAGAGATAAAAGGACATAAATGTTACAGATTAGGTTACATAATTAAACAATCCTTTGAAATCAGCTCTTTCTCCTTCCAAATAATTTATTTGCTGGAAAATACCCTTTTGGAAATGTTATAATATTGTAGAAGAGTTTCTTCAGTAGTCACCACCATGGATCTCATGTTCAGCAGTCAGCGTGCCTCACTTAAAGACCAGGTGTGCGCCTAGAACAGAATAGACTCTTGATGGTCTTCGTTAATTTTCTTTAACAAACTTAGTAATAGCATGTCAGCTTTGGAGACAGCTATTCCCTAAGAGATAGAAGCAGGGTGGCTGTAACCCTGAAGAGAATTTTCTTCTAATAGAAGCCAAACTGTTGCCAGTCATACTGGAGCTCAAATGAGCAGATTAAACATACGCATGCGTGCACACACATGCACACACCCGCGTGCTCGTGCACACACATGATTTAGTACATTGATTTCATTTCTGAGCATGTGTGCCATTGAGAAATGGCATGATAAGGCAAGATTCTGGAATCATTAAGTCTTAGGTTTGAATCTCTATACTTGCACTTAATATCTTTGTACTCTTATATGTCAAATGTACCTCATAATACCTACCTCAGAATTGGTTCATGAGTTCTCACAGAGAAAACAAAGTCAAAATGCCTACTCCAGGGTGATGTTTGCAGAGGCTAGCGAGAGGGAAGGGGACGTGGTGGTTGAGAGTCTGAGGGGTGCCAGAGGACTCATGGAATGACACGCTGAGATGTCACAAACATGAAAGGTGCCTGACTGAGGCAGCCTACCAGAGGGGTGAAGGCATTTCTGCTGAGGCTGTGATGCTATCGACATCTATTCATCTGGAAGCTGGGGGAGGAAGCACAATTTAGAGATTGCCCCTGGGCGCTTGTTACCTTCTTACTAAGCTCCTGGATATTTGATAAGCATTGTTCTCTTTTCCTCTAGGAAACCGGCCTAGCAGTGGCTTAAACACTGCAGACATTTAATGTTCTAGGGCACAGTTAACTTAATGTTGTAATTAAGGACCCAGGAAATGTCTCTCTTTGCCCTCTGCCATCTCATTGTGCTTTTATGTGCCCAGGTGGGCCACTGCAGTTACAAGCACCATGCTTTCATGAGGCATTGTCCATGATGTGGGGAAACCTGCAGAGACAAAGGGTTTTTCTTTGCATTTCTCTCTCCCTTTTCCCAGAGAAGAAAATCTTTTCCTTCCCTGGAGTCCAATTGGTCAAAACGTGGCCACATGGCAAGGACCTGACAATAACGCTGAAAACCTGTTGCCTTCAAGTTGATTCCAACTCAGAGTGACCGTACAGGATAGAGTAGAACTTCCCCCATAGGGTTTCCAAAGAGGGGCTGATGGATTCGAACTGCCAACCATTTGGTTTGTAGCTGAGCTCTTAATCACTGAGCCACCAGGGCCCCAATCACACTGAAAGGAGGATGGAACTGCTGTGATAGGCTTACTCAATTACGATTTCTTCACCAGCCTGTTTTGTTATTAATGGAAAAGTTGGAAATGGTTATTATGCAGGAAACCAATGATGTCTGCCACTTTGATGGACTTGAACAATGTAGCATTTAGTTGCTTCACGTCTTCTATAAGTACTTATTACATGATGTTTGTATATATAATCTCCCCACCTAGAATTTACAGGGAATATAAGAACCTTGAAGACAGGACTGGGTCATCTTTGGTATCTATTTTACAAAAAGCAATGACATAAGTCTAGGTTCATTGATTTTGCTCAATAATGCAATGATGGTTAATTGAATTATTGCAGTGCCTTTGAGCACTAAATTATGCATGCTTTCCCTAAAATGAGAAATCTTTTTAGATGTTTGCATTTATTTTTACTTCAGGAATGAATTAGCAAATAAGAGAAATCCAGTGGTTATTGGCTAAACGAATTTTCTTCTTTGAGTGAAGACATAACACTTATAACTTGTATTTGTATATAAAAATAATTTTACATGTATAATCCTATTCAATATACATATATATCTAAGTTGGAAGTTATCACAATTCACAATTTACAGGTAAGGAAACTAAATCTCAAAGAGACCAAATTATATTCTTAAGGTCTCGTATCTCGCAAGCTACAAAACCAAGACTAAAACTTAGGGTTTCTGATTCTAAGCCATTAAACCACTCCAAAAAAGGGTTATGGATATGATCCAGAAAGTCTACTCCTAAGTATATAGCTGAGAAAAATTAGAAGATGGGTAAAAGATTGTATAGTCTGTACTGGGGGAGAAAAAAAAAGGAAACCTATAGACTAGGCTTATAAATAGAAAAACTGATGAATAAATTGTGACATCTTCATAAAATAAAATGCAATATAGCATTAAAACAAAAGAACTAAGACCACACACGTCCAAATAGATAAATTTTAAAAATATAGTGTTAAGCAGATTGCAAGATGCAAAATGAAACAGTATGATGCTACTCACATATTGCTCAAAACAATCAAAGTAATGCTGTAAACTATTTAGCCCTTTCATTATCGGTTTTTTGTTTGTGTGTTTTTTCATTTTTGATGGCATGTGCTTTCAGCACTGGAATGCATGCTTACTAATGGAGCGTGTTTGAAGTTTTCATTGGTCACATGGATTTTGAGAAATATGACCTGGTAACAAGTTACCAATAAGGCGAGTGACACCGATTTGTGGTATGACAATATACCAGTAAGAACTAAACAGAGAATTTATTGTGGGTGCCTTTCCATTAGGTTACATGGGGAACCTCTGGCTTTCCAAATGTGAGACAGAAAAACCAAAGCAAACCCATCAGGGTTCCCTATCATACAGGAAAACCATAATTATGCTTGCAAGCCTTATGTCACAGAAATCAACGGGTAAAAAGGCAAAAGTTTACAAAACTAACACATCCAGGAAGCAACCTCAAGTAGAATGCTCAACCTAAACAGCAATGAGGATCCAACTCTGGTCTGCTGAGCTTCATGCATTTCAAAAGGGACCCACTTTGATGCTAAATGCATTAGAACCAAAATAACCATCCTACCTCGAGGCCCAGATGCATAACAAGTGGCTGGTGTACATTAAACCAATAGTAATTAAAAGCTTAGGGATGTGAATGCATAGCGAAATAAAAAACGTTATTACAAGAATGGTATTCACCAAATCTGTAAAGTGTTTACCTCAAGGTATGGTGAAAGAGGAATAAGACCAGACAAAAATACAAAGAGGCTTAAAGTATTTGTGATATTTTATTTCTTTTAAAAATGTCTATGTGTTAAATAATTGAAAAAAGTTGGACTATGGGTCGTTACTTTTCTCTGGATTTTCTAGTTTGATTCAACTAGTAAGATAGGTGTTTTTTTAACCTGGGATCCTTAAAGGCTAGGGGTCGGCTGGCAGCCCTTCAGTGCCCTCAGTACAAGGACTTTGAACCTCAGCATCCCCTCACCCAAACCACCTGCCAACAGGGCAGGTCAGCTTTGATATTTTGTGATTCCTTGTTCCTTGGACATGGCCTTTCTCCTACAACTAAAGCCTCTGCTGGAGAAATCTTTGGTTGCCAACGATTTAATGACTTACATCATTATTTTCAGTTAGATGCTTAGAGGCCAAAGGGCCATTCACTTACAAGTGAGGGAACCCTCAGAATTATTTCCTGTCTAATAAAATAATGAAACCACCAATCCAATTTCCGTTCAACAACCTTGCAGTATTCCAATGATGTGAGTTCAGCTCTATTTTAACGAACAGAAGCTGCAGGAAACGGAGCCCAGCCTGTTATTAGCAGGATGGTGGCTGAAGACCAAGGTTGTCAGGATCTATGGTGTAAAGAAAGTCTGCATACTTGCCACTGTTGGGGGAGGGGGAGACGGTGACCATCTATTTCCGCTGAAGTGGGAAGAGTCTATCACCTCTAACTTGATGGCAAGCTTCACAAAGGGAAAGTCATTATAGTCCCTCAGTTTGTTAAAGTTTGACAGCTTTCTGACAGCTTCCAATAAAACAAAATAAGCTGATTTATGGTAAAGCAGGAGAGTCCCCAGATGCACACTAGAAGCCAAAGGCAGAACCACGGTTTCTGATAAGGAGCTTCTAGAAAGAAATCAAAACATCTCTTTGCCCTCTTACGTTTACACTTAAGTGCCTCAAGCGGAGTCTTCAGATCTGGAATCCCATGTCCCACCCTGAGCCCCTACCCTGACTCTCCTCACTACCACACCCAGTTTGCCTCTCCCTCTTCCCTTCCCTCTCAGGCGCCAGGATTCCGAACCAAAGCACTGAACACCTCGCTGTACTTGCCCAAAGCAAAGTGCCAGCAGCAGCGAGGAAAGCGAGGCAGCCACAGAAGGCCGGTGGAAGGAGAAATGGAAGTAGGGTATGGGCCCGGGAAATCAGAGGGAGTGCACGTAATGTCAAAGACCTAAATCAGAAACCCCAACAATATCAATACCCATCTGCCTTCCCTACTGGGGAACACACGCAGGGGGGATTAAACTGCGTAATTCAAGGCTTACTTCCTCTTCCCCTCCCGTCCTCCCCCAGCTCCCCCCAAAAAGATTCATTAGCTCGTTACAAAGCTTTACGTGGGAAATTCCCTCTTGCTAAGACGTTCAGTCTTCCAACTCCGGTTTGCATCCATTCAGCAGCATTTTTCTAAAACCTGGTTTAAATTTCAATACCTTTACTCGTCCCCGAAATGGAGGAGGAGGGAAGGGAAAAAGGGCTGAGGAAGGAAAGAGAGAGAGAATTTCCTTTGCATTCTGCTCCCAGGTAGGCAAAGCGACCCGCAAGAGCGGCGGCGGCGGGTGGGCAAACGCTCCGGAGCCGGCGAGGACCCGCCCAGGCCGCTCTTATAGTCGAGCGCGGGGCGGGCCTGGCCGGGGGCGGTGCCGCGCTGCCCCGCTCGCCTATAAGGAGCTGTCCGCCTCCCGGGTGCTGATTCTAGCTCTCGCCCCGGACAAGGTGCATTTGGCTGCCCACCGAGCTCAGCGCTTGTTGTTGCAATTGGGTTTGCATTTGCACCTTGAAGGAGTGGGGAAGAGGGGGAAAAGGCGGGCGAGGAAGGCTAGTGCAGCGAGCGGCGGTTGCAGGGACTGTAGCCCCAGCCGCAGCTCCGGAGAAGCCCCCGCCACGGTTTCGGCGGAACGTCTAGGCGCGGGTTGGAGTGAGGCTACGAGTGCCTCTCCAAAGGGGCGTGGGAGGGGGTCAGCTGGTGCGGAGGAGAGAGAAGAAGCAGCCTTGGCTGGCGCCTGTGAATTTGGGACTCGATTGAGAGGGACCGCTTACTCCGGGGAAATGGATTCTATACCACTGCTGACCAGCGTTTTGACTTTGCTCTTCACCAGCTCGTGGCATTTAGGATTAACAGCGACAAATTGTGAGTAAGAAGAGCTGGGGGAGGGTAGGGAAGGTGAGAAAAGCTAGCAATGGAAAAAGCACTCAACTGTTCAAAGCTGTTCGATTGTGGCTGAATAGAGGCAAAAGAAAAATGCTGATTGGTGTGGTTCCATCACTCCCAACCCTCCCAAAAGTTAGCAGAGCTTGGATGAACCAGCCCGCTGGATTCCCTGCCCTTCTCCCCTAACAGCAAAGTTCGGGGGAGATGGGAAGATTCTCCTCCAGCAGCCTGCCGCTAGCTCTGCCAGAGAAGGGCCAGAGATTCAGACAGTACACACTGGGGGCTGAGCTTCCAGCGATAGAGATGCTCCCAGCCACCGTGCTCGGTGACATCGGCTCATCTCCGAACGCCACTGCTTCGGATTTGCAGTGTGCCCAGCGTCCCACAATATATGGCCTTCAGCTCTCCCCTGGGCAGGAGGCTCTAGTTGGGCTATCTTGCAACCAGTGGGCATCTGTTTAACAGGATTGAGACTTTTGGCCTAAGAGTCATGGCCCGATGTAGTCAAACCACAAGATCAATGGCCGCTCCTGTTACAGGAGGCAGAGCGTCGATGCACTCCCCACCCCCAAAATCTTTGTGCCAAAGAACACATAATGAGCATGCCATAAGTGTACACTGTGGCGCCCAGGCTCTAACCTCCGCAAGAGCAGGGCATTTAATTTAATAGGCAGGAAGGCTGGACACCCGGGGATCCACCACCTGCACTGAGTGTTTAAAGAACCCAGTTCGTCAAACTTGAATAAATCGGTAGGTGATCAGAGGTTCAAGCTCAATTGCTCAGCTGCCTCTCTGGGCAGAGGAGGGTAACTTTTTTTTTTTTTTTCCCTTTCCCATTTCTGGGAACTTCTAAATGAGAAAGAATGCAATTAAGCCATCTGTGTTGTTTCCAGAGATGGTTTATCAAGGTCCCTCAAGTTTCTGGGCTTGTTCTATCCCTCACCCCCTCCCTGAAACTCAGAAAGATTAACCATATGAAACCGTTTGATTTTACTTTTGTAATCTGCACAATCACTGTTAGAGAAGAGCAGAAAGACTACTCACTACTTAAGATTCTTTGTACCTCACCGCAGCCCCCAACCATATCCAAGAGGACTTGAGCGTCTCTTCTACTTCAAGGGAATAGCTTAGACAAATCTTACATGCTGAAAACAACCAAAGCATAACCAGTGTTTCTGTCTGTGATTGGAAGGTTTGGAGGTCCAGAAGCTATAGTTAGTGGTAATGCCTTATAAAGCTTTTATTAAAGTTTCTATTCTGAAGGGAGGAGGGAAGTGGTCAACTGCTCTAAAAGGAAGGAGCCAAAGGCCCTTAGATTAACAATTATTTTAGCAAACAGTTAGGGACAGGTATCTTTGCTTTTTTTTTTAAGTGAAATCGTTCCCATGGTGCTTTAGAAAAAGATCTAAGTGGTTTCCTGTGAGGAACTTAGGCACAGTACTTAGATAGTTTGTCTACCTCCTATAACACTAGAGGGCAGTATTGTCATAATGATGTCAAGGTGTGGCTGTCAAACAGCTGTGTTTTCAGAACAGCACATTTGCCTAATCTGAGGAGAGTGAATACTTCGGAGATCCACAAAGGTGGGGGTGAAGAATAAGGGTGAAATCAATAGAAGATACTCCACGGGCGTATGATGTGGTCTTCCTTGTGTAGCCTTCTCTTAAGGGCCAGGACATAAATAAATTATAGAATGGCATTTTCTGTAAATTGATTGATTTATAGTTAATATGTTTTAATAATATTCATAAAATCTAAATGGCATGCATTTGAAGCCCATGCTTATCATTACTGATTCGACAATAAAGCTAATTCTGAACATTTAAAAGGAAACTTCGTGATAATGAGCTTTACTATTTCATCAGTGACAGTTTTATTTCCCCATTTCCAATCAACATTTCATTGAATGTAGGCTGCTCACTAAATATTTTGGAGTCAACGTTCTTAAGCAATAATGATAACAGTTATCTTTTCTTTTTTTATGCTATGCAACATGTATTAATTCAGTGAACAATAGAAGAACAGCAGAAAATCTGGGCTCAGTACATATTAGTGGTCTTTATCGACTATGATGCAGAAACTCGAAGAAAAATACTAATTTTCCAAAATTCCTCTAGACTTCCATTGTCCACACACTTTATCCATGAAATATAGTGCTTTGATTTGCTATTTATATATACTTCTCTAAAATTCATATGCAAATATTAAGGAATAGGGATCTCCTTTTCAATGAAATCAACTTGTACAGGTTTCTGAAACATTTGGAAAAATTCTTTTTTTCCCCAAGATTATTCTTTCTATATTTTGAAATAATATGTCAAATCATTTGAGGCAGCAGCCTTGCAAATGGATTATTTACCCAAGATGCTCCATGGCATCTACTTATACCTGTGGACTTTGTTCAAGTAAAAATAACTTTTAATTACTTCCATTTTTCTTTTAATAATTTGTTGTTGTTATTTTGTGTGTGGGTGTGTGTGGGGTGTGTGTGTGCTTGTGTGGCTGTGTGTGGGGTGTGTGTGTGCTTGTGTGGCTGTGTGTGTGCTTGTGCGGGTGTGTGTGGGGTGTGTGTGTGCTTGTGTGGGGGGGTGTGTGCTTGTGGTGTGTGTGTGTGCTTGTGTGGGTCTGTGTGTGCTTGTGTGGGTGTGTGGTGTGTGTGGGGGGGTGTGTGCTTGTTTTTCTCATTATCTGACCAAAACTTGGGCATGTATTTTATAAGTTTCTAATTAAACAAAATTAAAATAAAGTCAGGTTAGAAGGACCAGCTGCAATAGAGATATTATGAATCTGTGCAGAGAACATAATTACCTACCAGTAATAAAAACTCCGGAAATTCCCTCATTCCAGATTTTCAGGATATTAAATAGCTACAATACTTCCTTTGGGTTTTCTCTGAGGGAATTAGTTAATTTCAAAAGTAGATATAATAGGCCAATGTTAAATGAAAGACCATTTTACATATAATATAAACTCCTTTGACACAAGTTGGTTAAAGTGAAAATCCAGAGTTTGAAGACCTAGGATTTCTAGCCCTGCTTATGCCACAGCTAAGGTGTCAAATGTCGGTCAGGTTAGGCAACATTCCTGCTCACAGACTTGGGTATAGAACAGTGCTTAGATATGAATCTACTCCAAAAGACAGCATTATGTAAATATTTGACTGAGAAGATTCTTCAAGTATTAGGTATGCCAAAAGACTCTTATAATAGTAGAACTAGCATTCAGAAGATGATAGGAATGTGTGGGACAAATATAGAATCACTATTCACTTTATTCTTAACAATAAACGGATGTTGTATGTTTACAAAGATCCTTAATTTTGACCAAGAAATCACTTTGAATGATCTCAGCCACCTTATCTAACTTTGTTGTACGTATTAGGTTGACACAGATCCAGCCCTGAAAGAAGACTCGAAAACTCTTTATTCTAGCTTTTTACTCATAGGCAGAACTTCATTTAAAATATTCTAGGATGTAAAAAAATATTCAAATAAAGAGATTCATCATACCTAGAGTGATCTGAAGTTTATGCACTAAACCAATCAATAGGTGATACTATAAATAAACAGATTTATTTCTTCATTAGGAAGTAGTTTCGGGACCTTTTTGCAGCATTTATAGTGAGCAAAATTGAAGGAAGGAGTATAATGCTCATTTGAAATACTCCTAAATATTTTCCCATGATTGAATGGGCTTACATTTGACAATCCATAGGCTCTCTCTTCTTCTTCTGTTCAAGTAGCCACACTACCCCTACACCAAACTCATATTGGTATTTCCACAATTGGGGTACATAAATTAAACGCTAAAATAGCAGTTTCCACACAAGGGTACAGAGTTACGAGAAAATTAGCTTCCATTTGAAAAGCTTCAAAGAGGTAAACTCCCTCCCTCCTCTTTTGTTCTTTCCCCCTCTAGTGAATGACTGTCCCCTAAATTACAGTTTTCTTTTTTCCCAGCTCCTCTTTTCAATTGCATTTCTTCTGGAGACCTGGTTTTTCTTTACAAAAGTGTTTCACTTTTTAATGTCTATTTGTTACAAAACAAAGCAATGTGATTATCGTTTGAAGTGTTTCTAAAACCTTTAGTTGGTGATCCTGAGCACTTTAACTCATAAGCAGAGCTCTGTTCAAATATGGTTTCTGTATATAATACTAATTTTCCTGCCTGCTAGGAAGGTAGGGAGAGGATATAGCTATCTGAAAGACTAGAATACACTAGGGATTAAATCAACAGGACTTTATCTGGAGACTACAGTGCAGGCCTTTGGAGCCAATAGTGACATGTTTAGTTTATAATGAACGCTGTCTTCATTCATCAAAACTCTGCCACTTTCTGGCTTCTGACCTTGTAAAGGTTATTTACTTATCCTTATGAACTTGAGATATTAAATAAAGGAATTGGATCAAATGATTGTTAGGGTCCTATCCATTCCTAATGTATTTTGCCTTTAACTGTTGATGTTACCTACTGATCATTCTATTTTGGTACATTTGAGTTGATTGTACTCCTAAAATGTTAAGCAGCTATATTTAAGATAACAGCATATTAGGATTTTAATCCTACCAACTGCTATGAACTTTGTAGCTCTTATCTCATGTACTGTGTCCACATAATTTAGCAACTTAGCACAGCTAAATCGGTTTTATTAAATCTAATTTACCAACAAAACAAAAACTGTTGCCAAGGAGTTGATTCTGACTTAAAGAGACCCTATAGGACAGAGCAGAAATACCTCATAGGGTTTCCAAGCAGCGGCTGGTGGATTTGAACTGCTGACCTTTTTGGTTAGCAGTGTAGCTCTCAACCAATGCACCACCAGGGCGCCAAATCCAATTTACAGGTGAGTAAAATTAAGGTTAATAGAAAAGTTAATAGTTCCCCTCAAGATTACTAAGCTTAGCAATGAAAAAATCAGGATTTGAACCAATATTACATCTTGGTAATCTAGTGCTGCTATAACAGAAATACAACGAGTGGATGGCTTTAACAAAGAGAAATTTATTTCTTCACAGTAAAGTAGGCTAAAAGTCCAAATTCAGGGCATCACCTCCAGGGGAAGCCTTTCTCGCTCTGTCGGCCTTCCATCACTGTTCCCCTGGACTAGGAGCTTCTCCGCGCAGGGACCCTGGGTCCAAAGGACACGCTGTCCTCCTGGCACTGCTTTCTTGGTGGTATGAGGTCCCCCTGTCTCTCTGCTCACTTCTCTCTTTTATATCTCAAGAGATTGCCTCAAGACACAATCCAGATTTGTAGACTGAGTCCTGCCTCACTAACACAACTGCTGCCCATCCTTCCTCATTAACATCACAGAGACAGGATTTACAACATATAGGAAAATCACACAATACCAGGAATCGTGGCTCAGCCAAACTGATACACACATTTTTGGGGGGACATAATTCAATCCATGACAATATATCTCCAAATACAAAGCTTTTTGCAAGCTATGAGTTTGCCTCCCATACATTCAGTTAGGCTCTGTGTATGGCATCTGTGGAGAGCTGACTTGGGTTCCCCGTGGTTAGGTTTTGTAGCTGTATCCGTGGCAAAGGGATGGAAGTAGCAGTTCCTGCCAGAGCCAGCTCTTGAGTCATAGCTTAATAAAACAACCAAACATTTGGCAACTGGATTTGATGGAAGATGTCAGACATAGTAATGGTCACGGATAAAATGCTTCATATGTGGAGGAACAGCTGGAACTTTATTTTTCTTTTATACTTTTTAATAGAAATCTTGATAAGGAAAGGATACAGACTTGCTGAAGATTCGTCAAACTTCCACATATACACAAACATATAACAATATCATGAAAGGTACCTTTGTTTACTCCATGTGTTAGAAGTCTATACATGTCAGACAAAGGTATATTTATTAAATGGGTGATTCAAACTCCTTGTCCCAGCAGAGGGATAGTCCTGATCTGGCTCTGCCTAATTCCCTTCATCACTGCCACAGGGTGCCCTAATTTCCAACTTTATGGAACTCCTTCGCTTTCCCCAAACAAGCTATGATGTCTCACATCTCCTTGCATTTATTTTGCCTATGCTGCTGCTTGGTCTAGAAAATCCTTCCCTATTTTTATTTTCTCTCACTTTCTCCCAGTCAACTGTTTTACACACACACACACACACACACACACACACACACACACATAACACACACACACACGACATTTTCCCCAAGTGACCCATATATTATTTTCCATAGGATTTTTTTTATAATCTCTGGCTCCCCAACCATATATAAAGTTCTTTGATGACCATATTTTATTTGAATGTCTATATCCAACACCTAAAACATTGGGCAAATGGATAAATGAATGTTTTTTAACTAAGAATTTTTATTTCTAAACTGAAGTGCATCTATGGCCCTATTACTAGAGTATTACTTTTTTATTTAATTTTTATGTTTATTTTTGTTAAACTGACAAGCACTACTTATGACTATCTTGCGAATGCCAAGGAGATGTTAGAATGTGAGCTGTGAAATGAAAGAGCAAAAGTTCGTATCTCTTGATTAGACTGAGATCTGGAAAATGATATCCCACATCTCTACAAGCCTGCATGTTTCCATGACTGCATTGCTGAGAAAACCTTATTTATGCGTGAAATGACTGGTTGTTCCTAAAAAAAGGAAATTTCTCCATCTGACCTCAGTACCAAGTTTGAGCTAATTTTATTAACTGCCTTTATGAAATTTTAATCAGTGTTTTTTATATAGTCTGAAAGATACACAAATATACATTATTTTTTTTCCCATAGCTCATGATTTAGTACAAGAAGAAAAAGTTTGTGTCCCATTCAGTAGGGGAAAGATCTTACTTTATTTGCAAACCTAAAGCATTAACCTGAAAACATTATGAGTCTCCCATGTTATTCTTTTAAGAAAAAAAAAAGAATTAGTAGTTTGTGTGTGTTACTTGTCTCAACTAAAGAATCTCTTTCCTCAACCCAAGTCTTTTTCTATGAAACTGGAGGGATAAAGACGAATTAGAAGATCTAGTCCATGAAATCAAGAGACTCTGAACACCAGGGAAGCCAAATAAACCTGTTGCTGTTGAGTCAATTCTGACTCATAGCGACCCTATAGGACAGGGTAGAACTGTCCCATAGGGTTTCCAAGGAGTGACTGGTGGATTTGAACTGCTAACCTTTTGGTTGGCAGCAGAGCTTTTAACCACTGTGCTAAAAGGGCTCTTTAATTATGTCAAAATGGCAAATACTAGCACAAAGGTGTGCCCAGGTGCAATGTAAGGCATAAAATGAGCATTTCAAACTGGCTGGGGCATTAAGCCTGACTCTTTGAGGAAAGTGAAATTTAATCTAATGCTTAAAGTCAGACTTAACAAGGTGGGGAAGTTGGAGAGGTTATTGGGGGTAAGAGAGAGCATTACGTTGCAACGACTACTTGCATGAAGGGCTCATAGGCACAGGGATGTATAAAGAAACTAAAGAAATAGGAAATCATGGGAATCTTTTATTCCCAAAGCTATGGAAAGTCATTGAAGGATTTTATACCTGTAATATTTTTGTTTAAAAAAAAAAAAAAAAAAAGAACTCTGTGATTTGCCCACTGGAAAAGGGGAAAGATAAGTGGTAAGAAAACCAGTTACGAGATTATTGCAATAACTCAGATGGTGATTACTAAGGACCTAAAAGAAGGAAGTTTCAGAAGCTATAGGAATTACACAATATCAGAAAGAAAATCATGGCTAAGTAAATTCAAGGCATACAAATATACGACCGAGTCAATTCACAGAAGGCACAGATTTGTGCCTGAAATGTATTCTGTAGCTGTTTCCATTGTTTTTGACAAATGAGAACTATAGATGTTAGAAACGGTGTTCCATTCTCTGAAATGAACTTCTTCTCTGAGAATATCAAACAATCATATTCTCAGTGCAGTATATTTCATATTTGCATGAGATCCTATAGCACATGCTGTCTATATACATCAACCTGATGCATCTTCTAGTCTGTAAATTATGCTGGTTTTTGTCAGCTGAGAGAAACTTAGTCATTAAGGAATGTGTGACGAAACCTCAACATCCCTGTTCCCATTTCTCCTCTGGCAGAGGGGTAAACCAGGGCATCATTACTACTATCAGTGGCTGCTCACTAGAAAGAGAAATAAGAAGTTGGGTGTACAAGACAGAAGTTGATTTGCTGTCATTGGTAACTGATTTTCTGGCATCAATTCTATGTCTCTACATTTCTAATTGCTTTTGTGCATATTCTTGGGGGTTGATTAATGCCATCTGTTCACGGAATCGGTTGAATTGATTGAATTTTAAAGGATGACAACAGTAATGTTGAAGACAGAAAGAAAGTGAAAGGAGATGCCAAAACACTGCTCATGATGTATATTATTTTTAACTATCCACCTTTGGAAGCAGAAATATCCCTCTGTAGACAGTCCAAAGCAAATACCAGTCTAACAAAATTTGCCAAACAGACAGATGTTCCGTAGGTGTTAGTCTAGGCCACTGTTGGCTGACTGTATGTGCTTATTTCTCCCTCTCTCCCTCCCTTCCTATCATCTCTCCTTTCTCTCTTTTTCACTTCTCACTGTCTTTTGGCCATATATTTTGTGTATTACCATTGAGTTCTCCCTGAGCTTATGATTGTGTTAAGGATGTGAGAGGAGGGGAGTAAAAAGTCTGTTGGAATCAAATAATGCTTTGCTAAACCATGTGGGCATAGTCACCAAACGTGAAATCTCCCAGCAAGGCTCATTATGAGGGCAGTCCTGCCACGGATACACCACCCACACGGCACTTGGGAAAGCCCACTGGATTCCAGCACCCCCACCCGTCTGTCCCCAAACAGCTCTTCTACCAATTCCATTAATCCTCTGATTCAGTTAATATCTTTTCAATTCATAGAAATAAGCTTTAAGACACATCCTCATGGAGAGAGAAAATATAGGAATGTAAATGTATACTGAACTATAATTGACCAAGAGAAATAGAAGCTTTTCGGAAGAAAATTTCATTGAGGAGAGAGTAATGGAGGAGAAGAGGGTGTTCTGACGGGGGCAAGGGCAATGAGTACGGACGTTAAGGATATCCAAGGCAAGAGTTGTTGGCCCTCTGATTTTGTCCAGGCCTACTCTTCCATATCGGAAGGCTGAAAGCATGGCACATGGGCAATGGAGAGATTGTAAAAGGTTATGAAAAGAGTCTAAGTCACACAGTTCTGATTTGATTTAATTCCACCTGAGTGAATATTTCCTATGGATACTAACATGGACATTGTAGAGTTAGTGTAAGTATAGCATGAGCTGTTATTGTTGTTGTTAGCTGCTTTCAAGTCAGCTCTGACTCATGGTGACCTCATACACAGCAGAACAAAATACTGCTCTGTCCTGTGCCCTCCCCATGATTCATTGCAGATCAGACCTTTGTGATCCATAGGGTTTTCACTGACTGATTTTGAGAAGTAAATAATCTGGCCTCTCTTCCTTTTTTCTAGACCATCTTAGTGTAGAGCAATGGTGGTTCAGTGGTAGAATTCTCACTTTCCACGCCGGAGACCCAGGTTCAATGCCTGACCTATGCACTTCATGCACAGCCACACCTATCTTTCAATAGAGGCTTATGTGTTGCTATAATGCTGAACAGGTTTTAGTGGAGCTTCCTGACTAACAATAACAGAGTTACTCTGTATAAAATGCACATGATGTGGGCATTCAATAATTATAGCCGCCATTATAATTGCTAATGACTTTCAACACGGATTTTCTCAAAAAAACTAATCATACAAAGTAGGGCAAGGACAACTGCATTTCCATTCTCAGGCAAAGATAGAATGACTCGCTCTACCAATTACCAAGGCAAATAGAAACCTGTTCTCATTTTAACTTCTATGTCAAAGAGGTTGTAGGCAGAGTCAGCCTCCACCTAATAGAGAAATATGACCTTTCTGGATTTCTCACTTTGTTCCTGGGCTCTGTCATATTATGATCACTGCTTCTGGGCCTTGCTTAGTGAACCTGCTTGCTGCAAAACTCATAAAGGGAACCTCAGAATGGAGTAGGGAAAAGAGCTTCACCTAAATATGTAATAAGCAACCCCCCCCCCACCCTCACCCCCGCCCCCCCCACCGCCCGGCCAGAAAATTGAGCAGGCCTTGAAGAAGATGTCAGCATTATGGGAGAAGGATCTAAGAACAGACCTTCAAAGACCAGTGAATCTGAGAAGGGGTGTGTGTGACATGTTCTCAGTTCCCTAAGATCTAATTTTGCAGGAGACTCAGGCAGATGGAGTCCCTGGGTGGTGCAAAAGGTTAAGGGCTAGGCTACTAACCAAAAGGTTGTTGGTTTGAACCCAGCCAGAGGTGTCTCAGAAGAAAGTCCTGGTGATCTACTTCTGAAAGATCACAGCCACTGAAAACCCTGTGGAGCACAGTTCTACTCTGATACACATGGGGTCCCCATGAGTCAGGGTCAGCTCGACAGCAACTGGTTTTGTTTTTTTAGGCAGGTGAGGATAAAATTGGGGTAGAGATGTATTTCTTTTCTGTGTACTGCTAAAGCTGCTTTCGGTGAATAAATAGTAGAAGGGCTCTTCTAGTCTTGTTGACTTGGGGTTAAAAATCAGGTGCTGGTACAATGAGTGTCTCATTTATGTATTCATTCATTCAAGTACCTCATTCATGTGTACATTCATTCAACAAATATTTATAAAATGCCTGCTGTGCATTCATTCTCCGTACATTCATGAAAGCGTGCTGTTCATGACAAAACGGTCTATGGGAGGAATTATTAGGAAGGCGTGTCAACATAACTCCAGAAATACAAATAAAAAAAGATGTGAGCATTGCTTAACTGCATCTCCACTTGTTTTCTTGCTAAGTTCATTAAGCACCTCTTTCCTTACTCCTAAGTCTTTTCCCCTGCTCCCTTATCTCCAACCTCTTCCCCTTCTCTGCAATTTGCCTTCTTTCTGATCCTTCCTTTCCTCTTCCCTCTCTTTCCCATCTTCTTTCTATTCTTCCCTGCTTTCTCTCTCATCTCCATCTCTGTCTTTCCTTTCTACCTTCCTTACCTCACTCTACCTGTTTCAATTAACTTTTACTAAATGACTTGTTTTTGTGTTTTATGGTCCAAACTAATGCTTTTAGAATTTTCCCACTGAAGTGCCACTCACTGGAGAAAGGAGTGCCGGAGAACCCAGAAGAGTCTGAGAGCTCAGCTTGAAGGGGCTCCTAATGCATGAAATCTCTTAAATTTTATCTTAAACACTCAGGCAAATATGCATGTTGTTCCATATTATATTCATGTTTATATTACAATAAAAATATTTCCCCAGAATCTCCAGTTAAAATTGATGAGCCAAATTTATTCACTTAACCCACGGCAGAGGTCAACGTACACCCAGGGACATAGGCCTGAGTCTTTGGCTCTTCCTCCCCATTAATGCCCTCCGGGATTCCCATGTGAAAGGAACCAATTTCACTGCTTCTCTCCTCCACTTGAAACAATTGCCACCACCAACAGTTGCTGTCCAGGCAACTGCGACTCATGATGAACCTATTGTGTCTGAGTAGAACTGTGCTCCATAAGGTTTTCAGTGGCTGGCATCTTTCAGAAGTAGATTGCCAGACCCTTCTTTTGAGGCATCTCTGGGTAGACTGGAACCACCACCTTTCGGTTAGCAGCCAAATGCTCAACCGTTTGCACCACCCAGGGACTCCACTTGGAAAACAGGTTACCTGATTTCCCATTGTCGACCCCAACTGATCTGTAAACTGCAGGCCACAACTGATCAATAATAAGAAGTGAGAAGGACTTATCAGCTAACAGGAGAAAAGGAAATCCACATGCCTGAACAGCAAAGGAGCGTTTTTGGAAGGGCTGTGGGCAAGAAGAATTATTACCCCTGCTCCAAATCTATACTGCTCCCCTTTTTAGTCCCTCTGAATATGCTGCTACATCTATTGTCTTCATATCTGAGTCAACAAGCTCTGTCACTTTACCGGATTGGGGTCAAAGAGGGCAGATCCTTTTTGATGGAGATAGGCTGAAACCACTAGGATATTAAAAGACAGATTAATGCTTCTCAGTCTACAACAATTGGGAAACTTTTGACATAATCGAAAGAAATGAAACCAGCAGACTGTAATGTTGGAACATAGGAGATTAGAGATAAAGTAATGTGTTTCTTCCTTGGCAAGGTTTCAAACCTACACCCCATGCCAGGGATGGCACTTGATGTGGCCTCATTCTATCCCTTGTCATGGTCCTATGGAGGAGCTGTTCTTATCCCCATTCTAGAGTGAGGATTTGCTGGCTGGCTCATATGGTTAAGTCATTTACCCAAGACAAACAGCTGGTAAGTGGTGGCATTGGGATTTGAAGCCACTTCTTGATTTCAAAGCCCATACTTTTCCCACTCTACCAACTGTTTTGTTGAACTCAAAGCTAAAGGTGAGCTGTTTTTAAACTCTGAGAAGATGTTCATACCTGCAGGTCTTGTCTTTCTCTCTTATCCAGAGTGAAAAAGGTCTTATCTGTCTAGAATCAGTGTGCAGGCTAGCTTAATCTAGTCTTGCAGGTAGTCATTGTCTTTCTTCATTTCTAGAAGTCCCTGCGGAAACCAGTCCCTGCAGGTCTAACCATTTGGGAAAGTTGGTTGTATTATTCATTAAAGCTTGGTTCCTTCAGCCCTTCCTGACCAGACTCTATCTCTATAATCACTAATGGCCTAGTGGATCCCATAATCAATGCCCGTTATTATGTATCTGTTCTTGTTTTGGAAACCCTGGTGGCATAGTAGTTACGAGCTACGGCTGCTAAACAAAAGGCCAGGGGTTCGAATCCACCAGGTGCTCCATGGAAACCGTATAGGGCAGTTCTACTCTGTCCTACAGGGTCGCTATGCGTCAGAATCGATTCAATAGCAGCAGGTTTGGTATTTTTGGTTTGGTTCTTGTTTCGTGTTCCCTAGAGGACCTCATCACTAAGTACAGTGTACATCATACTGCCCCACCCACTAGAATTTGTTGGATGAATGTTTTCTATTATTGAAAATTAGGAAATGAGGAAAGCCGGGGTCACATCAAACAAGGACTGGATGGCATTTGGAACAAGATACAACCTCTCCACTCTGTTTCCTCTTGGGGCTGCAGATTTCTTTCCCAAACCCAGCCCATCACCTCCTCTCACCCAGTGAAGATCATTGGGAGGATGTGTTCTGACAAGTGCATACCAAATACTATCATTCTACACCACCAACCAGGTGCAGGGCTGAGCACCTGCCCTGCTGACCTCATAGCATCCACTTGGTAAAGACGGACCACCACGTGAGCGAACCTCCTCTCATCATAAGCTTCATGAAAAACCAGGCCAGTGAATTCTTTGCTTTATTCTCAAGCACTCATGAGTTTGTCCCTTCAACCTGGGTTCTGGGTTGGCTGAGTTGTAAGGTCTGTCTTTTGTGTCCCCTATGCCCTCCTGCTGAGCTGTTTTCTTGACTCAGTAGACCTCCTTGTAACATGTGTTAGGTACCCAGTGTCCTCACAGTCTTAGCCCTCTTTGATCAATGGCTTTGATCAATAAAGAACATAGAAATCCCTGAAGTAGTTCACAATGAGGCAATCAATAAATGCTATGTAAAGCACAAGCTCTCCTAAAGAATGATCATTTTAAGGAATAAGTCTTTAAATATTTAAACTTTATTTTAGGAGCAGAACCTTTTGGCTTCTTAAATTAAATCTCACATAGAATTTGAGTATGTAAATTAAAAAGAGACTAGCTCTGGTGAAAATGGGGAGAAGAGACTCAGAATCCCACCCCTCAGCCTATTCTTGCCCTTTGATTCTTCATAGGGGCACTGTGGGAAGATCCTTGCCTTATCCTTAATTGCAAGAATCTGTAAGTTGATAGTTTTATGCAAAAGTGATTAATTTTAAAAATATTTTGGGGGAAACATGGGGGTGGCACCCTCAGTCAGGGCCAACACCTGTGTGCTGTGCACCAACAAGGCTACACTGGACATTCCCCACCAGTGTCTGTTTAGATTTGCCAGTGACCTGAGATCTAGGTTATTAAATATTTTGAACATCATCTCTGTTCTAAATCACACTAAATAAACGGGTGCCTATTTCTAACCCTTGGTCAATCTGTGTTTTATTGCTGCTCCTTTATGTGAATCACAGGACAAGAGAATCTCCTTGGCATTTATGGGTTTGAAAAGATAGTAGCTGGTCAAAGACACGTTTCCTCATGTTCATCTCCTTAGTTCATAGTCAATGGCAATTTTTATGTTAAAGAGGAATGATCTTGTGGAAGCCCTTGAATTATCCATGTCCATCCCAAACCTTTTTTTGGGATCTCCTTAAAGGGATCTCATGTTAGCTGTGCTTAAATTACCATTGCGTAGCACAGTGAATGGCAAATACCTACTTGATAAGTTGAATTAAGTCTCAGAGAGGTTAAGTGACACCCAAGCACAGACAGCAAGCCTGGATTAGGGACAGTATAGGGACAAAGCCCTGAGCTCTCCTTCTGTGATCTCATTCTGTTATCTTCTAACTTTCATGGAAGGAATGAACATTTGGCCTCCATCAGAGACACCCTCTCAGTGCTCCCTAATGTTAACTAAAGTGACTATTATTGCTTGTCATCAGATCAGCCCCCAACTCATGGTACCCGATGCACAACAGAAGAAAACACTGCTAGGTCCTATACCATCCCTAGGATCTGTTATGGATCTGACCTTTGTGATCCACAGGGTTCTCATTGGCTGATTTTCTGAAGTAGACAATCAGGCCTTTCTTCCTAGTCCATCTTAGTCTGTAAGCTCTGCTGAAACCTGTTCAACATCATAGCAACATGCAAGCATCCACCGACAGATTGGCAGTGGCTGTGCAGGAAGTGCATTGGCCAGGAATAGAACCCAGGTCTCCCACATGGAAAGCAAGAATTCTACCACCAAACTACCACTGCCCCTCCAACTAATATGGCTAGAAGTGGGGGGAGTACGTGTATTAAATTAAACTGTTACATGTATGGATTAAGTCTTGGTTTCTCAATCTGGCTGGACTGTTAATTGTAATCAGATCCTTGAATGTTTTCTTAGAGTACTGTCCACCAGGAAATCCTTACATTTACATCTGCATTGTTCTCACATATGAAAATAAACCCATTGATATACACCAAATGTCCCCTTGCTCTGTATTTTTAGTAGATTTGATAGAATGGATAATTTAAGATTTTATATATATAACATATACGTAATATATACTGTATAGTTAATATATAATATACTATCCAAAACCAAACCCATTGCCGTCGAGTCAATTCTGACTCATAGTGACCGTATAGGACAGAGCAGAACTACCCCATAGGGTTTCCAAGGAGTGTCCAGTGGATTTGATCTGCTGATCTTTTGGTTAGCAGCCAAACGCTTAGGCACTGTGCCACCAGGGCTCCATGATGTATTACAGATAGATAGATAGACAGATGACAGATAGATAAGTAGATAGATAGATTTAATAATGCATTATAACCTTTCTTCCATTGTCCATATGCCTGGCAAAATTGTTTATGTGTGTATCCTTTATGTGACCTTCTTGTTGTTCTGGCTAATATCAAGATTTATTTTTCCCTAAGGTCAATATTGACTTGGGTGTAGCCTTTGTGGATATTTACCTCTCTAGATAATGCATTTGGATGGAAATTAATATCTGTTTATTTTATGAAATTGAATGTTTTGCCAAGAGGAGAGATAGACACTGCTGGGAGGTGTACAGGAACGTTCCACTGCCGCTGCCCATTTCAGGGTGGTGTTTAGTAAACATCTGTCCTGTTCTGACTTACTGTGGTTATTTGTTATAGCTCTTTCACATTGTTCCTTTACTTAATGGACAGAATGCAAAACTTTGAATGTATTCAACCTGACATTTCAGTAACATAATCAGGATATGTGATACTTGAGCATATGGGTAGTAAGTGTACATTGGATTAATGAGCACCTTGCCCTTGGAATTAATTTAGGCTAAGATACTGTTACCTGAGATACAAAAAGCTCCTTCAACAATGATCAAATTAAATGAAGAATACAGGAAGAGATGTAAAATTACAAAGTGGTTCTTTTGGTTTGGAGATATTGATTTGTTGTTTTGAATTAACCTTATGGCATGGCAGGGGATTGGAGGTATGATATGCGTACTTGTGTGTGTGTGTGTATGTGTTTGTTTGTTTGAACAGTGTTCACTTTTTTATTAGGAGGGCAGTACCACATGTTTAAAGATCATTTAATATATCAAACCAAGTTGAAATTCTTTCTAAAATTGTGCTCCTATAGTAGAAATATATCCCGTTGCTCGTCATTACTCTCGTATCAGTTTTGAGTACTGAATAGCAATATATGCATTGAGTAATGTTCTGGCTTAAAAAGGATTGATAAGACATTTAAATAAAAGTATAATTATGACAGGTACTATGTGTTGTTATATATTCATGGGATGTGTATATACTTTTCTATGCAAATATTCACACACATTGCATTCTTGGTTTTGCCCTTTACAAACAAGATGGATTACTTTAGATGTCATCTCAGCAAATCTTTTCCAGCTGTTAATGGTCTGATAAAAGACCTGGACGTAGGAAAGAATATCATAATTAAGCACAGACTGTGGCTCAGTAGGCAAGGGAATAAACCACTGTGAAAATTCATTAGTAAAGTTAATCCAAGAAACATCTGAGCAGTGAAACAAAATCAATTCAAGGGGAGAATGTATAACTTTATTGATGTTTTCACCCTTGTTGATACATTGTTTGGGGTAAAGATTTCTATGTTTTCTGCATAAATATCAATTTTGTTGGCAAATTCCATTTGATTCATTGGGTTCCTATAGCTAAGTGTTTTGTGGCTTCATTGAGGGAAATGATGTCATTTTGTCTATGGGGAAATAAAGTACTTCACTTGATGGCCAATCAAAATCTCATTTTACATGCCATCCAATCCTTTTGCCAGATTAGAAACTAAAGCCAAAATGGCACCTCTGCTTTTTTGTGCAGGGTGGGTTCCTAGGAGAAACTAATGATGTGGAAGGTTTCCTCTTCCATCATTTGCATGCTCACGTACACATGAATACACACACGCACACACAGTCAATTGTCTTTTCAATGGAAATGGGGTGTTCGGCTTTGGCCTCTATTGGATGTCTGCATTTTTTAAAAAGCTGGTTATAAATCAGAAGTTAGAGGCTGCAGAGTTAGAAAAGGGAACTTTGAAAGCTGTGTAGTCCAGCCATAACCTGTATAATCTATGTTGTTATTGTTAGCTGCCTTTGAGTCAGCACCTGACTCATAGCATGCCATGCACAATAGGATTGGACCCGTGTGATCCATAAGGTTTTCGTTGGCTGATTTTTTGGACATAGCTCACCAGAACTTTCTTCCTTTTCTGTCTTGGTCTGGAAGCTCCCATGAAACCTGTTCAGCATCACAGCAACATGCAAACCTCCACTGACAGATGGGTGGTGGCTGTGCATGAGGTGCATTGGCCAGGAATCAAACTTGAATATTCTGCATTGAAGGCAAGAATTCTACCAGTGAACCACCACTGACCCCTCATAACCTATGTAGGTATCCACATTTCCTAAAAACACTCCAGACCACTGGCTCTTCCATCCTGTTTAGCTTCTTTTAAGTGCAGAAATATCACCTTACCAGGGCAGCCTACCTCTTCAACAAAAATGATAATTGCTAGAACATTCTATCTTCCATTGTACCCAAGTTGGTCTCTAACTACCAACCACCTTAGCTCTGTTCATGGGAGCATCTCAAATCAATTCTCCTGCCTTTTCATCATGATCCTTCTTTAAATATCCAAGGACACTCACCATAGTTTTCTGTCTTTTTATCTTCTCTTTTCCTTTCTATTTTTCTTATGATAGTCTATCCTCCTTAGACATCATCATGATCATCATGTTCTATTATTTTGTACATGTTCTACTTTGTCCGCGTTGTGTTTGAAATACAATGCTGAGAGTAGAATGCTATCACTCCTTCACATTTATTCTGATTAACCTGTGGAGGCCGGCGTGTGATGGTCATGAGGAAATCTGTGAGGGAGAGGGGATTCAGTGAGGTTTTACAAACAACATAAACTCTTATGTCTAAAACAAATCAAGCTAGAAAGCACCAGAGAAGTATATTGTCTGAAGGCTATTCTAGCTCTCCTTTCTCCAACTCACTATTTTCACTCAGAGACACCTTGCAAAATTTCTTCTTAGTGGTGTCTTCTAAACTAAATGAACTATGAATGCTTATCTTACCTCTGTCTACTCAGATCTTCCCCACGGGCCAGTTCTAATCTTGTCTTCTCTAATCTTAGTTATTATTTCTTTCCTCTAAATCCTCAGAGCCGAAACTACTATATATATATATCACATCTTAAAACTCCTAATTACATGTTGTCTTTTACTGGCCTCTATTTTTCTTTTCACTCAAAATCTGTCCAACTACATTTCAGTGTTAGGAATCACATCTTACATAGTCTTTATCTATAATAATAGGAGCTACTATTATTGACCACCTAATGTGTGCAAACCTCGTCATCTATACACTTCATCATTAATCTGCCCCACATCTCTCTATGGTTAATATCATTACATTTAGTTTTTAAAAGAAGAAACTTAGTTTTAGAGAGGTTAAGTAATTTGCTGAAGTCCATACGACTATCAAGGGATAAACAAGGAAGTCATCCCTGGTGTCTTTGATTCCAAAGACCTGTGTCCATTGAGGAGAAAGAAGGTGTTAGAATCTGGTTTGGACATGAGCACACAAAGTGTTCTCAATATACTTCTCTGGTTGATTGAAGGAGATTGCATTTATTTCACAAGTATTTATTGAATACCAGCTAAAATCAGAAATTGATCTGAATTTTTGGTGAAGGAACACATTCAACCTCTCAATATGAGCCTTGGATACTTTTCATCCTGGAAAACAGCCTGGAATTCCACCTTTCCAAGGCCATACTTATGGAAGTGATAGTTTATATTGGTCCCTAGTCATTAACTCTCCTCTGTGCTTTTACCTTTGCTTAAATTTTTCATAAAGCTGTTTGGTTGCTTGTATCCTTCCAACTTCCATGATGGGGGATGCTGTGAAGTTATCACAGCTTACTTAAGGACACATATCCTTCAGCATTGCCTCATCTCTGAACCCAAGCTTCTCAACTGTAACTTTAGTGTCTCCTCCACCACAGAGCGAGCAATGGTAATCAGGAAGGACATACACTCACACCCCAGTGAACATGAATCATCTTCCTGGGGCATCGGTTTTATCCAAAGGTTAAGAAATGCACCTTACTTTAATTTTAAAATACAGATATGTTCTGGAGGAGAATATAAGTCCTATAGAATTAGAAAATAAAACATGAGACTTTAAACATGTCTCTTGCTTCCTTCTGGTGAATTAAAAACAGTAATTTTAGGTTAATGGGCTTACTCTTCTCTAAGGACTCTCAGAGAAACTTTATGGAGAGTAGCAGTGTATCAGTTTCTATGGGCCTGTCTTAACCCTTTCATCGTGGCCTCCAGTTGAAAATGCCTTTCTCCACATTTTCTTTTTAAAGCAGAGCCACTTGATAGTGTTACAATACAGACTGAGGTTATTGTTTTGCATGTCTTATCTCTTAGCACTCTGATAGAAAGGCATTGTTTAGACAATAATAATATTAATGCTCATCTTCCTTTCTATTCTGGTAAAAGTTACTTAGACACATCCCCATTATGGTGTTAGGTGTTGGGGAAGAAAGTGGAATGAAGAGATACTGATAGAAGGTCCATTCCTCTGTGCCCACCCCACCTTGTTAGTCTTGCCTGCGTCCTGCATTTGGACTCTAAAGGTTTCCATTCTGGGTTTAAGAGCTGCTGTAAATGCCCTGAAATTTTGCACATACCACTGTGCATGTATGTGCATCTGTGCATTTCAGGGGCATAAACGTTCTCATATTTCACGGGATTTCCAAAGTAGGTGCATGACCCAGAAAAGATGAAGAAGGAAACACTGAGAGCCACATAACCCTGCGAGTCCTCAGGGAGGGGAGGAGGGGATAGTCTCATTTTAGATGCCAATGATTTTTACCTAAGTGTCAATGAGCTGCATATACTATTCCAGCTCCTGACAGCATGGCTGTGAGCTCTGGGGGAATAGGGGAAGAGAGGGAGTTTAAAGAGCCCCCCAAAAGAGGATCAGGCTCATAGAATGTCAAAGTCAAGGACAGGAAAAGGAGAATTTAGCGACTTCACAATTTTCCAACCATCGAGTCTGCACATTGCAAATAATCTGGAATTAATAGAGATGAACATTTTGTATAACAAGAGTAGAGATTTTTTCTTAAATTGCTCAGAGCTTGCCCTTTGTCTTTTCCTCCCTTCCCCTGCAATCTCCTCAAAAAAGAGAAAAAGACAGACAAGAACAACTTAATCTCTAGAATTTTCAAATCTCTAAACATCCCCCAGAAAACAGCTGCCCCCTACTGAGAAACCACTGAGCCTAATCATTTTCTATTGAGTCACAATGAAGATGGCTGAGGGATCCATTTTCCCCTTCAAATGTCAGGTGCCCACAGCAATTAACTAATCACATTTGTACTAGGTCAAGTTACAGGATGAGGCACATTTTATACAAGAAAAGAAGACAATTGGGTTGTTAAGTTCTAAGGGGAAGTTCTACAGAGAGAGGGTAAAGGATTTCACAATAGGCCAAGGCCTCCCTGGTGGGCCCAGCATCCCCTGAGTAATCCCACACCTGCTTAGGGAGGATAAGAGGCGGAGTTTGGGCTGGAAGGGAAGACTTCTGCTTGAGCACGTATTTTCCATCAGGTTGATACTGGAATGTTCTTTGAAATCTCTGATTTTAAGGTATTTCTGTGATACTGGCAACTCAAAAATTCTTAAGACCGAGCTTGAGACGGCCACTTATTCAAATCATTCTTCTTTGATATTTGCCATGGCCGAGACTATACAACTGAGTGACCACTGCGTGACAGCAGTACTAAGACTAATAACGACAAGAGGCAGGCCTAACCTCAGTGGACCACTAGTTATAGACCAGGAACATTCTAAGGTGTTCACATCATTAGCATGTTTAATCCTCATAATAATGGTAAGTGGTAAGTATATCTGAACTCCAGTTTATAGAAAAGGAAATTGGCACAGAGAGATAAAGTCACTTGTCTAGGTCACAAAGCTGGAAAGTGGAAGAGTCAACTTAGGCAGCCCACAATCTTCATGTCAGAAGTTTGGTGGTGGGATCCCCATTTTTTTAGAGCAGGAAATGAGGCTAGGCCAGGTGAAGAACCTTACCCATAGACAAATCACTGCTATGAGACAGAGCTTGGCTTTGACCCTAGGTCTATCGGATCGCAAAACCCACATTCCTTGCTCCATTCTACGCCATTTCACTTCATTGTCAACTTGCGTAAGACTGAAGGTGGAATTTACTCCTAAGGAGGCTCGTCCTTCAGTCTGGTGCCTGAGTCCAATCCAGTAATAAGGCTGCCGCCCAACTAGACTCTATTAAGCATATTGCTCTGACAACACTCCGCATCTCGTGCCATTGTCCTCTGCCTCACTCTTTGCTAGTTTTCTCTTGTGTCTCTGGTACATTGAAGTACAGTCAATGGCATTCAACTATTAAAGGTATAAAGTATAGGCCCCTTACTCTGAAAGTCAGTCTTTCAGAAGGCACCCCTCTCTTCCATTGAATACCTACTATTATAGATGGCCTAGTGTGCGAGACAGACATTAGGACAGAGTCCAGCTCCTGCCCTCATGGCACTCTTAGAGATAGGGCCAGAGAGGCACATCGAGCGTTGTTTCTGTCCCCGTCCCCTGATGCTCTGTCACATACACAGCACACACACATACACATACTTACACTCACATAATCACACAGTCACACACACCCCACAAATCAAGTGTTTCTCATTGTTCATGTCAAATCACAGCCACACCAAGCCTACACTGAAACTTACATTTCTGTCTTTCACACAGTGCTGTTTCTCTGTGTCGATAATGTATTCTTCTATCTGTCTTATTAATTTTCTTGTAAATGCATACCTACAATCTCCCCCAATAGATTGTTCCTGGAAGATAAAGGCCATATCCACCTGTCTTTGTTTTTCCCATATAACTGGTAGCATGGTGTAGTGAGAGCATGCTTTTTAGAATGAGACAGAGCTGGGATCCAATGTAACCTCAGGAAGACTCTTAACCACCCTTTATGCATTGGAATCGACTTGACAGCAATGGGTTTGTTTTTTTGGTTTTTATCCATCAGTAAAATGGGAATTGTTTTTCTTTTTAATATTTGTTAAGTGCATAAATCCTAGGCACAGTGCTCATATGTCATGTAATGGTTGTTCTTTTCTTTCTGAATTTAGTAAGTGATCAGTGAAGAGTTGTATTTGTTCTTCCTGGAGCCCTGGGGGCACTGTGGTTAAGAGCTCAGGCTGCTAACAAAAAGGTCCGCAGTTCAAATCCACCATTCGCTCCTTGGAAACCCTATGGGGGCAGTTCCACTTTGTCCTACAGGGTTGCTATGAGTTGGAATCAAGTCAACGGCAATGGGTTTGTTTGTTTTTTTGGTTTTATTGGTTCTTCCTAAGGTATTAACTGAGAGGAGTCTTAATATTCTTGTTTGCCTGTGATGGATGTTTATTTAGGGGTTTGTTAACTGTGGGGAGGGAAGCCCATGAACACCTAGGGGTGACTGTAAACTTCCTTAAATTATTCGAAAAATTGTTTACCCTGTTGCAAATTCATCATACTTTCAAATGGGGTATGAGTACAAAAATGACAAGGTTAATAAGCCTCTATAATTTTTTTTTTAAATTTAAATGATTTTTTTTTTTAATTGTACTTCCAGTGAAGGCTTACAGAACAAATAGTTTCTCATGAAACATTAGTACACATATTGTTTTATGACATTGGCTAACAACTCCACAACATGTCAACCCTCTCCCTTCTCAACATTTATTTTTTTTGGTGAAAATATACATAGCCAAAGATACACCATTTCAAAAATTTCTACATGCACAGTTCGGTGACATCGACTATGCTCTTCCAATTGTGCTGCTATTCTCACTTTAGGTGAAGGCTTACAGAACAAAATAGTTTCTCATTTAACAGTTAGTACGCATGTTGCGCTATGACAATGGTTAACAACCTCACAACACATCAACAATATCCTTATTCAACTTTGGGTTCCCTATCACCAGCTTTCCTGTCCCCTTCTGCCTTCTGGCCCTTGCCCCTGGACTGCTGTACCTCATTAGTCCCATTTGGTTTTAGGGGGCTGTCCACTCCCCAGCTGAAAGGTGAACATCGGAGATGAGTTCATCACTGAGCTAAAAGGGTGTCTGGGGGCCATACTCTCAGGATTTCTCTAGTCTCCCTTAGGCCAGTAAATCTGGTCTTCTTTCTTGTGAGTTAGAATTTTGTTCTACATCCTTCTCTAGCTTTGTCCAGAACCCTCTGTTGTGATCCTGGTCAGAGCAGTCAGTGGTGGTAGCCGGGCACCATCTAGCTGTACTGGACTCAGTCTGGTGGAAGCCTTGGTAGCTGTGGTCCATTAGTCCTTTGGACTAATCTTTTCCTTGTATCCTGTTCTCTTCATTCTCCCTTGCTCCCAAAGGGATGAGGCCAGTGGAGTATCTCAGATGGCTGCTCACAGGCTTTTAAGACCCTAGACGCTACCCACCAAGATAGAATGTAGAACATTGTCTTTATAAACTGTGTTATGCCAGTTGAGCTAGATGTTCCCTGAGACCATGGTCTCCACATCCCTCCACCCAGCAATTCAGTCCCTCAGGGAGTTTGGATGTGTCTATGGAGTTTCCATGACCTTTCCTTGTACAAGTTGTGCTGGTTTCCCCTGTATTGTGTACTGTCTCACCCTTCACCAAAGACACCACTTGTCTATTGCCTATTTAGTATTTCCCCTCCACCCTTCCCATCCCTGGTAACCAACAAAGATTGTTATATTTTGTATGTGAACTTAGCCTCTATCATTTTTGTTTGTAACTTTGTTTTCCATTGTAGGCAGCCTTTTATTTCTCCTTTAACTTGATTCATCTGGATTGAATCTCTGGTATGCACACACCCAGAGAGGGAGATGGTGATAGATCACAAAGAACATGTTTAATTGGGTCTCCTAAGAGTCTAAACCTTTTTGAATGTCCTAATAATCCTACAGAAGAAACTGAAAATAGTATTTCTTACAGCATGTCACTAAAATAAATATATTTATTAACGGGTAGTATTCAAAATGATGGATGCCTGGTGGCGCAGTGGTTAAGAGCTTGGCTCCTAACCAAAAGGTCAGCAGGTTGAATCCACCAGCCACTTCTTGGAAACCCTGTGGGGCAGTTCTACTCTGTCCCATAGGGTCATTATGAGTTGGAATCGATTCAATGGCAAAGGGTATTTTTGGTTTTGGATTCGAGATGTTGGTTTACAGGAAATAAAGTTCTTTTTCCTTTAAAGGCAGAATTTCTCCAAGTTTTTGATATACAAATGTGCAAGGGAGAATCTCCAAAACAGGAATAGATTAGTGTTTCCCTAATTTGCTTAGTTAAGTGTCCAGGATTGCTACTCTGTAGAGGACATTGTAAGAAACACTGAATTGAAGGCTTTGTGATTTATCTCTGTTATTGCCCCTGTGATCTCCTCTCCCTGGTGCCACCGCGAGCCTCTGAGTGCCAGGACACCAATGAGAATACGGTAGGGAATTGATTTCCATCAATGAACCCTCATCTTACTCTTTGGTCTCTGGTTGCAAACAATGCCCAAGGTTGCAGAAGGTCCAGTGTTTTATTTGCATGCCCAAGAGACAAGCAGAGGGAGTGGAAGTCATGTTCTCACAGCTAATGTTCTCACAAAGAATGAGTCTATGTTCATTTTCAAACTGAACAGTCAAAACATTTGGTGCATGATTTTGAATGACTTTTCAGTGCACCAAAAAAAACAAACAAACAGTTGCCGTTGTGTCAATTCCAACTCATGGCAACCCCATTTGTGTAGAGTAGAACTGCTCTCTACAGGCTTTTCAAGACTATGACCTTTCAGAAGTAGATCACCAGACCTTTCTTCCAAGGTCTTTCTGGATGAGTTCGAACCACCAACCTTTTTGTTTGTAGTCAAGTGCTTCAGTGATTCTGCCATCCAGGGACTCCTTTCAATGTACAGACCTGTATGTTTCAAACCAGAATAATATTATAAGGCCTGCTGTGCTTTCTGTTAGAGCAAAATACTACTCCTATACTAATAATAATAGATTAGGTGCTAGTTGAATCTGAGTTTAAATACAGGCTCTATCACCCACTAGTCCTGTGATCTGAGGCTTATTACCTACTCTTCCTGAGCGTCTGTTTTCTCATCAATAAGATGATGACAATAATACCTACCCTTAGGATTACACCTTAAACACAGTGTTTAATATCTAGTAGGCACCCACTCAGTGATGGGTTCTCTTAGAGTGGGTATGATTATTAAAAATATCCGCTGTCATCAAGTCAATTCCAACTCATAGCGACCCCATTGGGTTTCCAAGGCTGTAAATCTTTATGGAAGCAGACCGCCACATTTTTCTCCCGAGGAGCCACTGGTGGTTTGTAAACCACATTGACTTTGCAGAAAGGGAGGAAGGCAGAGAGAGGCAAGGAAAGGTGAGTCAAAATGGTCAGTAACTATATCTCTGGATTTTCTGGGCCATCCTGACTTTCAATTCCTTGAGGCAAGCAGTCTTATTCCATCTGTTCTTGCTGTGCGTGCTGCTTCTTCACCTGATGTGGCACCTTTGACAAACTGGCAGGAAAAGTACCAGGCTCCTCTGCGATTCCAGGACAGAGCTTTGCATTTTGATTAAAAATACATTTGACTGAATTTCAATTTCTCTGAAATATCAATCTCACAAACTGCCTGCAGCTTTGGTTACAGTTAGCATACTCTGCTCGGGGCACTGGCAAGCATTGAAATATAATTTACAGTAGGGACCAGAGCAGAGAAAGAAGCTCCCTTCAAAGTGTGTTAGTTCTGAATGAAACAGATGCATAGACTATCTACAGTGATTAGTCTCAGAGGTATGGTGAGTTCTTCTGAACTCTGGCAGGTTAAGTGTCTGTGATTAAAATCTAAAACAAAGGTGCACTCATTGTTCACTTAATCTAACATTACCGTTAGGTAGGATAGGATCTGGGAAAATGACATATGACAAAATGGTTCCTGGCAATATTATAGCACTCTTATTCCTATATGAGGCCTTAAACATTTCAAATCCTAGTTTTCTTTCTATCTCTTAACTCTTTTCTGCAAAACACACAAGCATCCGCAAATACAGTTCTCATCGATAGAAACAAAAAGTCCCAGTAGATGCAAAGAAGTGGTCTAAGATTTAATTGTTTCTAGATAAAGGTCTGATATGGAGGAATCAAGTGGGCTACTTGAAAGAGGGCCTTCACTTGTTTATCCTGGAGTATTTGGTGCTGCTGTTTGCCTGTAAGGAAGCATCTCAATAGCAAGGGCGTGTCTAGGGTGGTACCAGTAAGCCAGAATATACTGAAAATCATGGTTGCCTCTGGTGCTGTGCTAGGGATTATAGATGTTAAAAACGGCATATGATATAGACCTTGATCATAATTAAATTATCTTCTCTTGAAGAAGATAAGCCATTCATGTCAGCACTAAATTATACGCTCTGTAGCAAGCTAGTATGCGGTATTACTTAGAGTATTGATTTTTGGATGACGCAGACTTGAGGTAGAATTCCAACCCAATAATCTACACATACTCTTCCAGCCCCAGTCTTCTCATTAGAAAAATGGCTACAACAATGACCATCTCACAGAATTTTGGTAAAAATCTAGTGAGTCATCAAGTATACCTGCATGACACATAGTAGGTATTCAAAGAATGCTGGGCTTTTTTTGCTTTGTTTAGTTTTCTTATGGTGCTTATTCTGTAACATAAACTAGATCTGTACTTCTCTAACTATTTGTGGTGATGGACTAGTCTCTCTTATCTCCATTGTTCTCTGACCCCATCCATCAGGGACTAATACTTTTGTAAAATATAATACAACAAACCTACTAGAAAAATAAAATGAAGAAAATACCAATTACATATAAAATACAAGCCAAATTTGTATTATCATTTTCAACATGGATAAAATTATGCTGACAGATTACTACAGGTCTCTAAGGGCTTACTATCAAGTTCTGCCCTTAACTTATCTTGTACTGGAAGCAAAGGGTCCCTGGACCCCCTCTCCCCAATACTGGTCTGCAGATCACACTTCGAGTAGCACTAACAAGAAGACAATGATTTGGTCCTTAAATTATATCTGATTTCAAGTAGAAATCATTGAGTTACTCTACTGGAAGCCCTTACTTCAAGCAAATATCATCAGGAAGAACAACCATTAGTTGCAAAATTAAAAAAAAAATCTGACTCAAGGAAGGAATAATGCATACCTGTACGTGGAAGACGCAAGCAGGGAAATTCCCAGATGAGAGTTAATAAAAGACCTAGAACTAAAGATGAAGGAATGAAAGGTGGCCTAGACATTCTCCTTAGTCCCTCTCAACCAAGGGCCCCACTACTTACAGCAGATAAAAAAAAAAAACCCGTTGCCAACGAGTCAATTCTGACTGATAGCAACCCTATAGGACAGAATAGAACAGCCCCACAGGTTTTCCAAGGAGTGCCTGGTGGATTCAAACTGCTGACCTTTTGGTTAGCAGCTGTAACTTTTAACCACTGTGCCACCAGGATTTGGAAATTAATGCAATTATTTTGCTGTGTAGAACTTTTTGTATTTTATGGATTTTTATTTCATAGTTTCTGTTCAGTGATTATGAATAAACCCTTTGCTATTCCGAGGCGGTGAAGGCCATTGTCCCTGTACTCTGAACTACCATCCCCTCTCTCACTGCATCTCCCACCTCAACTCAGAATGATCTACAGAAAATGCATCACTGAACATGTCACTCCTTCATGGGGCACACAAGACCCTCTTTGTCCTGGTTCTGTTAGCATCTCTGAACTCCCCTCTTCTTCCTACCTCTGCAACTGATCTTGCATTTTATATTCTAACTATTCTGAACTCTTGGCAGTTCCCTGCCCACATCCCATTTTTTTCATACTTCAGTGCCTTTCTTTGCTCATGCAGTTTCCGCTGCTTAGACCAGCATCTCCTCCTCCTTGCCTGGCTAACTTCTACGTACCCTTCAAGAATTAGTTCAGATGTCCTCCAGAAAGCTTTCTTGACCTTTCCTCCCCTGGGCTTGGCTAGATGTCGCAATTCCGTGTGCCTATCCTTCCCTCTGCATTCCTTGACAACTGATCCAGACACATTATTCTGAAACCATCTGTTTGTCCTTATTTCTTATTCATCAGCAAATGCCCAATGCATGTTGTTTGAGAACTGACAATAACTGAGGTAGCTGCCATGGCTGCTTTGAGAGGCACTCAAGGATAGACCTGCATATTGATAAGCATAAATCGAAATCTATTGTCCAAATCTGGCTGAGGCAAAGCCTAACCAAAGATCATCAGATTCATCCACCAGTAAAATAAGAAATACACAATCAAGTCAATCTCTATTTCTTTGATCTGGTTAGCCTTTGAGATCAACTAAATCATGTACATACATTTAAAGTCCAAACAATTGAATGTCATAAACTATCAGGATTAAGATCTCCACTTAGGGACAGCGAAGAGCATGAAGGACATGTGGTCCAGTCTAGAATAATAGACAGAGAGCACTAGGTTTAGGCTGGAATTTTGAGCTTGTTACTTACTTGCTTGATATATTTTTGACCTTCCTGAGTCTCAGTTTCTTCAGCTGAAAAACCACGATGATGACCTACATCATAGGATTATTTTGAGAGTTAAATGGCATGATTTACATAAACACCTGGTACAGTGTCAGGTACAATAAATGGTAGCTCTTACGAATGGAGGCAGCTATTTATATTCTATCTAAAAGCTTGCTTACTGTGACTATGCTATGTAATTTCTCACAGCCTAGCATTGTATTACCAAGAAATAAAGTTTAGGAGGATAAATTCCAGGATGTCCATCAAAGGGATAAACTCTAGGAGGTCCATCAAAGCATGCCATTACTCACCAGAAAATCATCTCTAGAAATTAAAGAAAGCATCTGATCTTAGCAAGTGCTTCTTACTGTTGTCCTTTCTCATGAAGGTGTTGGAAAATCAGAGCTCTTCCAAATCATGGCAAGTCTTGGAACACACACTGAGGAACTAGGATGAAACAAAATAAAGGGAAGGGAAAATGACAAAAATCATTTACTGGTGGAAAGTGACTTTGTTCTGGAATTAGAGAGTAGTGTAGATTAGAAAGGGATAGACAGCGTAGTTACAGACAGTGAAGCACTTTAACTAGCTTAGGGTGCACTAGAGAAATAAAGCAGAGGGCTGAAGAAATTCCTCAATTGGAGCATAGAAAAAGGCCACAGTATTTGCCATCCCCCAAGAAAAGATGTATTCTGAACTTTTTTTTTCTTCCCCAAACGTTTGGGTTGGTTATCTCTTTAACCTTTCATGAAAGTATTATTTTATGTTTGTGATTTTTTGGTGATGTAATATTTTTTCACTAATGGAATGCAGGCTGAGTGTTGGTAATCTTTTGTTATGTAATACAGTTTTTTATTAATATTATGTGGTACACATATATACCAGTAAACTCTGGATTGTGAGAATGGCATAGGAACAGGCAAGCGTTTCGTTCTGTTGTACATAGGGTCATTATGAGTTGGAAACCACTCAACAGCACTTAACAACAATAAACTCTGGAGGTAAGATAGGCGGAAGGAGGCTGGGAAAATTTTGTTTTTGCTTACCAAATTTTTTGTCGAGTAGAGCTTTTGAAAACATGGGGTAATGCATAAAGGCATCATTGCATAACTGCCCTTACAATTGAAGGGCTTATCACATCAGATCGTATCATGAAGGATGATTACATCATTGCATAAACGACCAACTACATCATTACATAAATGACAAACTACATCGTTGTATAAACGACAAACTACATCATTACATAAATGACAAACTACATCATTACATAAATAACAAACTTCATCATGTGATAACTGCCAGACCACTGTGAATCACGGTCCAGCAAAGTGGACACACAACCTAACTCACCAAAATAGGATGATACAAATACCGTAACTCCAAACCAATATGAGAAGACACAAGGGGAGACATCGCATAGCTCCAACCTCCTGAAAAACTAAAGCCCCAAAAGGAAATGCTGCCATATCACTGCATTAAACGTACCACTGCATTAAATTACTTCTTACTGCAGAGCAAGTCCTTACAGCTCAGAAACCGAAAGATAGGTCTTCGACAATTGCGGTAAACGTACGTGCAGTACATCGAGGACTCTACAATGTGTGCTTACACTGTATTTCTCCTAAAAATAAGTTTTTCACATGAATATTACCTAACCCTGGAAACCATCCCTATCCAATTACACAGAGAAAACCATAAATACCCTTACAAAGCTTATCTTGCTGTTCAAAATTCCAAATGACCAGAAAATGTTAAGTGGTACTTATTTGTACCTGTGAACACAAAGTACATCAAAGATGTGTGTTTACAGTATGTTTTGCCTGAAAATAACTTATGCACTTGAATATTACCTAATGCTGAATACTGCACACTCCCAATAACACAAAGAAACAGTAGGTGTACTTACAACCTCTCTGTACAGAGGGAAACAGAGACAAAAGTCATCCAGTAACTTTTAATCCCACATCTTCATCTCGTGACTCTTTCCCTCTGCTTTCGGGGACAAGGTTTTAGGCAGAATCACTAACACTCAGTTCCTCAGTTTTTATCACCAGTTATCTACTCTCCCACTTACTGGAAATGAGTTTGCTGAAACTTCTCTCTCTCAAGTTTTTGGGAAGACAGTCTATGATAGAGGAAGAGACACAGGCTTTGGGACTAGGCAAAAGTGGGCCTGAAATTGAACTAGCCATGTGGATCTAGGACATTTAACAAGTCCCATTTGTATCTCAACATCATCTTCTATAAAACTGGGGCACATATTTGTGCAGTGTAGTCATGGTGAGAATACAAAGTGATAATATACCAAGTGCAATATATAGGCCATTGACATGTTGAGTCTTTATGAATCTGGCATCCCAGTTGTATTTTCACCCTACAAGCAAGCCCCTCTTTCTTGGAACTCACTTTGTTCTGCCTTCAATGACTCCTCTCTGGCCTGGGTTTCCTCCTTTCTTTCTCTGCTACCCCTTCTCATTTTTTTCCTCCAAGTTTCTATCAACTATCAAATGCTATGTCCTCTAGAACTTTGCTATTGTTTTTGTTATTTTTGCTTTTTTTTTTTCTTTATTTATTTATCTGAACTCTTACTTTAGCCACTGCTAATAGACTGATCCACCACCCGTTGTTGGTTTGTTGTACTATGGTGGCTTGCATGTATATATGAGGCTGGAAGCTATGCCCTATATCTCAAATACCAGCAGGGTCACCCATGGTGGACAGGTTTCAGTAGAGCTTTCAGACTAAGACAGACTAGGAAAGACAGTCCCAAACAGTTACAATCTGCTTCAGAAAATTAGCCAATGAAAACCCTATGGATAACCACAGGATATTGTCTGAAATAGTGCTGGAAGATGAGCCCCCTAGGTTGGAAGCCTCTCAAAGTACACAGTGACCACAACAATAGACTCAAGCGTATCAATGATCATGAAGATGACATAGGACTGGGCAATATTTCATTCTGTTATACATAAGGTCATCATGAGTCAGAGACAACTAACAACAGTAGACTAAAAATTATTAAATCTCCTTGCCACATACTGACCTCCTGGGCTCTATCACACGTATGGACAACCCCATTTGGAAGGAGTGTGGGCACAGAATGCCCCTTCTGTGCTCACTCTCTTTCCTCAATCAAGCCCACCCATTTCTCAGTATTGCTTTCCTGCATGGCAGCACTGTTATCCAGGAATCAGTCTTGATCCTTTCCCCTTTCTTATCCCCTACATCTAATAAATTAGCAAGTTCACTTTAACCCAAGCATCTATCACTTCTTAGCTGGATTATGTTAACAGTCTACTAAGGAATCACACTGCCTCCATCTTCCCAGTGTCCAGTCCAATTTACAATGCACTTTACCATAACGAACTGTTAAAAGGACAAACATGGCCACCACTCACATTTAAAAAGCTTTCAATAGTTCCTGCTCAGTAATGTCTTTTAAGATTGTGACCTGGGACTAACAGAAGCAAAATAGCCCAGAGAACTTGTTTAAAATGCTGATTCCTAGACATTGACTCAGACCCTATAAATTAGACTCTCCTGACTGGATTACCTTTATGAATACTAAATTTAGGGAACATCTAACTCCATTATAAAGAAAAAAAAAATCCTTAGAATATAAGACTTTTCATAATCTAGCTCCTGACTGCCTCTCCAACCTCGTTGTCCACCATTTTTTCATATGACTTATAGGCCGTTCATTGAGATATTTGTGTTTGCTGTTGCCTCCTTGTCTTTGCAGTGCCAACATCCTTCCAATCCTGATTCACCCACCACACTTGTATATTCTTCCACGGTTAGCTAACATCAATCATCTCTTCCTTAGCCAAGCTTCCCTGTGACTCATAACTCACCTCCACCATTCATCCAAGCTGAGATAAATGCTCATCATCTGTGTTCCATAACTTCAAAGGCATCAGCAGATCACGCTTTCCTTGGGCTATCTCAAAGTAATCTATATCACTGAACGCACATCACTGTTCTTAATGGTTCACTTGTCTGTCTTTTTCACCAGCCTAGGAGCTTTTTAGCACTTACAAAGGTGCATAGTGTGTATTAGGTGCTCAAATAATATTTGTTAACTGAAGGATTATATCTCTTTAAACTGCTGTCTAATGGTTGTCTACTACCCGGTCTATGTGTCAAATATTTTTCATTAATAAACTTCGTAAATTCAAGTAATAACCTTGTATGTAAGGTTTTCATCCTCATGTCTAGCCTTACTACTTCTAAGCAAGTACTTTTACAAGCTGCTTCCTGCTGACTTTATCTACCAGAATATTCAACTGGCCTTGCACCTATTCCCTAGTATACTGTAAGTAGGATTATTGTTCTACCTATTCTGGTGATGGAATTCTTTCTTACCTTGCAGTTTTTTTTATAAAAGTAAAATTATTATCAATGATAACATTGCCAATTTCAATGTTATTGAAATTTTAGGCACTAATGTATTTATTGTTCCTGTTTATGTTTTAAGTCATGGATATAAAATGTATTTTCAATATTACTAGTGTATTTTTTATTTATTATCTCTGTTCTTAACTGTTACCTTAAGCAGTAAAAGCTGTGCTTAGAAATATTATTAAATTTTTCAAAAACGAATAGACTCATTAGATTTATTTGTTTTTGTTTTAAGGCTGTAACTATAAAATGGATTTACAACAATGTTATTTACTGAAATTATGTATATACATCAAAATTCTGTGAGAAATGATTAAAATAGCTGAAGGCCTCCAGTTGTATGAATGTTCTCAGACAGTTTTGTTTTTTTTCTCTCCAAAAGGAAGCAGTATGCAACAGTGCAATAAGCAAAGACTTTGAAGTCAGATTCTGTAAACTATTACCTATGTGCCCTTGCACAAGGTATCATCCCTGATCCTCAGTTTTCCCTTCTGTAAAATGGGGACGCTGAGATGAATTTTGTAGGGACGTTGTGGTAGAGTTAAAATAACCTGAACTGCCTATTGTGACATCTGCAAAATATCAGTCACTCCATGAATTGTGTTGGTGTGTTTTTATGTCCTTTTTATCATTATAAGAAGCAGATCTTTTTTTCTTTTCCCAAAGAGCCATTTGGAAGGAGTTGAGTACCTATTCTTCTCGTTTCTCTGGCATTTGCTCCCAATATCGATTGTCTTCTGCTGACATGGAGGTAAAGTTGTTATTCAATAAATGTGTGACTCAACACCATGGCAAGTTCTTTAAGGGTGAGATCCCACGAATGCTGACATAGACTTTATGCTTAGGAAATTCAAAAGTCTACTAGTAAGAGTGAAAAAAAAAAAAAATGCAGGCATAGCAGGCAAGTGACATCATGCTTGAGGAAGTAATTTGCCTTCTTACAAACTTAACTTCCTTAAAAGTATGGAGTTAGAAAAGAAAATGTTCCAAAGATTTTTCAGTTATACTAGTCTAAAGATTTACAAGACTTTATTTTTGTTTTTCTGTAGTTGATTGATGTTCATGACTTCTAAGGCTTGACACATACAAGTAGCTGAAGGAGAACTTTAATTTAATGTGTATAGAGTGGCCCCTTTACCTTTGCCAGATGGGCTACTTTGGAACTGATGACTCAACAGAACACAAACTGGAATTAAAGGCTGTGCGGGGCCTGTATCCACCAGCTGCATCAGACATTAGTCCATTATGAAGACATTTGTCATGATTAATTAGGCTAAGCAACTCTCAATCAAGAAAGTATGAGTGAGTTTGTTTTGCTGGAAAGGTCTGCTTTGCTCATATTAATTTGGAAGGCAGCTGGAGGTAGCAACATGCTTGGTGGAAACAGATTATGGGACCTATGACATTACTCAGATGCTCATGAGCAGATCCCCTGTAACTCCTAGGACAACCTATACTTACATCAGAGAAGCATATTTACAGAAAAGTCTCAGAAATTACAACTCAGGTAGTTGAGAGCATGGATTATAAATAACCCATTTATGGGTACAGCGGCATATATGCCCACATATGTGGGCCTACAGAGGTGTGGAAGTTCAGTCAAGTGGGTGTAAAAAGAGCATGGAATTTGTCATTGGCAGACTTTAGTTTGAAGCCAGCTGTGTTACTTAATGGCTATGTGAGCTTCTACAAGTCACTTAACCTGAGTTTCTCCACCCGTAAAATGGAAAGGATAAGCCATACTTCACAGAGTTATTTTATAGATTAAATGAAACAAAGTTCTTTCACAAGTAATTGGTAAAAACGAACAGAAAGCCATTTATACTTTCTTCCTATTGCTAGATACCTAGGTAATACAATGTAACAATGTTTTTTTAAACAAAATCATCTCCCCCATAATCTTACCAAGTGCCAGACATTTTCACCATGCTCGTTTTGTTCCTATGGTTAAGATTAGGACATTCTTTGTCACTCCCATGACAGGAAAGATAATATTATATCATTAAAAGCATTAAATTCAGATAAACAGTTTTTTGCACCTGGTGGTACAGTGGTTGAGAGCTATGGCTGCTAACCAAAAGGTTAGCAGTTTGAATCTGCCAACCACTCCTTGGAAGCCCTATCAGGCAATTCTCCTCTGTCCTATAGGGCCACTATGAGTCGGAATCAACTCAACAAAATTTTTTTTTTGTTTATGTGTCAGGTGTTACGTGTTGTTTGTATATGAGAATCCAGACTCCTTGTGGGCTCCTCAAAGTTGTGACCTCAGAGAAAGGAAATGTTGATAATAGAAATGAGGGCACTTTAGGGAAGCTTCTCTGGAAGCTCCCCCAGTGGAGGGCCTAAAACCCCCAGAGCCCTTCATTACCCAGAGCGGCGGCAGGAGGTTTATTTTGGCCTCACTGGATGCCTTGCTTGGACTGTTCCATTTGTGTTGATGTCTATGTCGCTATCTACCCCTCTGGGTTATGGATTATGAGGAACATTGTCCTCTTCATCTGTGTATTACAGATGCTTAAAACAGGGCCTGCCACAGAATAAACCAAAAAACAAAACCCATTGCTGCCAAGTTGATTCCGAATCATAGCAATCCTGTAGGACAGAGTAGAATGGCCCCATGGGGTTTCCAAGGCTATAATCTTTACAGAAACAGACTGCCACATTTTTGCCCCATGAAATGGCCTGTAGGTTTGAACTGCTGACCCAGGAATGGATTAGCCAATAAGCAAGGTAAGCATGTGCTGAGGGCATCAACCAAACAGAGGCACCAGTTGTTCAGAGCAAAGACCCATAGATGCCAAGCAGACAGGACACAAGGAAAACTGAGTGCCTCAGTGGAAGGGAACTGGTAGGGTGCTAAATGAAACTGATGCCAGCTCCAGGGCATGAAAATGTGCTGTCCAGAAATAAAGTTTAGGCAGGGTCACGAGGGAGTCCATGTGCAATATTGCTTAAGCTATGAGACCCCTACCACTTTAACACCTTCATTGACATCTTTCTTCTATGGTCCCCTCCCGTGTAATTGAAACACGTTTTCTTAACAGGTCTCTTGGAATATACTATTTCTTTTTAATAAACAAGAGGTGGGGGTGGGCTGTCAAGTCTAACTCTTACTACATTCTCCCAATACACAACTGGATCCAACATGAGTGGTTACTGGGCAAGGTCAGATTATATTAATAGATAACAGAACTCTCATCCATTTTGAGGGAATAGTCTGCTGATCCAGTAAGTCCAGCCAGGAGGGCCAGCAGTGTTCTTTGCCATGATATAAACACTAAGGTCCATGCTCTTGTGCACATCCTGGTAAACAACCAACGGGAACTCCAGTCCCAAATGACGTGCAAAAGCGAGGGAACACAAAAAAGTTGACCATTGCAATTAATTCAATCAGGTTACTTTTTAACTGTATAGCATTTACATACAGAGTTATGTCCTAAGTTTTGTAAACAATAATGTTTATAACTTTACAATATGTTTGGCATACATGCAAATGCAATCTAACATACATTTAATGTAATACAAACGAGTAATAATTTAATATAATGCTAACATAGAAGCCCAAAAATACTGGAAATATTAATATTTATCTAACATGAAAATTTTTTTATTTATGTATCAAGTGAGCAATAAGTTCTCATCTGGAAACTCATGGGTTTCGTTTATCCATTTTTAATCTCATTTCCTCTGATATTATTGTCACAGGTGTTTCTCAGTGCCAACAGCATAAGCTCCAAGCTTTTTAAACCGACTCTCTCCTCCTTAGCCAGATACATCTGCCACACTTTTTCTCCCAGTCAAGCTGGTATCTTCAAGTCTTTGCCCATGTTCTTCCTTTACCAGAATGGCTTCCTTCCGCCACCTCTAGCCCCAGCCTAGCCAGACCCTCCTCATCAGCCGCAATTAGAACCTAAGTTCCTTGATGGATTAGCCCCCCTTATACCACTGCAGCCAACACAGATCTCTCCCTTGTTTGTTCTCCTCCTGTACTTAACCAGCCCCATGCTGTTTAACACTTCCCTCATTGTTTTTTCTAGGTAGTTGCACCTCTCCAAATAGATTGTAAACAAATAATGCCTACCTGTGGAACTGTGATAAGGATTAAATGAGGTAACCAATGAGACAAAAGATTAGCTCAATACATGTGAATTCCCATCTCCCTCCTTTCCCTTTGCTAACTCCCCACAGAGCCTTAACCTAATTTAGACTTTGAAGAGAGATCATTTATTTCAATGTTCATAAAGAAGTATCTCCAACACCAGTGCCTTACATACTGTTTCACATCACAGAGCACATAGAAAATGAAAACATCAGCAGAGATCCTTGGGGTGAAGGGTTGAGGCAGCTCTAGGATATAAGGGAATCGAAAGGTCTTGGTCCATTCCACCCTGGTCTGGCTTTTCCACTCGAGAACTAAGAATGTCACTGCCCTGGCACACCTGTGACCAATTAGCAGACATTGGCTGGGAATTTCAGTGCCAACCCTGACTGATGGTTCTCCCCTCTGCTTGAGCACCTCAACTGCTGAGAGCAATACTCCCTGACAAAAAACGGTTACTGAGCATCCATAGACCTTGGATTTGATCACAAACTGAATTCGATTCTTCCTTGGAGACTCAGGAATCCTCATGTTGCCTTTCTAGAGAAATTATGGAAAGTAACTCTAAACCCCTTCTCATAAAAAATCTCTACATTAAAAAAAAAAAAAGATTGGAATACTCTCAAGTAGTTCTCCCCTTCCTTCTCCTGGAGTTTGGAATCCCACAGTTACTCAGACATCCCAAAGCTACTCTAGAATCTCACAGCAACTTCAGAATCCCATAGTTAATCCAGAATCTCATGATTACTCCAGCCTCACCTTACAAAATTCAGTTCAGACCTCTCACCTTCCTGACCTGGTCTCCCGCCTTTTACTTTGCTCTCAACCAGAGAACAAATTTCTAGAAAAGAAGCAATTATTATGTTATCTTGGAGTGTATTTAGTACTACAGTAACTCCTGATTAGACACAATTAATGAGCACAGTACACAGTATATTAGTTTCCCATGGCTATTGTAACCACGTATCACAAACATAGTAGCTAAACAACACAAATTTGTTATCTTACAGTTCTGGAGGTCATTGGGCAAAAATCAAGGTGTTAGCAGAGTTGTCTTCCTTCTGGAGGTTGTAGGAGAAAATCTATTTCCTTGTCTTTTCCAGCTTCTAGAGGATGCCTGCATTTCTTGGCTCATGTTCCCTATCCTTTATCTGCAATGTCAGGCTGAGCATTTTTCACACTGCAGTTTTCAAGGTTCATCCTCACTGTTGCCTGTTATAATACTTCATTGTTTTTTATGGCTGAATAGTATTTCCTAGTAAGGATATACCGGATTTTGTTTATCCATTGATGGACATTGGGTTATGTCTACCTTCTGTCTATTGTGAATAGTACTGCTATGAACATCCATGTGCAAATATTTACTTAAATACACATTTTTTATTCTTTTGGGTATGCACATAGGAGCGGAAAGCTGGGTCATATAATAATTCTTAAACTTTTTAAGGAACTTCCAAAATGCTTTCCATCACAGCTCCCCATTTTACATTGCCATCAGCAATGCATGAGGGTTTCAATTTGACATACCTTAGCCAACATTTGTTATTTTAATCTTCTTCTTTTTTTTTATAATTACCATTCTAATGAGTATGAAGTAGTATCTCATTGTGGTTTTAATTTGCATTTTGCTAATGACTAATTAGGTTGAGGAGCGCTAGTGGCACAATGGTTAAGAGCTCAGGCTGCTAACCAAAAGGTGGGCGGTTCAAATCCACCAGCTGTTTCTTGGAAACCCTATGAAGCAGTTCTATTCTGTTCTGTAGGATTGCTATGAGTTGGAATCAACTTGATGGCAACAGGTTTGGTTTCAGGTTGAACATCCTTTTATGTGCTTTATTGGCTATTTGTATACCTTCATTGGAGAAATGTCTATTCATATCTTTTGACTTTTTAATTTAGTCGTTTGCCTTTTTGTTGTTGAGTGATAAGAGTTCTTTACGTGTTATAGACACTAGGCCCGTGTAAGATATTCGTGGTGAGTTTTGGAAAGGGAATTCAGTGCCAGAAAAATGTGCAGAAATGATTTGAACCAGCAGTGAATGTACTCAGCCAGTGTCAGTTCAAGCTGTGTCTGAATGGGCCCCATGGGAGGTCTGAGGCAGCCAGTTCTGCTCTGTTATTGCTTCCATAGAAATTTGGGCACATTTCCCTTTTGCTGTTTCCTGGAAATTACCTGCTGTCTCGTCAGAATGCATGCTCTCAAAGGCCAAGGAAGCCTGCAGTAGAACAGCATCAGCTGTGGTTCATTCTGAAATCCTCCCTGACAGTGCCTGATTAAGCAAAGCTTCAGTGTTTACTTCATTATTGCATGTCCCCTTCAAAGGAGGAAAAATGTTTTTGAAAGCAGAGGAGCTTAAGTATTACGTTTAATCCATCACTTAATATACTTCTTGTCTTACACAAATAACTCAAAATTTGATTTTGTCCTTGACTGAGTGGTCAGTAATCCTTTTAGCTTATATTTGTTCTCTGACTGGTGTTATTCATCATTTCACTTTTTCTTGTAGAAGCTTCTCTTACCCTAAAGCTACGAGAAAAGGAAAATTAATAGGATGTGGGCTTTGAAAAGGCTCTTTAATCCTTGTGTCTTCAAGGCATATTGCTAGCTGCTTAATTCAAAGAAAACCCTGGGGAGGACGTTCTACTGGGCGCTTTCCTCTTCCAGATGATGAGAAAAAAAATCACAAAATGTGGAAGACGCATCCATGGTTCTAAGAGTTTGTAATTAGGTTGTAAATCTAAGACCTAAGCACACTGTTAGACAAATAAGAAAGGTAAGACTAGTTCAATAGCTAGCTCAAAGAGACCAACTAAATAATATCAGAATTGGATTTAGAACCTAGTTTCCCAAATGTGGCCAAAATATAACTCAACATCTACTTTTCCAAGCCTTCTGGTGCTCCCTCAAGATTTTTATCTTAATGACTAGCACTGTCATCCTAGATCAAGCAAATGGACCTTGTCCCCTCCCTCTCTTTCACCCTTATATTCAATTAACACTTGTCTGGTTGATTCTACCTCCTAGATATCTCTCACATCCTTCCCCTTTTGTACATGCTCCTACCTAGCCCAGGGCTTTTTTTATCCCATACTCGGTTTATTGCCACCATATCCTAGAGGACTTACTGCCTTCAAGGTTATCCTTCTTACTCCATCGCTGAAATCTAGCCATCAGGTTTATTGATGCTTTTTTTTAATTGCAAATTTAATTACATTCCTTTCTTGGTTAGCACCTTTAATTCTGTCCAATTGCCATAGGTTACATACCAGGCCCTTCTGCCTGGCACACAAGACTTTGGTGATCTAGCTCATCCCTATCCCTCTTGCTTTTATTGTAAACATCTTTCCCATACTTTTCTCTACCAAACCATGGATTAGCACTGAAAGTCTTAACTGTAGTTTCGTATACAAACCAAGGTATTCCATTCCTTCGTGCCTTTGCTCTAACCTTTAACATTCCCCTTCACCTTGAACGTCCTTCTCTATTTTTGCCTAACTAACTACTGTTCATCTACCTTTTAATATTAGACTATGATATTTTCTCCTCTACAAAGCTGTTCCTGACCCCAGAATGGTCTGTATACTGCCCCTCTGTGATTCTCTAGAACTGTGTATACACTGGAGCCCTGGTGGCGCAGTGGTTAAGAGCTCAGCTACGAACCAAAAGGTCAGCAGTTCGAATCCACCAGCTGCTGATTGGACACCCTATGGAACGGTTCTATTCTGCCCTGTAGGGTTGCTATGAGTTGGAATTGACTCGATGGAAATGAGTTTGGTTTTTATTTATTTATTAATGTGTATATTTTATGGAAGTTACCTACCTTCTTATGTGACTCACTACTTAAACTATCACATCAGTGAAAGATGGGACCCTCATCTTAATGACTTTTTTCCACTGAAGTACCTATTAAAATGTCCAGCATATAATAGATGCTCAACAAATGCTTTCACATGACTTAATTGAAGTGGGTAGGCGGAGGGGGGAAAGGCACAGATTTAGAGCTAGGGGTGGGAAAAGTTCTAGATTGTCTGACAGGGGAAATCTTACTGCTCAATCAGGACACACAGACAACCAGACACAAAAAAAAGACAGGCCCATTTCTTCTGCAGAGTCTTTTTTTTTTTTTTTTTTTTTTTGCCATTTTTCCATTGAGGGCACAACATTCACGTTTATATTTCTTCACTGGGAGCAGGGTCTCTGGGGGGAATGTGTCATGAATCATATTCATTCATTTGTGACCTCATCTAATTAATGATGAGAAAGTGCTCTAATTTCAGTGATAAGAGATTCAGGTTTTTATTGAGTTTTTTTGTTTTGTTTTGGTTTGATTTGATTTCTTTTCTTAGTCTCTAATAAGTTTCCCTTAAGGGCTGTCCTTGTCCTAGTAAAAAGATCAAAAGGGGCAGGCAAAAAAAAATAAAAAAATTATGTAACCAAAATATAAGCTCAGAAATACTAACATGTGAACTAGTTGAAATCACAACACGTCATAAAGTCCTTCAAACTGAAGTTGAGTTAGAAGATCAAGTTAAATGTCCCAGCTCTGTCACATCAAGCTGTGTCATCTTAGGCTGATTAGTATACTTCTTTAGGTGTCACTTTCTTCTTCCATAAAATGGGAATGTTTATTTAGATAATTTCTAAGAGCCTTTACGACTTTGGTGTTATGTGATTCCAAACTCTAAAATTCCAGTTTAAAAAAATTCCAAAGGTATTCACTGAAATCTTTATGCTTATCGATGTTAGCCACAAAATAAGACAGACTGGTCCTTGTTCTTAATCACTTATATGTTAGAAAGACATGTTTAACATACAAGAAATGTTACATGAGTATTATGAAAGCACTTAGGCAGTGTTTGATGTATACTATGCAACACTTATTTCTTACATTCGACAAGTACTTTTCAAGCCTCTGTATGTGGCAGGCACTACAGTAAGTGCCTGGAATATAAAGAAGAAAAACACAAAGCCTCTGCCCAGAGTCTCCTAAAGGAGACAGTCATTATTCAAATTCTTGGTAATTTTAAGTATATAATACTCATAAAAGTTATAACACATAATTATAATGAAGTAATTATGATAATTATAATAATAATGGAGTAGACTTCCAAGGTTGCCCTGATGTATCCTGTTTGATGGGACAGCTTTTCTTCAAGGAAATGAACTGAAAATTGCAAACATCACCTTCTGCTTCTATTCTACTGGTTGGAACTTAGCTCAATGCCCAGTTACAGTTGTGTGGAAGTGTAGGAAATGCAGACTCTAGTTGGGCAAGCCATATGTCTGGATGAAAATTAGCATAGAAATGTTAAAGAGAAGATTGACACAGAACAACCTTAGCTTGGGGGTCCCATAATCAGCACAGCAGGTAAATATGGCAGCTGTGTGCCCGATCCATTGGCTGAATGTGGTAGGAGGTAGTGCTAGGAAATATGGGAAGGAATGGGTCTGAGGGCAGAATACGAATTGTTGTCGTTGTTAGCTGTCATTGAGTTGCCACTACTCATGGCAACCCCATGCACAATGTAACAAAACACTGCCTGGTCCTTTGCCATCCCCATGATTATTTGGAGATAGGACCATTGTGATCCTTAAGGTTTCACTGGCCAATTTTCAGAAGTAGACCACCAGGCCTTTCTTCCTAATCCTTCTTAATCTGGCAGCTCCATTGAAACCTGTTCAGCATTATACCAACACATAAACCTCCACTGACAAATGGTGACTGATGTGAATGAGGCACATTGACTATGAATTAAACCTGGGTCTCCTACATGGAAGGGGCAAATTCTACCACTAAACCACCCGTGCCTCAGAATACCAGTTAGGGTTAAATAATTCACCTAGCTGAGAGATGAAGATCATTGTTAATATGGCAGCAGATAGAATAGATAACAAGGGAAGGATGCAGATTCTGTTTCAAGAAAGAATCAAATAAAAATGGACTCAGCAAGGTCTGGGTTGAGAAGGTGTGGAAGGATTATTCATCTCCAAGCCTGGTAATGACCATGGAGCTGGAGTAAGATTCAGATCCCAGGGTAGAAGTGGTGCCATCCGTGCAGTGGGATAAACCTGGGCCTAGTGGACCTTCTAGCTTGGATGATTAGTGTAAGACAAGCAAAATATTTCCATACCCAGTCCTAGAGATTGTTTTAGGGATGGATTGGCTTATGACCATTCGGGCAAATAAGATATAAGGATAAATCTGCTGTATTTTCTGGGAAAGATAATACAGGTAAAAGTCTTTAGAAATCAGGCAAAATAATAGCAACTGATTACTAAATATTCTTTCCTAAGATAAATCAAATGAATGGCCAGAGATTGAAACAGATGGTCAAAAAACTGATAAGCAAAACTAACATTCAAAAGAATATACACACAATATTGGTAGACCATCCCTGATTCAGACGTAGGGCTCTGTGGTTCCTCCTGACCAATTCCAGTTTGTCCAGCCTCGGTCCTGCATGCTGGAGGGGTTCATGTCCACAATCAGTGATGAGAAATGAATGACTTTTAGGGCCATACAGAGCTGGGTTCGGATGCCAGGTTAACTAAGGTCAAGTTTGCTTACCTAGGTCAAGTTTCTAAATACCCCTGAGTCTTCATTTCCACATCTCCAAAATGTAATTCTTTGAAGAGTTGTATAAGACTTTGTATGCAGATTGGTAACTATAATGTCCAGCACCTAGAAAGTCTTTAAAAAAAAAAGATACTTGTCACTATAATAGCACAAATGATCCAAATTTAGGACCCAAGAAGAATGACGATCCCAGGCCACAGAAATAGAAATTCAAGTCCTGAGCAATAGCCTCCTCCTCCCACTGTTGGTGTTCTCAGTTTAAAATGGTTGCACTACAATCCATAAACTAGATGACTCATAATCAAAAGTAAGAAATCCAATTTGGTTCATAGTATTGATACTAATGTTAGTGTCAGTCTGGAGGTTTATCAGCTTAAAGTCCATCTGTTTTATAAAGCTAAAAAAGGATGATGTGTTCACAGTCTGATTTTGGATTCAAATGGAGAAATACTGAAACTTTCTGAAGCTATTAACAGTAAGTGGACATGCTCTCGAGGTAGAATTTCAAAGCAGTTACTGTAATTTTCAGAGGACTATTTCCTTGTTGCTGCCTGTCTCAGTAATTCCGTTCATGGAAAATCTCCACTTCGCCGTCACTGTGCGCACGTTAGGAGGTGGAGCGGTGATGTCTGTTGCTCTGTGTGTGTGTGTTGGCATTTGGGGGTGCAACATAAGAGAATCAGCACTTCTTTTCACACCTTGAAGGGGATTATGTATGTTCACACTCAAACTCTGGAATGCTCTGTTTAATCCAAATGATTTCACTTTATCACTGAGCACAGCACACACCCAAGTCCCTTTTCAAAATTAACACATTTCCTCAAACCTAAGACAGACATTATTTCACATTTTAATATTTGGAGATTAAAAAAACAAACAAATAAAAAACTCAGAAAAGAGGGTGAGAATGAATGCACAACTCAGAGCATGTAATCAATGTCACCGAACTGCACATACAGAAACTGTTGAACTGGTGTATGTTCTGCTGTGTATATTCTCAACAGCAACAACAGCAAATAAAATAAGATAAAGAAAAACCCCTACAGATCACAATAGAAAATTATCTGCTGGAGTGCTGGAAAATGAGCTCCTTTAGTTGGAAGTTACACAAAATACACAGTGGCTGCAACAGTGGACTCAAACATACCAACAATCATAAAGATGGCCCAGGACCAGGCACTGTTTCATTCTGTTACATGTAATGTCTCCATGAATGGGAGCCAACTCTATGGCAACTAACAACAGTGAAGTTGACTTTCCCTCATTTCTAGTTCTAGTTCCACTTTGCTATCCCTTATTCCTCAAATGGGATGAAGTCCCAAAAAAATCACCTGCCTGCAAAACAAAAACTACAACAAAAACATAATTGCCACCAAGTCGACCCCAACTCCTGGAGACCGCATGTGTGTCCAAGCAGAACTGTGTTCCACAGGGTTAGCAATGGTGTTTTTTTAGGTCACCAGGGCTTTCTTTTGAGCTGCCTCGGAGTGGATTCAAACTGCCAACTTTTCCATTCAAAGCCACACACATTAACTAGTTGCACCAGCCAGGGACTCCTATTTGGAAATTAGGACATGAGTATTTAATCTAGTGATAAGATTTTTCCCTCTGAAAATTGTTATTAAATAAAAGATGTCCCATGTAATCAAAGGCATCTGAGCAATGAATAGATATGGCATGCACTGTTCTAAGTGGCCTAGCTCTCTGTCTTTAGAAGAAAATATAATCCTGTTATTGTCCTTGGGACTTCCAACATAGAGCTACGCCATCTGATCAGAGATCTTCAGTTTCATCTGCATTATTTTACTTTCTGAAAATGCTTCTAAATAACACTGAAACCAAACAAATGATTAAGTAAAACTTTATTTTTTTCTTACTATGAAAAAATCAGGACACAAAATCAAAATACAAAACCAAAAGTAGTTGAAAATATATTATAATTTAAAAAAATCACGTTCCATGACTTTCAAAATTTGTTGTCAAACATTACAAACCTTTCTACGTTTTCATTCATTTTTTTTGTTAAAAAGAATGAAGGACAAAACAATTAGAAGTAACAAGCATGAATACGTTATTACTAATACTTACACTTGTCCATGCATTTCCCTTTATTAGGAACCTTTCTTTATATGTATAGCTTTGAAGTACTTTCTAGTATCTTTTCCTTTCCATCTGCAGGAATGCTCTTTATTATTTTTTTGTAGGGCTGGTCTGGTCAACATGAAGTCTCTCAGTTTCTGTTTGTCTGAGAATGTTTTAATTTCACCCTTGTTCTTTTTTTATTTTATTGTGCTTTTGATGGCGGTTTACAGAGCAAAATAGTTTCCCATTCAACAATTTGTACACAGGACGTTACAAGACATTGGTCCCAGTCCCCTCAATGTGTTAACACTCTCCCCATTTCTGCCCTGGGTTCCCTATTACCCTTTGTCTGGTTTTCCTACCCCTTCCTGCCTTCTTAGCTTTGCTTTTGGGCTGATTTTGCCGTTTTGGTCTCATATAATTAACTGTTCTAAGGATCTCATTCCTCTTGGGTGTTATAGTTTATTTTGCAAGTCTGTCTATTGTTTGGCTGAAAGGTGGTCTCTGGGAATAGCTTCAGTTCCATGTTAGAAGGGTGTCTTAGGGCCATAGTCTCAGGGTTTCTCCAGTCTCTGTCAGATCAGTAAGTCTGTTTTTTTTTTTTTTTTTTTTTTAATGTATTTGAAGTTTTTTCTACATTCTTCTGCTCTTCCCAGGACCCTCAATTACGATCCCCGTCAGAATAGTCAGCAGTGGTAGCCGGGCATCATTTAGTTCTTCTGGTCTCAGGGTCATGTAGACTGCGGTTCATGTGGTTCATTAGTGCTTTAGACTAATTACTCCCTTGAGTCTTGGGTTTTCTCCCCTCCTTTGCTCTGGACAGAATGAGACCAATATTTGTACCTTAGATGGCTGCTTCCAAGCTTTTAAGACCCTAGATGCCACTCACTAAAATAGGATGTAGAACATTGTCTTTATGAACTATGTTATGCCAATTGATGTAGATGTCCCCCGAGTCTACGGTCCTAGGCCTTCAAGCCTAGTAACTTCACCCTGCCAGGCATTTGGTTAAGACTAGAAAGTTTCCATGACTATGCCCCTTGTGTATTCTATTGTCTATATTAATATACATACAGCATCTACAAATGTGTACATAGTAATATCCACTATCAAACCTATATCTGCAGATGGGTGTGCTCCCTTGCACCCTCCCGTTCCTCTTTAGCATCCCTCTCTGTCTATATCTCCATTCATAGATTAGTATTTGTCAATACTATTGTGGCTGGGTCGTCTATGTTATGGTAATTACTGTGATTGCCCTTTATTCTTGCATTCCTCTCAGTGCCTTTCTTTGCCTTGATCCTGCTGTGCTGACTTCTCCTTATTGTGTAATGACTTTCCCTTTACCAATACTAACATATATCGTCTTTCTAGTTGATTATTTTCTCTCCCTCCCCTCCCATCTCTGATAACTATCAAAGAATGTTGTTTGTGTGTGTGTCTATACAAACTTTTTCTTGTTTTTTTTAATAGTAGTGGTCTCATAAAATATTATTCTTTTTGTGATTGACTTATTTCACTCAGCGTAATGTTCTCCAACTTCATTCATGTTGTGAGATGTTTTGAGAATTCATCTTTGTTCTTTATCGCTGCGTAGTACTCCATTGTGTGTGTGTGTACCACAGTTTTTTCATTCATTCTTTGATGGGCATTTAGGTTATTTCCATCTTTTTTCTATTGGGAATAGTGCTTCAATGAACATGGGAGTGCATATGTCAGTGCATATTCATATCACAGCTCTTATTTCCCTGGGGTATATACTTAGGAATGGGATTGCTGGATCATGGGGTATTTCTATTTCTAGTCTTTTAAAGAAGAGCCACACTGTTTTCCATAGTGGTTGTACCATCTTACATTTCCACCAGCAGTGTATTAGAGTTCCAGCCTCCCCATAATCTCCCCAGCATTTGCTGTTTTCTGATTAGTGCCATAATTGTCGGGGTGAGATGATATCTCACTGTAATATTGATTTGCCTCTCTCTTATGTAAATGATCATGAACATTTCTTAATGTGTTTGTTTGCTGCTTGGATGTCTTTGGTGAAGTACCTATTCATATTTTTTGCCCATTTTTTAAATGGATTATTTGTCTATTTGTTGTTGAGGTGTTGAAGTTTTCTATAAATTTTAGCAATTAGATCCTTGTTCGATATGTTGTAGTCAAAAATATTTTCCCACCCTGTAGGTTCTCATTTTACTCATTTGGAGAAGTCTTTTGTTGAGCATAGGTGTTTAATTTTTAGGAGGCCCTATTTATCTAGTTTATCTTCCACTGTTTGTGCATTTTTAATTATGTTTGGTATGCTATTCATGAAATGTATTAGGGCTCCTAGATTTGGTCTATTTTTTCTTGCATGATCTTTATAGTTTTAGGTTTTTCATTTAGGTCTTTGATCCATTATGAGTTGGTTGTTGTGTATGGGGTGAGGTATGGGTCTTGTTTCTTTTTCTTACAGATAGATATCCAGTTTTGCCAACACCATTTGTTAAAGAGACTGTCTCTTCCCCATTAAATGAACTTTGGCCCTTTATTGAAGATCAGCTGTCCATAGGTGGATGGATTTACTTCTGAGTTCTCAATTCTGTCCCATTGGTCTATGTATGTGGCTTCGTACCAGTACCAGGCTATTTTGACACCCATATTGTTGAAGGACAGTCTGGGGATAGTATTCTTGTTTGACAGTTTTTTTTTTTTTTCTTTCTGCACTTTAAATATATCATTCTGTTGCCTCTAGCCTCCAATATTTCTGAGGAGAATTTCACCCTTAATCTTACTGAGGATCATTTGTATGTGACTGTTTGCTTCCCATTCACTGCTTTCAGGATTTTCTCTTTAGCCTTACTTTTTGAGAGCCTAACTATGATGTACCTCAATGTAGATCTCTTTGAGTTTATCCTGTTTGGAGTTTATTTGAGATTCTTGGGTTTGTAGATTCATGTCCTTCAATTTGAAGAAATTTTCTGTCATTATTTCTTCAAATATTGTTTCTATCCCTTTTACTCATCTTCCCTCTGGAATTCCCATGATGCATTTATTAGGTCCCATAATTCCAATAAACTGTGCTCAGCATTCTTGAGCTCCATTCTTTTTGTTCTTCAGCCTCTGCAATTTTGACTATTTTATCCTCTAATTCGCTGATTCTTTCTTCTGTCTGATTAAATCTCTTGTTAAATTCTTCCATTATGTCTCTCATTTCAGTTATTGTCCCTTTCAGTTGCAATATTTCAGTTTAGTTTCACTTTTCTCTTTTTTTAGGTCCTCGTTTTGTTCTTGCATTGTTTTCCTTATTTCTTTTAGATCTTTGTCTATGTTTTCCTTTAAGTCTTGAATTAAATTTAATGTTGTGTTATATTCTTACATTCTTTTCATTATTTGGCCTTCCACAGATGTGCTTTCACTCCTTTTGTCTTGTTCATATGTATGTGTCATCACAGCTATTTGCTTTTTGTGCTTGTGTTTTTTGTTTGTTTGTGCCTGGGATCTTAAAAGCCAGCAAGTGGCCATTCAAGGCACAGCAAGTAGTCTCTATTTGCCTGGAGCAACAGAGGAAGAAGGAGAGTCAAGAATAGGAGGAGAAAATGGAATGTGTGGCTAATTGCCTCCATGAACAACTGCCTCCTTTGCTATGAGACAAGAAGAACTAGATGGTGCCTGGCTACTAATTCTGAATGTTTTAATCAAAGATTCTATAAAACAACCCTGATCAAAAGGGGGCAAATGCAGAACCAAATTTCAAATTCTTATGGAATCCAGATTTTCTGGAGTCGTGGAGACTGGATGAACCCCTGAAACTACTGCCCTAATATAATCTTTACATCTTAAACTATCCCCTAAAGATTTTAAGATTTAAAATCTTAAAACTGTCCCCCAAACTCTTCTTAAAACAATAGTTTAGCTTAACTAGTAAAGGATGACTGCCTTGAGCATTATGATTTTTTGAGATCTATCTATAAGGGGTCAAATTGACAACAGTAACTTGAAAGCTTAGATAGGATCTTTGGGGGAAGTGAGTTTATGTTAACGGGAGAGGAACAACTCAGAAAAGGAGGGTGAGAATGGTTACACAACTCAAAGAATGTAATCAACGTCACTGAATTGTACATGTAGAAACTGTTAAATCGGTGTATGTTTTGCTATGCATATTCTCAACAACAACAAAAATAAAAGAAATTATTTACCAAAAAAACTTACCTATGTTCAGTTATAAATGTATCCTGTTGCCCTCAAGTTGATCCTGACTCATAACTACCCTATAGGACAGAGCAGATCTGCCCCATAGGGTTTCCAAGGCTGTAATCTTTACAGAAGCAGACTACCACATCTTTCTTGTGTGGAGCAGCTAGTGAGTTCAAACCACAGATTTTTTGGTTACCAGCCAAGTGCATAACTACTTCACCACCAGGGCTTCTTATAAATGTATAAAGATATTAAAAAATAATAAAACTGATATTATTTAGTACATTCTAATTTAAGACATTGGAAACATAAAGAACTAAAGGTTTTTATTATTATTATTTCATTGTAAGATCCTTTTAAGAATTGTTTGAACAGTGCTTGTCTTCTTGTTATTGTATAACTTATGATATAGAGAGAACATCTTGTCTAAGCCTTGGCAAATCGTCATAGTTTTTTCTAAGTTTGGGTCAGCTCCAATCTTTTATACTTTGCATTTTTAGTGTTCTGAAATATCTCAGACAGTTTCTTTAATGTGAAGTTTTGTTTTATTTTGTCCTCACTTCCTTTGGGGCATCTTCATCCTTTTCATCACAACATTTCTCACTTATGTCAACATGTTTGCCTTCACTAAGTTCCTCTGGCTGCACATCCAGAGTCTTATAAAAGGCAGCAATATCAACAGTCACACAGTCAGTTGCTTGTTCTATAACTGCATTTGCTTTTGATTCAAATTCCATTTCCAGTGTTATCATTTTTTATTTATTTGCTGCACTTTCATCCTTGTTGCCCAATCCCCTCTTTTGATGCTCCATTTTTGTAAAATGGCGTATGAGTTTATCCCTGAGAAACAAGGAAACAGCACTATTACCACTTTGCTGTTGCTCTGTGAACTGAATAACAGATGTGCCATGACCAGTCACCAATAGACTCTGAAGGAAGTGATGTTATTGGTCACTGATCGTGATGTTCATTTGTTACTTATCGGGTGATTTGTAGACTGAAGAGCTAGCAGAAAGTTTGTAGTTTACACAATTGTTCAGTGTTAACTATGCTTAAAATTCATATAGCCGCACTCCAGAGCCCACAGCTTAACCTTTACACTGTCTGACTTCCAGTAGACCTTGTAGTATCTCCTCACAGAATTCGAGGCTGGGAGTCATACCACAGCCCTCTCAACAGTTGAATAAACACTGTTGATAATTTTAGTCAACCATATTTCTTGGTGAGGAGAGTAGGACAGTCTGTAGCACCTTTGATCTAGCAAGGAACCTACTCTCTGCTAATACCAGAGCCCTTGGCTCTTCAGTGTTCTTGAGACTGTGCAGATGACTTTAGAACCACTATAGTGCATGTATGGCAATGCTCACATTGGATGCTTCTTCTTGTATCCTCAATTCCCTGACTCTGCACTCTTGGGAACTTCAAGTTTGCCTTTCTTTTCTTCCTTTATTGTAATTTCTCTGGCCTTCTGTCAACTGCTCTTATGCTTTGGGATTTTTTTTCACAAAAGCTCTTTTAGTGCCTTTGAAATATTCCCTCAGTAATCTCTGCCGGCAGAAGGGGACTATGTGCCCTTCCCCTCTTCATCCCAGGTAGTTTCTTTGCATTTTAGCAGGGGCCTTCTGAGGAGAGTGCACCAGATTTCTAATTAAGAGATAAATTAAGCCTAAGTATTTGGGGCTGGAAGCGATAAAAATGGTGCACCATTGTGGAGTAGGTTATAAGGGATAAAGCTTTCTCTTCTGTCCAGTTAGCTAGCATCTACCCCTTTCATAGTGTCAGTCTGACCACTGTTTTCTCCACTTTTATATCCATTTCCCAGAAGAAAGAGCAAAGTGAAGTATTTGGAGCTTAGGAAGGAATTACTGATCATTCCAAAAATGCTTGTGCTGAAGAGGGAGTCGACATAACATAGAAAGAATAGCACAAGGTAGTAGGACCCATAGACCTGTCTGTGAAGTCCAGGTCCATCACCTACAATCTCTATGACTTAGGGGAAGACTGAGCCTTTCTGAGCCTCAGTGTTTATCTCTAAAAATGTAAAAAGAATCTTAAGCTCCCATTATTGATATCAATGAGGATTAAAAGATATTTCAGTCAAAGTGACTGGCACATAGTAGGTGTTAAGCAAAAGTCAAATCTCATTATTAGGGCTTGGAACAGTGGGACACATTGACTTGGCCACATAATCATACACCAAGGTAATAGTACTTTAATTTTTTGTTGTTTATTTCCTTTATTTAAAACATCCAGAAGTCTTTTGTAGTGCCTCCCAGTATCTATGCGCTGATCACTGCTGCAAGGAGTAAGGTCACAAGAACAATTTATTAACTACACTTGGATGAGCATACTTACAAATAAGTCCCAACATATTCCTTGCCATTTTCCAGACGTAGCCAGAGAATTGTACTCAGAATTTCAAACCTTGTTTGGGAAGAGGTCTTTGGCAGCCTGTTGTCCTCCTAGGCAAAGAACCGGAGATAATATCCCGATTTCAAATCCTAGGTCTAGTTTCCTGGCATGGGTGTTTTCACAAGTTCTTGTTAGGTCTCGTTTAACAACACCCTCTATGCCTTTGACCCTATAAGAATGATGAACTAAGCACATGAGCCAGGTATGTTGACATACACCAGTTCTGGCCTCAAAGCTTTTCGCTATAGGCACACAGGGTCAAACCTCAAAGTCTTGGCCCTTATTCTTTGAGCTTGGGGCCTGTGTTTAGTTTTCTTTCAAGTTTCTGATGCTTTGGGTTTGGACTGATCCTTCTGGATCTCTTTGTCTCTGATTAAACAGATGGCTGGATGAGGTTTTGGTCCCTAATATTAGTTTTTTAGTGAAAGCAGATAGATTCAGGCAAGATTCTCTCTGGTTTGTGATACAGCTTGACTTAAATTAGCTCTTGGAAGTTAAGAGTTTAACACTGCTTTCAAGGGATTCAAACTAGAAACTAGTCCTTTGGGCTACCTAGCTTTAGAAATACAGAATACAACGAGGGCATTTGGACCTGGTTCTCTATTTCCTTACAAAATCCTCTTGAAAGATTGCATGGTGGGGTTGAAGGAGCAATGGCTCTCGAGTGAGATGTGTTGTTTGTTGAGTTAACTTAAGCAATCCATGCTCATCCCAAGACTAAAATATTAGAAAACGTTGAGAACAAATTAAGAAGACAATGTTAAACACAGAATTCCATCCCTGAAAGTTTATAGTACATAACCATAAATCTTATATTCCTATGATTATTTGTGCATTTATTTATTCATGTAGATGATATGTTTACATATAGTACTATGATCTACACATTAAACTTTAGCCTGTTCTTTAATTAATCAGTATGTTTGAACATCTTTCTACATCTGTAAACATATTTTGAATGGGTGAATAGCAATTTCTTATACATAAGAAAAAGAAGTAGCAGTCTGCTTCCATAAAGATTTACAGGCTTGCAAACCCTATGGTGCAGTTTTACCCTGCCCTATAGGGTCTCTGTGAGTTGGAATTGACTAAATAGCAATTTATATATATATATATATATATATATATATATATATATATATTTTAAATATGCATAATGAGTTTTTTTTGCATATCCTTAACTATACCCTTCAGATAAACTCCTAGAAAAAAATTTGGCTTAAATTCTATGAAAATAGTCTAAACTGCAGATATCTAAGGACTGACCTGAGTTTGAATCCCAACTCCCTCACTTAATAGCAGTATGATCTTAGTTCTAATTGCAAGTTATTTTTGGCTCAAAAACGTTGGTTTACCCTCCTACATATATATTTCATACTGTTATATAGTCTTCATTTGAAACAATTTATAATTATTGACTATCTCTGTACTAGTCACTCCTCTAGAGGTAGAATACACTTTTATCACTTATTCCTGGAACACTGGTAAGTCAGTGCAATTACTTTTTTAATTTGTGTTACTCTGACAGCAGAGACTGAGGCAAGGGTTTGAGTGCTGGTGGTTTGTTTGAGTTTTTCCTAGGAAGTAGGGAGAGTGAGATAGAGAAAGAAGAAAAGTTAATATAAGAGGTATCAGCTGGATAAATTCTGTAGGCAATAGGAACTCTATTCCGTGGGATCTCTGGGAGGGTAGAGAATAATTCTCAGATCTGGATGACCCAAACACAAGAATATGGGGCATTTACCCACTGATTGGAGGCTGCCCCCCCTGGGGCATTAGTTTCTCTGAATGCATGTGGAGCTTCAGAAAATGTCCTGAAGCATAGAGACACAGGCTGGACCTAGAAGTTAGGCTCTGTCAGTGTGCCTCTAAGTTGATATGGAACTCTCCACTGCAACTGTGGCTGAAATCATAAGTAAGACAAGGGATTGTGACTTAGGGCAGCAAAAACACCTGCTACATTATTCCAGTACAACAGGCAGGAAATTTGATCTCAGAGTGCTGAACTGATTTGCCAGACAACAGTTGACTAGGTTTCACACTCTGGTTTCCTGGCTCTACCACACATGCGCTTCCCCAAACACCACATTGCCTCCAAGAAAGCACCAGTACTTTGTGCTTTCTGGAAGCTCCGGGCACTCTGCATGGCTCCATAGCTTCTTCAGCACAGCATGGCGGCTCACCTTGTGGGGTACCACCTACCAACCCCTAAGCCTCCTGCAGCCTCAGTACTTGTGCACGGGAGCTACATCCTGTTCACTTATGCCACTCCTCATTTCCCACCGAGCCAAAATGGTACGTTTGCACTGTTTGTTTCAAGCCGTGGATTGCGATATCTTGTTGGATAGTGTAACTCAATTTAGTTGGCCTTGACTAGCATTTTTAAAATAAAGTAGAAGAGAAAAATGTCAAAATTGCACAGCTTCTATCATCTCAAAAAACTTTTGTTTCTGTTGTGTGGGTGTGTCTGTGTGTGTGTGAGAGAGAGAGTTTGTGTGTGTACACTACGTCTCTGTGAGAAATTCCTTTCATACAGAGAGGCACAGGTAAGAAGTTTTGAAAGGTACTCACTTGTAGCAGCTCAATAATGTTCATACGCCTGGGTGAAATCCTACCTGCACCACACACCAGCTAGCTATGCCTCAGTCTTCCTTTCAGTGTGATATTACTAGTCTGGTGAGAAAACTGTTGAGAAGAATAAATGAATCATTACACATAGAACGCTTAGAAGAGTACTTGGCGCACAGAGAGCACTAAGTAAATGCTGCTTATTATTATTGCCAAAGTATAATAAGTTCACAAAGTATAATGTTTACATGCTGCCTTTGTTCACCATCAACAAGAGAGACAGAAATCACCAACATTTTCAAGTACTGAAAAGAGTTGCTATTGGGAGTGAATTAAAATAAAAATCCTCTGCAATTTTCTTAGTATTTTCCCCTCAATTTCCCTCTCACTAGATCTGTAAACACAATATTGATGAATTTAAACCATGCATGGTCTTAGGAAAATTAATGTAAACATTTTACATTAGTAATATAAATTCCATTCAAAAAATGCATTTTGCCCGGTATTGTGGGGAATAAAATAACTGTACAACATGGTCTATGCCATGAATATCCTGACAATCTAAAAAGAATAATGACTCTCAAAATGCTATAAACCAAGACAAAATGTTTATACCTTCTATTTCAGAAAGAACACTATAATCTGGGCTTAGTGACTGTGGCAATGCCTTGAAGCCCTGTATGAATGTGGGTGTGTTCTGCTTTTTTGAGAGCAAAATAGTTGCTGACTTGAGTGTATGGAATATGCATCTGGGGAACATTGAAAATAGTTTTCTGGACTCTAGACTGGGACAATTTCACTGAAAACTCTGAGTGTCTTCAAATCTATTTTGTCATAAGTGCCCCCAAAAAATGACAGTGGATCCAAAGATCAGCAATTTTGAGAATGCCTGACCTAGAATTTGCTGACTGCTCTTTCTTGACTGGAAATAATGCCATTGTAATGATTTTTAGTACGTCTGTAACAATTACACTATAACTTGATTTCCACTGCTCCTCCCAAAACAATCACAAAAAATCATGGAAGCTGAGATTCTGAAATGTCAGGAAAGGATGTCAAGGCCACTTTGTCCAAATTTCCACCTATGATAAGGATCGTTCTGCTAGTCTCCCTGAAATGTTTGTTAAATCTGACTGAAGACTTCAGTGACAAACAGGCATTTGTTTCCAGTGAGAATACACTGTTGCATTCATAGGCAGACTTCTCAATTGCTAGAGCCGTGAACCACCTCTATTATTATTATGATTTTCTTTTTTAAAAAGTCTTTTAAAATAAGGTGCATTTTTTAAAAATAATGTGAAAATCTTAGTATCAGCGGAAATTTTATGTTACTATATGCATTTGTTTTAGTTTTGTTTTTTCTAATGCATTTCTAATAACAACATGATGTGTTAGTTCTTGTGCCACTTAAAACCATCTTCATGAACCAGCCTTTGGGAAACACTGCTCCTGAGTAAGAGGAAACAAGCCTCCTATTTGTCTTATCTAACAGCCCTTCAAACCCATGTACCTGCTAACATTCCTCTTCTCCAAGCTAAATATCTGTAGCTGCTCTGATGGTTCCTCATGTGAAATGATTTCATGACTGCTCTTTATCCCAGCAAACTTCTTTTATATGCTCTCTGGTTTGCCAAGGGAGCTTTTCAAAGGTGGAAGCTTCTCTATGGTATTAATTTATGATTTGTCTCCAGAAAATGTAAGCATTCCAATACAACTTCCTGTTTGCAGCCATAGCCTCAGATAAGGGAACTTCTTTTTGGAAAGTGTGAATGAATTAGCCATGTTCTTGTTGCTGTATGATGTTAAGTCAATTCTGACTCATAGCGACCCTATGTGACAGAGTACAACTGCCCCATAGGTTTTCTTAGGCTGCTATCTTTCTAAGAGCAGATCACCAGGTCTTTTCTCTTGCGGAGCCACTGGGTGGGTTTGCACAGTCCACCTTTTGGTCAGCAGCAGGGCACTTAACCATGGCACCACTAGGGTGCCTTGAATTCGCCATTAAAAAAAAAAGAATTGCCCTAGAGTCAATTCTGACTCATAGTTACCCTCGGGTTTCCAAGGAGCAGCTGGTGGGTTAGAACTGCCAACCTTTTGATTAGCAGATGAGCTCTTAACCACTAGGCCACCAGGGCTCCCCAGGAGGCAAGAGGTGGGGATGAGTGGCGGCTCTCCTCGAGGAGGACCACCCGCCCACTCCCAAGATCCAACTACATGCTTTTAACTGCATCTACTTTAATACAGGCTATTGGAGCTGGAATTACCACAGCTGCTGGCACCCGACTTGCCCTCCAGTGGATCCTCATTAAAGGATTTAAAGTGGACTCCTTTCAGTTACAGGGCCTTGAAAAAATCTTGTATTGTTATTTTAGGAAAGGGAATTTCTAATGGTGCTTATGAGTTTTCTTTGTGTTTCTTTCATAGGGAACTGAATGGTGAGTTTTTGTCCATATGTGAAGGTGTAGGGCAAAATATCAAACACATAGTTTTTTCTAAGGAAGACTAGCATAAAGCAAATGTCCCACTCCTCTTCCATTTTTAATTATACTTTTAATTTTTGAGATAATTGTAGATTCGTATGCAGTGGCAAGAAATAATACAGATTTTTTTATTGTACCTTTTACTCAGTTTCCCCCAGTGGTAACATCTTGCAAAACTGTAGTACAGTTTCACACCTAGAATATTGGCGCTGATATATGATATATAAAGTACAGAACATTTCTATCACCACAAGAATCCCGAATCCCTCATGTTGCCCTTTTATAAGCCACTGCCTCCTGACCCTACTCCTTCTTTGACCTCTAGCAACAGCTAATCTCGTCTCCATTTCTATAATTTTGTCATGTAAGCAATATCATATGAATGAAATAAAACAGGATGTAACCTTTGGGATTGGCTTTTTTTGTTTGTTTGTTTTCATTGTGCTTTAGGTAACAGTTTACAGAGCAAATTAGTTTCTCATTCAAAAATTTCTACACAAATTGTTTCGAGACATTGGTTTCGATCCCTGCAATGTGTTAACACTCTTCGCCTTTCCACCCAGGTTCCCTGTTTCCATTCGTCCAGATTTCCTGTCCCTTCCTGCCTTCTCATCTCTGCTTTTGGACAGGTGTTGCCCACTTGGTCTCGTAGACTTGATTGAACTAAGAAGCACCTCACGGGTGTTATTGTTTGTTTTTTAGACCTGTCTAATCTTTGGCTGAATGGTGGATTTCAAGAGTGGCTTCAGTTCTGAGTTAGAAGGATGTCAGGGGGCTGTAGTCTCAGGGGTTCCTTCAGTCTCTGTCAGACCCATCAGTCCGGTCTTGTTTGTGAAATTGAATTTTGTTCTACATTTTTCTCCTGCTCTGTTCGGGATTCTCTGTTGTGATCCCTGTGAGAGCAGTTGGTGGTGGTAGCTAGGCCCAACCTTGTTCTTCTTGGTTCAGGTTAGTGGAGGCTGTGGTTCATGTGGTCCGTTAATCCTTTGGACTAATATTTTCCTTGTGTCTTTGGTTTTCTTCATTTTCCTTTGCTCCAGATGCGGTGGGACCAATAAATGTATCTTAGATGGCTGTTTGCAAGCTTATAGGACCCCAGATGCTACTCACTAAAGTAGGATGTAGAACATTTTCTTTATGAACTGTTATGCCAATTGACCTAGATGTCCTCCAGAGACTATGGTCCCCAGCCCTCAGCCCCAGTAACTCGGTCCCTCAAGGTGTTTGAATGTACCTAGGAAGCTTCTATGACTTTGCCTTGGTCATGTTGTGCTGACTTACCCTATACTGTGTGTTGTCTCTCCCTTCACCAAAGTTAACACTTGTCTGCTGTCTAGTTAGTGATTTACTCTTCTCATCCCTCCCTTCTCTTGTAACCATCAAAGTTTTTTTTTTTTTCTGTGTGTAAACCTTTTCTTGAGTTTTTATAATAACGATCTCGTACAATATTTGCCCTTTTGGGACTGACTTATTTCACTCAGAATAATGTCCTCCAGAATCTTCCATGTTGAGAAATACTTCCTGGATTCATCATTGTTCTTTATTGTTGCATAGTATTTCATTGTGCATATGTATTATAATTTGTTTATCCATTCATCTGTTGATGGGCACTTAGATTGTTTCCATCTTTTTGCTATTGTGAATAATGCTGCATAATTCTCTGGAGATTCTCCCAAGTTTTTGCATGTATCAGTACTGTAGTATATTCCTTTTTATTGGTGAGTATTATGCCATGGTGTGAATGTACCACAGTTTATTTAACCATTCACCTGCTGAAGAACACCTGGGTTGTTCCCAGTTTTTAGCTATTACAAATAAATCCACTATGCAAATTTGTGAATAGGGTTTTGTATAAATATAAGTTTTCATTTCTCTGCAATAGATGGCAACAAGTACAATTGCTGGGTTTATAGTAATTTCATGTTTAGTTATACAGGAAACAGCAAAACTGGTTTTCACAGTGGCTGCACCATTTTCCATTTCCACCGGCAATGCATGAATGATCCCGTATTTTTGCATTCTCAGAAGAACTTGGTGTTGTCCCTATTGTTTCTATTGGCCATTCTGAAAAGTGTCTAGTGATATCTCATTGTGGTTTTAGTTTGCATTTCCCTGTTGAGTTTTGAGAAGTTTTATATATTCTAGATAGCAGTGTTTTGTTGGATATGTTGTTTTCAAATACTTTCTCCCACTGTTTTTGTTTTTTGTTTTTTTTTAAATCTGCTTAACCAAGTCTTTCTCAGAGCAAAAGCTTTTTTTTTTTTTTATTCTAATGAAGTCCAATTTATCAATTTTTCCTTTCAGAAATTGTGCGTTTGATGTCAAGCCTAAGAAATCTTTACCTGATCCTATATCCCAAAGATACTCTCCTATGTTTTTCTTCTAGAAAATTTTACAGTTTTCAGTTTTACATTTAAGTCAGTGATCCATTTTCAATTAATTTTTATATAATGTGTAATATTTATGTTGTGGCCCTTTTTTTTTTTTTTTAACGTATGGATATCCAGATGCTCCAACACTACCATTTGTTGAAAAGATTATCTTTCAGCCACTGAATTGCATTTACACATTTGTCAAAACTCAGTTGGCCGTGTCTGTGTTCCTCTATTTCTGCGTTCCATTTCCATTCCATTGATCTATATGTCTATCCCTCTGCCAATAACATTGTCTTGACTTCTGTGGCTACATGATGAATCTTGAAATTGGGTAGGTAGACTGCTGCCTTTTAGAATTCTGGTGGTGTAGTGATTAAGAGCTATGGCTGCTAATCAAGAGGTCAGCAGTTTGAATCCACCAGTCCCTTCTTGGAAACCCTACGGGGCAGTTCTACTCTATTCTATAGGGTCACTATGGGTCAGAATCGACCCCACAGCAACTGGTTTGTTTTTGTGTTTATGGTTTGTTACCTTTTACTTTGCCTTTCCATTTAAATTTTAGAATAATCTCATGTATATATATAAAAATCTTGTTGGAATTTTGATAATAATTATGTTATGTCTGTATTATTTGGAGGAGAATTTACATCTTTACTATGTTGACTCTTCCAATCCATGAAACAGAATGTCTCTCCATTTACATAGATTTACTTTGATTTCTTTCATCAGCTTTGTGTAGTTGTCAGTAATGTACATGTGAGATTTAGACTGAAGTGTTTTATTTTTCCTGAGAATTTGTGAATGATATTTTATTTTTATTTTTAGTGTCCATGTGTTCATTCCTAGCACCTAGGAATAGAATTGATATTTTCATGTTTATCTTGAATTCTGTAAGCTTGCTGAACTCACTTATTTGTTCAAGTTTATGTGGATACCTTGAAATTTTCTACATAGACAATCATGCCATTTGCAAATAGCAATAGTTTTCTTTCTTTCTTTACTGTCCATATGCATTTTATTTCCTTTTCTTGCCTTATTGCACTTGCTAGAAATTCCAGCACTATCTTGAATAAGAGAGGTGAGAGCAGGCAACCTTGTTCTGACCCCAGTCTTAGGAGGAAAGCATTCTGTCTTCGGTCACTAAGTATAATGTTAGCTGTAGATTTTTGTAGATACTGTGTAACCAATTGAAGAAGTTCCACTCTACTCCTATTTTTCTACATTGATTGATAAGATCATGCTATTTTTCCTTTTTTATCTTATTAATGTGGTGGTTTACACTGATTTTTTTTTGAATTGTGAACCAGTCTTACACCACTGATGGGCGCTGGGGACCACAGTTACTAATGGTGTATGTAACACTTTATATATTATTGAATTCTATTCGCAAATATTTCTTAAAGATTTTTGCATCTAAATCCATGAAGAATACTGCTCCGTACTTTTTCTGCCTTGTACTGTCTTTACCTTGTTTTGGTACCAGGTAATATTAGATTCATAAAATAAATTGGAAAGTACTCCCCCTTCCTCTGTTTTCTGGAAGAGATTGCTAAGGTGGTATTAATTCTTCTTTAAATATTTGGTAGAATTCTCTAGTGGAACTAATTGGGCCTGACTATTTATTTTTCAGGAGTTTTAAAGTCACAAATTCAATTTCCTTAATAGTTATTGGTCTATTCCAATAATCTATTTCATATTGGATGAGTTGTAATGGTTCATGTTTTTAAGGAATTGGTCCATTTCATCTAGGTTTCAAATTTATATGTACAGAGTTATTTGTAATATTCCGTTATTATATTTTGATGTTTGCAAGGTCTGTAATGATATCTCCTATTTCATTCTTGATATTGGTAATTTTGTCTTCCTTCCTTTTACTTTTTAAGTCTTATTAGAAGTTTGTCAATTTTATTCATCTTTTCAAAGAATCAGCTCTGTCACTGATTTTTCGCTATTGTTTTTCTATTTTTAATTGCATTGATTTTGGCTTTTATCTTTATTATTTCCTTCTTTCTACTTCTTTGGGCTTATTTTGCTCTTCTTTTTTTAAGTTGTAGCAGTTGGAACTTAGACTATTGATTTGAAATATTTTCTAATGTATGCATTTAGTGCTATAAATTTCTCCTTTTGACACTGTATTTTGAGTTCCACAAATTTTAATTCAGTTCAACACCTTTTTTTTTTTTTTTTTTTTTTAAATTTCTCTTGAGACTGCCTCTCTGACTGATGGAAAGCATATTGTTTAGTTTCCAAGTGTTAGGGGATTTTCCTATTTATTTTCTGCTAATGATTTCTAGTTTGATTCCATTCTGGTTGAACAGCACAGTCTGTATGACTTCTTTTTCTTTTTTTTTTTTTTTTTAATTTGTTGAAGTTTGCTTTATGCCCTGTATATGGTCTATTATAGTATATATTCTGTGGACACATGAAAAGAAAATGTATATTGGTATTGTTGAGTGGGGTATTCTATATATGCCAGTTAGCTCCTGTTGGTTGATGTTGTTGTTGAATGCTTCCACACCCTTGATTTTCTGTCTAGTTTAATCTATAGGTTATTTAGAGAGTGCTGTTCTCTCTCTGTTCCATTGGCCTATATGCTTATCTCTCTGTAAATATCACATTGTCTTGATTACTGTGGCTACATGATGAATCTTCAAATTAGGTAGACTTTTTTTTTTTTTTTAGTTTGCATTTCCATATAAATTTTAAAATAATCTTATGTATGTATAAAAAAAAAAAAAAAAACTTGTTGGGATTTTGATAGTACTTATGTTGGCCAAAAAAACAAAACAAAAACAAAAACCTATTGCCATCAAGTCAATTCCAACTCATAGCTCCACTATAGGACAGAGGAGAACTGCCCCATAGGGTTGCCAAGGCTGTAATCTTTATGGAAGCAGACTGCCACATCTTTCTCCCACAGTGGCTGCTAAGTTCACACTACTGACCGTTTGGTTAGCAGCCCAGCGCTTAACCACTGCACCACCAGGACTCCTTAATTATGTATTAATATGGGGAGAATTTACATTTTTACTATGTTGAGTTTACTATCTTTGAGTTTAAATGTGAATTTGTCCATTTCTCCATTTGTTCTTTTCTTTCAGTACTTGAAAAAACATTATGCCAATTCCTTCATCCCTCCAAGGTTTCTTATGAGAAATCCAATGTTATTGAATTGTTTTTCACTTATAGGTATGGTAGATTTTTCTCTGGCCACTTTGAACTTTTTTTTCTTTTTCTTTTTTGTCTTTAGTTTTCAGTTTAATTATGATATTGCTTGTCATGGGTTTCTTTGAGTTTATCCCGTTTGGTCTTCACTTGTATTCTTGAATCTATAAGTTTGTCTTTTGTCAAATTTTGAAAGTTTTCATTGTTTCTTTGAGTACTTTTTTAGCCCCACTCTCTTTATCCTCTCCTTTTGTGACTCCCCTGTCATGAATGCTAGGTCTTATTTAAGGATCTCACAAGTCCAGGAGATTCTATTATTTTTCTGTTTTGTTGTTGTTCATTCTTTTCTTTTTTTCCCTACTGTTTTCAGATTGGATAATTTCTGTGGATGTATCTTCAAATTTACTAATTCCCCCTCTGTCATCTCCATTCTGCTGCTGAGCCTATTCACCAAAACTTTTTTTCCCACCACTTATTATATTTTCCAGTTAAATGCTTCTATTTGGTTTTTTCTCATATCCTATATCTTGGTTGACTTTTTTTTTTGCCGATGATTTCTATTTTTTTTTTGTTTGTTTGTTTTAAGTGTGTTCATAATTGCTTGTTAAACTTTTTATCCTTACTGCCTTTAACTCTTTGTCACATAATTCTAATATCTATCATTTAATTTATTGTCTGTTTTTATTTAGTTTAAGATCTTCCTATGCTCTGGTATAATGAGTAAATTTTAAACAAAACCTCAATATTTTGAATTTTGTTATGAGACTCAAAAAACTCATTTAATTATTCTATCTTAACTGGCTTTTTTTTTTTTAACACTGTCTGGTAGGGGAAGGGGTTACCACCTCATTATTGCCAAACAGAAGTAGAAGAACAGGTCCCCCATTTGACCTCAGTTAACAATTGAGGTGGGGGTTTCTCACTACTTCTGGGCAGGAATAGGAATTCTGGTTCCTCATGTCATCTCCATTGACATTGTTGTGGTAGCGGAACTTGTTACCACCGGACCTTGTCTGATGCTACCTCTAGCTTTTACAATGGGTACCTGGAATTCACTACAAAAACAGAAAAACTCGTTGCCGTCAAGTCAATTCTGACGCATAGCGACACTATAGGACAGAGTAGAACTGCCCCATAGGGTTTCCAAGGAGCAGCTGGTGGATTTGAACTGCCGACCTTTTAGTTAGCAGCCAAGCTCTTAACCACAGCACCACCAGGGCTCTGGAATGCCCTAGCCCCTCTATTATATCAGCCTTCCTCACTCGTTGATATTCATCCTTTAGATCTCAGATTCAGGACTATGAAGTTTTTCTAGAGGTCCCATACGGATTTATATATAGTGTCATTATGACAACCAACTCAGACTGCTCTCATTTCTCTTTAGATCTCTCTCCCACACTGCACCCCTTACCACCAAATTTGGAATCATATAGAGAAAGGGCTAAATCATTTCCTCTTTACACCTGCATTGGTCGTTACATAGCGGGGCCTCAAAAAACAATATGGAATGAGTGTGTGGATAAGGACAAGAAAGTACAATAATAATTAAAAAAAATTATATTTGTGAGAAAGTGTTTTCTGATTGAGCAGTCCTTTGTTTAGCAAATATATATACTGCCTACATCAGAAAATAATATGGGATGGAATATAAAATTACACAAAATATCAGTCCCAGCATGCTCTAATTTTTTCTGACCTTTCTTAAAAAATGACCAATTACTTTTGATGAGAATATTTGTTTTCCTGCTATATATATATATACACATATATATAAAACCAGAAAACCAAATCACTTGCTGTAGAGTTGATTCTGACTCATAGCAACCCTATAGGACAGAGTAGAATTGCCCCGTACGGTTTCCAAGGAGTGGCTGGTGGATTAGCACATCTAACCTTTTGGTTAGCAGTCAAGCTCTTCACCACTGCACCACCAGGCCTCCATATATATATAAACTTACAAAGTACTGCCTGAAGAGTAAATTTTCCACTTACTTAAATATTGATTACTTTAGCTGGAGTTGAAGATAAAATCATTGATTTCCCAAATCATCTATAAAACTGTAATCAATCAATATAAAATGTTACTGATTTAATTCCTGTATGTTCAACACAATCCTTTCTTTTGGTATTTGAGGTGTAAGAGAGCTAAAGAAGAAATATAAGGCATGGTCCCTTCGTTTGTGTTATTTATATTGTACTGAAAAGCACAATTTATAGAAAATAAATAATAAGAAAACAAAATAAGACCATGCAAGTATAGTGCTGGGCTGTGTAGAGTGTATTGTACAAGCATAGTGGTAGTTTAAAAAAATGAAAAGAAGGAAATATGCATTGATTGCTAACTATGTGTTAGCTATTATATGAGACATTTTTATACGCTATCCCCCAGAAAACCTTTCAAAAATGGTATTATTAGTCACCTTTGTTCACATATGGGAGACCAAATAACTTGCTTAATGCTACACAGTAACTAAGAGCACTTGGTGCGCCTAACTCAAGCCATGGTCTTTTCAATCACCTCATATGCATGCAAAAACCAGACAATGAGTAAAGAAGACCAAAGAAGAATTGATGCATTTGAATTATGGTGTTGGTGAAGAATACTGAATACTCCATGGACTGAGAGAAGAACTAACAAATCTGTCTTGGAAGAAGTACAGCAAGAATGCTCCTAGAAGGGAGGATGGTGAGACTTCATCTCATGTACTTTGGGCATGTCATCAGGAGGGACCAGTCTCTGGAGAAGGGCATCATACTCAGTAAAGTATAGGGTCAGCGAAAAACAGAAAGACCATAAATGAAATGCATTGACGCAGCAGCTGCAACAATGGGCTCAAACATAGCAATGGCTGTGAGGATGTGCAGGACCAGGAAGCATTTCATTCTGTTTTATATGGGGTCGCTAAGAGTCAGAACCGACTTGATGGCACCTAACAACAAAAACTGAGAGATCTAGGAATCAAATGTAGTTTGGAACAAAACCTGTGCTCTGTCAAATGCACCAGGTGAATACTCAGTAAGACTTTAATAAAGAATAAGTGTTTTCAGAATTAGAAGAAGAAAGAGAATGAGAGGGAAGAGAATAAGTCTGTATGGAGGAAGTACGAAAATTAAGCAGGGCCGTAAAGGATGCATAGGGTTTGGAAGCATGGAGGAGATGAAAGGAGGGTGTGGCTAGAGTGCTAGAGTACAGTGAGATACCTCAAGGCAGAGAGCAGCGGACCAGTCTGAGCAGAATAGAGACACATAAGGGAAATATATGTAGCTTCACCTGTTAGGTCTAGTAATGAAATGGGCAGTATAGGTTGGACTTGATGGGCTAGGGATTAAGGAAACATCAGTGTTTTGAACAGAGGAGTGATATATAATGACAGTGTGATTCAGAGACAATTAGACTTTTGGTTTGGGCAGAGTGTACCAGAATTAAACTTCATTAAAGGAGAGTAACTAGGGTCTGGGGCAGTTTGTCCAGTCTGAATTTAGATAAAGGCCATGGGTAGGAAGGGATTTATACCATGAGGAATTGCTTCCCAGATCAGGGTAATAGGCCTGAATATGAGGGAAGGAGAGGGATGGCTTGTACAATCCAAACATTTGGGTGATTATTACAGCATAGAAGGCAGTGTGGTAGAGAACAAGTCTGTAATTGAATCAAATCTTCATCGCCTCTGTGTCCTGGAGACTCTTGTGTAAAAACATCACAGAGCTGTCAGTGTCTATGATTCTGTGATGGTTTCTGATGATCCAGCTGGTTGAATTGAACACCCAAAAGTAGGTCAAGCACTCACTACCTGAAATTACTTGGGAACAAAAAGCTTTCTATTGGGTTGGCTCCTTTAAACCTCTCAATGTGTTGTTAGGTGCTGTCGATTTTGACTCCTAACAACCCCATGAGACAGAGTAGAACTGCCCCATAGGGTTTCCAGGCTGTAATCTTTTTTTTTTTTTTTTTTTTTTTTAATAGTTTATTGTATTTTTGGTGAAAGTTTACACAGGAAATTAGATTCTTATTTAACAATTTCCATACCTATTGTTCAGTGACATTGGTTACATTCTTCACAATATATCAGCATTCTTATTATTTCCATACTAGTTGTTCTATTCCCATTAATCTAGCTTCCATGTCCGCCCCCACCCCCCAACCCCCAGCCTTCTTATCTTTCATCTAGGGTAAATATTAATCATTTGGTCTTATCTAGATGATTATCTTGGGGAGCACAGTACTCACAGGTGATATTATTTATTTTATGGGTCTAGGTTGCAATCTTTATGGGAGCAGATAGCCAGGTCTTTCTCCTGTTGAGTTATTGGTTCAAACCACCGATCTTTCAGTTAGCTGTCAAGTGCTTAATCGTTTTCTCCACCAGGGAGATGGATACTATTACTTATTATATCTCTACCTTCTGAACTCCCTTCTTTTTTTTAACCCACTGATCTCTTTTTGGTTGTTACAACTGTCCTTCTAAAATCTTAGGTTATATTATACCTATTGCAGAGGGTTAAGGAATTCCAGAAACTGTGAGGGATTTATTTGGAGTCAACAGTCTATTAGAGCAAAGCTGGAGTAGAAGAGTTATGGTGGGAACTGGGTTTAAATGAACTTAGAGATCAACTAGTCCAGGAGTCAGCAGACTTTTCCTGTTAGGACCAGATAGTAAATATTTTTCAGGCTACATGCAGTCTCTGTGCATTTAAAATAACCCTTTAAAAAGACACAACAGTGGTTCAGTGTAGAATTCTTGCCTTTCATGTAGGAGACTCAGGTTCGGTTCCCAGCCAATGACGCTCATGACAGTCACTACTCATTTTTCAGTGAAGGCTTTCATGTTGCTATGATGCTGAAAGTTTCAGTGAGCTTCCTGACTAAGATGGACTAGGAAGACAGGTCTGGTGATCTCCTTCCACAAATCAATGAACACCCTATCTATCACAACGGTCTGATCTACAACCTATCATAGAATGGCACAGGACCAAGTAGCATTTCATTTCAGTGTACATTGGATTGCTATAAATTGGGGGCCAACTTTATTGGAGCTAACAACAAAAATAGTCACAAAAAATATGGAAAAATTCTTAGTTTGCAGGCTGTACAAAAACAGATCACGAACTGGATTTGGCCCAAAGGCTGTAGTTTGCCCACACCTGAACTAATTCAAATATTTTATTTTATAAGTAAGACAATAAAGAGACAGATATGTTAAGTGAGCTGTCCATATCCTCCAGCTAGAGAGTGACAGAGCTAAGGTGGAGCAAGTTTTCTCACCAACATTTTCCTCTTCCTTATAGTTCAATTTCCTGAATATTTGCTGATTGTGGAAATAGTTACTTACCTATTTAAAGTCCAAATAGGGCCACCCGAAGGGCAGTGTAGATTAGGGCTGCAGGCTCTGTCCTACCCTCTCTGGGCCTGATCCCATCACATACTTATTTGTATAATTACGTGCTTCATTCCCCCACAAAGTTCTGAAGTAGTGTAAAAGAGAAGAAATGATCCACAGTAATTAAACAAACAAAATGATGCAATTAAATGATGCAGAAAATAAGTAGGGAAATAATAATGCTATGAAGATGAACAGTAGGTAGTTCATTTAGCTTTGGGTTTCCTACTGCAGAGAGGGATTTGTGGTTAGTCACAGAGGTCACAGAGTCTGCAATCTTAAAAAGAATCAGCTGTTCATTGGAACAAAACTTTTCCTAGTTTTGAGACCTGAAGAGGTAACTACATGACAACATGATCTATGCCATACAACAAAGCTGGGCTCTATGGCAAGAATCCGGAAGATTATCTGGTTCTGGGGAATCCCAGTCCTCTTGTCTTCAGGACTTGGAATGGAGATTGACAAGCAAATTATTTGACAAGCATTTTAAGAAGCCTGATCCTCTATATTCATACCAGACATCAATTTCTCTATTTCTTGCCCTGAATTTCTAGATCTGACAACTGCAGGCAGTGGAATACTCCCTCCCCTCTGCCCTCTAGCCTCACTGTGGCTATAAGATTTGACATAATGGGAAGGATCTGGAGCAAGAGTGCGTGCCCACCCTCGGTAGCCTGACCTAAGCTTGAAGGTCTTTGGAGGCCGAGTAGACCAGGCCAGCTGAAAGGTGGTGGTGGTGGTGGCGGGGGGTGGGGGGAGGCAGTTAGTGTGATGATAAAACCTTTTTCAACCAATGGTGTTCCCAACTGAAACACTTCTTATCAGGGGCATGCTGCCACTCATGTTTTGTTTACCTTCACATCACTCATATTGTTTACCTTCAAATCATCAAAGCACACAGTAGGCATATAATGCTGTTGGACTTCTTGTCACCTTGCCCTCACCTCTACCTCTCCCCAATGGGGCTGCTGGTTTTAAAAGTTTCTGCGCAGAATTTATTGATATTCAAATGCATGACTGGTTATACAGTCATTGTTTTGCCAACTGATGAGATCACAACTGTACTTCAAGTTGTCTAAGCCCAAGATGTGCTGCAGGGAATGTCTGGTCTCTTCCTCCTTTGAGTATTTGACCCTTCCTGACAGGAACTCGCAGTCTCCTACTCATTCTACCGTCCTTCTTCCCAAGGGTGGCTTTGCCCGTTCCTTCATTGTTCTGCTTTCTCAACCCAGGTGTGGACCCTTGTTGATCTTTTGTCCTAACTCAGAGTGTAACCATTCAGAGCCTATTGTGCTCTCTTTGCTGCCATTTTCCTGTGACTGCCTTTCTACTCCATCTGCTCCTTTTCCTTCTCTGAACCACAGCCATCACTTGGTTTTCTCCATCTGGGTAGCTTTCAGCTTTCTCTAAGAGATAAACCTCAGGGTATATTGTGCACACAGGCTGGGAATGGTACTGGGGATCAGTCATGTCTTCAGTGGGGGATTTTTGGAACACATTAGGGGCCCTGGGAGTAAAGTGGTGGAGTACAAGAACTAGTCATCTCTTCTAATTGCAGAAAACTATCTCTTGAAGCATTGCCCAGCCTGTACATTTAATTAACCATGATAATTAATGAAATAACTGGAATTTGACTCTATGTACAACCTGCGCTCAGTATCCACCTGTTCTATTTTGACATCTGCTCATGGGGTGGGATCTCTAGCACTCTTTTATTGTTTTATGGGAGTATTTGCAGTGTAAGCTTTATTTTTACTCATAGAATGAAAGGCATCATCTCTCGTCCACATAATCCTTGTCAGCAAGTGGGAAGAAGATTAAGGAAAGGAGGACTTTCAGCACAGTTTATCTGTACAGTTGGGTTTTATGAGGTCTCCTTTATTGTGTTTAATATTTTTTATTTCATGATTATTATTACCTAAGAGGCTGAATCATTTATTGGTTAGTCCATGACCTTTGGAGCTAAGTAAGCCTATGCTGGAATCTTATTCTGATATATTCTTGTTATGTGTATTTGCAAAATCCCTTGCTCTTTCTGACCCTTTATTTCCTTATCTGTTAATTGGGAGATAAGAATAGCTCCCTTGAGGGTTTGTGGTGAGGAATAATAGTGAGTATATGGGAAGCCTCTAGAATAGTCTAGCATGTGATCGGTATTCAATAAATGATATATATTATTATTGTTTTGGGAAACTCTGGTGGCATAGTGGTTAAGAGCTATGGCTGCTAACCAAAAGATTGGCAGTTCGAATCCACCAGGTACTCTTTGGAAACTCTATGGGGGAGTTCTACTCTGTCCTGTAGGGTCTCTATGAGTCAGAATCAACACGACGGCAATGGGTTTTATTGTTATTATTGTTGTTTTAGATTTTAACTTGTATTTTGAGAGAGTGAAGATTGATTAAGCAAAGGCAACTCAGGACTGATCTGGCCTGAGATGAGCACTTGACGATTTTCTATGCATGTCTGAATATGAACCATAAGATACTGGGTGTTTCAGGTTAGGCTATGAGATGGCTGCGTATTATTCTTTCAGGAGGAATTTTCACCCATAATCACATTAAAAATGAAAGAACATTTGATTTTGTAAAGATAAAGCACAGCAAAGGCACAGCTGATATTTCACCTGGCAAATCTCTAATTTGAATTTATTGTCACACTCAAACTCCATAATCAGTTATAATATAGGGAGAATATCTCCTGTAACATGGGAGACACGAATAATAGCATTACATTTGCATGTTAGCTTGATGGGGGTAAATATAGAGATGCTTGTTTCAACTCAGCATTATCTTGCATGATTTGTATTGCTGATATCACAGCCTCACTATTCAAAACCAAGCTTGCGAATTTGCAGATGCTACTAAATTATGGGGAGCAATAAATAATGTGGCACAATGCAGTCTAATGGAGGAGAAATTGGTTCATTTGGGCACCTCAGGCTAACAGAGAGCTAATGGATGGTAAACACAGTTTGGTGTAGATAAATGATGAATAATGAATTTGAAACGCAGACTAAAGAGAAGGAATACCTAATGAATTGAAAGTGCTTTATTACAATGGGGGCCCTGGTGGCGCTGTGGCTAAGTGTTTGGCTGCTAACCAAAAGTCAGCAGTTCGAATCCACCAGCCTCTCCTTGGAAACCCTATGGGGCAGTTCTAGTCTGTCCTACAGGGTCACTATGAGTCGGAATCAATTTATCGGCAATGGCATTATTACAATGAATCAGAGAAGGTTGGTGAGTTATTAGAGGGGATGGTCTAATCATGGAAACTCAAATAGTTTCTTTTGCAGAGAGAGGCAGAAATGGTCATGAAACATAACACTTTTGAGTTATCAGAATTTCAGAGAGCCAAATAAAATAAAATAAACAGGGATTTTGGACTGTAATTTCTGCTCTGTCATTTTTCTAAGTTGTGTGACTAGGGACCATTCTATTCATCTTCCTGAGCCTTAGTATCTTCATCTGAAAATTGGGACATTAATATTTGCCAGGGCTGTTGATATGGTTTTGTCAGTTGAACACTGCATGAATATGCCTCATGTGAAGCAGCATCAGTCACATTATAGACATCTTAGATTTATATATTTGTTACAACAATGTTCTTGCAGATGACCCCAAAGCTTCATGTTTCAAAAAATTAATATAAAACATTTCCAATATATGAAGGTAAACTGTGTTGAGAAAGTGGCATTTTTTTTATTATTATTGCCACAGGTACCACAGGAACTGTGGCTAATCCTGAAGTTTACATGATTTGAGGCTGTAGAGTGCCTGGAACAGAGGAGGTGTTCAGTAATGGGGGAGGTCTGGAGACAAGATATGGGGTCCTGGGTCCTGGGAATGGTTAATGCACTCAGCTGCTAACCAGAAGGTCGGAAGTTCGAGTCCACCCAGAGGTGCCTCAGAAGAAAAGCCTCGTGATCTACTTCCAAAAAATCAACCATTAAATACTGTTATGGATTGAATTGTATCCCCCAAAAATGTGTGTCAACTTGGCAGGGCCATGATTTCCAGTATTGTGTGACTGTCCACCATTTTGTCATCTGATGTGATTTTCCTATGTGTTGTAAATCCTACCTCTATGATGTTAATGAGATGGGATTAGAGGCAGTTTTGTTAATGAGGCAGGACTCAATCTACAAGATTGAGTTGTTTCTTAAATCAATCTCTTTTGAGATATAAAAGAGAGAAGCGAGCAGAGAGACATGGGGACCTCATACCACCAAGAAACAAGAGCCAGGAGAATAGCGCATCCTTTGGACCCAGTTTCCCTGTGCTGAGAAGCTCCTAGTCCAGGGGAAGATTGATGACAAAGACCTTCCTCCAGAGCTGACAGAGAGAGAAAGCCTTCCCCTGGAACTGACACCCTGAATTTAGACTTCTAGCCTCCTAGATGGTGAGAGAATAAACTTTTGTTTGTTGAAGCCATCCACTTGTGGTATTTCCATTATAGCAGCACCAGATAACTAAGTCAAAAACCCTATGGAGCACAGTTCTGACACACATGGGGTTGCCATGAGTCAGAATCCACTTGATAACAACTTTTTTTTTCTTCACCAAGGAACAGTGTGAGGGAATGGAATAGTTTTGGGTAAAGTAAAGCAGGAAGGACCACAGGGGAACTCAACAGGGCTAGACACCACCCTCCTCCTTGCTCCTGCACAACCCTACCTTTAAAATGCTGCATTGCAATTGTCAATTTACTTATGTAGCTCTTCCTAGAGTGCGTGCTCCTTGCAAGGCTGAGCACACAACTTAGAGTCCCCGTTTCCACAGGCAAGTACCTGAAGCATTGTAGACACTTGGTGATTGTTTTCAAATGAGTCACGAATGAGTCTCTCTTCTGTGGGCTCCCATTAAGGACAACATTGTATTTCTAGGTTGAGTTCTTTTTACTTGCCATTACATATGCTTTCATTCTTCTATTCCTGACTTTTAGTTTTTGCCAGCCAGCATTCATTGTATGCACATTGGATGAGAGTCACTGTGGTAAAGGCTTTTGAGTCTTTATTTCATCTTTAAAATAAACATGGTTAGCCATAGTTTTCAGATAAAGAAATCAGAGCTTATGTTATTGACGTCGTTGTTGTTAGCTGCTGTCCAGTTGGCCCCTGACTCATGAGGACCTCATGCATACCAGAACACAATGCTGCCTAGTCCTCGGCCACTCCGTGATTAATTAAGAGATTTCACCAGCTGATTTTTGGAAGTAGATCACCAGGCCTTTCTTCCTAGGCCATCTTTAGTCAGGAAGGTATGCTGAAACCTGTTTAGTCTCTTAACAACACACAAGACTTCACTGAAAGATGCATGGTGGTTATGCTTGAGGTGCATTGGCCGGGAATTGAACTGGGTCTCTCACAGGGAAAGTGAGAATTCTACCCCTGAATCACCTCTGTCCCCAAGGCTTAGATAAAAAAACTTGCCCAAGCTTGCACCTTAAGCAGCTGATATCAGAGCAGAGATTCGAAACTGTGGTCCTTACTCCAAACTGCTCTTAACCCTTATTCTTAATATCCATGTCAGTGCTGGTTTAAGTCTTGTCCCCCTTTCCACTCTTGAAAGTTCTGACAATATTTTCCTGGTTTCACTGACACATGCTTGAAGTATTTATACCTCATTTTGTGGTATTCCATTATGTGACCTCAAACAAATCCAGTATCCTTGCCCTGTAATTCAACTTCCACTCATTTTCTTGAATTCCCATTTGTTCTTAGATGAATTACCTACTCAATTGGTCTTTATTTTGCCCCATTATATACCTGCCCAACAAATTCAGTTATACGGGCTACATGGGGTGCTCTGCTAAAATCATTACAGGAAAACCCTTTGGGGCAAGAGGTATGCGTGGGAAAATAGAGTCCGATCCCACCCTTTTATGCAAAGCCTTCCAATAGCTTCTTCTTGATGATTTAATTAACTTCATTGCTTCAAATCTAGGACCCATTCGATTGTCGATCTAGACACCCATCTCCAAGTCTCTTTCTTTCCTGCTCTCCAACCTAAACTCATCACACAGCCCTCCCTTATTTATTAACCCTATTAGCCTGTACACTTTTCAAGGATAACAACCATGTCTTATTCATCCAGATGAACTATTTGGTGAACTGTACGACCAGCTCTGGGCAAAAAATTTCTCTCTCTCTCTGTCCCAAATAAATCAAATCTTTTCGTTTATCTGCATTATTTCTCTGACAGAAATGTCTTTACACCTCTATACCATCTAAATATGGCCCTTTCCTAATAATAACTAGAATTTTAGAATTAATGTAGAGGTTACAAGGAATGTTCACATATATTATCTCATCAGATTCTTACAATAGCTCTATGAGGTCAGTAGGTTAAACATTCTCACTTTTCAGATGAGACACTTAGAGTTTAGGTAACTTGCCAAACTAATGAAGGGTCTTGTTGGGATTCTGACACAGATATTCAGATTTTAAAGTCCTTTTTTTTTTTTTTAATGGTTTCAGACCTCCTCATCCCAATTCTGTCTCAACCACAAAGCCTTTGCTTTGTAAGCATCCTCTCTTTTCAACTCCTACATCCTTGATAACATGAGGAGGTATCTTCCTCAGCTCCCCATAATCTTTATCATATTAACAAATGCACAAATAAACTAAAATGGTATATTTGTCCTGCAAACACAAATTCAAAACAAGCTCATTCCTTTCTCAAAATTTCTTCCCTCTTTAATCAAGACCCCTTGTAAAGACATTCTGGCACCAACAGAACCTGCATTGTCTGCCCTGTGCCCTTGGCACTTAGCATGCACCATGTGGTATTGCATGATCTGGTCCTTTTCATTGTTTTCTCTGTGCCTTTGCTGAAGAAGAATAAAGATAACTTCTGAAGCACACATCCCAAGAAGGGGCTCAAAGTGTCAGCACAACCTAGGGCGTTAACAACAGTTACATCTACTGTGTACTTACTATGTGCTAGAGATAGTTGAAGGACACTATGTGTATTGCATCATTTAATCCTCAGAACAACCCTTGGAGATAATGCACTATTAGCCCCATTTTCAAGATGAGGAAACAGAAGCACAGAACAGTTCAAACTATGTCAAAGGATAAACTAGTTAAGTGCTAGAGCTGGGATATATATCCAGGCAATCCTACCTTAAAGCCTGTGTTTTACACTGTGATCTGTGCCCACGATGAGTTAGAGATGGGAGAAAAAAAAAAGATACGATGTCGGCTTTAGGAATATCTTGGACCCTTAGACAGACAGACTGACTATTCTTCTGGGGAAAAGTCAGACGGGAGCATAAAGTTTCAGGAGTTCAGCTGCAGTGATATCACATATATGAGCCTTTGTCAGCAGTATCTTTTCCAGCCTGCAGAGACTCTCCACCAATTGAAACATTGAAAACAATAATAGAAACATCTACCAATAAGTGAATAAACCATATGACTCTCAATATTTCCTTATTATGCATGGATACAGCCTAGCTCCTTTGCATAGCACTCAAAAACCTCCATGATTTAGGTCCTGCAAGAGCTTGGCTGCTAGCCAAAAGATTGGCAGTTCAAATACACTGTTTCTTGGAAACCCTATGGTAAAACCCAGTTCTACTCTGTCCTGTAGGGTCACTATGAGTCAGAATTGGCTCAACAGCAATGGGTTTTCATTTGTTTTTCTCTTTTGGGTGGTGCAAATTGTTTTGCTCTTGACTACTAACCTAAAGTTTGATGCTTGAAACCCACTCAGCAGCACCACGGATGAAAGACTTGGTGATCCGCTTCCATAAAGATTACAGCCAAGAAAACTCTATGGAGTAGTTCTACTCTGTGACACATGGGGTTACCATGAGTTGGAATCAACCTAACAGCAACGGGTTTAGTTTTTGGTTTGATCTCTTTAGACTTCTCTCTCACACACCCCTCCTCATACTGCAAGCTCTGATATACCAATGGGTTCAACGTCCCTCATAGACCCTTCAGTTTCAGGACTTACTCTCTTCCCTCTGCCTAGCATGCCCTTCATGCTGTCTTTAACTAGAAAACTCTTCCAGTCTTGATTCAGCTGTTCCCTAACCCAGTCCTCTGCACACTGGTTAGGTGAGACACCACTCCTTTGAGTCTCTAGAGCCCTGCTACTTCAGGTTGTCTGGATAGTTACCTTATCATAATGATCATTTCAGTTTCTATTTCCATCATCCACCAAGTAATGAGATCCTGAGGGCGAGGTCTGCCATGTTCACCTTCAAGTCCTAACATCTACTACAGCTCCTGGCATGGGTAAGTACCAAGCAGTTGGGATGGAGTGATGTGTCAGCCCCTGGGTATGGTACTTAGAATCCAGCTCTAATCTCAACATAATCCTGTGCATTCAACATTGTCAACCTTCTTTTTCAAGAGCAGAAACTTAGACCCAGGGGAATAAAACAACATTAAAGATAGCATAGCTAGTGAGTACTGCAGTCAGGATTCAAACCTAGGTCTTTCTATCTGACACTGGTTCCTAGGTCTGTGCACTGTACCATACTGACTTTCTCCCCAAAAGTGAAATGGCAGTTAAGTTTGGGAAACTGAACAGAAGGATCAAGAATTATGAGAAACAAATGCATTGAAAGGCAGAATAAAGGGGCAGATTTTGAAATGCAGAGGAGCGCTAGAGGCACAGTGGTTAAGCACTCTGCTGTTAACCGAAAGGTCAGTGGTTTGAACCCACCAGCCACTCTGTAGGAGAAAGATGTGGCAGACTGTTTCTGTAAAGATTTACAGCCCTGGAAACCCTGTGGGTAGTTCTTCTCTGTCCTATAGGATCATAATTAGTCAGAATTGACTCAATGGCAATGAATTTGGTTTTTGGTTGTTTTTTTTAAATGTCTTGGTTATTCTCCTCTCGCCGTGGTTTAGCTAGAAAGGGACACGGCCCACAGACCATGACAAAGCCCAGATTACATACATCTGCAAGGTAAGAGAATCTTAGGATGATTCACAATAATGATGTAGCTCATGATAATGATAATAATTATAGCTGATATTTTTAATTGTTTGGTACAAGACACTGTTTTAACTGCTTTACATGTTTGCTATTATTTTGCCCTTATAAAAACAGCCGATGTTTTCATGTATTAACTAAAATAAATTACTTGCCCAAGTTCACACATACTAATGGAAGAACCAGTCTTTGAACTCGAGCTCTGTCTAACTTCAGATCCCACACTTAGAACAAGAATTCCACGTTGCCTTACTAATGTTGATCTCCAATGGTGAGCTGACTCCCAAGGGTGTCAACCTGGAGAAGCAAAGCTGGAAAGGAGCCGAAGAATCCCAGGCAAAGGTTGGCTAGGCATGATACCAGACCAGACAAGGTGAGATGTATGTTAGGTGACTTAAGGATTTATACTGTGAATCCCAAGCATCTAGCGTGGCCTCATTTTGACACAAAGCTTGGTTCAGGGATAGGTGCTAAAGAACCAGTTCAAATGAGGCATTGCTCTGCTTACAGAGAAGATCTCAAAGTTAGATTTGAAAGGTTAATTCAGTTATTCACTCACTCCAGACCTAATAAACCCATGGACCAGAATGTTTGGTGACTGAGCCAATACACTGACATTTGGACAAAGATAGAAATAGAGAGTCAATTTTATCAACATGCAGTACCAAAATGGCCACACTACATTGATTACTTATTCCAGGACTTTCTCCAAACAGAATCAGGTTGATTGTATTAGACATGTACCCTTTTGAACATGTATCAGTAATTCTGGCTCAAACCAACTATAAATTCCTTGTGACTGATTTGTCTCTCTCCCTGATTGATGGTATCCCTGATGGCGTGTCACCGACCAGCCACCACCACAGCCGATGAATCTTGCCTACAAGTCCCCTATGATCCATTGCAGATGTTACCAATATCCATGAATGCTCCGTAAACTAAACTCATTCTAAACTCCAGGTATTCCAGATGCCTTCCACCACCACCTAAATAAGAGTCAAATATCAAGGAAACAAAATACATCACATATATATTTAAAAAAAAAGTGTGACCTTTGAATTCTCTTTTGCAAATATTAACAGCAATGCTACAGGTTCAGGGATTAATCCAAGTCCCTAGGGCCACTATTTAAAGAAGACAAAAAAACAGTAAACCTGTACATGAAATATATAAATAAACTACTGGCTGAAATCACTGAATAATAAAATAAAGGAGTTTAGATCATCCACAGGGGAAAATTATATCCTGGCTGATTTTGTAATTGAAAGGAACACAGGGCTAGGAGTTAAGGCCTCACCTTGGGCAAGCCACGCCATCTCTTTGGGGCTCAGTTTACTCTGCTGCTACAGAGAAATGATAATACTCACAGAAGTCACAGGAGTGGACTTGAAGACAAGGAGAAAGCTAAGGATTCTATTGTCTTTCTGCTTCATTACATTAATTCAAATGGGAACTCAGCTCCATTCCCCACTTCCAAGAAAAGAGTCTCTTCCTTTTGGTGAAAGTGGATCTCTCCACTCTCTGGACCCTCCTGCTCCCATGTGGAAATCTGGGCTGGGAAAATTATTTAACTGCTCTAAGCTTCAATTTCATCATCTATTAATCATCCATTAATTTGGATTAAAACTACTACCTACTTCACAGGATCATTATTACAATAAATGAGAGAAATCAAGTTAAGCACTTAAGACAGTACCTGGCACATTCAAAGTGCTCAATAAACGTAGCACTTATTATTATTGGCTCTTATTTTTCCACGTGTAAGAGATTCACAGTTGTCTGACTTCTTAAATATCTATACGTGATATAAATACAGTATCTATATATAAAATAAGGATACTACATAATATAGTTGCATCACTATTGTTGTTGTTGTTATTGATGGCTGTTGTCAAGTAGGTCCCGGACTCATGATGACCACACGCACAACAGAACAAAAAGCTGCCAGTCCTGAGCCATCTCCATAATTGGTTGCGAATCAGACCATTGTGATACATGGAGCTTATTGATTTTGGTAAATAGATTGCCAAGCCTTTCTTCCTAGTTTGTGTTAGTCTGGAGGCTCAGCCGAAAACAGTTCAGCATCATAGCAACACACAAGCTTCCACTGACAGATAGGTGGTATCTGTGCATGAGATTCACTGGCCAGAACTCGAACCCAGGTCTGCTGCATGGAAGGCAAGAACTCTACCACAGGACCTACAATACCTGTATACAAATATACATAATAATAATTAAAAAAAACCATTGCCATTGAGTTGATTCCGACTCATAGTGACCCTATAGAACAGAGTAGAACTGTCTTATAGGGTTTCCAAGGAGCGGCCGGTGGATTTGAACTGCCGACCTTTTGGTTAGCAGCCATAGCTCTTGACCACTGTGCCACCAGGGCTCCTATATAATAATAAATATATATTATACATATAAATATGTGTATACATATATATACTTTCAACCTCTTCTGACCCTTATCCCCTTCGAGCTACTTACTGCCTTATTTTTCAACTTTCTTGAACAGGTTGACCAGGTAGTTCAATCTTCAATTTTATTTTTTTTTTCTTTCAGGAAAAATAGAAGTATAATGAAACCTGTGTACTTATCACACAACTTTAATGATTATCAGTTCAGGTTTCCCTCATATCTCACCAATTTCCTCTTTTCTAAATTATTTTGAAGCAAGTTACTTGGCCTCATACACCTTATCCATCCATGCCAGTAAGCGTCATTGAGTGGTCTTTTGTCTCTACTTCTTGAATTGCTGTTCAATCCTCAACATGAGAACAGTCGTTGATTCCTGGCACAGAAACGATGGAAAAGTTGGTGGTTTGTTCTCAATTCTCTGGCAGTAATGCACATGGGTACCCTTTGTTGGAAATTTGATCTAACCACACCATATTCTCTCACTTGCCCTCATTTCACTGAAAGTTTTTTGTTTGCTCGTTTGTGTTTGTCAAGGTAGCTAACAACTGCCATATTGCCAAAACCAATGGACATTTTTCTGTCCCAGTTTTACTTGGTTTTCTGAGGCCTTGTGTTTCTATAGAGTCGCTATGAGTCAGAATAGACTCAATGGCAATAGGTTTGGTTTTTTTTTTTTTTTTTTGGTTTGTTACTTCAGAGTGAGTGAGATAGATCTGAACTAACATTAACATCTGAGATAATTTACCTAGCCTCGGCAACCTTCACTTTTTTAACTCTCTAAAATTGGGAAGTTAGATTGTAAAGCATGTAACAAAATTCTTGGCATAAGTAGCTACTATATAAATGAGAATTAATATTTTTGTTGTTGTTACTGTGTGGTGTTGACTATTAGTGATCCTATATATGACAGAGTAGAACTGTGCCCTAGGGTTTTCTAGGCTGTAATCTTTTTTTTTTTTAATTGTACTTTAGGTGAAGGTTTACAGAACAAGTAGTTTCTCATTAAACAGTCAATAGACATATTATTTTATGACATTGGTTAACAACCCCATGACATGTCAACCCTCTCCCTTCTCGACTTTTTTTTTTTTTGGTGAAAATATACATAGCAAAAGATACACCATTTCAAAAATTTCTACATGCACAATTCAGTGATATCAATTATGTTCTTCCAGTTTTGCTGTTATTCTCACTTTAAATGAAGGTTTACAGAACAAAATAGTTTCTCATTAAACAGTTAGTACGCATGTTGCCCTATGGCAATGGTTAACAACCCCACTACACGTCAGTACTGTCCTTACTCAACCTTGGGTTCCCTATCACCAGCTTTCCTGTTCCTTTCTGCCTTCTAGTCCTTGTCCCTGGAGTGCTGTGCCTCATTAGTCCCACTTTGTTTTATGGGGCTGTCCACTCCCCGGCTGAATGGTGAACCTCGGAAGTGACTTCACAACTGAGCTAAAAGGGTTGCTGGGGGCCATACTTTCGGGGTTTCTCTAGTCTCTTTCAGGACACTAAATCTGGTCTTTTTTGTGTGTGTTAGAATTTTATTCTACATCCTTCTCCAGCTCTGTCCAGAACCAACCCTCTGTTGTGATCCCGGTCAGAGCAGTCAGTGGTAGTAACCGGGCACCATCTAGCTGTACTGGACTCAGTCTGGCGGAGGCCTTGGTAGCTGTGGTCCATTAGTCCTTTGGACTAATCTTTTCCTTGTATCCTGTTCTCTTCATTCTCCCTTGCTCCTGAAAGGGTGACACAGGTGGAGTATCTTAGATGGCTGCCTATAGGCTTTTAAGACCCCAGACGCTACTCACCAAGGTAGAATGTAGAACATTGTCTTTATAAACTGTGTTATGGCAATTGAGTTAGATGTTCCCCAAGACCATGGTCCCCACATAGGCTGTAATCTTTATGGAAGCAGATTGCCAAGTCTTTTCTCCCACAGAGCCGCTGGTGTGTTTGAAGTGCTGACCTTTGGTTAGCAGCTGAGCACTTAACCATTGTGTCACCAAGACTCCTTTTAGTATTATTAACACTGCTTAATTTCCCATTTGGCTTCCATGATATCTTGCTCTCCTTGTTTACCTCATATCCACTATAAATTCAGAGTGGCTTGCCTCAGCCGCAAGCTTCCTAAAGGTGGATGTGTTCTGGCATTCTGACCTGGGCCTTATTTCTTGGCATTCTATATTATTTTTTGGGGGGACGTCATGCATTGTTACTGCTTCAACTTTCATGTCCATGCATATGGTCCAGTTCTCTTGAGCTCCATCCTCTTATGCCCATTACCTAGTTGGTATTTCTATTTGAGACAAGCTCTGAAACATGTTGAAAAAAAATTAACTATCTTTCACCCCAAATTGTTTCTCTATTAGTTGTCTCAGTTACTTTAGTGAGTCACAACACTGAGACATACAGAACATTATTTTTTATTAACAAAAAAAGAGCAGCTACCCTCTTAAAGAGTGGGAATAAGGAAAAATATTACTTTCATTTTCTAATGAATCTGTGGTAGGAGAGGACAATGTATTTCTACCCTACACTTTTAAAAACTTCATTCTACCATGCCAGTGTTTTTATGCTAAATTGTCACTATTTACTTGTCTGGTACATCCACTAGACTCTTAGCAACTTCTAGAAGAAATAAATCATCATCTTTCGTTTCAGTAGCCCCAGTGTCTGGTCCAGTGACTGGCACACAGGGGACCAAAAATGTTGAGTGAAATAATATCCAAGCAAGATTATTTTTATATCACTGTTGGATGTTCAGAGACCCTGTAAGGAATCAATGACAACAATCTTATTTTTATTGATTTTATACATCCCAAAAGCACTTGCGAATGCTTGGATTAAATCAACTTGCAAGTTAAAAAGTCAAAAGAAATAGTCATATGTATTTTGTTAGGCTGGAAGAAGAATAACTACAATTTTAGCATAATCATTATTGTCACCTTCCTCATCATCATCCTTTGGTGAAGAGAGTATGTATTTATATAGATATGCTCATTTGCCCTTTTATTCACTGATAAAATTTATTTATTAAATGTCTACTTTGCCATCACCATAAATAAGCACTCACTTAAAAAAAAAGAAAACCCTTTCGCCATCCTTCCTGTCCCTGGTAACCACTAAAAACTTTGATCGTTATACATCTGCCTATTCTTATTATTTCATAAAAGTGAGATCATACAATATCTTTTGTGGTTGATTTATTTCACTGGGCGTAAGTTTTTTGAGGTCTGTATTCATGTTGTAGCTTGGATTAGAACCTCATTTCTCTTTATGACTGAGTAGCATTCCTTTATATGTATGTACCACATTTTGCTTACCCATTCATCCATTGATGGATACTTAGGTCGTTTTCACCTTTTGGTATTGTGAATAGCGCTGCAATGAACATTGCTATACATATGGGTGGTGGTTGTACAACATGATCAATGTAGTTGATATCACTAAACTGTACACCTGAAAAATGTTGAATTGGCAAATGTTGTATTATATATATTTTTAAAGCAAAAAAGACCCAAAAGATTTGCTTTGGATAATATTGGATAATCCATTAATTGCTATGAAAATTAAAATAAAAATGTTTTCCTTGACTTGAAGAGATTTATAAGTTAGAAGGAGAAATGAGATAGGCATATAAATAAGACAATATGTGAAATGTACCCTGAGTTAAATATAAAGAGCCACTGGAGTTTTCAGGGAGTAGGTAGAGTTTTCAGATGTAGAAATCAAGTGAGACTTTTCAGTATATTGGGGATCACCTTCAATGTTCAGAGAGATGTCATCGTGCAGAAATACACAAGGTAGAGTGACTGTGGGATTCCGTGTATGGGCAATAGCATGAGAAAGTAGTGGATTTAAAGAAGAAAGTATGTTTGGCAAAACCTGGGTATTTCTGTATAATTAGAGTCTAGGAGGGTGGTGGATGTTGAGTCTAGATCCAGAGGTTTTCCAGGCTGAGGGTGGCCTTGAGTACCACATGAGGTGGTACGATGGTGGTTAGGCTTGGTGGACAATGAGATATCAACATCATCTATGGGTATGATAGAAACCTGATCAGATATGTGGTGTGTGAATATTGTATGTGTATGTGTATAAATGCATATGATTACTAATGGTTTATTAGGTTTAGAAAACTGTAATATCTGAATTATTTACGGTATGATATATAGTCACATCTATAGCCAAGTGTGGCAGTTTTCTACAATTTTATTTTCTCCCACAACACAGAACACATTACCGTGGTTGGGATCTGGTAGTTGATATCAATAACAGAGGTTTTAGAGCCCATACAAAATTCCCCACGGGAGGTAAGTGTTCCACACCATTACTTTCTCATTCAAAAAAGCATAGGGGGTTATGCTACTGATAACTCTGTTTCCTTGGTAGTAGGATGCTATTTTTCTTATTTTTATTAATTTGTGAATAACTGATACGTTGTCATTGTACACAAAAATGTACATAAAGTATGCAGTTAAATATTTCCTCACACCCATATCTCTTAAACAACTAGATCCCCTCCCCAGGAGCAACCAATTTCCAATCTACTCTGTATTATTCAGACACAGTCTATGCACATACAAGCATGCAGAGAGGTTTTCCCTTTTAATTTACACAACATATCTTGATGATCCCTCTGTATTGGTGCATGAAGAACTTCTTCATTTGTAAGGTGAACAATATTACATTGTGTGGATATATCATAAGTTCTTTAAACCATCTTCCACTAATGGAAATTTAGATTGTAGCTAATCACTGCCATTAGAAATGACATTGAAATAAATAACTTCACACACCAGATATTTTGCAGATGTTTGAATACATGTGTAAGAAATTTCTAGAAGTGGGATTTGTAGATCAAAACATATGAACACTTGTTATTTTTAGAGATAGTTCCAAATTGTCCTCTCAAGAATTTGTACCAATATACACTCTAATCTGCAATTGTGAAAGTGGCTTTTTCCCAACATTCTTCAGAAAATATTGTTCTATTAATCGTTCTGATCTACTTAAGTCTAATCAATGAAAAATGCTGTCTTAGTTCAATTAATTAGCATTTTCTGTAACCATTGCTTTATCCTGTACCTTTATAATATGTTTGGAAACCTTGGTGGCTTAGTGGTTAAGAGCTATGGCTGCTAACCAAAACTTTGGCAGTTCAAATCCACCATGTGCTCCTTGGAAATCCAATGGAGCTGTTCTACTCTGTTCTATAGGGTCGCTATGAGTTGGAATCAACTCAACAGCAACGGATTTGATTTTATAATATGTTCAGTGTTCATCATTGTCATTTTCTAAGTATTCTTCATTTTTTTAAACATTTTACTTTGTTATTGTTGAGAATATACATAGCAAAACATACACCAATTCAACAGTTTCTACATGTACAATTCAGTGACACTGATTACATTCTTCGAGTTGTGCCACCATTCTCATCCTCGTTTTCTGAGTTGTTTCTCCCCCATTAACAGGAACTCACTGCCCCTAAGTTTCCTATCTAATCTTTCAAGTTGCTGTTGTCAGTTTGATCCCATAGAGATAGTTTTTAAAACAGCATAATGCTCAAGGCAGACATTTTTTACTAGTTAAGCTAAACTGTTACAGTTCTACTCTGACACACATGGGGCTGCCATGAGTTGGAATTGACTTGATGGTAACTGACGTTCTATGGTATACTTATACACAGTATAAAGCTGGGTTTCCCTTTTGTCAAATCTTGGATTTTTTGTTCCTTTCAATAGGTGAGTGGTGCTGTGTAAATGTAATTATGTGGCAGAAATGTCTTAGTTCTTTAAATATTTTTTTTTTGTTAAAATTTTGTTTTTGGTGGTTTTACAATCTTATGACTTTATAAAAATACTTTTCAGGGACTGAGTTGCTGGGTGGAGGGCTCTGGGGACCATGGTCTTGGGGAACATCTAGCTCAATTGGTATGACACAGCTTCTATAGACAATGCTCTACATTCTACCTTGGTGAGTAGTGTCTGGGGTCTTAAAAGCCTGTGAGCGGCCATCTAAGATACTCCACTGGTCTCATCCCTTCGGGAGCAAGGGAGAATGAAGAGAACAGGATACAAGGAAAAGATTAGTCCGAAGGACTAATTGTCCACAGCTACCAAGGCCTCCACTGGACTGAGTCCAGTACAGCTAGATAGTGCCCAGCTACCACCACTGACTGCTCTGACCAGGATCACAACAGAGGGTTCTGGACAGAGCTGGAGAAGGATGTAAAGCATAATTCTAACTCACAAAAAATAGACCAGACTTACTGGCCTAAAGGAGACTGGAGAATCCTCGAGAGTACGGCCCCCAGACACCCTTTTAGCTCAGTGGTGAAGTTACCTCCGAGGTTCACTGTTCAGCCTGGGAGTGGACAGCCCCGTAAAACCAAATGAGACTAACGAGGTACAGGAGTCCAGTGACAAGGGCCAGAAAGCAGAAGGGGACAATGAAGCTGGTGATAGGGAACACAAGACTGAGTAAGGATATTGTTGATGTGTTGTGAGATTGTTAACCATTGTCATAGGGCAACATTTGTGGTAACTGTTAAATGTGAAACTATTTTGTTCTGTAAGCCTTCATCTTAAGTGAGAATAACAGCACAATTGGAAGAGCATAGTCAAGGTCACTGAACTGTGTATGTAGAAATTTTTGAAACAGTGTATCTTTGGCTATGTGTATTTTCACCAAAAAAAAAAAAAAAAGGTTGAGAATTTAGGGGCTTAATATGTTGTGGGGTTGTTAACCAATGTCATAAAACAACATGCGTACTACTGTTTCATGGGAAACTATTTGTTCTGTAAGCCTTCACCTGAAGTACAATAAAATATAAAAAAAAAAAATATATATTAAAGATTACAGCCTTGGGAAAAAAAAAAAACTTTTCAAAGTACTCTGTATTTTCTTGACTGTTTTTAGTGGTATATGTTTGTGTAGGTGTGAGTATTGTATTTTCTTATTTATCTCAGATAATTTGGAAGGGTGACATTTTTATTCTAGTGGCTAACTTTAGAGCTATAACATTATCCTTAATCCTCTATTTCTTTAAACAGACTATTAACTTCTGATTATGACCACTGATTAAATTAACATCTTTCCTTTAACATGAACTTACCCTCCATCTCCTAATCTTAGTTTATCATTTTCTCTTTCTTAGTGCTTACCTCCTTTGTAACATCAAATATATTTACTCGTCTGTTACTTTAAATGTGAGTGTTTGACTACCATCTATAACAGATGAAGGGTTCCGAAGATGACTTTCTCCCAACTTCTAGCTCCTTTGCCCATCCAACTTTTCCCTTTAACCTCATCTCTACATTGTTAGTGTTTATAAAATAGTTTGTGTTTGTGCCCCTGCTGCTCCTGTTGTTTTTGTGTGATTTCTCAAAAGAGAAGGGTAAATACCCATCGTACTCTGTCATGTGACTATTAGAAGTATATGAACAATTTTTTAAATGGGGTAATAGCAACTTTCTTAATACTTTCCAGAAAGCAAAAAGTAGTTAGAAAATGGTTTCTCCAAATTGACATCATAATGCTCATACATATTTCTTACAGGTGTTTTCCTTGTGCTCTCTAACCCTACCCTAATTATGTGGGTCATGAGTGACCTTGTCAAGTGGCCCTGGGCAAATGTGAGAGTCTGGGCTCAGTAACTATCTCCTTTCCTGATAGAGTGTGATATTAAACAGCAAATAAAAAAACACATGACAGATCAAGAGAGATATCGAGGAAGAAAGATTAAAAATATATATGTATTTATGTATATGTGTATGTATGTATATGTGTATGTACATATATATACACACACACATACATTTACTTACACATACTTTTAATAGAACCTTTCTTTTTCCCCTATGTTTTGAAAAAGGAACTCTGTATTATTTTTTGCACCAGAATCCTCAAACTATGTAGTCAGTCCTGGAAATAATTTGGGTAAAAGACAAACAGTTTTACTAATTATAGTAACTTTTAGTACATAACTGTATGAATTTATAATAAAGGTTCAAAAATATCAACACAGATTATGCTCAGCAAGTCAAACACGCAGAGGGTGCAAGAATCAACATTTTTGCAGTTTACTTGCTTCAGTAAGTCATCATTTCAGAATACCTTTCCAGGTTATGATGCTTTTGCGGCCAACTCAGTGAAAGCATCTGCAAATCTGTCTGGGGCTTCTTCCCATCCAATAGTTTATATATATGCATGGACTGTCTCCTTTGTATGAAATACAGGACATGGAATTCAGGGCTGGTGGAGTATATGGAAAGTTAAGTAAAATAATCAATGGAGACTCATCTTTCAAGCTTATGTCTGGCTCTGGTAGTGCAGGAGATTCAATCAATAAAAAAAGTCTATCTTTCAGGACCTTTGAGTCAAGTTGGCAAGACAAGCACATATGTACATTAAAGAAAAACAAACAAAACAAAAAATCACAAAGATAGTCACTGTGCTGTCAAATGAACAAACCCACCAAAGAGCCATAAAAAAGAGAAAACCAGTAAAAACCAGTTGCCATCAGGTTGACCCCAAGTCATGGGTACCACATGTGTGTCAGAGTAGAACTGTGCTCCATAGGGCTTTTAATGGCTGATTTTTCAGAAGGAGATCTTCAGGTTTTTCTTCCAAGGCATCTTTGGGTAGGCCTTGAACTGCTAACCTTTTGATTAGCAGCCAAGCCACCCAAGGACTCCTTACAGGAAAGAGAGGAACCTACTTATTGAACACCTGCCATAGGTAAGGCAGTATGCTAGCTTTTCACATAGGTGAACCCATTTCTTCCTTCCGCCAATCCTGAGAGATGGCTATTGGCATCTTCATTTTATAAGCAATGAATCTGAGTTTCAGATAGCTTGGATTGCTTCCCCAGTCACCCAAATGGTTTGCATTCAAAGGCAGGTCTATGTCACCTCAAAGCTTTCCATTCTAAGAGTGTATTTCCCAAGGACAACTGTCTGTAATTAGTACACTTACCATTGCAAACAAGTTTCACATCTATTACCTCATTTGATCTTCATGAAATCCCTTGACAGAGAGCTCACCACCAGTAAGGGGAGCCGAGGACAGAGTGGGTAAAGAGCTTGTGTTCATTACCCATTCACAAGTGTGGCTCCTCTGATCTCCCGTGATCTTTACTTGTCTGGTAAATGAATAGACTGAAAAATGACTGTATAATCAAAGTGTGATTTGTCCAGGGTGGTGCTATATGAATAATTTATGTAGCACAAATACTGCTGGATGGAGCACTTAACTTAGCCCTTGATCAGATGTCTCTTATTATCCGGCTGGCAGACAGTCAAAAAATGAAATGAAATTTAGGCAAATCCCATACACACTTGGGAAAGGCAACAGAGGCTGAAGGAAGATCACACCAAAAGAGGGGGAATTATTGAGAAGTTAGAGTGAATCTAGCTTCCTGAGACAGTTGGAGTCATGTTACAAAAACAGGCTAAAACATAGCTATATATTGTAGGGTTGAATTATATGAAATAATTTGATTCCACATACACTGCAGTCTTCTTTCTGGTGGTTAGGTTGTTTCAGAAATTTTCAGCCCATTGTGACTGATTTTCATGTTGTTAATGATCTCAGTATCAGTCATTCACTGATAAATATGAGACCATTACAGTGTGTATTCGGCCATGTATGGAACATAAAATTACTGATCTCTCAGAGAAACCCAAATCATTGTACCCACATCTCAGGTTCCCTTAGCAATGTGGACAACTGAAAATGGGCCTTATGAAGAAAGCACAGCATGACTAAAATAAAACCTTCAGGGCGGCCACAACAAGAAATACCAAGCATTTAAACATCTGAGGCAAAAGGACAGATGATACATTGGACTCGTCATAAAAATTTCTGTCTGCTAGTGGGAATGTAAAATGGTACAACCACTTTGGAAATTGACCCTTTCCATTCTCTCTTTCTACATATGTAGTCGATTGGATTTCTGTAAATTCTAGATAGTAGACAAGAATTATCCTAGGAAAAGGGAAGGACAACACACAATACAGGGGAAGTCAGCACAACTGGACTAAACCAAAAGCTAAGAAGTTTCCTGAACACAGCCAAACACCTTGAGGGACAGAGTAGCAAAGATGAGGGTCTGGGGACCATGGTTTCAGGGAACATCTAGGTCACTTGGCATAACAAAGTTTATTAAGAAAATGTTATGCATCCCGCTTTGGTGAGTGGCATCTGGGGTCTTAAAAGCTTGCTTGTGAGCAGCCATCTAAGATGCATCAGTTGGTCCCAACCCATCTAGAGCAAAGGAGAATAAAGAACACCAAAGACACAAGAAAATTATTAGCCCAAGAGACAAAGGGTTCACATAAACCAGAGACTCCATCATCCTGAGACCAGAAGAACTAGATGGTGTCTGGCTACCACCAATGACTGCCCTGACAGGGAACACAACAGAGAGTCCCTGATGGAGGAGAGAAGTGGGGTGCAGAACTCAAATTCAAGAAGAACCAGGCTTAATGGTCTGACTGAGACTAGAGGAACCCCAGAAGACATGGCCCCCAAACCATTCCAGACACCCAGTCTTCAGTCAAAGATTAGACTGGACTATAAAACAAAATAATACTTGTGAAGAGTGTACTTTTTAGTTCAAGTAGATACATGAGACTAAATGGGCAGCTCCTGTCCAGAGGCTGGATGAGAAGGCAGAAAGGGACAGGAACTCGCTGAATAGACACGGGAAAACTTGGGTGGAAAGGGGGCGTGTGCAGTCACATTACAGGGATTGCAAGTGGGGTCACATAACAGTATATGTATAAATTTTTGTATGAGAAATTAACTTGAGCTGTAAACTTTCACCTAAAGCACAGTAAATAAATAAAAATAAATAACAATTAAAAAAATAGGGCTAAAAAAAAATTCTGTGACATCATACTCTTTTCAGCCTTTTCCACATTAATCAGATGGTGGATATCCCTTCAAAATAACAGCTTTTGTTCCTGACTTCACAGTTTTTCCAAGCCCATAGGCTCTGAGTCTTCAGACTGTATTCAGGAGTTTAGCACCTTAGGTGGTGCAAACAGTTTACTCTCAACTACTAACAGAAAAGTTGGCAGTTCAAATTCACCCAGCCAAGCCTTGGAAGAAAGGCCTGGCAATCTACTTCCATAAGATTACAGCCATTGAAAATCCTATGGAGCACAGTTCTATGCTGAAACATGTGAGAGTGCCATGAAGTGGAATCAGCTCAATGACAGCAGATGTCACTTCACAGTTCTGTATATATACTGCTACCACGTTATTCAGGTCTTTCCCATTTCTGCCCCGGAAGACATCTCAGATGGACGGGAAAACCTAAACATGGGAGTGTCCCACCTTCATAAGTTTACTGGAATATCTTGTGCTGCTCTGAATATAAGGATTGGTGTTTGATATGTCTTCCCAAGCAAATGTTAAACTTCATGGAGGCAAAGACAGGGAGTATCTGTGTTCTATTCAGGTTTTTGTGCATAAACCTGGTGTTTCCAAAGGCCAAGCTAAAGGAACGAAGCAAGTGTTCACTGGCTGGCTTATTTTTTCAATATTCACAAGGATTACTTTCCAGACTACTCATTTTGGCTTGTTGATCCTTGATGACATTTTCCTTAGTTCACAAAGACACTGTTTCCCACTTCAGTCGTTAATATCCACCAGAGTTTCTCCTTGAGTTGATTGTCTGTTTGAACATGTATGTCCAGCCTGGACCCAGAGCTCTGCCTCAAACATGAAACATCATTCTTTCTCTGACTAGAAGCCCCATGCTTTCATCTAAGAGTCTCTTCTGACCTCCTACCTTTCCTTGAAGGACTCATGTCTACTGAGCCAACTTGTCATGTAACCCTTATAGAGGAGGGCAATTAGCTGGTATTCTCCTGCTTATCTTCCAGGTGGCTTAACACAGTTAGACATAGTCCTCCTTCTATGTATCAAATGAGCTCATTTGTTAACTGTCTTTTTCCTTTTTAATTTTGATTAAATTTTGTGTTCTTAAAGGAAAGTTCACAAACAAAAAATGTCCAGCTAAATGATTTATTACAAAGTGATTACCTGTGTAGGAACCATACGTGTCAAGAAAGAAAATATTCCAATGCTCAGAAGCCCCTTCCCGGCCTTCATAACCACCCCCTCCCTTTCCCCAAGGACAGCCTTAGCTAATGCAGCAACCACTTTATACTTCTCTTCATAGTTTAAGTCTGCAGCATGCATCCCTAAACACCACATACATTTAACTCTATAGATAGAATGCATTATTTTGTGTCTGTCTTCTTTTGCTCAATATTATGATGATTTGAGATACTTTCAAGTTGTTTTTGGATTTATAGTTCTTTTCCATTAGTAATTATATTGTTGTTCTTAGGTGCCCTCGAGTGGGTTCCAACTCATAGCAACCCTACGTACAACAGAATAAAACACTGCCCGGTCTTGCGCCATCCTCACAATTGTTGTAATGCTTGAGCCCACTGTAGTAGCCACTGCGTCACTCCATCTCAGGGAGGGTCTTTGTCTTTTCCACTCACCATCTCCTTTACAAAGCATGATGTCTTTTTCCAGTGGTGAGTTCCTCCTGATAACATGTCCAAAGTATCTCAGAGGAGTCTAGCCATCCTTGCTTCTAATGGGCATTCTGGCCATACCTCTTCCAAGACAGATTTGTTCATTATTTTGGCAGTTCATGGTTGTGGTGATTAAGATTGTATGTCAACTTGGCTAGACCATTATTCTCTGTGTTTTAGTAGTTGTATAATGTTGTGATCACCCCCATGATGGAATCTGCTGAGTGGTACTGGTGGAGGCGGGGCCTGTGGCAGCTCACCTCCCTCTCAGTTTCATCTCTCTGCCTTCTGCCAGTTACCTTCTGCCTGCTTGCCTTGCCAAGGTTTTTGGCTTGTTCCAGACTCAGCAGCTGCCTCTTGTTGCCTCACCATGGGACTTGAGCTAGCAGCTTACCTGTTGATCTCGGAATTCGTCGAACTTCTCAGCCTGGAAGCAAGAGTCTGGTTCCCCGAACTGCTGACCTTGGGTTCGCCAGCCCCTGAAGCTACGTGAATCAGGAGAAACCTGATTGTCTTGTCTGCTGATCTTGGAATTTGTTGACCTTCACAGCCTGTGAGCGGGAGACCCCCTCTGAACTTCCAACCTTGGGTTCACCAGCTTCTGCGGCTACGTGAACTAGGAGAGGCTTTTACCCTGATCTGTGGACTTGGGATGTTTTAGCCTCTACAACTGCATGAGCTATTTCCTTGATATAAATCTCTCTATATATATATTTATATGCTTTACTGGTTTTGCTTCTCTAGAGAACCCAGCCTAAGACATTTGGTACTAGGAGTGGGGTGCTGATCTAATAGATACCTAAAATGTGGAAGTAGTTTTAAAACTGTAAATGGATAGATGTGTGGCAGTGACAGAGAACCGGCAGCAGCAGAGAACGTGCAGCAGCAGAGAAGCAGCAGCAGCAGAGAACCAACAGTAGCAGAACCAGGAAACCGGTGAAAGATGGTGTTGGAGCCGACCCACGGAGCGAGAGAGATGAATGCCTGTGAACAGGAGGCTTCCTGGCCGAGTGGGGTGCCTCTGGGCACTTATCGGTAGAGCTAGGCTGGCCAAGCCACAGAGCAAGGGAGCTGAGTGCCTGTGCGCAGAAGGCTTCCTGGTGGAATGGGGTGCCTCCGGGAACTTACCGGTGGGCTACTGAACTTTAGAACACTTGCACCAGCAGGGCAGATGCAGGCATGAGGCCTGAGGGCCGGGAAGCCATAGGAAGCAGAAGCTGAAGAGACAAGGGACACAAGAAGCTGATCTGCTTCAGCCTCAAAAGGAATGGCCGTGACCTCAGGGGTTTCAAAGGGTGGAGCCATGGCCTCTGGTGTTTCTAAGGGTGGAATTGTCACTCTGATGGAGTAAGAGAATGGTGCGCCTAAAGCCAAGGGAACAGAGTTCCTGTCCCAGTGGGCCTGGAAGGTGGAGCTGAAGCCCAGGGCTGAGGGGCCTCCACTCAAAATCCAGAGATGGTGGCCAATACCTAGAGTCTGGAGGGCAGAGCTATTGTGTAAATTGTCTCAGGGAACAGAAGATTATTTTCAGAGACTTGAGGGCTAATGTAATGTGTTCTGCTGACTTGCTTGGTGCCTGTTATCACTTCTTTTCCTCTAGTTTCTCCCATTTGTAATGGAAATGTCTAGCTTGTGCCTGTTCCACCATTGTATCTTTGGAAGCAGATAACTTGTATTCTAGATTTCACAGATGAAGAGGAATTTTTGGATTTTGGACTTGGAGTTAAGACTTTTGCTATGATATGATGGGGTTAATATGTTTTCCATGTTGCAATGATGTGATTTTTTGGGGGCCAAAGGGTGGAATGTCACGGTTTGAATTATGTCCCCCCAAAAAATGTGTATATCGGTTTGGCTGGGCCGTGATTCCTGGTACTGTGTGATTTTCTTATATGTTGTAAATCCTGCCTCTATGATGCTAATGAGAGAGGATGGGTGGCAGTTATGTTAGTAAGGCAGGACTGGATCTACAAGACTGGATTGTGTCCTGAGGCAATCTCTTGAGATATAAAAGACAGAAGTGAGCAGTGAGAAAGGGGGACCTCATACCATCAAGAAAGCAGTGCCGGGAGCAGAGCGCATCCTTCGGACTGGGGTCGCTGTGCAGAGAAGCTCCTAGTCCAGGGGAACACTGAAGAGAAGAAGGCCAACAGAATGAAAAAGGCTTCCCCTGGAGCTGATGCCCTGAATTTGGGCTTTTAGCCTACCCTGACTGTGAGGAAATAAATTTCTCTTTGCTAAAACCATCCACTTGTGATATTTCTGTTATGGCATCACTAGATGACTAAGACAATGGTATATATAATATTCTTCACCAACACCGTAATTCAAAGGCATCAATTCTTCTTCAGGCCTCCTTATTCATTGTCCAGTCTTCACATGCATATGAGGTGATTGAAAACGCCATGGCTTGGGTCAGGTCCACCATAGTCCTTAATGTGACATTTTTGCTTTTTAACACTTTAAACAGATCTTTTGCAACAGATTTGACCAATGCAATGTGCCTTTTGATTTTCTGACTGCTGCTTCCATGGGTGCTGATTGTGGATCCAAGTAAAATGAAATCCTTGACAACTTCAATCTTTTCTCCAGTTGTCATGATATTGTTTATTGGTCTAGTTATGAGGATTTTTGTTTTCTTTGTGTTAAGGTGTAATCCATACTGAAGGCTATCGTCTTTGATCTCTACCAGTAAGTGCTTCGAATCTTCCTCACTTTTAGCTAGCAAGCTTGTGTCATGTGTATATCACAGGTTGTTAATGAGTCTTCCTTCAATCCTGATGCCATGTTCTCCATATAATAGAAAAGAACTATAATTACTAATAGAATTTCATATTTTATTAGTAATTATAGTTCTTTTCTATTAGTCCTTAGAAAAATACACATTATAAGCACAATGAAATTCCATACACAACCGACAGAATGCTTAAAATTAAGAAAACTGGCAATATCAAGACTGATATCAAGTGCTGTCACAGAGCTCATACATGCTTGGTGGGAATGTAAATATACCCAGTCAATTTGGAAAACAGTGTGTTATTACCTAATAGAATTTAAGCTGTGCATACCCATATCCTGTGACTTAGAAATTCCACTTCTATCTATGCATCCATCCATCTGTCCATCCGTCTGTCCATCCATCTATTGCCCTCAGAGATGTTACGCACAAATTTTACCAAGAAAATGTATAAAAATGTTCATAGTAGTATTATTCATAGTACCTAAGAACTAGAAACATGTTAAATAAAAATCAACAGTAGAAAGATAAATTATTCCATATTCATGTAATGAATTATGATGTGTGAAATATCCTTGAGTTTTGCATCTTGTTTGTGCACTTTTTCTGTATATGTGCTATATTTCTCACAAACAAAAATGTTAAAACAAAAACAAACATACAAAACTTTATTTAACAAACATAACTAGAAAGAGTATGCTGTAATTCCCTGCTGAGTAAGTTAAATACTAGGCCTATTTACATATTTTGCCCATTTTTCTATCAGGTTATATGTATATTTTTTATTTATATTTAGGAATTCTTTTTATATTTTGGATTGAAGCCCTTGGTTTATTATGTGTCAAAAATATCTTCTCTCATCCTATTGCTTGTTTGTTCACTCTCTTGGTTAAGTTGAAACAGAAGTTCTGAATTTTAATAATCGGATTCAATGCTTCTTTTAATAGCATCTTGTATCTCGTTTAAGAAATCATAAAATATTCTCCTAACATCTAGAAGCATTATTGTTTTACCTTTCACATTCAGATCTACAATCCTCTTGAATGTATTTTGTGGATGATGTGAAATAGGAGTAGAGTTTTTTAATTTTTTAATTGCCTTAGCACCACTAAAATATCACCATTTTCCCACTCATAATAAATCTAGTGTCTACACACATGGCCCATTCTCCAGGTTTCCAATTCTATTCCCTTAGTCTTTCTGTCTAACCTTGATCCAATATTCACAGTCCTAATTGATGTAGGTATAAATGAGTCTTGACATTGGAGAGAACAAGTCCTCCCATATCATTCAAAAGCACAATTAGCTATTAATATTTTTTTCTTTTTCTTTCATATAAATTTTAGAATCAGCTTGTCAGGTTGAAAACAAACAAACAAACAACACTTCTTGGGGTGCTGATTGGGACTGTGCTGAATACATGATCTGTTTGATAATAATTGGCATCTTTTTAATACTGAAATCATGAATCAATGAACCTGTACTATCTCTCTCTTCATTCTACCTGTGTAGAATATTCTAATTTTATTTTTAGGTTTATTCTTAGGTATTTTATAATGTTGATTCTATTATAAATTATTGTGGAACGACATAAAGGACATCATATATGAAGAAAGCAAGAGGTCATTAAAAAGAAAGAAAGAAAAGACCAAAATGAGTGTCAGAAGAGACTCTGAAACTTGCTCTTGAACATCAAGTAGCTAAATTGAAAGGAAGAAATGATGAAGTAAAAGAGCTGAACAGAAGGAAATTTCAAAGAACAGCCAAGAAGACAAAGTAAATTATTGTAATGAAACGTGCAAAGACACGGAGATAGAAAACCAAAAGAGAAAGAACACTCTTGGCATTTCTCGAACTGAAAAAATTCAAGCTTCGAGTTGCAATATGGAAGGATTCTATGGGGAAGATATTAGCGAATGCAGGAAACATCAAAAGAAGATGAAAGGAATACACAGAGTCACTGTACCAAAAATAATTGGTCGACATTCAGCCATTTCAGGAGGTAATACATTATCAAGAACTGATGGTATTAAAGGAAGAAGTCCAAGCTGCACTGAAGGCATTGGCAAAAAACAAACCTCCAGGAATTGTTGGAATACCAATTGAGATGTTTCAACAAACAGATGCAATGCTGGAAGAGTTCACTCGTCTATGCCAAGAAATTTGGAATACAGTTACCTGGCCAATGACTGGAAGAGATTCATATTTGTACCCATTCCAAAGAAAGGTGATCCAATAGAATGGGGAAATTATCAAACAATACTGTCAATATTACATACAAGTGGAATTTTGCTGATGATAATCCAAAAGTGGTTGCAGCAGTACATTGATAGAGGACTGCTAGAAATTCAAGCTGGACTCAGAAGAAGTCGTGGAACAAGGGATATCATTGCTGATGTCAGATTAATCATCTCTGAAAGCAGAGAATACCTGAAAGATGTTTACCTGTATTTACTGACTATGGAAAGGCATTGACAGTGTGAATCATAACGAATTATGGAGAACATTTCGAAGAATGGGAATTCTAGAACACTTAATTGTGCTCATGTGGAACCTGTACATAAACCAACAGGTAGTCGTTTGAACAGACCAAGGGGATACTGTGTGGTTTAAAGCCAAGAAAGGTGTGTGTCAGTGTTCTATCTTTCACCATACTTATTCAATCTGTTTGTTGAGTAAATAATCCCAGAAGATGGACTATATGAAGAAGAATGTGGCATCAGGATTGGAGGAAGACTCATTAATAACCTGTGTTATGCAGATGACATAACCTTGTTTGCTGAAAGTGAAGAGGACTTGAAGCATTCATCGATGAAGATCAAAGATTGCAGCCTTCAGTATGGATTTACACCTCAACATAAAGAAAACAAAAATCTTCAGAACTGGACCAATAAGCAACAACATGATAAACAGAGAAAAGATTGAAGTCATCAAAGATTTCATTTTATTTGGATCCATAATCAACACCCATAGAAGCAACAGTCAAGAAATCAAAAGACACATTGCATTGGACAAATTTGCTGCAAAAGACCTCTTTAAAGTGTTAAAAAGGAAAGATTATGGACTATGGTGGGCCTGACCCAAGCCATGGTATTTTCAGTTGACTCATATGCATTCAAAAGCAGGATAATGAATAAGGAAGCCCAAAGAACAATTGATTCCTTTGAATTATGGTGTTGGTAAAGAATACTGAATATACCATGGACTTCTAGAAGAATGAACAAACCTGTCTTGGAAGAAGGACAGCCAGGATGTCATAAGAAGCAAGGATGGCTAGACTTCGTCTCACATACTTCAGACATGTTATCAGGAGGGACCAATCCCTGGAGAAGGATATTATGCTTGGTAAAGTAGATGGTCAGTGAAAAAGAGGAAGACCTTTGGCATGCATTGAATTGTGTCCCCCCAAAATATCTGTCAACTTGGCTAGTTCGTGATTCCCAGTATTGTGTGGTTGTCCTCCATTTTGTGATTGTAATTTTATATTAAAGAGGATTAGGGTGGGATTATAACACCCTTACCCAGGTCACATGCCTGATCCAATGTAAAGGGAGCTTCCCTGGGATGTGGCCTGCACCACTTTTTATCTCTCAAGAGATGAAAAGGAAAAGTAAGCAAGCAGAAAGGGAGGACCTCTTACCACCAAGAAAGCAGTGCTGGGGTTCCTGCTCAGAGAAGCTCCTAGTCCAGGGGAAGATTGATGACAAGGACCTCCCTCCAGAGCTGACAGAGATAGCCTTCCCCTGGAGTTGACACCCTGAATTTGGACTTGTAGCCTACTGGATGGTGAGAGAATAAATTTCTCTTTGTTAAAGCCATCCACTTGTGGTATTTCTATTGTCTCAGCACTAGATGACTAAGACAACCCTCAACAAGATGGATTAACCCAGTGGCTGCAACAGTGGGCTTAAACATGGTGAGAATTGTGAGGATGGTGCATGATCAGGCAATATTTCATTCTGCTGTACATCGGGTCACTTTGAGTTGGAACCTACTCGATGGCATATAACAACAACAGCAACATTTACAAATATAATTTTCTAATTGTTGCTAGTATAAAGAAATAATTTTATATTAGTTTGGCAACCTTGAATTCATCAGCCTTGATAAATTTATTGATCATAATAATTTATCTATTGATTTCCTCAGATTTTCTATGTATGTAATCATAGCATTGAATCCGCCAGCTATGGATTCTCTTGGAAACTCTATGAGGCAGTTGTACTCTGTCCTATAAGGTTGCTATGAGTTGAAGTTGGCTTGACAGCACCAGGTTTTTAATCATAGCATCCGTGAATAGTGGCAATTACATAGTTTCCCTTCTGATTGTAATGTTAATGTCATTCTCTTGATTTACTGCATTAGACAGGACCTTCAGTATAATGTGCAATAGAAGTTAGGTCAATAGACAACCTTGTCCACTCCTGATTTCAAAATGAAATCTTTCAAAATTTTATCACTAAGTATACTTCTTTAGATATATTGGCAGATTCACATTATTAGATTAAAATATTTCTTATATACAATAGGATATATATATATATTTTATATATATACGGAAACCCTGGTGGTATAGTGGTTAAGAGCTACTACAGCTGCTAATCAAAAGGTTAGCAATTTGAATCCACCAGGTGCTCCTTGGAAACCCTATGGGGCCATTATGAATAAAGCGTATATATGTATAAATAGATATACACCCACACACAAATACATGTACTTGAGAATGAGCATTATCAAATGATTTTCTGCATCTAAGACAATATTATTTTTATTTTTATGCTGTTAAGATAATTAATTACATTGATTAGTTTGCAAATGTTAAACCAACCTTGAATTTTTAAAATTAAATTTGTCATCACGCACACACTCGCACACACACACACGCACACACAAAAGATTATGTATATCTTTTATATATTGCCAAATGTACTGTATTAACATATATTATACTATGATATTTAGCATACATGATATTATATCAATATATAATAATATAATCCTTTTTATATATTGCTAGATTTGGTTTATTAAAACTCATTTTTTTTATGGAAGCATAACAAATATACACAGAATCGTAAAACCATGTGACTAAATGTGGTAATCCTTTGTTTAGGATTTTACCAAGCTCATAAACATAAAGCAATTTCATAAACCATGGACAAATTAAGCATTAGAAAATTTTCATAAATCACCACACATAGGAATGCGGGACTAACAGCCCAGGGATTGGGAGTGAAGATCTTTGGCAGAAAGATAATCGACGTTCAAGCCACCTAAGAGCTAGTCAGGTCCTCAGCTGTTGGATGAAATTGAAAGGTTAATACATTTAGAAAACAAAATAGAGTGGGATCCTGGCAGAGCCACAGACAATCCTAGAGGTAGGAGAATATCCGGGACTCTGAAGCCAGACAAACCAGGGCTTTACAGGACACTGCTGTTATTTACTAGCGGGTGACCTTGGATACTTAACTCCTCTGAGAATCAGATTTCTCATCTTTAAAGCCAAGGAATTATTGTCTTTCTTAACAGAGTCTTTAAAACGGAAAACAATGAGCTTGTGTGTAAAGCACGAAGCTTGGCACATAGTAAAGACTCCATAAATGTTAACTTACTTCTCTTTACACTTGCCCTTAGTTATCATAAGCCCAAAACAATAAAGGAAGAACATTAAATGCTTCAAACGGTCAGTGTTTAGGTGTAAACGAAGAACTAACAAGATGGAAAATGTAGCAGCAGTTACTTCAGAAGGAGGATTCAGATCATGGCTCAGGTTGCGTTTCGTACTCCACCTCCTCCACCAAACTATAGAGACGTGGGACAGGAGGACCTGCCTGTGAGGGTGTGAGTCCCCCTAGCTCAGTCACCACAGCATGAACAACTGACCTGATGCTTTCCTTGGGTGTGAAAAAGAGCAGTTGGTCAAGTTCTCTTATACTCAATTATTTTAGCAAAAAGGAATCAAAGAGAAAGGAAAGGATGAGAGCAACTGTGCTAGTAGCTGGACATCATAGGTTTTTTTTTTTTTTTTTAAATTTAATCCACACATTCAGTCCCTGAGGTGAGTTCTATTGTTTCACTTTACCTTGGTGGTTCAACATTGGTTCACTGTCTGTGCATGAAGCACCATACACACTTTTAGCGCATGGCGATTGGACTCTTTCTAGAATATGAAAAGTTTCTTTTTTTATAAGAAAGTAAATATGTAGCCCAGAACTCCTAGACATTCTTGGGTATTTCTTTTAAGAAATCTCTGTTGTTTGTGTTACTTGCCATTGGGTAGGTTCTGACTCATGCTAACCTCGTGTGCGTATATCTAGTAAGAACTTTTTGATACTACAGTTTGCATTAAAACTACCTAAAAGAAATGGCTATCCTTGTTGACAACTGTCATCTGTCACAGAAATGACACCATCTTCTTTAGTCCTGTATTTCAGAGTTGTATAAGCTTAACAGTTAAATCTGGTATTAAATTCCACCAAGGCTGACCACAATTGAAATAGAATCTAGGGTAAAGTAAGTCAATCCACCATTTTTAAGAAAAAACAACATGGTTATAATTTTAAACATAGGTCTTTGAGTTAGTCTTTGTTGTGCTTTGCCAATATTTACATTTTATTGCCTTTAAAATGTGAGGAGGTTTATTGAAACATCCTCTCCCTTACTCTCTTCCCCAAACAGAGGAATTTTATTGACACAATTTAATAGTGTCAAAATAATTATCCAAGTGTTACTTCAGCTTAAATTTTCCTTATTTCCATTTGCTTTTCTTGTTCAGTTTTCAGGGAATACAAACCGTGCTAACAATTTGAATTGGATTTACAGATAATATCGATCCTCCCTCTAAACTAGTCCTTAAATGGACCTGTTGAGCTCAACCCAGTATACTCCAGACCATCCGTCAGCCAGCAAACATTGAATGAGTTTCTACTAAGTACATCTCTTGTTCTGAGTAGAAGATAAGAGAAAAATACACAAAGTTCTCACTCTCAGGGATCTATGGGTCAGTATGACAAACAAGACTATGATGTTAACTATTAGGTTAGAGTTTCCTCTCTATTTTGTCATGGAACACCTTTTAAGGCATATAGATTGCAGATGGGCCAACGTATTGATCTCTTCAGTCTGTATTTTCTCTGTATGCTTTGACAAGAAATAGAATTGGGCAGCATTTCATCAGACAACAGCAATCACTCAGAGAAAATCAAGGCCTTTGTTACTGATGCAAGATATTAGCCCCAAGGTCCCAAATTCTAATTTTCCTATTACCAATTCATGTTCCTAGGACAGAAATCTGATGCTTACTCTGGCCACAGTATCTAAAACTTTCCCACTTGATATTTTTTCTCTTAACACTTATTGCTGTCTGGCATACTATATATACTATATATATATGTATTTAGATTAACTTGTCTTTTGTCTGTCACAGTTATCAAAATATAAACCCTATGGATGCTGAAATCTGACTGTATCTCTAATGTCTTTAAGAGTGTGTGGGCATTGTACGTGCCCAATACATTTTTGTTGGAATAATTAATTGTCTCAATTAATAACAACATGCATTGATTTCTAAATTATCCAGGCTGGTTTGAGTTAAGGAGTTAGATTGAAAAATAAGGCAAAAGAATATTTTAAGTCTATAATGAGGCATTGTAACTCAATAAGTACTGAAAACTATGTATTTTCTAATCAAATAGTACTCGCATACAAAAAAGGACTTGTTCAGGAGAGGCAAAGTTCCTTCCATAACATCTGCTCTTTCACATACACTGTTATTGTCCTACTGTCCTGTTCTGTATTCAAGCACATAACTGACTAAATCTTTAGAGCAGTGGTTATCTCAGTGTGGTTCTTGAACCTGAACCCATAGCATCAGTGTCAGGTGAGAACTTGTTAGAAATACATATCCACGGGCCCAACCATAAGCCTACTAAATCTGAAACTCTGGGAGGGGGTACAGCAATATAAGTTTTTTTAAGAAGTCCTCTAGAGAATTCTGATGCATAACCAAGTTTGGGAACCCTTGGTCTACCTCTTTTTTAGGAAAAGAGATCATTGTTTTATCTTAAAATTCTTTCTCTGTAAGTTCTTCCGAGATAAGACAAAGAATTGAAGAGCATGTTCGTGCAACAAATGATTTCAATCTCTCTCTCACATGTAAATATCCAATCCATGGGGGGCACTTAGCTCATGTTAGCTCTCTTCCTCTCCTTTATTTCTCCCCAAGTGTCACAGAGCAGGCCTACATGTATTCTGTAACAGGTATCTGGGATTAAGAAGCATGAGTTATTATCAGAGAGCTGTATATCATTGACCTTACACTACCTTCATTTCCCTCCAAAATATTCCTTCCATCTTCTCTCTAAAACTCAGAATGCCCAAAGCTTTTGGTCATGACAGTTTACAAAGTCAGCTGGCTTACTGTCATGCCACTTCTTTACTGGACAGCGAAACTTTTCACGTCTTCTAGTTTCAGCTTCAATGTAGTCTACCCGGAGACTTTCCCTGACCACCTAGAGTAAAAGAACTTCCTGAGTCACTCTCATCATATCAGTCAGCTGTATCGGCCTCTTGGCGCTTAACTGAAATTACTTATGCTTCTGATAACGTTATTTATTATCTCTCCCATGAGCAGGGAGCATGCTTTCTTACAGTTACATGTCTGATCCTTAGATCCTTAGACTAATCCATGGCGCATAGATGCCAATCAATACGCACTGCATTTTTTTTTTTTTGCATTGCATATTATGATAGAATAAATATATCCTGTTCATCCCAGGAACAACGAAACACTTTTAGTTTTTAAGATTCTTGTCCGCAACATTATGTGACTAAATGACCAACAGTAAGTTTCATTCAAAACAAATTTTCCAAATTCTATGTGTCACACTATGTGCAAAGATAATCTAAGACTATGATGTCGCATTTTAATTAATAAAATAAAAAGCTCAACTTGTACTGGCAAAAGACTCCAGCAAACAGAGAGGAAGAGAGGAAACCACTGTTGGCTATTTTCATCAAAGTATAAGTTATTCATTAATTGACAAGCAATTATCGAATACTTTAGTGTTGAACAAGCTAAGGCAGTAGTTCTTAAACTTGCAATCACCCAAGTGGCTTAAAAATACTCCTGGCTGGCCCAGCCCCTACTTCCTGATTTAATTATTCTGTGGAGTGACCTGAGTATTGGCGTATTTAAAGGCTGTCCAGGTGACTCTGCTGGGCAGCCAGGCTTGAGAACCACTGCTCTGGAGACAGAGCCCCAGCCATTTGTAGATGTCAGGGTTTGAAGAAAGTGACAGATTCAGCAATCATGGTGTAGGGCAAGAAGTCATGTCTGATAGTAATGGTGGTTTTGAGAGTGATATGGAAGCACAGGGAAGATGTCTCTCAACCAGGCTGCTCATCACCTCCCAGAGCTTAGTCTGAGCTATGAAGGACAAAGAGACAAAGAGGGGAGAAGATCATTTGAAGCAGAAACAGAGGAGAAAGTGGTAAGGAAAAAAAAAAAAAAAAAGAAAAGTGAGCTAGAGAGAAGTGGTTTGCTCCATCCCTGGAGCATGATGAAGTGACAGGTGAGGGGTAGGAAAGAAGACAAGTCTGGACAAGTATTCTTCAAGGACTTGAGATGAAAGCCATATCCTAAAAGATGGGTGAAAATGAATAGACTTTGAAAAAAGTAGAGCTTTCACAGATTTAGGGAAACCAGGATAATAAAGAATTGAGGAATTATCTGGTCTGACAAGTTAATTTTCCAAGTGAGGAATCTGAGGCACATCATTGTTACTCAGTATGTCCAAAACTAATAAGCAGATCACATCAGAGGTGGAGCTTAGGCTGCAGTACAGGCCTGAGGACACCCAGGCTGGTTTCCCACCCCTGCATTGCAGACAGAGGAAATGGAATTTAATGAAAGAGTCAGAATACTGGTTTGACTAGGAGCAGAGGAGACACCAACTAAATGGAGACAAATGTGGCATTCATCTCATTATACAGCCTCAAAGAAGTCCCTGGAATGCACTCACTCATGCTCCAGTCTTGCTTCCAAATATGGCTTTTTTTTTTTAAGAGGTCTCTGTGTTTAATTTACTCACTGTGTCTCTGGAGTGGTTTAAGAGGATGTATTTTGGAGTTAGAAAGGTATGGGCATTAATCATAGCACCAAAATAATTGTCCACCAGTGTAACAGATTGGAGTCACTTAGGCTGTCCAACATGTTCCTAGCCTTGGTCACTTACATCTTGTTGGCCACTGTTTTGTATCTTGAAAAGATGAAAACTATTGGTATCTGTGGCCCTTTCTCCAACATGCACACACACACACGCACACTCACATACACAAACATTTATGGCCTATGTTTTGAATTAAATGAGTTAAAATCTTTCACAAGCCTCTGGTGACTGTCTAACTCAGCGTGCATTAGGCAAGGCTGGCTGTGTAAAGCAAGCTTCATCAATGCAAACCACTGAAGGAAAAGCACCATGCTTTCTCCCCCTCTCTTCTTCTAGAACACGTTTGAACATTTCCTTCCCGTTCCCCATACTAATTTCCATTCCGGAAATATTTCAGAGGCTTTCTTCTCTCTCCATATTTTAATGTCATTGAAGTCAGCACAGGCGGTCGAGCTGCAGGAGAGAAAGTCGTGTATGATTGGTACGTCAGCACAGTCAGCTCAGCTCTTGCTTGTGTCTGGCTTCTGAGACGTTTACTGTCATTGACGAGAGATGTGAAACTGAAAAAGCCTGAGTCTTTATGGTCAAATGCTGAACTAGGCTTAAAGAGAGTTCTCAGTTGGGAAAATTTTGGCAGATTTTGAGTCATGAGATGCACTATAGGAAATGAGCTAAGGAAATTTTTGCTTCCGTTCTCAGTCCCCCCTCCTGCCCCACACGAACTGTCTACTGCCACCAACCTTTACCTCAAGACCTGAAGCTTTCCCTACCACTACAACCCGCGTTGATCTTTTCATTATATGAACATCAGCTGAGTTTTATAGTGTGTACCAAACAGTTCAGCACTTAGCGCTAATTAAATGAGGTTAAATAAAATCACTTCTGCAGAAGTGCCTGCTGTGAGCTGTACTAGACAGATGCATGGTACTATTACCACCATTAACTAGATTAATTGACACTTGCATATTCCTTTTTCCTCCTCAGCTCTTTTGTAAGCTTTCTACTGAAGGTTCCATATAGGGTAATTCATGATGGGAAGAGATGAGATCCTAAATAGCAGTGGATTTATTAAAGATGGAATTGCTTGGTGGGCCCGACTCACAGCTCATTACGTACAGTGGTCTCATTTTCTTCCTGCCAACGTTTTCTCCTTGAAAATTTCCACTCATCTCTGCAAAGGGAAGAATGCCAGAACCCTATCCGGCTATATTTAGACAGCCAGAAATGAAATAACTGCAACATGATTGATAACCTTAAGTCCAGGGAAATGATATTACTAATTAAATTGTGAAACATTAGGCGGGCTGTCAAGCACAGATATATTTAAAATCGTAACAGATCTTGCTTATTTTTAAAATGTTTGCATATTGAATGATCCTGGCAAAATTGTTTCGATTTATCAGACCAAGTATAAAGTGCTCTTCTCTGTGGTATTTGCAAGCACACGGGCAATCTAAGATAAATCCAGGCCCCAGAGAATAATACCTCCTTCATGTTCTATTTCCCCTTCTTCGGTAGCCCTTCTATGAATATGAGCTTAATTCAATTTTGGAATTAGCAAATTTCAAACTTAATCACTTCTCAAAGCAAAGTGTGCAGTGGGGTAAGGTAGGAGGAAAATGTAGAAGTGATATAATTACAGTTTAAATCATCATTTTTTGTCCAGCTGACCTTGACTCACAGTCAACCCATGTGTGTTAGAGTAGGACTGTGCATAGGGTTTTCAATGCTGATTTTTCAGAAGTAGACTGCCAGGCCTTTCATCCAAGCTACCTCTGGGTTGACTCAAACTACCAATGTTTTGGTTAACAGCTGAGCATGTTAACGGTTTGCAGCACCCAAGCACTCCATCTCTGCTTACAGATGGCCTTCAATATAGCGTGTTGTACAAATGTCGGCAAACAAAACAGGCATATAGTGCTTCAGCACAAGGTATTAGCCTGAGCACAATAAAATTCTGGTTTAATATGGAAGGCTTGGAAATCATGTTCAACAGGATAAAGAAGCCTTAATTGAAGTGCCACAGTGATTGCTTTAAATCTCTATCTTGGTGTGTAATTTTCCTATCGGATCATGGAGGGGATATGCCCCCAGCTGGCATACCTTACATTCTAAAAAGCTTTCTGCCTCTATTGCAAATGAGTGAACTGATACAGTCCCTAATCCTGAGAGCTCTGCATTTGTCACCGTAAACTGCGTGCACAGAGGAAAAGAAAGTGTGTTTTGGCATTAAATCCTGCCCTGAGACCTCATCTTCATTCCTTATGGACTGTCAGCTTGCCAAGTTCAAGGCCACAAACTATTGTTGTAATTAGACTTTGAAAAGCTTTTGCTGATTTCTCTTTTGCTGTCGACAAGGATTTGCTACTTAAAACTTCAAATGACAAGTATATTGTCAGGGTCTGCATCTGATCATCCTTCATTTCCTCCTTGTGCTCCAAGAAGTTGCTCTTGTACTCAGTGTTGAATTTGGGTGGCTTTAAAGTGCTAATTCTCACACAAGTGAACAGGAGAGAGAATGAGAAGGAATCCCAGACTCCTGCATCCTTTGGAAGCCATAGTTATTCCCAAAGTCAACTTTGCTTTCTCAAATCTCTGGGCCTACCTGACTCTCAGCCCTACCTCCCACAGCTGTACAGTTCAGTCTTCCTTCCAGCTACAGCTGTCACTTCTTTCCATTCAAACTGAATATTCTCTTTGGTCCGTCCACGGAGTGACTACATAATTTTTTAGATTGAAAGAGGCAGAATTAATAACTATACCTGGAAAAGATGCATAAACCAAGACTTCTCTAGGCTAACCAGGGCATCTGGTCAACCCATCTATGCAACACTACACTTCTTCAGGCTGCAGCTGAAGGGTCCTCTTTGAAATATTTACCGGTGCCCCCAGTATTCTCTGAAGTACTCCAACACTAATTGTGAGCCCCAGACTAATCCTCTCTTTCTTTGTAGGATCATTTACATACTTTGAATGCACGCCTTATCTCACCAACTAGGTTGCCAGTCTCAGCTGAGTGACTCTATTCTTTGGTGCCTAGTGATGTTTTATGGTCAGAGTAAACACTCAACCACTGAATGAAAAAACACAGAATGCACAGCAATTAAAAGTACTTGAGTGATTTTCCTCCATTTTCTTAACTGAGAAAGAAGTAAAGTGATCCCGTCACAATAGTAGCAATACTGGGAGTGTAAAAACTCCAGAAATACTATTCCTCTTAACATTAATAGCAGCAACTAATTTTAAAGCTTGGGTTTTTAAAACAATCTAAAAAAGAGAGGAATATACTTCACCAGTTTTCTACTTAATATGAGTGAATGGTGTTGAAGTGGAAGGAGCATTGACCTAAGGACACTTGTTGACATGGGTTATTGTCCTGGCCCTGACTGAATCACTGTGTGATCTAAAATGCATTATTTACAGTTGGTAGGCCCCACTTTTCTGACCTGTAGGTGGGATGAATTAAGCGGATTTTTCCTACTTCACAGCTGTGTCATGATGGGATGGCTCATTTGAAATCACAACCTCATTAAGATCACTTTCTGTAAAGGAGATAACTTAATGCTGTTCATCCTGTGCAGGGAGGCTATGCAGTGCTTCCCAGGCAGCACCAGTAAAGTCTCCCCAGAGTCTTATGTCAGAAGTATTGCTAACCTTGTTTGCAGATGAGGTGACAGAGATGAAGGAGGGTTATTCAAGTTAACCAAGTTAGTACTTAGTAGAGCTGGGATCAAGGTCAGGTTCCTCTGACTTTGCAATCAAGTTGCTTCACTGCTTCAGTAAATCTAATGATTTCTCGATAAGTTGGTAAGTTATTGGGAGGTAATAGATGGGAACTGACCTTATAATTCATTTAGCTTTGGTGGCTCCATGTAGATTCAATCGAAATGTGTTTTGATATTGTAGCTGCAAGACATTGCCATTATTGCTCCATTGCCATTATTTGTCTCTTCTATGCAAGAGCTAAATGAAATACTTTTGTAAGAAAAAAGAACCCCACAGGTGTGTTATAAGCATGCCTTTGTTTAGACATTTTTCCTTATCACTACACAAGTTTTAGAAAGAAACAGGCTCCATCTCTCATGTGCTCCCCTTTCTAGACTGGCCAGGACACAGGCAATGTTTCATTAGCTTTGGGTCTTGGTGCTGAGCCACACACATAAGCAGGACAACGACTGTGTGTGAATGAGTGGATTGGTCATCTTCAGGGAAGGCCATCAAAGAGACATGAGCAGACAAGTTTTAATAAAAACCTATTTAGCCTACTGCATACGTTCACACTGGGTTGAGAAAAAGGATTACATAGGAGTGTCTTGCTCTACCTTGGCAGGGAGAAAGGAGTATGTTTAAATGTGCTGCCCAGGCGGTGTCACTAGGTTTTAAAAAACAGTCCATTCTCAGATCACACCTGAGCAGGAAAAATGCCTGCCTACCAAATGAGCTTCGTAACCCTCCTTGAGGCTATAGTCAGAGGAGATGCTGCCACAAAGCTGACACCACGGGGAACACCAGAGCAGGAGGGTGAAGCTAGACAGACAGGCTGCAGCAACATCAGCCCTTTCCAGCATGCTTCATGAAGGACTTGAGTCAACATCCATGGCCTGGAGAAGGAGACTAGCATCTGAGCCCAAAATAGGCCACAGACTGGCCCTCAAGTGTGCCCTTGCTCAGGCCAGCTCATAGTTATCACTTGTGCCTTTGGGAAAAGGACTGCAAATCTGACCAGAACCCATTGCTTCTCCTTTTCAACAGCTCTCATGACAGTGGATGGGCATGATGGTCATTCTCAACAAATCATTCTCGTGGCTTCCAAAAGCACAGAATTGCTGGCCTGTATATCTGAGTGGGGTGAACTATGCTCAGCTGTTAGAGTTTAGATCTTCTTGCAGGTAACAAATAACCTTATAGAATGTAGTCATATTATAACTTACATTTATCTGGCTGTATAACATAACATACTTCCAGATGGGTCGTCTGATTTTACCATTATAATAATTCTGTTGGTCAGTAGAATCAACCCCATTTTACAGATCAGAAACTTGGTCAGTGATAAATGATAAGCATTATGATTGCTCCTGGGAGTATCCAAATATTCAAGCTGCATGGACATTCAATAACAGTGATAATAAGAATAATATTAATACTACTGATACAATAGCATTACCAATAGCTAACATTTAATGAGCATTCATTATTTTCTCACCTATAAAATGGAGATATAATGACTATTTCACCTACTTCACGACATGTTAAAGGGTTACATGCAGTAGTGCAAAAGGAAGTCCTTTGGCGTGTTAAATATTATTCAGTTGTAAGTGTTCATTTAGCAGTCTATCAGCTGTACAAATTAATTCTTCTCCACGGTTCTCTGAACCACCGAGGCCTGCCCCCCTTGACTTTCCTACTTTTCCTAGGCACCTGCATTCACATTTCTCTTTAATCCCTTAGCTGTAATACCGAGACCAGCAATAATAACAACGGTTATAATAATACATTCTTCTATTGTAGATGCCTATCTGGTTTACAAACCACTTCATGTATTTGATCAACAAAATGTCCCCATGAAGAGGATAAATTGGGTTTCCAAATTCTCATTTTTCAGAAGAGGTACTTGAGATTCAGATGGGTTGACCTTTGCTAGCTCACCCAGTTGGCAAAGAGAAACTCACACCCAGATCGTTCTGTGCTACTCACAGCTGCCTCTGCTTTGAGTGTGTGTCTCTCTTACTTCCAAGCTCCTTCTGTCCTAAAAGGAAAAAAAAAAAAAAAACTGCCTAAAAGAGCCCCTCTGCCTTCTTCAAAACTTCTCACATGAACAGCTTCCAAAATGCTACTTGCTGCCCTTGGTGATCTGACCTCTCCTCCAATCGAAAGGAGGTTCTCCTGCAATTATCAACCCTAGTTGGAATCAACTTGTTGGCAGTGTGTTTGGTTTGATTTAGTTCTATTTCTGCTTGAAAAACCTGGTCAGACAGGGGTTGAGGGGTCCATCATGTTGCTTTCTCCGTGTAAAATACTCTCTCAGATTATTTTGCTAGACTATTAGAAGATTCAGCTCAAGGGTCTCCTCTCCTGTGAAACTTTCCCAACATCCCCTTTATCCAGATCTGCTCTCTTTGTGTTCCTCCTGTACCTAACAACAAATTCAGCGATGCACCCACAATGCTTTATATCCCCCGTGTAGGCACATACCTGTCCAACCCAGCAGGCTGTGGGATCCTTGTGCGCTGGAACCATACCTCGGTTGTTTCTGTGTGTCCACAGTAGATGACAAATGAAAAACTCTCAGTACATTTTTAAATGAACAAATTAACAAAACAACCTGTTGCATCTGTTAAAGGACTGGGAGCTTATTGCTGCCATGAAGCAGCTGCGCTCTGATGGAAGTTGAAGAGGCTAAAGCAACCACCTCTTTTTCCATGGCCTCTTAATTGCTGTTCTTTCCCGCAACATTACCAGTGTAATGTGCTAATGTCAGCAAAACACATTTTTGCAAATAATCTGTGGAGCCTAATTCTGGTTTCACTCATTTGTGAAGGCCAAAGTGGAGGTGTTGAGAATGTCTAATCTCCGTGCATCAGCGGGCTTCTGAAGATTAATCCCATGGGGTCATTAGTTGACTAATCCCACCCTCATTCTCTTCTGGAGTACAAGAAAAAACTACAAGGATAATGTGACTATCTCCATAAAAGAGATGAAGGGGTGACAGTTAAGAAATACTCCCCAGACTGATTAGCTCATGGAAAAGGAAGAAAAAAAAAAAAAAACAATTGATAAGTCTTGCCTGCCATTTACATTAATGAAGTTGGTTTCCAAAGTGAAACTGTGGAGCCTATTAATAAAAATTAGTTTGGAAGCAACATCACATCGAAGTGGGTTCTATTAAATGGTAATGTCTTCTTCAGGAAGCTTATTATAAATAAAATAATCCCAGCAAGGGGTCTGGTACAATACTATTTCTATCTCATAAAATTCATATTGTCTACTTCTCGTCAATAAAACACGCTATCTAATAAAACTCAATTGTGCGTAGTCCTGGGGCCTGGAAATCAAGTAGATAATTTAAATGGAAGTTATGGAAATGCAAATAATTGACTTTAGTCAACAGTCCTAACAATCTCTCCCCCCTAGCTTTCTAGAAATGCCTGCATCTGTGTTTCTCTCCACTGTTTCCCAGTCTTAACAACCAGTACTCACCCTGACCTGACCCCTACCCTAGACTCCATCCACCAGAAGAAATGTTCTGTTGTAGAAAGATCATCAAGATTTATAATCAGATAAACTAGACTTCAAATTGTGATTCTACCTCTTCCTCATCATGACATGGAATTTTATATTAACACTCTGGTTTCCTCATTTGTACAATTAGAGTAAAAATATTTACTGTACAGATTTCCGGGAGAATTAAATTAAATCAGGTGTGCCAACGTGACAAACACAGTTCTGTATAATTCTCAATCCTTGCCCCAAGAAGCAGTGAGGTTCTCAGTAGAAGGCCAAGAGGAGCAAAAATCAAGAGCCCTAAAAATTCACAAATTCTATAATCATCATCTGCATAAGATAATGAATGGCCAAGAGTTTCACTTCTTATGAAGCCTTATACTTTGCAAATCTTTTGACAATTCATTCTGCTGGGGAGCAGGGTGGTTTCCTAAGCCAGCTCTCATTGAGGGCCAGGTGTGTCTCGAGAAAGCACTTGAGACTTGGAGTCTGAAGGCTCAGCTTTTATCGAACCTCAGCTGCAGGGAAGCTGAGGGACCCCAGGTGGTCTTGTACCTCTTGTGCCTCGGTCTTCCCATGTGTACAAGGAGGAAGCAAACTTGATTGCTTCATTTTCTCTGTATTCCTATTATGTGTGACTGCAGTGGGTTCATAAGGATAGACCTGAAAGGAGGCTTTAAAAAAATGAGCAGGGATTCAAGTGCTCATAAGAAGGACTTGCACTTGTCAATGGAGTGTCTGTTTCCCTCTCAAAGTACAAATACTCTGTTTTCCCTCGTGGAGACTTCAAGCCTGTTTCTCTCTCTAGCTATTCCTACTCCTGTTTCTTTGTCTATAGCTGCATCAACATTTGCATCTCAGTCTATACTTCTGCCCACATCTGCATCCATGCCACCATCTTTCCCTCTGTCAGGAATTAGTTATGGAAAGCTACGCTTCGTTTGTTCACTTTTGTTTTATTTCTAGAGTGTTGACACAGACAGTCATTCTTCCCTGTGTCTCTTATTCATGCTGCTCTTTGCCATATACGTTTTCTTTATCCCTGTGTCATCCTCTAAAGCCAGGACAAGTTAAACCTCCTTCAGGAAGATTTATGGAGACCCTGATCTTTATTCATCATCTGATTCTTTGAATTCCTGCACAACTGCTTATTGTGGTGTCAGTGAACCCTATACATAGATGAATGGAACATTAGATCAAGAGAGCTGAAATTGCATTATCCAGATAATCTAGGTGTGTGGTTTTCGTGCTTATAGACAGTCATGTCCAGTTTTCAATTAAATGTGGTTTCCTTTTTTTGTCCTTGTCTCCTCTTTAAACACTCTCTATGCCCTTTTACCATTACATACGCTGTTTTGTCCTTTGGGGATGTCCTTTCCCAACTTCTTTGGGGAGTTAGACATAACAACGTCTAAGTGGGGTGGAGCTCTCTGACCTAAGCTGGATGAGTCATCCCTCTCCTGGGTTGTCCTGCCCCTCACTCCTTCCTTTAGCAGGGCCCATGTTGTGTTGTGTTCTTTGCACATGGGTGTTTGTCTTCTTCACTGGTCCATGAGTGTCTCCAGGGCTGGCTGGCCCTTTTCATGGCTATGTCAAATTGCCTAGAACAGGGCCTGCTTCAGCATTGGTGCCACATTAGTGCTGTTTGAATGCGTCGATGAATACATTAACACATGAATAAACAAAGCTACATATTATACTTCTAGGATGTTTCTTTTCTTTTTGTTTTATTCAGGTTTGCTCTTCATCTTAATTTTAACCGGATTTTTATGTATATATAAGTGAAAAAGGAGGGGAAAGAAGGGAAAAAGCTCAATGTTGGCTGGATCTAAAAAGGATTTGGCAAAGATAAAATTCCACGTGTAAACTTTCATCCATGAATGGTAATCTAAAAATTAACTCTGAGCCCATTTACTTATTATGGAGACTTAATAGCATACAATCAACTTACAGGAGAGAAGTCAAACTCTTGGGATATTTTTCATTCAATACTAGTGTATTGAATTCACACAAGACATTGCTCTTTGGGGTACTTTAAGGGACTAAAGGACAGTATTAAAACTGGTCTCTAGCTTTAAGGAGCTTAGATTCCTGTAAGAAGCATGTCACACTCATGTTTATAAATGATGTGGAGATTAGTGTGACTTTCTACTTGGCCTTGAAGAGATGGCGAGACTTGAGCATGTGGAGAAGTTGAAGAAAATAATATTGTCATGACACTCAGAGGGCTCTGAATCTGGAGACTAATGTCATTTTGCTGAGGTGGACGGCATGTGGAGAAGGGTACAGGGCTGAAAATCTGGGAAGGTTAACTGAAGGAATGCACTGCAAAGGCATTCCCTACCCCTTTCAACCTATATCTGATGAAAATCAATTTTTCTGGACTTCATGGAAGATTTCAGCAGTGAGCACTTATAACACCCAAATTAGATTTCCTTGAAAAAAGTGAATAATTATAAATTGTTAGATCAAAGAGGAAACTTAAAGGTTATCCTTTCCGGATGAGGAGACTTAGGGCAAAGGGCTGATGAAGTTGAGGTCAAAACCCCCACCCCCTTCCTGTGTCAGCATCTCTCAGGGGGTTTTCGTCTGAGTTGGGTAAGACTCAGACATTAGCCGGAGACACAAGGTCTCTGAGCTCCTCTTCCTTTCCCTCTGCTAGGTGTGCCCTCCTATACAATAACAACAAGCAACAAAGAAACGACAAGGGAGAATATACAAGGTCTACTGGTTCTTACAAACATTTAGGTAGAGATTCCATACAGAGCAGTTATCAATACCTTGTTTTCATTCAGGATGTTTCAAAGGACTTCAACGTTACCGTCCAAGAAGATATCGCACTTTTAATGCAGCAGTATTGAAAGAAGTTTTTATTTGATGGCTGAACAAATGTTAGGAGAGTTTGACTTTTAAGGATAAGTATGCTTGCTTTTTGGTGGAGACCTTAAACTTCTTTTTTCACCCATGGGCGCCTCTAAGATCGCCATTTTATCCCTCAATCCCCATCCATTGAGAATTCTACTGTTCTGACATTGTCAGAGTACCTGATGGAGCTACAGCGAAAGCGGCACTCCTCACTCAAAACCAAATTGAAGAATTAGTCCCCGAGGTTGGAAGAAAACCTATTTAATTCAATTATTGACAGAGGAATAAGTGGCTGTATTACTTCTATCTAATCTTCTTAATATGGCATATAAGAACTCGCGTGATTTGAATCTCTCCAGTTGCTACTTCCCCTTCTGATCTCTCTCTCACACGCACATACACACCACTGTGTGCCAGTCCTATGGAATTACTCGTAGTTCTAGAAGAAGCATGCTCTGTCTGCAGCCACCAGCTATTGCATATGAAGCGTTCCTTTTTTAGCATATGATTTGCCTTGCTATTTCCCTTTCTAACAACTATGAGTCCTTCAGGACTCTCCTCTGGTGGTATATTTTGGGTCCTGAGACTGGAGTAGATTCCTTTTCACTACATTCCTGCAACTATTAAGGCTTCCCTTCATTCAGGGAATGAACCTGTATGGTAGTTATCTGCATAGTTACCTTATTTATTTATTTACTTATTTTTCCTATAAGACTCTGAGCCACTCAATGGTAAAGACCTTGTTTAAAAAAAAATAATAATAATTCAGAAATCCTCCTATATTCCTAGTACAATAAATGGTGTAGAATAAAGTATTTAATATAAAATCCTCCTATTTGCACTGACTCTACAACACACACACACATCAGAGTTTCAAGAGCTGGAAACATCCACAAGAAGCCATCTGTTCACTTTCATGCCTTTGAACAAAGGATTATTCCTATGGGGCAGTTCTATTCTGTCACGTGGGGTCCTTATGAATCTAAAACAACTCAAAGGCAACTAACAATGATAAAAAGGCAAAGAGAAGGTAAATGACCCTTCCCATGGTAGGTTGGCTCTAAAAACTTGGTGGAGCAGTTTGCACGGAGACCTCCCCTTTCCTGACATAGCCTTCTTCCTGCTCACCCTCGCCTCCTCAAGGGAATACACATGGAGTGGCAATGCTAACATTCAGAGATAATATACTTGTCACATGAAGTAGGATTGAGTTTGCTCACGTTCTGTGTTCTCCAAAGAATGGTGAAGGAGACTCTGGCCTATAATTATCTATTTCCTTTGGTTTCCCATTAGCACATGCTGTTGCTGAATAGAAATAAGTCTACTTTTGAGGATTCTGTGCCCAATCATTGTTATTAATTATAGAGAGGATTTGATGTTTTAAACTATATTTAATGAGATTTTGTGCTTTGGATTTCCCGGAAAGAATTGAAATTGGATGCATGTTGACAGTGACTGTAAACAATATGCAGCTGACAAAAATTTACATTGCTAGTATGTTGAATTAATAACACCTTGTAGTTGTACAGCAATTTTTACTTTAAAAGGTCTTTTATGAGCATTATTTTGTTTCATCTTCGTAAGAGCCCGCTTAAAGCAGATTGGGCAGTGGCCACTGTTCCCATCAATAAATAGAAGGGGAAAAGGAAGCGAGGAGCGGAGTAGACAGGTATCTGAAGCCAGAAAGTTGGTGCCAACTCTCTTGACACGTAGGCAGGTGGACTTTCCATTGGAAGCTGCTACTTCAGTTTAGATCCTAGTCACTAAATACCCAGATTCCAAAATGTGCCAAAAATCACATGTATTGCCAGATTTTGTTCACAAACGTAAATAAACTTCCTCTTCTGATGTTTCTAGAGAAAGGTAGGACACAAAAATATTAGAATTTTTTCAAATTCAAACTCAATTTGTTTCAATGCTAAGGGACTTAATATGTTGGCTCTTTCAGCTGGAAGCTCTACTTCTAAGGATCTACCACAAATTTAAAAAAAGAAAAAATAAAGAAATACACGTACAGATTTTGAACAAAGATGTTTATCTCAGAATTATGAAAGCAAAAATTTGAAAATGAACTAAGTCTCCAACATTACAAGAATGCTTTAGTGTATATTGTGTCCATATGCTGGAATCTATAAAGCTGTTAAAAATCATACTTACAAAGAGTATTTCACAAGGTGAGAAAGAAGTTTATTTTGATAAATAAATAAATCAAGAATAAAAAGGTATATCAAATTATTAATAGTAGGTATCTCATTATATACTTATGAGTGATATTTGTTTTCTTCTTTGTATTACTTACAAAATTTTAAAATAAACATGAGAATTAAGAAAAACACTTTAAGTTTTATTTATAAAAATGATAAAGTAAATTAATATAACATTTTATTAAATTATTGAAAATGATAGATTAATGTACTATTTTATTTAATATCCTCCTATCTGCCAGACACCCCCCTAAAGGATGGAAATACAGCCTTCCTGGGCCTTTTGGAGCTTACATCTGAGGGAGGCTGGGAGGCTGGGGGTGGGAGCAAGACAGATAAAAATCCCATCAAGTGAATGACATACCATTTCTTTATTTAACAGATACTTTATATTGTTTCCTCTGCGTCAAGTGCTACTCAAAATACTTAGAAGTTGATAATGAAAAGAGAAGCAAAATATCTGTAAAGGATATGGCGCTATGGGAGAGAGAGTTGGAATTTTAAAAACGTTGATCAGAGTAAAGCTGATTGTCAAAAAAGCAACATTAGCAAAGTTGAGATAACAGTGTTAGCTTATTCAAAATTACAGGGCTAGGTCTGTTTTCAGATTTTTTTTTCTAAATTTGAAGAAGTAATACAGTACATGGGTTGTATGTTACCTAATACTCCAGTGGGATCTGAGGCAGTACTCTTAGTCAAATACTTCAATATGTCTGAAAAGAAGCGCATGAATATTCCCACAAAGTTGGGGTAAATCAAGAATATATTAGCCCATATTAGTTCAGGTTAGGTTTCCTCATCAAATAAATTATGGAAGAAATTTGATATCGTATCTTTTCTTGCATTTTAGAAATGCTGATAAGGGCTTGTAAAACTGTAGTGTGCACAGAATTTTAGTGAAGCAATATAATCTGAAATAATCCTTCATATTTATTGTCAATAGAGTTTACGCATATTGTTCCAGATGCCGTTCTGACAACTCTACAGTCCTGGGGTAGACAGCTCCAACAATCAAAGATGAGAGTAGATGAAGTGGGCTCCTCACTACCTGTGCTGATGAGCCTCCTATCTCTGGAGGGGCCAAATGGCTCAGCCTTTGTATTAGAGGGAATTCCTGCAGTGTATAGAAGCTTGACCTATATTACCCCAAATGTTCCCCCACTCTATGATAATAGGTAATACAATCTATAAATGTATAAATATGTTGCAGCAATGAAATTAAACAATGTCTATTCCAAAGGGAGCATACTACTACCAGTTACCGTGTAGTCAATTCTAATTCATAGTGACCCCATGTGTGTCAGAGTAGAACTGTGCTCCACCGGTTTTCAATGGCTGATTTTTTTTGGAAGTAGATCACCAGGACTTTCTTCTGAGGTGCTTCTAGGTGGACTTGAACCACTAACCTTCTGGTTAGCAGCCAAGCAAGTTAACAGTTTGTACGCTACCAGGTAGTGTGCTGACATTGCTATGTTTGACAGATGTTGAGTAAGCAAGACCATTTGCAGTTTTGGATATGATGCTGGTACGTGTGAGATTCAATAGTATGTGTTAGTGAATGAATAAATGAAAGCACCTAGCTGCATTCTCCTTCACCCTTACCCTCACGCCTTGCTCGCATTCCAAGATCTGCTAGATTAATCATCTCATGTTTTCAAGGGTTGTAAGCTATTACATTATTATTTTTTAACAAAACCACTCTGGTGGACATACTTTTCAAAAATTTCCATGACATTGCACAATTTTAAATATTCTTATTTAGTTTTGGTTGGTATGTCCCAAAAATGAATTCAGAAAATATTTTACCACAGAAACAACAGATTGTCATAGGCAAGGACATGTGTTGTGTTCCCTATTATATCCTCAGTTCCTTAAACTGTGCCTGCATCAAAGTAGACACTCTATGTCTCTATTTCCATTTCTATCTCTATCTGTATATCCATCCATCTCTCTCTATATATGTGGAATGAATTAATATTATCTGAGGGTCCTCTAGAGAAACAGAACCAGTAAGATATATTTGTATATCTACCTCTACATCTATTTCTCTCTATCCATCTATCTAACCATCTATCCATCCATCTATCTATCTGTCTGTCTATATGTGCATCTGTCTGTCTGTCTGTCTTAGTCTAGGTTTTCTAGAGGAGCAAAACCAGTGTAGTGTATATGTAAGTATATATAAAGAGATTCACTTCAAAGAAATGGTTCACACAATTGTGAGGGCTGGCAAGTTGCAAATCCATGGGTCAGGTGGCAGGCTGAAGACCTCGACTGATTCACAGGGCTGTGAGGCCTGGTCAGTCCAAAATCTACAGGTGAAGCATAGAGTAGAGACTTCTGCAGGCTTATGTCTCAATAACCAGAGGTGAGGCAATGAGAAAAGTGCAGGGTTGAGGGACAGAGAGCTTTCCCAGAACATCCATTTGTATACTGGAGGCAGGCCACACCCCCAAGGAAACTTTCATTTCAATTGATTGGTTGAGCACATCAGATCACATCATAGAAAGTGATTACATTATATTACATTATGGAAGAGCAACCAGTCCAGTATCTGCCAAACCACTGAAAATTGTAGCCTAGCCAAGTTAACACATAACATTAACCATTACACTATCTGTCTACCTGGAAAGAGTCTGAAATCTGATGGCAATGGGCTGGAGATTCTTGCAGTCTTGTGTCCCAAAATCTGTAGGTCAGGTGACAGGAAACATGAAGAGTGGAGGATTTCAGGCAAAAAGTCTAGTTATAGTCTGAAGGCAGAATATACCCACAGAAACCTCCCTTGTTGCTCTTAAGGCTTTCAACTGATTGGATGAGGCCACTCATGTTATGGAGGGTAATCTGCTTTACTTAAGGTCAACTGATTCAATCACCTGTAACTACTTTATAACACCGTCTAGGCTAGTATTTGACTAAACAACTGGATACCGTAGCCCAGCCAGATGACCCATAACAAACATTATCAGCAGTTTTTCTGGGATGTATCAGTCTTATAAAATGAGGGCAAATATGTTCTACAATCAGTCATTTCGGATTTTTAATTGTTTATATTCCACGTGAATCACATATGTTGCATATTTCCTTGGAATCCTTTAAGGTTATGAATGTTCCATTAAATTCTTGTTTCCTTCTGACTAGGCCATTCAAATCCCCTTCGGTCAGTTTGCTCATATCTCACACTCAGACCTTTCTGTTCTTCCAGGCTTTACATTTTGGGTCCCTGTAGAAACCCTGGTGGTGTAGTAGTTAAGAGCTACAGCTGCTAACCAAAAGGTCGGCAGTTCAAATCCACCAGGCGCTCCTTGGAAACTCTATGGGGCAGTTCTACTCTGTCCTCTAGGGTTGCTATGAGTCGGAATCAGGTTTGGTTTATAGATTACATCTAATTTTCATAAATGAGTGAGGAAACAAACATAGCCTGTCCAGAAATTAAGCCAGGATACTCACTATCACACAGGAGAATTAGATCAAAGAACTGGAGTAAATAAGGGTTTGATCCGAGGTAAAATCACAGAGCAAAACAGCCCAGAAAAAGATCAGCTTTATTTAGATATCAGAGAAAATGGAGGCCAATGTCACAAACAAGCTGGCTTTAGGGTCACATTACCTAGATTTAGAAGTCTCTTAAGACATGAAACCAGGGAAAATAGCATGATTTTATGCAGTATTTCTTCTTGGTAAGGTTTTTTTTTTTTTTCCCAAACAGGAGGGAAAAACAAAACATAACAAAAACAAACCTATCCCCCAGCCCCTTTTTAAGGGCCAGCGCTGGTTCTGAAGGCAGGCACGAATGAGCAGTGAGAATCCAGGAAAGAAATGACATTGTCCAGGCTGCCAGCACTCCTTCCTCCTATTGCCCTGACCATAAAAATCAATTCCTAGAGCTTTTATGGAGCCAACATGCACTGAACAACTCACATCTGGGCAGGCCACCTGTGCATCTTTTGTTCCTGCCAAAATGATCCCTTTAGACTGAGTTGTTGGACGGAGGGCTCTGGGGACCATGATCTCGGGGAACATCTAGCTCAATTGGCATGACACTACTTATAAAGATAATGCTCTACATTCTACCTTGGTGAGTAGTGTCTGGGGTCTTAAAAGCCTATGAGCGGCCATCTAAGATACTCCACTGATCTCATCCCTTCGGGAACAAGGGAGAACGAAGAGAACAGGATACAAGGAAAAGATTAGTCCGAAGGACTAATGGTCCACAGCTACCAAGGCCTCCACGGGACTGAGCCCAGTACAGCTGGATGGTGCCCGGCTACCACCAATGACTCCTCTGACCAGGATCACAACAGAGGGTTCTGGGCAGAGCTGGAGTAGGATGTAGAGCATAATTTTAACTCCCAAAAAAAAAAAAAAAAAAGAAGACCAGATTTACTGGCCTAAAGAATACTAGAGAAACCTCGAGAGTGTGGCCCCCAGACACCCTTTCAGCTCAGAGGTGAAGTTACCTTCGAGGTTCGATGTTAAGCCTGGGAATGGACAGCCCAGTAAAACTAAATGGGACTAATGAGGTACAGGAGTCCGGTGACAAGGGCCAGAAGGCAGAAGGGGACAAGGAAGCCCCCTGGTGATAGGGAACACAAGGTGGAGTAAGGATATTCTTGATGTGCTGTGAGATTGTCATAGGGCAACATGTGTAGTAACTGTTAAATGAAAAACTATTTTGTTCTGTAAGCCTTCATCTTAAGTGAGAATAACAGCACAGTTGGAAGAGTGTAGTCAATGTCACTGAATTGTGAATGTAGAAATTTTTGAAACGGTGTATCTTTGGCCATCTGTAATTTTCATCAAAAAAAAAGGTTGAGAATGTAGAGGCTTAATACGTTGTGGGGTTGTTAACCAATGTCATAGAACAACATGTGTACTACTATTTCATGAGAAACTATTTGCTCTGTAAGCTTTCACCTGAAGTACAATAAAATATATATATAAAAAAAAAAAAACAAAATGATCCCTTTAGCATCTGTGAGTGGTGCAGGAGCAGCTTTCTGACGCTCCCAGACCAATCCAGGGGACAGGCTACATCTCTTCTCCCTGCCCTGTACTGGCAGTGCTACCTTTTTTTTTTTTTTTTTTTTGATGAAGATAACCTGTTACAGATGAGTCGATTCCAACTCATAGTGACCCTAGATGACAGAGTAGAACTGCCCCATAGGGTTTCTAAGCAGCTGCTGGTGGATTCGAACTGCTGACCTTTTGGCTAACAGCCAAGCTCTTAAGCACTGTGCCACCAGGGCTCCTTGGTGAGGACATACATAGCAAAATTACATCAATGCAATCCTTTCTACGTGTACAATTCAGTGCCATTGATTACATTCTTCAGGTTGTGCCACCTTTCTTGATATCCTTTCCTGAACTGTATAACCGTCAACACAGACTCCCTGCCCCCTAAGTTTCTCAGCTGACTTTCCACTTGGTGCTGTCAATTTGTTCTCATATAGATACTCAGAGCAATAGTTTGGAGAGGTCATCCAGCCTCTATGGCTCTAGAATGTCTGGATTCCATGATAATTTGAAATTTTGTTCTACATTTCCCTCCCATTTGATCAAGATTCTTTCTATAAAATCTCTGATCAAGTCGTTCAGTAATGTTTGCCAGGCACCATCCAGTTCTTCTGGTCTCCTGACAAAGGACGCAGTTATTCACGGAGGCAATTGGACATGTATTCCAGTTTTTCCTCCAATTCTTGACACTCCTTCTTCCCCTGCTGCTCCAAAGAATAGAGACAAATCATTGTATCTTGGATAGATGCTCAAAAGCTTTTAAGACACTAGGCATTACTCAGTGAACTAGGAGGTAGAACATAAGCATGAAAATGAATATTAGGTCAATTGATTAGAATGTCCCATGAAACCATGACCCTAAACAAATCCCATGAGGTATTTGGTTGTACATATACAGTATCAGTAACTGCCTGTTTTTTTTTTTTTTTTGTAGAAATATATCTATAACACTATATATATATATCTATAAAACCATTTATCAATTCAAACTTTTTCAGGTGTATATCAATTACATTACTCATTTTGTGTAACCATTTCCCTTAAATGATGCTAAATTTCCTTTCACCATGAACAGAAATTCACCACTTCCCAAACAATTGCTCCCTCTCTTCCCTCCCTCCTGTCTCCGATAACCACTGATAAACTTTGATCTCTATACATATGCCTATTCTTGTCATTTCATATAAGCAAGATAATACAATATTTGTTCTTTAGTGATTGACTTATTTCACTCTGCATAATGTCCTCAAGGTTCATCCATGTTTTAGCATGTATCAGGACATCATTTTTGTTTATGACTGAGTAATATTCCATTGTATGTTTTTACCACGTTTTATCTATTCATTCACTGATGGACCTGTGGATTGTTTCCACCTTTCAGCTATTGTGAAGACTGTTACAAAGAACATTGGCGACATCTCTGTGTCACTGTTTTTAAGTGCCTTGGGTATATACCTAGGAGTGGAATTGCTGAATCATAGTCTAGTTCTATTTTTAATTTTTTGAAGAACTGTTGCATTGTTTTCCACAATGGAGATAACATTGTACATCCCCAGCAGCAATGGATTAGGGTTCCAATATCCCCACACCCTTGCCAACATTTGTTATTTTTCATTTTGTTTGTTTTGTCTTGTTTTATCTTAGACATCCTAGTGGAAGTAAGTGGCACCTCATTTTGATTTTGTTTTGCATTTCTCTGGTAGCTAAAAACATTGAGCATCTTTTCATGTGTTTGTTGGCCATTTGAATATCCTCCTTGGGGAAAAGTCTACCCAATTTCGTTGTCCATTTTTTCATTGGACTATTTGTCTTTCGGTTGTTAAGTTGTAGAAGTCTTATATATACTTTGGATATTAGACCCTTATCAGATATATGGTCCCTGAAGACTTTTTTCCCAGTCTGTATGTTGTCTTTTTATCTTTTGATAAAGTGTTTTGATGAGTCTAAGTACTCAGCACTGCTGCTTTTTTACAACCTCTGTCCAGCTAGTTGAAAATGCAGGCCTCACTGTTTAGTGATTTGCTTGAATTGCTCCAAAAGGTCTTGATGAGAGGTAGAGTAAGGAAGAATGCCATTAATTCTGTCTACTGTTTCAAAAATACCACAAAAGGTAAAGGAATTAAATCTCAATCAGAATATATATATATATTTTTTCACAAACACAGAATGTATTGCTGATAAAAAAAGGACAAAACTATAAAGTACATGCTTGCTGTTATATCAAAACATTTCATTTTGGGGCACCTTACTATATTTAAGTCAAGGTAACTGAGACTTGAAAGGCAGCAACACGTAATTCCAAACATGACCAAGGTGTGAGTGTCTCAGCGTCCATTTTTAATTTTTTTAAAAATTCATTTACTCACCCAATAGAGGTTATTGTGACAAGTTGGCGTCTCTGCTGGTAACTTACAAATTGACTATAGATATGTATACCAAAACCAAATCAAACGTGTTACCATCAAGTCAATTCCGACTCATAGATATGTATAGTGGGAGGAAATAATCTAGAGATAGTGGGTAATGAATATTGGATAGTTGTTACTCATATCTTCAGCTTCCTTGTCTGCAGAGCTTTCTGTCCTGTTAGTGTGCCCAAATCTATTCAGTCATTAAAAAAGGAAAGAAAACAAAAAAAACACCTACTGCAGGCCAGGCACCCAGCTCTGTGCTAGAGATAGGCATGTGAGTAATATACATTTGCATATGAGAAGTGTCCTAGGCAACAGGGCACTCAAAGCAGAGAACCTAACATGATATGGTCTCAGATGTGACTTTCTAGCTAAGACCTCAGAGGGGAGCAGGGGAAGGACAGTTCCAGGAAGTGGGAAGTGCACCTGTGAAGAACCATGGAAGAGAGGAGCCTGGCATTGAAAGAACCCTAGTGTAACCATATCATCGAGTGCAAGGGGAACGAGATACGGGTGAACCCAGTAGGAGCTCATGCTGGGCATCTTGTGGTTGGTGTCAGGAATTCAGGCTGTATCCTGAAAGCAATGGCAAGCCATGGAAGGTTTCTAAACAGAGGAGAGATAGAAAGCCTTCTGCCCTACGGAGCTCTCCCATCCATTTAGCTCAGCCTGCTTACCACAGCGACTGTCCCTTTGTGTCCATCCACCTGTGCATTCCTTCAGAGCTTGGTAAATGCTGCTCAACTTGTAGGGAGGATCTGGAAGCTTGCTCAACAGGGTTTAAAAATCAGCTCTACCGCTTCCTAGCTGTGCAATTGTAGACATTGCATTGCTAAGTTGTTCTTCCTTAACTGGACCTCCTAATGGGCTAATAATTAAATCTGTGTTTCAACTCTTTTAAAATGTTCTCCTTTGTTGCCGTTGTCACATGAATTTCAATTAAGTGGTTTAACTCACTGGCCTTAGGCCATTAAGTGGATTGCCGAGATGAATACATGTTTTTTAATAAATACGTATTTCAAGATTTCTGTGTCTCAGAGATAACACAGGGCCTGGCTGTCCATCAGCACCTCACATAGATGATGAGGCACCATTGTCTTCAGTCCAAATAACCCTTCTTCCTAGGGCAGTGGGGGCGAAGAACTTGGGTCCAGGAATCAACAACAACTTGTATTAGTTTAACCTGGTTTGTACCAAATGTACATACATATATCCTGAGCTATATCACAGTACATTGATTATCTGGGAAATATCCGAGACTTTCTGTGTACTGTTTCCTGTCTTTAAGGAAATTCTAACTTCTTTAAAGTTGGGTAAGAGGATAAGTGGGGCAGGAAATCAGTTTTTCGGGCACTCACCACAAACAGTGCTTTTCACATGGTGACTTGTTAAATTCAACTTGACCAAACCTATGTGGGGTCGATGGTGGCAAATGCATTTTACAGAAAAGAAAAGGAGCCTTATGCTAAAGCAACTTGCTGAATGTGCTCTAGCTCATGTATGCTGTTGTTAGCTGCCATCAAGTCAGCCCCTGACTCACGGAGATCCCCTGCATAATAGAACAAAATGCCGCCTGGTTCTGTGCCATGTGCTCTAGCTCATGTATGCTGTTGTTAGCGGCCGTCGAGTCGGCCCCAGACTCATGGAGATCCCGTGCTTAATGGAACACTATGCTGTCCGGTTCCATGCCATCTCCATGATTTGTTGCATATCAGACTGTGTGATCCAGGGGCTTCATTGATTTTTTTGGAAATATATTTCCAGGGCTTTCTTCCTAGTCTGTCTTAGCCTGGAAGCTCCACTGAAACCTGTTTCACGTCATAGCAACATACAAGCCTCTATTGACAAATGGGTGGTGGCTGCACTTGAGGTGCACTGGCTAGGAGTTGAACCCCAGTCTCCCACATGGAAAGTGCAAAATCTACCACTGAACCACCACTGCCCCCCAAAGCTCATATGTATCAATGTGCAGGATTGCCAATCATGGTTTGTCTGGTTTAACATCCATGCTTCTTACGTGAATATCTTTTCATAAAGTGATATAACATTAGCAGTTGGTGATGGTATTAGCCGTTATTGCTGAATACATACTGTATACTAGGTAATATGCCAAGGGTGCTATATTCATTATTTCTTGAACCCCTTACGTAAATCTATGTGGCAGGTTCTATTATTATCCACATTTCACAGATGAGGAAACTGAGGCTCAGGCATGGCAAGCAGATAGCCCAAGGCCTCATATTTAATAAGGGACAGAGCTGGAATCTCAGATCCCCCTTTCACCAATGGCTTTGTTCTTAACCATTCTACTTAGGCATGATGATATAATCATTATATACACTGTATGAAATTAAAATTGATATATCATTCAGAATTGGTATCAGTCGATGAGAACTGGTGATGTTTCTGTGGATGAAGAGAAGAGCAGGCCTGGGGCTGGTAGCTGGAGACATTTCAGTAAGGTGGAGAGGAGGAAGGAGAACATCCAAGTCAGGAATACCTGGAGCAAAGTCACAGGATGGGAGAGGGTCATGACAGATTTGAGGGACCGGGAAGAGAACAGACAAGGAAGAATCTAAATTTCAGTTTTGAAGAAAAAAGTTAGTGTTCTTCACCTGTTATAGCATAAACCCCTCTGCTAGGTAATCATATTTCTCCTCTAGTTTCCTATTAAAAGAAAGTTGTAACACAGAGACAGGAAAATGAAAATCATCCTCATTCATCAATGCTGGTTGCTATGGAAACCATTGGCAAGGCTCCATACAGAATCCTGGGATCAAGGTCATCTAGACAATTCCTAGGGTTAGCTCTGTTTAGAATATTCCAGAGGTGATTATCCAGTTTAAAACTACCCTTAGGCTAAAGGTGGATTTAGAGGCCAAGATTTCTGACAGTACATTTATAAAAACTTAACCCTTCATAGCATAATGACTTGATTTAAACAACTCATATTACTCATTGTTTTCTGAAAGAGGGAGAAAATACAGCGACATTCAGCAAAAAAAAGAGGAAAATTTTAAAATATGTATATATATATAAAACGATCAGATGTGGGAGGGTATGCACAATAAACAATGCCTAATCAATATTGAAAATAACGTAATAGTCTCTACCAGCCAGAAGGAACACGGCATGTTAGTTCATCTGTTGCCCCCGGCATGGGACCGTGCTGTGTTCAAAGACTGAGTCCAGAGAACTGAGTGAAAGGGGGCAGATACTGAAACGCTCTAAGTTTCAATGTCCTCATCTGAAAAGTCGGGATATGAGATTGCTTAGTAACAAGCTTTGTTTATGTGTTGGCCTTCCTCTTTACAGAGCAGGATCCCTTGGGCTTGCATGAGACCACTTATTCTCTCTCTGCTTAGTTTGGATTTGCCCAGAATAGGCCCTGAGTCAAGGATTCAGGTGCATGGAGTTGGGGAGATAGAGGGAGCAGCAGTAGGGGGTGTGGAAGTGAGAACACCAGGAGGAACAGCAGCACAGAAGGGTATATTAAGCAAGCTAATGGAGTCCCTGGGTGGTGCAAATCTTAACTTGCTCAGCTGCTAACCAAAACATTGGGGGTTGAGTCCACCCAGAGACTCCTCGGAAGGAAGGTCTAGCAATCTATTTCCAAAAAATCAGCCATTGAAAACTCTATTGAGCACAGTTCTACTCTGACACACATGGGGTAGTCATGAATTGGGTTGACTCAATGGAAAATTTTTTTTTTTTTTCTTTTTTTAGTGCCGGGTAACAGTGGTGGATTGGTGCTTAATTGCACTGGAGGAACTGTGGGCTAGCAGAGAGCCCACCTGCAGCCTTACACCCCAGCGGGATGAGGAAGCTCTCATCAGTCCTGGGTTGAAGGGTACTGCCTAGGAGCAAGATTCTCTGGCCCTTTTGTCCTGCATGTGAGGGGCCGATAGGCCTCTGAGAGGGAGAGAAAGCTTTCCATGAGGGAAAACAGTTGCTGGGCTGGAAAGTCTGGTGTGCTGGATGATCAGGGTGAAGATAGACATTGGGCACCACCAGCATCTGCTACACTCTTCCAGGCCCAGAGCAGAGTATTGGGCCTCTGGGGATTTGCTCTGTAAGTGTTTGTCAAGCAAGTGACTGATAGAATGAATGTGTCCCCTAGCCCTGTGGTTCTTGGCCCTGGTTGCTCATTAGAATCACACGGGGAGCTTTCAACTATCCTGATGTCCAGGCTCCACTGCAGGCCAGTTGAATCAGGATCTCTGGGGCAGGCCCAAGTATAAGACTTTTGAAAAGCTCACCGAATGATTCCAATGTGCAGCCAGGACCGAGAACGACTGCTCTCATTGCCCTAATGCGAGAATTCTGATAGATGGCCGTCCAGGGTGCCTTTCGAAACACTTCCCAGGGAGGGACTTCTCTATTCTCAGAAGCAAACCATTTCCCTTTTGACAGCACTAATTGTTCCAATTTTTCCCTTATACTAAGCCGAAGCCTGCCTGTGTGCTTCCCATCCATCATCCTCGCTCTGCGCTTTGGAACAATGCAAAATGAGTCCATTCCATTTTCTACATGACTGCCCTGCAGATATTCAAAGGCGGCGGGAATGCCCCAACTTGACCTTCGTTTTTCCACTCTAAACACTCTTCCCTGTTTCAACAATTGCTATTCAACCTCCTCTGATTGCATCTGAGTTTGCTGGTAGCATTTTTCTCCCATGGAATTCTCAGCTGAACCCATGGTCTACGTCTGCCCTAGCGCAGTGAACAGTGGCCTGGGTGTCAAATGAGTAATTGTGTGTGTGTGTGTGTGTGTGTGTGTGTGCATGTGTGGATTGTTATTAGTGAGGGGCCAGCTTAAAGTGTATCTGTGCTGATTGACTCATATTTTTAATATGCATAACGTGGAGAGGGTTTATATTTGAGGTTTGTCACCTCACTCATTTCTCAAGTGCTGAGCCACATGACTCATGAACTGAAAGACAGAACAAACTAAAACCCAATAAATGTGCTTTTGAGAGAAAGGAGCTAAACCACAGTAGTATTTCAGGGAAAGCCATTTTTATTTCGCTGACAAAGTCTCCCAGGAATCTGGAGGGAGAGCAGCCGGGGCTCTTCCGTACAAGTGCCACAGAGCCAGCCTTTGCTTCTCTAGTGACAGCAAGTGTGCCTGCTGCCCCACCTTGGCACAAAACAGGGTCCCAGCTGGGTTTTGTAAAGCATTTCTAAGAAACAGATGGGGGGAGGTTGACCTGAGCTCCGTTAATATAACATGATCTCAGAAAACAGGTAGAGTCTGCAGGTGACCATGATTAAGACTTTGAGACTCTTGTGGTCAGTCACAAAAAGATGAAAGCAAGCTGTTTGGTGAGGCAGTGGGGCCCAGGGTAGGGTAGGGGGAAGTGTAGTAGATATGACCTGGTGACAAGTGGAGAGACCAGGGTCAGAGAGATGTTTTGTGACTTGAGCTCCATTGCCAATCATCAGGCTGACCTTTGGAGACTGATCTACCTTCCAAAGCCTCGACTTAGTTGTCTGTGAAGTGAAGGAGAATACTCCTTGTCTTAGTCACCTAGTGCTACTATAACAGAAATACCACAAATGGATGGCTTTAACAAAGAGATGCTTATTCTCTCACAGTCCAGTAGGCTACAAGTCCAAATTCAGGGCATCAGCACCAGGAGAAGGCTTTCTCTCTCTGTCGGCTCTGGAGAAAGCTCCTGGTGATGCATCAGTCTTCCCTTGGTCTAGGAAATTCTCAGCACAGGAACCTCAGGTCCAACAGATGCGCTCAGCTCCCAGCACTGCTTTCTTGGTGGTATGAGGTTCTCATGTGTCTCTGCTCGCTTCTCTCTTTTATATCTCAAAAGAGATTGGCTTAAGACACTATCCAATCTTGTAGACCTCATCAGTATAACTGCTACTAATCCATCTTATTACATCATAGTGATAGAGTTTACAGCACATAAGGAAATAACATCAGACTACACAGTCATACAACACTGGGAATCATGACCCGGCCAAGTCCATACACACATTTTTTGTGGGACACAATTCAATCCATGACACTCATCATCAGGTTAATGCCCAACCACAGAGCTACTGTAGAAAGGACGTGAACTAACATCTGTGTCTGGCCCATAGCAGGCACCTGTTAAGTGTGGACGATTTGTGTAATTGTTAAGAGTTGCTAAAGCCAGACTCTAGCTCAAACCACAGCTCCACCATGAGCCCAGCAACCATACCAAGGGAAACCACCTATCAGCTCTGTGCCTCAGTTTCCTTATCTGTTGCATGTATATCAAGAATGCTTATCTTGTAGCATTATTGTGAAGACTAAATGATCTGACATGTAGCAGTAAGCATGCAAGAAGCTAACCGACATATGTGTTGGAATCCTGACCCTTGTACTGGTAGATGTAATCCTGTTTGGAAGTAGAATTTTCTTTGTTGTCACCACACCCAAGTAGGGTGGGTTCTAAATCTAATCACTTCTGATTTATAAAAAGAGCAAATTAGATACAGCCATACACATACACATAGCCACACACATGGGGGAAGACAGACACCATAGTCTACAAGCCAAGGACCCAGGAACACCCGGGGCTACAGACAAGGAAGGAATCCATGGCTGAAACCCTGATTTGGATTTCAGCCCCTAGAACTGTAAGAAGATAAATCTGTGTTTTCTAAACCCACCCCCTTGTGGTATTTCTGTTATAGCCGGACTAGGCAACAAAGACAGCTTGTATTGAAAAGTCCTCCTCCAGCTCTCTCTCACTAGTTAGGACACCTCTGGGCTCAGTCTGTTCCTCTGGAACATGGAGGAGGGGATTGGAGTCATCTGGGATTCTGAATCTGCACTCTGTGGCTGGTTCCCTCCTTGAATTATGCTGAGTCTGGCTGTGCATCTTTCTCCCTCAAGGTGCTCCTCCTCCCTCGGGCAGAGCCTGGACTTTATTTCCTAGTGCCCAGCCCCTGGATTGCATTCGCTAAATGTTTTCGAACAAATGAATGAAGTACTGCACGTAAAAACTACGCAGTGCCTGCTTCGGTGGTGCTGGGCCTTGGTTTCTCTGCTGCTCTGTGGAGAGGCAGCTGGGCCATACTCTTGGAAGAATGCCATCCAGAGGCAAAGTCTGACTCTCGCATTTCCTAGTTTTTCTACCTGATTTTTCTATCACTCTTATTCCGTCTTTAATGCTTTTACTGATGCTTTCTCACTTAACATATTTTTATCCTGTTAAATTGTAGGCAAAATTCTAATTTACCCCAGTCCCTTTTAAAAGAGAAAAGGGTGCAAATACCAAACGATAGAATAAAAATACCAGTTTTATGACTTGGGGTGAGTTATGTAACTTCTCTGGGCCTCACTTTATTCATTGGCTAAATGGGATCTATAGAAGGTGCTGTTAATAACTAGTGCAAAATTCCTTTTGTACTCTTTTTTCCTTCCTGCCTAAACCCCAATTTTCTTCAAACATGTCCTCCTCTAGCTATTAATCTCTCCTGAAGATATGTCTAAAGCAAGTGAGTTGGACAGTGTTCTGTTGTGACCCATAACATTTCCACTGACTAATTTCCAGAAGTAGTTTGCCCGGCCTTTCTTCCTAGTCTGTCTTAGTCTCAAAGCACCCCTCAAACCTGTCCATCACAGGGGATCCTGCTGGTATTTGAAATATTAGTGGCATAGCTTCCAACATCATAGCAACATGTAAGCCACCACAATAGGACAGACTGAAAGACAGGTGGTGGAACCATCACATAGCAGGTGTAATTCAGTTTACCAAGACATCCCAATAGGCTAGGCATTTGGTGTGTCTTTCTTTTGACAAGGTGAGCCTGAATAGCCTTTTGCACAAGTGGGGCAGGTGTGCTCCAGGTATGTGGCTTGTGGCCTATAGACTGCTCATATGTGGACGAACAAAAGAGTGAGCTGCCTTCAGTGCCCATAGGAATTTTTCCATTCAACTCCCAGATTGTCTCCTTTAAATGAGAAAGCCTAACTGATCATTGCAAACTGGGCTAGAGAGGTTACGTGCAGAGGCTTGAAGAGATACTTGTATTTCACAAGTTTCAGTAATTGTTGTCCACAGCCGTGTCCCCTTTAACATTGATGTTGCCTTTGTGGCATTGTGTGTTTTGGGGATATAAACTCATATATGGAAAAAATGCCAAATATAGTATGTTGGTTGGTTGCTTATTGGTTTTTCTCTCAGATAAAAGATTTGGGGGATGTTTCACTTCATGAATTAGAGTTTTGGAACTGCTCTTCTTCTTAATCAGGGATCCACCGACTTTCTCTGTAAAGGGCCAGATAGTACATATTTTTGGCTTTGCAGGCTCTGTCTCTGTGGTCTCTGTCACAGCTGCTCAACTCTGCTGCTGTAGTGGGAAAGCCACAGGCAATATGTAAATAGACAAGAGTATGACTGTGCTCCAATAAAACTCTTCACAAAAGTTGGTTGCCTTGTGGGTTGTAGTTGGCCAACCCTCCTTCTTAATCAGTAAAAAGATTAGGTTGAACACTTTGTCCCAATTTTGTCACTGACCAACTGTTAGGCCATGATGAAGTCATTTATTCACCCCAAGTCCTGTTTTCCTCACCTGGGAAACAAAGGCACTGGAAAAAGTAGTTCATAGGTTTCCTTCTACATCTAATAGGACATGTTCTGTGATTCAGATGTGGCACTTCAAAGGTGTACCTAAACACTAGGGCCACCTTCCCTAATATAAGAGACTTATGGTCTTGTTTGAAAGCAAACACTCACTCTGAACTCACTATCAAATATCAACAAAAGCATGTCCACGTGTATGAGATCATCAAGGATTCTAGGGATTCACAAGAAAAATGTTCACTCAGGTTTTAAAGGACTTGAAAGATAAACACATACAAAGAAAGGGGATAGAAAGTCCTACAGTTTATTCAAAACCTCCCAAATGCAAAACAATCTTCCTGTTTTTTATAGGTATGGTTTACCCTTAGACTTAGACGGTTGCTGTGGTTGGTTGCCGTTGAGTTTCCTCCTACTCATAGTGACCTTATGTATAACAGAACGAAACATTGACCAGTCTAGTATTAGTATTCCTATTTTTTTTAATAGTTATTTTTTTTATTGTACTCTGGGTGAAGGTTTACAGAACAAATAGTTTCTCATTAAACAGTCAGTACACATATTGTTTTATGACATTGGTTAACAACCCCACGACATGTCAACCCCCTCCCTTCTCGACCTTTCTCTTCTTTTTTTGGTGAAAATATACATAGCCAAAGAGACACCATTTCAAAAATTTCTACACGCACAATTCAGTGACATCAATTACATTCTTCCAGTTGAGCTGCTATTCTCACTTTAGATGAAGGTTTACAGAACAAAATAGTTTCTCATTAAACAGTTAATACACATGTTGCCGTATGACAATGGTTAACAACCCCATTACAAGTCAACACTGTCCTTACACAACCTTGGGTTCCCTATCACCAGCTTTCCTGTCCCCTTCTGCCTTCTAGTCCTTGTCACTGGACTGCTGTGCCTCATTAGTCCCATTTTGTTTTATGGGGCTGTCCAGTCACCGGCTGAATGGTGAACCTCAGAAGTGACTTCACCACTGAGCTAAAAGGGTATCCCAGGGCCATACTCTCAGGGTTTCTCCAGTCTCTTTCCAGCCAGTAAATCTGGAAGTATTCCTATTTTTATAGATAAAGAAACTGAGATTCAGAGCAGCTTGGAAATTGTCTCAAGATCATACACCTAAGTGATTGGCAGAGCTTTGAATCCATGTCTGCTAATTCAAAAAGGCATTCTGTTTTTACTGTGTTAGACTTTCTTAGGTGAATGGAGAGGAAGAGTGACATTTCCCATCATTTGGAAAGCACACAGTGACAGTGGTGGGGATGGGCTGGCCAGCTTTGGGGTCATCACACTACACATGTTGGATGGAACCCTTTGGCCCCCATAGGCCAACTCCTTTATGGTAGAAGTCACATACAGTCTTTGCTGCCTTTACTTTTTTCCTTTTTTAAGTTGAGGGCAATTGACCATGGTACATGGGCAACAAACTATGAAAACTGAGCATGCATGTGTAGAGAATAGTGGCATGATCAAATAAAACTTACAACAGAGTTAATTTGACATACACCTAATGATATACTTAATGCAATCTTGAGGCATGGTAATTAGATATGCTGTTGACATAAATGACTGTAATTAGTATTGCTTCTGTGCAGGCAAGCCCTATGTTAAATTTTACATTTCTCACCTTGGTGGTTTTTTGGGATTTATAAATTATCATCATTGTTGTCAGATATTGTAACTGGAGAATGCTAGGCTTTGGAAATCTGTGTTCAAAATACTACATACATTTATTAAATATTACTCATTTGCTGATATTGTTTATAACAATAAAAAAAATGGTCCAGTTGATTCTGACTCATAGCAAAAGTATACCCTGACAATTTCATAAACTATATGCAATGCTATGGAAAAAAAAAAAAAAACATATACAATGGTCAACAAAACAGCAGGACTAGGGAAAATATTAATGAGAAAAAGTAAGTTGAGACTATAAAAGAAGCTAAAAATTGACTGTGCTTTCTTGGAGCAATGGCTAGATGATTATAACTTTTGTGGACTACATACCAACACACAAATTTATTTCTAATTATCTTAACAACCATGCTGAGTAGATATTCGAATTCCCATTTTATAAGCAGACTCAAAAAGACTAAAATATGTTGAGTAAATTTATTCAGCTAGTAAATGAATAGAGATGTGGTTAAACTGTATGTCGTCGAAGCTCATAGTGCATTATGCTGGGTAGGAGGGGATTTGGGAATGAGGGAAATAATGGAGCTTGAGTTTGGAGAAGATAAATTCTGAATCCCCAGCATCTAGAATTTTGAGGTAGACAGAGAGGACAGGAGAAGCTGGCAGCCTTGCATGGCACTTGCAAACATATAGGCTAATAGGAACCACACACTAAGGCCCTCTCCTAGAGACTACTTGCTAGTGTGACTCTAGCACTCAGCACAAACTCAATGTTTATTTAATGATTTATTGATGGGAGTAGATGTTTCACAAGAAGGATTAAACAGGCAAGTTTCATTAAATAAGCATTATTATATGTTCATGTTTGGGTGGACCCCTACATCACTTTAGAGGGATTTCCATACTTTAAAGAAAAAGAAAAACAATCTTCAAAGATTATGATCTCTGTTGTTATTGTTCTTAGGTGCCATTGGGTCAGTTCTGACTCATAGCAACCCTATGTACGACACAATGAAGCACTGCCCGATCCTGCACCATCTTCACAATTATTGCTATGTTTGAACCTATTGTTGCAGCCGCTGTGTCAATCGATCTCGGTGAGGGTTTTCCTCTTTTTTGCTTATCCTCTACTTTACCAAAAATGATGTCCTTCTCCAGGGACTGGACTTTCCTGATAATATGTCCAAAGTACAAGAGCCAAAGTCTCACCATCTTCTCTTCTAAAGAGCATTCTGGCTGTACTTCTTCCAGGACAGACTTGTTTGTTCTTCTGGCAATCCATGGTATATTCAATATTCTTCAGCAAATACCACTTAAAATGCAGGCAAAAAAAAATTCGAAACCAATGGAAATTGTCGTAGGTCAAGAAGAGCTAATGATTTAATGACCTACCACCTACCATCAAACTGAAATATGAAAAAAAATAAAAAAAATAGAGTTTTTTTTCACAACTCAACCATTTATTCAGTAGTTGATTGTGGGTGACTAGAAAGACTTACTGGTGAGGCGACATTTGAAACATATCCTTAATTATGTCCTGAGATTTCAAGAGTTAAGGAAATAAAGTGAACAAAAGGAAACATGAAAAGAAACGGTCGTGAGTGATACATATACTGTGTGTCGACGTTGCTATGACCAAGCTCGCCCCTCTGAATGTGGAGTTTGGAGTTGTTGATGCTGAAGAGCTGAATGGCCTTGGGCAAGCTTTTCCTCACCTCCCTACATATATCATTCACTGTAAAAATCTCACAATGTAGAGATTAAGTAATGTAGTAATGACATAGAGCCTGGCACCTAAAATGTGCTTCATAAATGGTGGGTACTGTTACTACAGTTGTTGAATGAAGCAAAGGATATGTTACAGGGTGGTGGGAGACTGGAGTCTGGATATGTCATTAAAGGGTGCTTTTTAGTAGCTAAAATTTTAGTTGCTCTTGAACTTTCTCTTTATAAAGAAATTATTTTCCAACTATAACAGCTGCAATAACAACAAAAACCTTTTCAAGCCGTTATTAAGAGTCATTAAGAAGACAAAAGAAGAATGCATTTGAATTGGGGTGCTGGTGAAGAATATTGAATATACCATGGACTGCCAGAAGAACAAATAAATCAATCTTGGAGGAAGCACAGCCAGAATGCTCCTTGGAAGCCAGGATAGTGAGAATTTGTCTTGCTTACTTTGGATAAATACATAATCAGGAAAGACCAATTGCTTGAAACGGACATCATGTTTGATAAAGTAGAGGGGTCATAGAAAATGAGGGAAACCCTCAGTGAGATGGATTGACACAATATCTGCAACAATGGGCTCAAACATACCAACCAATAGCAAAGATGGCACAGAACTGGCCGGTGTTTTATTCCGTTATACATAAGATCGCCATCAGTTGGAACTGACTTGACAGTGTCTGATAGAAACAAAAGTATTTTACCTTTACTGCATATTTGTGCCAGGCATTGTACTAAGAACTTTATCTGCATTGCCTCATGTAGTCTTTGTAGCAAAATTATGAGGTAGGTTCTACTATTATCTGCATTTTGCAGATGAGTTAGCCAAGAGACGAGAAATTTCAGTGACTCACTGATACCTCCCAGGTGACACTGGCAGAGATGGGCTCTCCAACCACACAGTCCAATGCAGCCCACAGGTTTGACTACCGGCTAGCATTACTCAAGTTATCGACAGAATGACGATAACACCCTTAGCACTGACAAGGAAATGATGGGGCTGGTGTTAAGACTGAAAAAGTATGATTCTCCTTCATCATTAATGTTCAACCTCACATCCACAGTGTGAAATAAAGATGCAAGATAAGAAATCAAAATAACAATAACAAGTAAAGATATGATAATTTTTACAAGGATTTCATCTAAAATAATAGAAAAGAAAATAATTCTTCATAATTTCAAAACTAAACTAGGAATGATTTAGTTACTATATGACTATGTGAACTAGCAAATTTAATAATCATAATGATAGCAATCAAATACCATATTTTTACACAAATAACACACACCTTCTATGTTTTTTGCCAACCTCTTCTTCACTACGCTAGATATTTACTTTATTTTTTATTGTACTTTAGACGAAGGTTTACAGAACAAATAGTTTCTCATTAAACAGTTAGTACACGTACTGTTTTATGACAATGGTTAACAACCCCATGACATGTCAACACTGTCCCTTCTCAACCTTGGGTTCCTTATTACCAGCTTTCCTGTCCCCTCCTGCCTTCTAGTCCTTGTCCCTAGGCTGTTGTGCCCCATTAGTCTCATTTTGTTTTATGGGGCTGTCTAATCTTTGGATGAAGGGTGAACCTCAGGAGTGACTTCATTACTGAGCTAAAAGGGTGCCTGGGGGCCATATTCTCAGGGTTTCTCTAGTCTCTGTCAGACCAGTAAGTCTGGTCTTTTTTTGTGAGTTAGAATTTTTTCTACGTTTTTCTCCAGCTCTGTCCAGAAACCTCTGTTGTGATCCCTGTCAGAGCAGTCAGTGGTGGTAGCCGGGCACCATCTAGCTGTACTGGACTCAGTCTGGTGGAGGCCGTGGTAGCTGTGGTCCATTAGTCCTTTTGACTAATCTTTCCCTTGTATCTTGTTTTCTTCATTCTCCCTTGCTCCGGAAGGGGTGAGACCAGTGGAGTATCTTAGATGGCTGCTCACAGGCTTTTAAGACTCCAGATGCTAGTCACCAAGGTAGAATATAGAACATTTTCTTTATAAACTGTTATGCCAATTGAGCTAGATGTTCCCTAAGACCATGGTCCCCACAGCCTTCTGCCCAGCAATTCAGGGGATTTGGATGTGTCTATGGAGCGTCCATGACCTTTCCTTGTACAAGTATTGTGTATTCTCTTACCCTTCACCAAAACTACCACTCATCTATTGTCTATTTAGTATTCACCCCCCAACCCCTCCCATCCCTTGTAACCAACAAAGATTGTTTCTTTTTGTGTGTAAACTTTTTCATGAGTTTTTACAGTAGTGGTCTCATACAATATTTGTCCTTTTGTGACTGACTTATTGCACTCAGCATAATGTCCTACAGTTTCATCCATGCTACTAGATGGTTCACAGATTCATTGTTGTTCTTTCTCGTTGCATAGTACTCCACTGTGTGTATGTACCATAGTTTGTTTATCCATTCATCTGTTGATGGGCATCTAGGTTGTTTCCATCTTTTTGCTATTGTGAACAATGCTGCAAGAACATGGGTGTGCATATGTCTATTCTTGTGACGGCTCTTAATTCTCTAGGATATATTCCTAGGAGTGGGATTGCGGGATCATATGATATTTCTATTTCCAGCTTTCTAAAGAAACACCAGAGCATTTTCCAAAATGGTTGTATCATTTTGCATTCCCACCAGCGGTGCATAAGTGTTCCAATCTCCCCACAGCGTCTCCAGCATTTGTTATTTCCAGTTTTTCTTGATTCATGCCAGTAATGCCGGCGTGAGATGGTATCTCGTTGTGGTCTTAATTTGCATTTCTCTAATGGCTAGTGATCCGAGCATTTCCTCATGTGTTGGTTGGTCACTTGAATGTCTTCTTTGGTGAAATGTCTGTTCATTTCTTTTGCTCATTTTTTAATTGTATTTATTTGTCTTTTGGTTGTAGAGTGTTGGATTTTCTTATAGGTTTTACAGATTAGACCTTTGTCTGACTTGTAATGTTCAAATTTTTCTCCCAATCTGTAGATTCTCTTTTTACTCTTTTGGTGGGGTCTTTTGATGAGCATAAGTGTTTAATTTTTAGAAGATCCCAGTTATCCAGCTTATCTTCTGGAGTTTGGGTGTTGTTGGTTATAGTTTATATCCTGATAATGCTGTGTATTAGGGCCTCTAGCGTTGATCCTATTTTGTCTCCTATGAACTTCATAGTTTTGGGCTTTATATTTAGGTCTTTGATCCATTTTGAATTAGTTTTTGTATATGGTGTGAGGTATGGGTCCTGTTTCATTTTTTGCAGATAGGCATCCAGTTTTGCCAGCACCATGTGTTAAAAAGACTGTTCCCTATTTGATGGACTCTGGGCCCTTGTCAAAGATGAGGTGATCGTAGGTGGATGGATTTACATCTGGGTTCTCAATTCTGTTCCATTGGTCAGTGTACCTGTCGTTATACCAGTACTAGGCTGTTTTGACTACTGTAGCTGTATAGTAGGTTCTGAGGTCAGATAGTGCAAGTCTCCTACTTTATTCTTCTTCAGTAGTGCATTACTTATCCTAGGCTACTTCACTTTCCATATAAAGTTAATGATTAGTTTTTCCATCTTTAAAGAATGTTGTTAGTATTTGGATGGAGATTGCATTGTATTTGTAAATTACCACACCAGATATTTTCGTAAGCTTAGTTCCATGTAAAAAAAAATTAGCATAGCATGCTCACAAAAATACTTCACAGGGGGTGGGAGCATTTGGCAAACAAATGTAGGAGGTGTGCTTTATTTGTGTAAATATGTGGTATCTTGTTGTTGTTAGGTGCTGCTGAGTTGGTTCCAACTCATAGAAACCCTATGTACAACTGAAGGAAATACTGCTCAGTCCTGCGCCATCCTCTCAATTGCTTATATGCTTGAGCCCGTTGTTGCAGCCACTGTGACAATCCATCTCTTTGAGGGTTTTCCTATCTTTCACTCACCCTTTACTTTACCAAGCATGATGTCCTTCTCCAGGGACTGATCCCCGCTGATAACATGTCCAAAGCATGTGAGATATAGTCTTGTCATCCTTGCTTCTAAGAAGCATTCTGATTGTACTTCTTCCAAGGCAGATTTTTTTGTTCTTTTGGCAGTTCATGGTATATTCAATATTCTTCGTCAACACAGTTCAAAGGCATCAATTCTTCAGGTTTCCCTATTCGTTGTCCAGCTTTTGCAGGCATATGAGGTGATTGAAAACACCACGGCTTAGGTTAGGTGCACCTTAGTCTTCAAGGTGACATCTTTGCTTTTGATCACTTTAAAGAGGTCTTTTGCAGCAGATTTGTCCAATGCAATATGTCTTTTGATTTCTTGACTGCTGCTTCCATGGGTGTTGAGTGTGGAAGAAATTAAAATGAAATCCTTGACAACTTCAATCTTTTCTCCATTTTTCATGATATTGTTTTTTGGTCCAGTTGTGAGGATTTTTGTTTTCCTTATGTTGAGGTGTAATCCATACTGAAGGCTGTGGTCTTTGATCTTCTTCAGAAAGTGTTTCAAGTCTCCTTCATTTTCAGCAAGCAGGACTGTGTCATCTGTTTTGTTAATGAGTCTTCCTCCTATCTTGATGCTCCATTCTTCTTCACTGAGTCCAGCTTCTCGGATTATTTGCTCAGCATACAGATTGAATAGGTATGGTGAAAGAATACAACCCTGACACAACCTTTCTTGACTTTAAACCATGCAGTATCCTCTTGTTCTGTTCAAACAACTGCCTCTTGATCTACATACAGGTTCCTCATCAGCACAATTAAGAGTTCTGGAATTCCCATTCTTCACAATATTACCCATAATTTGTTACGATCCACGATCCACATAGTCGAATGCCTTTGCATAGTCAATAAAACACAGGTAAACATCTCTCTGGTATTCTTTGCTTTCAGCCAGGATCCATCTGACATCAGCAGTGATATCCCTGGTTCCATGTCCTCTTCTGAATTCAGCTTGAATTTTTGGCAGGTCCCTGTCAGTATACTGCTACAGCTGCTTTTGAATGATCTTCAGCAAAATTTTATGCCTATTTCCAAGAAAGGTGATACAACCGAATGCAGAACAAAAATACGGTATCTCATAGCGTCTATTTCAAGACATATTTCCTAAGCATGCCAGCTTGACCTCTGCTTGAATTCTGGATCTCCTCCCATTCCTCCATTTCACTCACCAAGCAGAAAGTCCAAAGAGGCAAATCCTTTTGATATCAAATTTTCTCTAAAGATACCTCACAGTTGGATAAAAAAGCCTCAAGTTGCTAGCACGACTGTCCTTCCAAAATATTTAAGTGGTGCATTCTTCTACCACTCCTCCTGTGACTACTACAGATTTAGAATTCTGGAATTGTAAATTTGGGAGAGACCATAGAGCTTATTTTGCCCCATCCCTCCCCTTATTTCACATGTGGGGAACTGAAGCCTAGAAATGGAGATGCGAGGAATCAATGGCAAGACCAGATGAGCCCAGACCTAACATATCCCCATGTCCAACGCCTGTTATTTCTACCACAGCAATCCACCCCTGGGTAACAAGGAGGACAGTGACATGCCACCTCCAGTGCTAGGGAACATGACTATGAAAGTAGCTCCCTTACAAGTTATCATCATCAGAGACACACAGAAGGAAAACATCTTAGCTACTGACAGAGTGTTTTCACTTACTGCAAATGCCAAGCAAGGTGGGATTCGCATGCCTTCGGAGTCAGGTATGGAGGTTTGAATCTGAGCTAAGTGAGGATGCTTCAGGAGAGAAATGCTGGCTCTCAGGGCCTATTGTTCTACCTGGCACTAAACAAGCAAATGCCACTCACCTTCTTCCTTTAAAGGTCAATGATAACAACACTGGCTTTGTTCAAAGTTCCCTTTTTGAAAAGCATGTGGTTTACTCCCTCATCTCTGCAGGATAGAAAAGCTACGTCCTCCTGAGACCCTATTCAGGATCACACAAGTCTCCCCATTCTCACCTTGATGTCGTCTCTTCCTCTTTCATCTCATTTTCCCAATTTGAGAGAAAAAAAAAAAAAAAAACATTTACACTTTTCCTGTGAAGAACAAATCTGCTCTTTCTTTAGCTTCAAAGTATTGTCTCTGCATGCACTTTTTAAAGAATTAAAAATTCTTTTACACATTCACAGCTTAATCATTTCCACTCTGTTTCAAGGAGAGTAGCTCTGTTCTTCACATCACCTACTTAGCTGGCATCTTACCAAAACATTCCTTTTCCTTTTTATCCATGGTATTTGTTTTTAGTGGCTTTCAAAACAAGGCTGTTCTCCTTGAGTTTTCAGTTCTGAAAACATTAAAATGCATATCAAACGTTAGAGAACTCACCTGAGTCTATGAAACCATCCATCCATCCATGCTTATTCAGCACCCACTGTGTGCCACTTTTCTGAGTGCTTAGACACAGCTGTGAACATGATAATGGCCCTGCCCTTGGGGCGATCTCTTTCCAGTGTGGGACACGGGCTGTAAGCAAATGGTGTTAGTTGCCATTGAGTCGGCTCCAACTCATGGCAACCGGATCTGTAACGGAACGAAATGGTGCTGGTCCTACACCATCTGCGTGATCCTAGGTATGTTTAAGTCCATTGCTGAGAAAGTTCCAATCTAGGGGTCTCATATTCCAGCACTATACTATATGGGGCAATATTCTGTTGTTTTTTGTAAGGTTTTCGTAAGCTGATTTCTGCAAGTCAATTGTCAGGCCTTTCTTCCTAGTCTGTCTGAGTTTGGAAACTCCACTGAAACTCGAGCACCTGCTGATACTTGAAATAACTGTGGCAGAACTTCCAGCATCATAGCAATATGCAAGCCATCACAGTACAACAAACTGGCAGACAGATGCAGATGGTAAAAAGATGAATAAACCGGGGTAAATGGAGGGACTCTGAGGAAGTAATATTTGAGCAGATTCCTGTATAAAGTGAAGAAACAAGGTCTGGGAGCAGCCCACGAGACTAAGACACGCTTGGTTTATTGGAGGAACTGCAAGGACGCCAGGATGGTTGGAATGCAGAAGGGGCAGGTGGAGAACGGAGAAGAGAGGAGGGCAGGGACCACGACATAAAGGAGCAGATGAATCACATGAAGGAGGGGCTGCCAGGTTTTGTCCTAAGCAGCTTGGTGCGTGGGGGCAGTGCAGTGTGCAGAAAGAAGGGGTGCAGTTGACTAGTTGACTCTACAGCAGGCAGTGTGGTAGAGCAGATAGAACACAGCACCTGATCAGACAGAACTGCGCTGGAACCCCGGGCTGCAAACTCTGCCTCGCCTGACTCAGTATCTGCAAATGGGTGGGCCTGTACATGACCTCATCTCTGAAGTTAGAGATGCTGCCTACCCTGACAGAGCGCTTAGCAGGGCACCTATTGTCATTATTGTAAAAGGCACGGAAGGCCTTTTGAGTCAAACAGAGCAGGGTTTGAATCCTGTCTTAACTGTGATTTCCTGTGTGACTTAAGCCCTCTGAGGCTCCTTCCTCCTTCTCTGTAAAATGTGGGTACTGATGACCATCTCACGTGGTCGTTTTGAGAATTGTGAAAACACCTCATATATGTTGTTGTTGTTAGGTGCCATGAGTCAGTTCTGACTCACAGCAACCCTATAGGACAGGGTAGAACTGCCCCATAGGGTTTCCAAGGAGCAGCTGGTGGATTTGAACTGACGACCAGGGCTCTGTACCTTATATATAGTGGGTGCAGTTTAGTAGCTGTGGGATTTCAGAAGAGTCTCTTAATCTCGTTTTGTGAGTTTCTTTTAATATAAAATGGAAATGCCTGGTGGATTTTTGAAGATCAAATAAGAAATATATCTGCAGTGCTCAGCAGAGTTCCTGGCACAGACTATGTGTTGAACACTGCCACGTAGTATAATAATTACCAGCAGCAGCACCTGCCCGTCATTTCCTCTGCCCTCCCTGTGCATGTGAGATACATTTTCATATTAAAGATCTAGTTTCTGAATGCCTTTAGATGCTCAGCCTAGTGATGGCTGCAGCCCTCTTTCTCTATCTTTGCTTCACGACAACCTTGAACAGGAGAATCTTACAGTGTCAAGGACACCAGACAGAATCTGAAGTGATCTGTCCCTGCTCCTGCCACCAACTTCCCATCCTTGGGTACGTCCCCTTTCCTCTCAATACCATTACGTACATTGATAAACAAAGCTGTTGCCATCAAGTCAATTCTGACTGTAATCTTATCAGAAGCAGATGGTGCCACTGGGTGGGTTCAAACTGACAGTCTTTAGATTAGTAGCTGAGTGTGAACCGTTTGTAAAACCCAAGAACGTTACATCCATTGGTATGTCCCATTAATTCATTCCACTCACCTTCAAGGGTTCATTCTATTTCAAGTTTCACACTTGATGCTGAAAAAGACACCAAAAAAAAAGTCTACATGATATTCACCCTGGAAATGCACACTGTGCGGAACAGAAATCTCACACTGATGGTCCATGAGGGGCCCCTTGGTAGTAGATGTATTAGTTTGTTTTCATGTGTTATGTCTAGTTCTCATATTGAAAACCAATATGTTTTTTTTTAATGTATAAACCCAGATTATTGACTTGTGTATGTAAAAGTCTGAATATTTTACAATTGGATGGGCCCAATAGCAGCTGGCTCTCTCCATGAGGCATGTGCTTTTCATTTAGACACAATCCCCAAAACTCCTTATTGTTCTCCACACCCAGCCCACTCAGTCATCCGTATTACCTAGTGGGCACGCAGAGGAGTATGAGTGCGAAACCCTGATCTACTAATAAAGAATATGGTCTAGACATGGAATCTTTCCAAATTTCCTTCCAGCGCTGAGATTCCAGAATTCATTTTTCTCATTGAAACATGAAAGTTAATAATCCAAACAAAAATCTCCAAGCAGTCAATTATTTGGGCTGTGACTTTCCTACTCTACTTCATTATACATTGTTCCTATAGTTTAATATCTGTGAGTCTGTAAACAGGACATGGATTGAATTACACAGACCTTTGTTTTGTTTAAAACTGATGTGCTATAATCCTGATTAAAGCATCATGTGGGAGAGGTTATAATAATAATTATATGCAGTTCTCATTAAAGCCAGTAAGAACCTAAATCACATTTAATAATCTAAAGCTCAGAAGGAGTTACACTTATTTAAATTGGGATTTAAGTACAGGGAACCCAAAGATTAGGAAATGGCTACCTCTACCCTTGGTCAAGTCTCTAGCTTAGACCAGTTGATGCTGAAGCCTTATCTGGTAGGTCAATTAGCCAGTTATGCCCAGTTTCCCCTTTTATCTTACTTTCTTATTGGCTTTGATTTTTACTTATTCTAACTGGTGGTTCCAGCACCATTACTGTGCAGGTGTTCCATGCTGATTAACAGAAACCACTGAAAGAAAGAGCTGCACCATTTCCATTCCCTGGGGTTTCTTTCCCTGAAGTGACAGAAACCAGGAGGAACAACCATGTCCACTGGCATTTACAAATAATTAGACTATTTACCTGGGCCAAGACTGTATCATTGGGAGAGATAAGAGGTCTACAGACTCTTAGAAGTTCCCAAGCTTGCAGACTCAGTCCCTTCCCTTTTGTTTCCAACTCAAGTCCACCACTTGAGTCATGCTTCCAACGTATGTCCTTTGACAAAACTTACTCAAATTCCTCCTCAAACTTTCCCCCAAGATGGAGTGGGCAGCTCAAGTATTGCTCATTCCCTATTTCCTGTTCCCTTATTTGCATGTGGCTTTTCTCAATATGGGAGCCCTGATGAAGCTGTGGTTAAGAGCTCAGCTGCTAACCAAAAACTGGCAGTTGGACTTCATTAGAGCTCCTTAGAAACCCTATGGGGCAGTTCTACTCTGTCCTACAGGGTTGCTATGAGTTGGAATTGACTCAATGGCAAAGGGTTTTCTTATTATAGTATCATTTACATACAGCAGCAGTCTATAACCAAAGCAGCAGTGGCAAGGTCACTGGGAAACTATATAATCATCTATAGTCTCTGATTCTACATGGTGCAACTTCAATTGACTTTTTTTTGCTCCTCTTGCCTCTCATGTTTACGGAGGTAAAAACTCTTCAACTTTCCCCTTTCTTTCTTACCTTTTTGTCCCACTATCTCCCCTAAATTCTCCAACTTAACACATTTCATTTTGTAAAGTATACCTCCTTCTAAATAAAAGATTTCTAATCAATACTCATGAACACCACTTTGATTTTACATCCTATCCAAAGACTTCACTTACAGAAACCAAATGTAATTCAGATAAAATGTTGCTTATTCTCTTCAAAACATGTTTGAGAGGTAGTCCCCTTTAATAGATTTCCACATGTCACGGCAGAGTTAGAATCATAAGAAATTGAAAAGTTTCTCAGACGCTCCAGAAGCAATTTTTACTTAGTAATCCCAACTCCACTTATCACCTGGAGCTGTCAAGCTAAAAATGAAACATTTTTACAAAAGGGTCTCACTTTTCTCAACACTGTTTAAAAATCCCTGAAAAAAATATATTTTTCTTACTTTTTTCTTTAAGCATAAATACAAGGTAGCTGCTTTTATGTGGAGAAATGGATTTTATTATCACATATACTGTCCCTGTTGTCGTTGTTGTGTGCCATTGAGTCAATTCTGACTCATTGTGACCCTATATGGCAGAGTAGAACTGCCCCATAGGGGTTCCAAGGCTGTAGGCAGTCTTTATGAGAGCATATCACAAGATCTTTTTCCTGTGGAGTAGCTGGTAGGTTCAAACCTCCGACCTTTCAGTTAACAGCTGACCGCTTAATCATTGTGCCACCTGGGCTCCTTATACTCTCCTTGGTTTTCTGAAAATAGTCATGGGATATTGGAGAACAAATTGTCTCTTTGCATCTCCTGTTAGGTGGCTGGTAGACAGCCTGTCTACAGGAACCTCAAGGACAGCTGACCCGCTTTCTTGCGGTGCAAGAAGGCCAGTCCAGCGTAATCGCAACAGTCCAGTTAAGATCATATACATGAACAACTACCTTTCCCTTCTGCATGCTGGATGTTGGTGTGAAATTCACTTAAAGAAAGACAAGGAGGAACCTGAGAGGCGAAAATCCAAATCACCGTGCTTGGCCAAAGCAAGGAGTCAAAACAAGAAAAGAGAGGAGAAAGAAAACGTAGTTGGGAGAAAGTGGGAGGAAGGAAAGAGGCAAATCTTAATTCTAACTCTTCTTTGCCTTTTACTGGGTCAGTTCCTTACCGTAAAAAGGGTAGCCTCATAAAATTCTTGTTTATAGCAAGAATCAACCAGGCCCTGCTATATGAAACCCATCTACATATTGGTTAGCACATAAATTATTGGTTTCCTTCTGCTCTTCTTGAAGATAGCCTCCCACTGTTGAGTATTAATCCTACTGGTGAACAAAAACCTGGAGATCTGTGTCTATAGTTCACAGTATAGTATAGATGAGACCCTCTGACTTTTTCTAAAAGTTTACATTGAGTGAGAGGGCAAGCAGAGAAACAAGTGTGCATACAGCTTGAGTTCTTGGAGAGCAGAAAGCTTCAGTTGAGATGGTTAAAATCGTACTTCCCAACGTTCAGGTTTTTCTTAGTGCGAGTCCTGTTCATTCTGCAGTGGTTGAGGTAAATTTAAGCCCAGTGGCCCTACACCCAAGCGACTCAGTTTATTGGGCAGAAAGTCCTTTACCTATTATCCATTCAGATGAATGTTGAGAGAGAATGTGGAGGAAATCTGCCCTGATGTGTTTGGAGAAAGTAAGGGATAAATTTAAAAAGGCTTTCTTGATTTTTTCAAACATCTTCAAAAATATCGTTTGGGGTTGGCAGCTGAAATTGTTTAGTATTGTTTATGCTGCAGGAACATTAACATCTATCATCAACTGTTTCAAACCCTTTATATAAAAAGAGGGAGTATAAACAAATAAAAATAACAATGGTTATTATACCAAAAACCCAAACCAAACTCATTCATAGGACAGAGTAGAACTGCCCCATAGGGTTTCCAACGAGCGGTTGGTGGATTTGGACTGCTGACCTTTTGGTTAGCAGCCGTACTCTTAACCACTGTGCCACCATGATCATTAATTTATTTTTTTTCCTCAACAGGAAAAAAAAAAAAAAAGCTAAGCATTTTATGTATTAATACAGACTGTGAGTTGGGGATATGAACTACCCACTGCTTAGAAGTTGATACAGCTTACAAAAGTCACCCCATTCTACCTTCCCTACCACTGAATAATACACCTAGGAACCACTATGCTCCTCACTCTGGATCCAAAAGTGGCCTCTCTTTCCCTAATCCCAGTGCTCCACGCAGAAGCAATAGGCTAGCTATTTCTGCACTCAGCTCCGCCTCCTTTGCTTGTTTCTTCCTTGGTTCTCTCCACCGTTTGACTTGCACACATGTCTTCTTTCCCAGTGAACCTTAAAGCTCCTTGAGGGATAGACTATGCATCATTCATCTTACGCTTCAGAGTTTCTGTTCTTCTTCAATAGGGATAAAAGGCTGGCCTGTGAAGAACCTGGGGAGGAACTAGGAGCTTCTCTTGCTTACAGTTTTGGTGGTGATAGCATTGGTGTTCATTCCAGGCTGAGTTTTGGACTGGCGAGAGAAGGTGGAGATGTCTGCTGGTCTTGATGATACACGGAGCAATTAACCACTCACAAAAAGCATAAAAGGATGTACAGAAAAGGAACAATCCAATTCATACACAAGGAAAAATTAATTGTGAGGATGATGGAAAAGCACACTAAAGAGAAAGTTTCCTTCTGAAAATAAACCTCAATAAGGGGGAATTTTCTCTACAGATTCCTGAGTTATAAATAGAAACTACAAAGACATGACATTGGTTGTGAACTTTCAAGGGACACTGGATAAAATGTAGTGATTTATTAAAAAAAAAAAAAAAAAACTAGTGATGCAATGGTGCACTTCCAACAAGACCCAGTGGAAAATGCCAGTATTTCTAGGATCCAAGAAGCCTGGCCTGTTAGAATCACAATACTTCCAACAATTTTAATACAGCACCTGATTATTAATTCCTTTCTATCTATCATCTATTATTTGGTTATTTTTAAATTTATTTTATTTTATTTGTGGTTGTTTTTGAGCATATACATAGCAGAACATATACCAATCTGACAATTTCTGTATGTATAATTCAGTGACATTGATTACATTCTTTGAGTTTTGCAACCATTTTCACCCTCCTTTTGCAAGTTGTTCCTCCCCCATTAACATAAACTCACTGCCCCTTAAGTTTCCTATCTAATCTTTTGACTTGCTGTTGTCATTTTGATCCAATAAAGATAGGTCTTAAAAGAGCATCATGTGCAAGGCAGATACTCTTTACCAGTTAAGCTAAACTAGTGTTTAGTTTTAAGAAGACTTCAGGCGATATTTTTTGGTTAAAGGTTTAAGGTTTAAAGATTATCTCAGGGCAATGGTTTCAGGAGTTCATCCAGCCCCCATGACCCCAGAAAGTCTGGAGTCGATGAGAATTTGAAATTCTGCTCTGCATCTTCCCCCTTTGGATCAGGATTCTTCTATAGAGTCTTTTATCAAAACGTTAATTAATCATAGCCAGGCACCATACAGTTCTTCTGGCCTCATGGCAAAGAAAGCAGTTGTTCATGGAGGCAATTACCACACATTTCATTTCCTCCTCCTATTCCTGACTCTCCTTCTTCCTCTGTTGCTCCAGGTGAATGGAGACCAATTGTTATACCTTGAATGGCTGCTTGCAAGCTTTTAAGATCCCATGCACTATGTGACAAACTAGAAGGTAGAACAGAAGCACTGAACACATTATTAGGACAATTAACTGAGATATCCCATGACACCATGGCCGGAAACCTCCAAACCAAGGAACAAAATCCCATGAGTTATTTGGTTGTACATAAGCAGCCTCAGCAGATACTCTTTTCTTTCTTTTTTGTTATTGTTGTAAATATGTCTATCAGACAACTCTTGCGAATTTGACTCTTTACAGGTGTACAATTTATTGACAGTAATTGCATTAATGGGCTGTGCAACCCTACGCTTAATCAACGTGATTTTTCCAGCACCATAACCCAAAACTCAGAACTCCGTCAGCAACAACACCCACTTTCCCTCTCCCTCGGCTCCACAGCAGTTGGCTTCTGTAAAGATTACATCCTTTGAAACCCTATGGGCAGTTCTACTCTGTCCTACAGGGTCTTTATGAGTCAGGATTGACTCGGTGGCAATGGATTGTCATACAGTATTTGTTCTTTTGTGATTGCCTTATTTCACTCAGCATTATGTCTTCAAGCTCCATCCATATTGTAGCATGTATCAATATTTCATTTCTCCTACTAGCAGAGTAATATTTCATTGTATGTATGTTCCATATTTTGTTTATCCATTTATCCTTTGATGGGCGTTTAAGTTGTTTCCTTCCTTTGGCTATTGTGAATAGTGCTGCTATGAACATGGACGTACAAGTCTCTGAGTCTCTGCTTTCAAGTCTTTTAGGTATATGTCTAGAACTGGAATTGCTGGATCATAGGGTGATTCTAATTTTACTTTTTTGAGAAACAACGACACTGTTTTCCACAATGGCTGTACCATTTTGCATTCCCACCAGCAATGGATAAGTTTTCTAATTTTCCCATATCCTCACCAATATTTGTTATTTTCTGTTTTTTTGCTTTATTTTTATTTTTGTTTTTATCTTAGACAACCTAGTGGGAGTACAATGATATCTTATTAGGGTTTTGATTTGGATCTCTCTGATGGCTAACGACCCTGAGCATCTTTTCATGTGTATGGTGGCCATTTGAATGTCCCCTTTGGTGTCTATTCAAGTCCTTTGCCCATTTTATGATTGGACTATTTGACTTTTTGTTGTTAAAGTTGTTAAAGTTTTATATGTGTATTGCTTATTAGATTCTTGTCAGATATATGATTTCCAAAGATATTCTTCTAGTCAGTAGCTTGCCTTTTCACTTTTTCGGTAAAGCCTCTTGATAACAAAACTTTTTAATTTTTATCAGGCCCCATTTATTTTATTTTGTATTTTGCAGTTTGTTCTTTTGTTGTTATATTAGACAACCTATTGTTAAAAGCTAGGCTTACAGCTTTGTCCCTGCATTTTCTTCTAAGAATTTTATGGTTTTAGTTTGCACATTTAGGTCCTTAATCCATTTTGAATCTGTTTTTTGTGTATGGTGTGATGCGTGGATCCCGTTTCATTTTTCTGCATGTGGGAATCCAATTTTCCCAATACCACTTATTGAGAGACTCTTCTTTCCCCCATCGAATGGATTTAGCACCCTTGTCAAAAATCAGTTGACCATAGATGTGTGAATTTATTTCTGGACTCTCAATTCTGTTCCATCATTCTGTGTTTCTATTGTTATACCAGTACCAGGCTGTTTTGATTACTGTAGCTGTATAATATGTTTTAAAATCAAGACGTGTGTGTCCTCCTACTTTGTTCTTCTACTTCAACATTGCTTTCGCTATTCTGGGCCCCTTGCCATTCCATATAAAGTTGAGGACTGGTTTTTCCATTTCTGTAAAGAAGGCTGTTAGAATTTTGATCAGGATTGAGTTAAACCTATAGATGGCTTTTGATAGTATTGACATCTTAACAATATTAAGTCTTCCAATCCATGAACACAGAACATCTTTCCATTTATTTAAGTCTTCTTTAATCTCTTTCAGCAGTGTTTTATGGTCCTTCACATCCCTGGTTAGATTTATTCCTAGGTATTTTATTCTCTTAGATGCTATTGTAAATGGAACTGTTCCCGTAATTTCCCTTTCAGATTGCTCATTGCTGGTGTATAGAAACCCAACAGATTCTTATTTGTTAACCTTGTACCTACAGCTTTGCTAAATTCCTCAAATCAAAGTGATGGTGTATTTAGAGTTCTTCATCAGGCTTATGCTCAGTGTGACTCCTGCAGCTCTTATGTAGGGAGGCAGCAGTGGGAAGATGATAGTCCCTCTATCTTTGTGCCGGGATCACCAGAGTTGAGCTCAGGCCCAGCTCTCCCCCAGGTCTTTTCTTATGTAGGAAAATTTAATGGACAAAATCCTGGTTGGGAGCAACATCAGTGTAGGGTAAATGTACAGCCAAGGATAATTTGAGGAAACTGTATATTAAAGTAAAGAAACCAAAAACTAAACCAGTTGTCACTGAGTTGATTCCAACTCATGGCATCCCATGTGTGTCAGAGTACGACTGTGCTTTATAGGATTTTCAATGACTGATTTTTCAGTAGTAGATTCCCAGGCCTTTTTTCTGAGGCCCCTCTTGATGTATACTTGAACTGCCAAATGTTTGGTTAGCAGATGGCCTCGTTAACCTTTTGCACCACGTAGCGACTCATATATTAAAGCTTATGGGTTATATATTCACATCCTAGAGGCAGGAGAGGCAGGAAATGACTCAGAAAAGTAGGGTAGCAAACTAGGACCAGGACATTAAGCGGGATAACAGGACAGGAACTGGGAGAGTACATAGAGGCCAACTGCGTGTGGAGATAGTTATGAAGAAATCCACTGAAGACTTTATATGTCTTACATTTTTTTCTTCCTGAAAGGGCATTGGGTTAACTTTTGTTTCAGTCACCGATACAACCTTTATGTTTCGCTCAGAGAGTTATGGGAGAAGCGCAATAAAGATCTAACTCATTCATTTAGCATGATTTAATATCTGAGTTAACTTTTCAGAAATCTTGCCAATATTAGCATTGTATGCAGATACTTCTCAACTGAGTGGTGCCCTAGGACATCAGCAGGGATGCTGCTATTAAATCACACAGCAGTGTCCTCTGTCTCTCTAGGAAAGGTGGGAATGGTGGTGAGGCTTTCAGATGCCCTTCTCTGGATACAAATTGGGCTTTTCAGAGTATGGTGAAAAAGGATAGGGTCACAGTTAGGGTGGCAGCTGTGGGACAAAGTGAGTTATGTCAGCCTCTCCAACCGAATATGAATATCTGCCTCCATGGTGAAGGTTAACTATGGATGGAGGTAGACATATGATTGGAAAGAAGACTGGAGGAACAGGACAAAGGATAGAAAGTGCCCACTGAGACAGGCAATCAGGGAAGAGAACACAGATGAAGGACTGAGTAGAAAGGCAGTGTTCATATACTCTGTACCCTGACCTCTTCCAGCCTCATGACCTTGTATCAGATACCCTGACTTCTCTGAGCATTAGTCTCACTGCTCTTAAATAAGAAATCCAGTGGCCATTTTCCAATCCATTAGCTGTTTGAGAAGCCTCTTACTTCCATCTCCTCCACTCCTCCATGTGGGTTGGCGTTTCCATTTCTAAATTGTTGAGAACTCTAGTAACAACCCCATGTGACTGTCACTCAGGTAGAAGGAAGATTATTGCTTTTTCAAAACAGAATACAGTTATAGCAGAAGTAAAAACTTTGGCTTCCATTAAGTAATTTCTGACATCCTGTTGGCTCTTCTGCCCTCCTCGGTACTCACTCTCCCTGCCTGCTAGTGTGGATCTCTTTCCTTGAGCAAGTTCAGATAAAGGATTAGAAGTTTAATTTCTGCTAGTTCCTGAAGTCACAAATCACAGCACTCCAGTTTGCCAGTTTCAGAAAGTCCTTGCATACTAGCATATAGTTTTTGATAATCGGGAGCTGGGATAGCAAGATCACCACAAACTCTTGACACACAGCATATTTGAGCCGTTCTCTAGATACGAAAAAAGTGAAGGGCTTGTGTGACAACAGTTCCTGACTGAACACCGAGAGTCATTAAAAAACAGGGGACTTATGTGATTAGCTGAGTGGCCCTACCCAGGCATCACTAGAGGCCTTGGGATCATCTTGCTAGCTGGAGAGGTTCTCGGAGGCCATATCACATGTCAGGTTCCTGCCTTTTTCTAAGGCTCTTGACTTTCTCCTATCTCTGGTGTTGGGAAATTTACTGTTTCCCTGGAGTCAGAGCCTATCGACTAGGGGGAAGAGCAAGTTGTCTTAGCCATGCTGGGCACTCAGTAAAGGTCAAACTTGTTCAGTACATGTGACAAATGCTCAGAAAGGGTTCTCTGAGGAAAATGGTCTGGAAAGGGTTCTATCAGCCACACTTGGTTGTGTTTCTTGTTCTTTATCAGCAAATAGCAATGGAATGACCCCAGCCACCTGCATGCAAGCCATAGCCTTTGAGATCCAACTTGCCAGCCCAGGAGCTATGCTCATTTATCACTGTATTCTCATAGGCTGGCCGCAATACTTGCCCATCACTGACCCAAAATGTTTGATGATTAATTGATGGTTAACAATACCGTTTATTTTCACTATCAAGGTTTCATTACATTTCTTTTAAGCTCCCAAAGTTTCTATATTCCTTGTGCCCATATTTAAAAAAAAAAAAAAAGAATATGTAAAGGAAGGGAAGAAAGAAGGGTACGTTTTCTCTCTCAAAACAGCAGTGAAAGTGAAACCCCTGAGGGTTCTGAGAATTACGTGAGCATGAAGACTGGTGTTATTATTAGCACCATTGCAACTACTAAAATTATTATATATTTTTTTCAGATTATAAAAGTAACCCATTTATTTTAGAGTATTTGTAAATTACCAAAAAATAAAAAGTAGAAGATAGGAAACATCTTTAAGCACAGAGTAATAATGAGTATTAACATTTTCATGTCACGTGCAGCTTTTAATTTGCTGTGATTTTAAATGCTCTAAATATGTAATATAAGGACCCCTGGTGGCACGTTGGTTAAGCACCTGGCTGTTAACTAAGAGACTGAGAGTTCAAACCCACCCAGCAGCTCTGAGGGATAAGATCTGGTGATCTGTTTCCATAAAGATTCCAGCCAAGAAAACCCTACTCTGTCAAATGATGTTGCTATGAGTTGGAATCAGTTTGACAGCATCCAAAAAAACAACATATACATAATTATATATATAGCAATGTATAATATATTTTATATACGTTCACGTGTGTGTGTATCCGTAGATACAATGTCAACTGGTTTCTACATATACGTATATATGCAAGTACATGTATCTCCAAGATATAAAATTCCATCTTTATATTTTAGTATCATGATTTTTGTATACCTTACTTTATATTTAAGGAGCCCTGCTGCAGTTGTTAAAGCAATTGACTGCTAATCAAAAGGTTGGTGGTTCGAAACCACCAATGGCTCCACGGGAGAAAGATATGGCAGTCGGCTTCCCTAGAGATTTACAGCCTAGGAAACCCCGCGGGGTCGATATGAATTGAAATTGACTCAGTGACAGTGGGTTTGGTTTTCTAGTTTACCTTATATTGTGATATTTCCCTCATGCCACTATATAGTCCTTAAAAAAGTGGTTTAGGAATGGATGCTGGTTGAACAACCTTTGAGGTTGAAAATACTGTGCTCACAGGAGAGTTTTCTAACTTTCCCAGTTCCGTTCCCAGGATCCCGCTCTTCTTCTCCAATCCTTCACTGCTCTCCACATCCTTGCTCTAAAAGACTGACAGCATCTGCCGGCATAGGCACCCCTAGACTTCAGTCACCTCATAACAGATGGCCATTGAACAAGGGCAATATCTCTGGCTTAACATCTCTTAGGGGACATGAGTTAATTTCTGTCTCTGATTTAGAGGGAAGAAAAGCACCATTTACTGGTTTTGAAGATCAAATGTCTACTACTGAACATGTTTCCTCAGAGTGGAAAGCTCAGAGCTCTGAAGAGACCTTCCTCTAAGGGGCAGGGGTTTTGTGATGCTAAGCCAGAAGACTGCCCCCTTGTGTCTAGGAGACAGGAGGCAGTCCATCTTGTTAAAGAAAGACTGCTAGGCTTTTTCTTAAGAGAGTGAGGAGCAAATATTATTATTAGCTGACATTAAGTCAGCCCTTGACTCATGGGGTTTTCATAGGCTGATTTTCAGAAGTAGATCACCAGGCCTTTCTTCTTAGTCTGTCTTTGTCTGAAAGTTCTGCTGAAATCTGTTCAGCATTATAGCAACACTCAGGCCTCCACTGACAGATGGGTAGTGGCTGCACTGAGGTGCATTGGCTGGGAATCAAACTCAGATTTCCCACATGAGAGGCAAGAATTATACCACGGAAGTACCACTTCCCCCATTTAAAAAAAAAAATTGCTGTTAAATCAGTTCTGACTCATAGCGACCCTATAGGACAGAGTAAACTGCCCCATAGGCTTTCCAGGAAGCAGCTGGTGGATTTGAGCTGTTAACTAGTGTGCCAGCAGGGCTTCACTGCCCCCACAGAGGCTCTGAATTCAGACAGCTCTGGATTCAAATCCCACCTCTTTTGTCTGAGAATTGCTGATCTGAGCATATGATTTCTTCCCTGTCTATATGCCATGTTATTTTCCTCTTCTGTAAAAAGTGGACAAAACTCCTATTTATGTTGGTGTTTGGGGGGAACAGATACACAAATATATGAACAGTACCTGGTACGTTGTGGATGTTTCATAAATGTTCATTGGCCAGTGCACACACATACACACACCTTAGAATCTCACTGCAAAGAGATATTTGGGGCAAGTATTACATTACAGCATGTCTTGCCAATGATTGGATTAAAATCCTTCCTACATTCTGTCTCAGCTTTTTTTTTGAAATGACTTATTTTTTCTTGTTCCTCTTTTTTGGTATCTGTGCCTGTCACCACCTGGGGTATTTATTGTGTGTGCTGAGCGTCTATTTTTAGTTTGGTGTTGTGATGTTTGCCTTCCAATTGAACCCATTATATGTGTAAAGATTAGCACTCTTACCCAACCCAGGCATCTGCCAGGTTATAATATCAATTATTTTGTTATTCTTTCGTGTCCATTCGCTTCATCTTTCGTGAGCATTGCTTTCCACTAGATCTCCCCAAGTTCTTGATGTTATCATTGGGTTGAGAGGACTGCAAACTGGACTAAGCCCTCTAACTATAGTCTTAACGAAGAAACAAACAAACCGGTTGCCGTTGACTTGATTCCAACACAGTGACCCCATGTATCACAGGGTAGAACAGTGCTCCATAGGGTTTTCCAGACTGATCTTTCGGCATCAGATTGCTAAGCCTTTCTTCTGAGGTGCCTCAGGGTGGACTTGAATTCCCAACCTTTCATTTACTAATTGAAGGCTTAATTGTGCCACCCAACGGGCTCCGTAGTCCGACAAATTGGACCACAATTTGGGAATTAGTTGGTGGTCCCCATATCCTGAGATCTCTCATAGTTATCCCAATACCTTTTTTAATGTTATAGTTTTATATGTTCTTCAAAACACCTATTTAGCTTGTGTTCTGTTAAGATCCCCAAGTCCAGTTCAATCTCAGTCCCTCCCAGACTGTACTCATTTTCCATTGTCAACTTGAAAAAGTTTTTCTTGCTTGGCAGCTGTGGTAGTTGATTTTTTTTTAAACTCCTGGAAAAAGGGCAGACTTTTAAGCTTCCCAGATGTTTCCTTCTTGAACTCTTGTAGCTTCTTCATTATCATACAGTTTATATAAGCTGTAAGTAGATGTCAGAGGCAGTAGTTTAAATAAGAAGTATGCATGAAAGGGGCTCTGAAATTTGGACCTCTTCCAGGAAAACCTCTCTCCTCTCTCTTTCCCTCATTTGCACGTACATACGTCTGTGCTCACTCTTTAACTTTTATCAGTTATTGGTACTGTATATATACACTGTGAGGTCAGTTTTCTTTAGAGGAATGTGGGCAGGTTTTCCTTTCTTCCTCTTCTTCTTTTTTAAACCCCAAAACAAAGTTGAAGGGTTTCTTAGGGAGATTACATTGCTGTCAGATGCTGCATTCTACAAAATTAGGAGTGATCAACATTCAAGATGAAGATGCTTTCTTTAATTATATGAATGCTGGTCTGCAAATCTCATGGAGTGGGGTGGGGGGGGATTATTCTCATACACTCAAAGACAAATGAACTTCCAACTTCCAACTATTAAAATCCAAACCTTGTGACTTTAGCAGAATTAATAGGATTTTTGATGCATTTCCGATCAGTTTGACTTTTAGATTTCAATAGCTGGCCCCATGCCTGTATCTGGTGCTGCTCATCTGCTTATTTCTCTCCCCAAGGACAAGGTTATTTCAGAATACATATTTTATGTTTCCACCAAAACCAGGGAGAGTGTCTCTGAAAATTAAACCCATGAGACTTTTTCTTTTTTGCACAGATGTGATTTGGATGTTTCCACAGAGAATGGAAGAGATGAAAAGACAAGATTTGAGAAACATTAAGACTGTAAATATGCAAAAACAAAAAGTTTGCTTCTGGTCCCTTATCCATCAATTAATTCAATGAATGAACATTCTGGAAACACAATGTATGAAAAAGCACAATGGTCTTTGACATGACTTCAAAGAGCCTGCAGAGATGAGATGATTTCTATCACAGAAAATCAATTTCCTGTAAATGGGGAAGAAGCAAAGATTTTAGTCTAACATCAGATATGATTCTCAAGATCTATTTTCTGCTTGTTTTCTGGAAGCACTCTATGGAAATTTGAAATAGATATTTGTTCCATCATTTAATTTCTCTTTTTTCTTTCCGTTATGATCAGTGATATTAAAGCTAATATTTTAAGTATATTTTAGACTCAGTTTTGTTCCAACAAAGCATTAAATACAGTTAAAAAGATAAATATAGGGCCCCCCCTGTTTGCAATCTGAGCATAAATGCTTGGGAGAGACGAAGAACAGATAAAGCTTCAGCAATAAATCCAAGTTATCCCCCTTCAACTCTCGGGCTGGCAGGAACCCAAAGCCTAAATCTCTACAAATGGAAGATAAAATGGGACATGTTGAAATATTTAGATATGGTTAAAATTGCATATAAATTCAAGATAGGAGTTTTATTACCACTCATTCTAACTAGTTCCAACCATTGATAGAAGTCATTTGAAGAATTATGATACTGCTTGCTAATATATTACCTGAAAACTGGCAGTTAGGAAATGTTTCCATTTCCTCTGTTCTGGATTTCAGGAAATGAAAATTGTCCCCTGGATAATGCAAGTTTTTCTACATAAGTTACAGGAAATCTCTTTCTGTGCCAGCTCATTTCTTCTCATCGCTCATGTTGAATGGCCCCTCAGCTACATTTCTGTGCCTCTCTTTGCCTTTAGAATCACTGAACCTGGTAAAAACCAGCAGCTTCCACAGGAAAAGAAAGAGCTGGGTCAGAGACACCCAAGAAGGCTCCAAATTCCCCTTCGAAGGGGAGCTCCAGAGAACTTAGAACTTTTAATCTGGCGAGGTCTGCTCATTTAGACTGAGACATTAACACCAAACAGAACCAGATCTTTCTTTTCAACTTTTTAATGCAATTTTCTACTTAACTTCATTTGAATGTTTATTTTATATTTACCTTAAATTATATACTTAATATTAGTTCTTTCACAAAACTCTTGCTATTTCTCCGAATAGCCATTACAAGTAGCATAATATCTTGCTTTTGTGGTGCAACAAATTCTTGTAGAATAAGTTAAGATGCAACGTATAAAATTTCCTGTATTCCTAAAGATTATCTTATTATGTTTCAGAGTCAAAATTGTTATTTTGCAGTAATTCCTTCCCTCATACATAATCAAGCTGTGGTACTATAGGATTCTATTTGGAAGATTAATCAACACTAAAATATTCTAGGACTAGATACTATCTGGAGCCCTGGTGGTTCAATGGTTAAGTGATAAGGTTGCTAACCAAAAGTTTGGCAGTTTAAATCCACCAGTCGCTCCTTGGAAACCCTATGGGGCTGTTCTACTCTGTTGTTTAGGGTTGCTGTGGGTCGGAATTGAATTGACTTGATGTCAATGGGTTCGTTTGTTTTGTATATATTTATGTTATCTATATGCAAATAAGGAGTGCTTGGGTGGTGGAAATGGTTAATAGGCTCAGTGCTTTTTGAAAGATTGTCAGTTCCAGTCCACCCAGAGGTGCCTTGAACAAAAGGCCTGTCAATATGCTTCTGAAACATTAGCCATTGAAAACCCTACGAAGCACAGTTCTACTCTGACACACATGGTGTCTCCATGAGTCAGAGTTGGTTCAGTGATGACTCGTCTTAGTTTTATACGCAAATAAACAAATTCACATTTTCTTTTTCTTTTTTTTTTTGCTTTGTTCTTTCATTCTCTCTTTTTAGCCAACTAGCTACCTCTACGCCAGTGTATTTTCTTTCTAAACCAAACAAAACTCTTTGGTCCAGGTGGGAAAAGAAGTCCAGTGAATTAAATGAAAATAGTCCTGGACTAAGCCTGAGAGCCTGAGGTCCAGCCCCAGCTCTGCTCTCCCCTCTCTGGGAGTTAAAAAAGTCACTTCATTTTGTGTTATACTGCTTCTGTATCTGGCAAAATTAAAGTCATACACCTCTTGCCTTCATCATAAGCTTTTTATGAGGATCAAATACAATTATTGATGCACTCTAAGATGTAGAAATTTTTCTATATTTAAAAGATAGTATTATTTATTTGCATATGATAATAATAATTGTTATGTGATAGAACTATACTTAACAAATGGGGTAGGATTCTCTTTCTGCCCCTTCCATCCCAATTTAATCAGTAACTATTCCTGGCTCTGAAATATTTTGAGTTTCAAACTTAACCAAGGGGCTGAAGGGCATTTAATGATTATAAATTATATTAGAAACAAAGTCATTCAAATGGTTAAGTATAGTACAGATTTGACACATATAGATTTAATTGTCTATAATTTAGGAAAATCAGCATTAATATTAAGCCTTTCTAAATATGATTCTCCTTCAAGAGGATCAGACATCAGAGTATACTTTTCATCAATGAATTAATTCAATTCCTTCCTTTTGATAGAAAATTAGATATGGATCTTTTACTGATCTGCTGACATATTATTGATCCTTTATAAGAACGTTGTTTATCAGCAATAGAAGTCACTCTCAAGTTCTCTTTAAAGGAAACATGAAAAGGTAATTATCATAAACTCAGTTATGTCTTCTTCAGTAGGTGACATGGTAGATAAAATTGTGACCAGTATCTCAGTTAATTCTCAAAATAGTTTTAACAGGGATATATATGTATATATACATATGTGTATATATATATATATATATATATATATATATATATATATATATAGTTGTAGTTTAAGTGGAAGTTTACAATTTAAGTTAGTCTCTCATATAAAGATTTATACATTATTATATGACCCTAATTGATCTCCATATACTGTGACAGCATGCTCCTTCTTTCCACCCCTCATTTCCCGTGTCCATTCAACCAGCTCCTAACCCTCTCTGCCTTCTCATCTCATCTCCAGACAGAAGTTGCCCATTTAGCCTCATGTATCTACTTGAGCTAAGAAGCACACTCTTCACGAGTGTCCCTTTATGTCCCATAGTCCAGGCCAATCCCTGTATGAAGAGTTGACCTCAGGAATTGTTTTAGTTCTGGGTTGATGGAGAGTCCAGGGGCCATGCTTTCTGGGGTTCCTTCAGTCTCAGTCAGACCATTAAGTCTGGTCTTTTTACTAGATTTTGAGTTCTGCATCCCACACTTCCCCCTCTCTATCAGGGATTCTCTGTTGTGTTCCCTGTCAGGGCAGTAATTGGTGGTAGCCGGACACCATCCAGTTCTTCTGGTCTCAGGCTAATGAAGTCTCTGGTCTATGTGGCCATTTCTGTCTCTTGGGCTAATGCTTACCTTGTGTCTTTGGTGTTCTTCATTCTCCTTTACTCCAGGTGGATTGGGACCAATTGATGCATCTTAGATGGCTACTTGCTAGCTTTCAAGATCCCAGACTCCACTCACCAAAGAAGGATGCAGAACATTTTCTTAATAAACTTTGTTATGCCAATTGACCTAGATGTCCCCTGAAAGCATGATCCCCAGCCCCCGCCCCTGCTACTCTGTCCCTCAGAGTGTTTGATTGTATTCGGGAAACTTCTTAGCTTTGGTTTAGTCCAGTTGTGCTGACTTCCTCTGTGGTGTGTGCTGTCCTTCCCTTCACCTAAGATAATTCTTGTCTACTGTCTAGTTAGTGTATAACTCTCACCCTTCCTTCCCACACTGGTAACCATCAAAGAATGTTTTCTTCTGTGTTTAAACATTTTCTTGAGTCCTTATAATAGTGGTCTTATCAATATTTGTCCTTCTGAGACTGACTAAATTCACTGAGCATAATGCCCGCCAGATTCCTCCATGTTATGTTCCATGGCTTCTTCGTTGTTCTTTATTGTTAGGTAGTATTCCATTGTGTGAATGTACCATAATTTGTTTATCCATTCGTCTGTTAATGGGCATCTAGGTTGTTTCCAACTTTTTGTTATTGTGAACAGTGCTGCTATGAACATGGGTGTGCATATATCTATTTGTGTGACGGCTCTTATTTTCTCTAGGATATATTCCAAGAAGTGGGATTGTTGGATCATATGGTACTTCTATTTCTAGCTTTTTTTGGAAGCACCAAATCGATTTCAAAAGTTATTGTACCATTTTACATTCCCACCAACAGCGTATAAGTGTTCAAGTCTCTCCACAACCTCTCCAACATTTATTATTTGGTGTTTTTTGGATAAATGCTAGCCTTGTTGGAATGAGATGGTATCTCATGGTAGTTTTGATTTGCATTTCTCTAATGGCTAATGATCATGAGCATTTCTTCATGTGTCTGTTAGCCACCTGAATGTCTTCTTTGGTGAAGTGCTTGTTCATATCCTTTGCTCATTTTTTAACTGGGATATTTGTCTTTTTGTTGTTGAGATTTTGCAGTATCTTATAGATTTTAGAGATTAGACGCCGATCGGATTTGGCGTAGCCAAAAATTTTTTCCCAGTCTGTATGTTGTCTTTTTACTCTTTTGGTGAAGGCTTTTGATGAGCGTAAGTGTTTGATTTTTAGGAGCTCCCAGTTATCTAGTCTCTTTTCTGGTGCTTGTGCATTGTTGCTTATGGTTCGTATTGTGTTTATGCCATGTATTAGGGCTCCTAGCGTTGTCCCTATTTTTTCTTCCATGATCTTCATGCTTTAGTGTGAGCTTGAGTTTCCTAGAGGACTTAGGTCTTGGATCCATTTTGAGTTAGTTTTTGTGCACGGGGTGAGGTATGGGCCTTGTTTCAGTTTTTTGCAGATGGATATCTAGTTATGTCAGCACCATTTGTTAAAGAGACTGTCTTTCCCCAAATTAATGGACTTTGGGCCTTTGTCAAATATCAGCTTCTTATAGGTGGATGAATTTATGTCTGGATTCTCAATTCTGTTCCATTGGTCTATGTATCTGTTGTTGTACAAGTACCAGGCTGTTAGTGTGAGGCCTCCCACTTGTTCTTCTTCTTGAGTAATGCCTTACTTATCCTGGGCCTCTTCCCTTTCCATATGAAGTTGGTGATTTGTTTCTCCATCTCATTAAAAAATGCCAGTGGAATTTGGATTGGGATTTCATTGTATCTGTAGATCACTCTGGGTAGAATTGACATTTTCACAATGTTGAGTCTTCCTATCCATGAGCAAGGTATGTTTTTCCATTTATGCAGGTCTCTTTTGGTTTCTTGCAGTGGTGTCTTGTAGTTTTCATTGTATAGGTCTTTTATTCCTCTGGTTTGATTTATTCCTAAGTATTTTATCTTCTTGGGGGCTATTGTAAATGGTATTGATTTGTTGATTTCCTCTTGGAAGTTCTCTTTGATAGTGTAGAGGAATCCAACAGATTTTTGTATGTTTATCTTGTACCCTGATACTTTACTGAAATTTTCTATTAGTACCAGTAGTTTTCTTGTGGATTCTTTGGGGTTTTCTGTGTATAAGATCATATTATCTGCAAATAGAGATACTTTGACTACTTCCATACCAATTTGAATGCCCTTCATTTCTTTTTCTAGCTAATTGCTCTGGCTAGGACCTCCAGCACAATGTTGAATAAGAGTGGTGATAAAGGGCATCTTTGTCTAACAGGGAGATATTATTACCTCGATTTCACAGACAAAAAAAACAGACTCAGGGACATGAAGCTACCTGCCAATGCCCACAGAGCTGGCCTGAATGAGAACTGGACCCCAGGTTTCTTTGACCACAGAATGCACACTCTTTTGTTTCTGTCATCTCTAGAAAGATTGATGCTGGCATCAATCAAGTCAAGCATGTAGACCTCAGAACATTTAGGCTCCGGAAGTCCCTTCATTGCTGACAATTCCTGGAATTGATCGTTTCATCTCATCCCTCCTGTTCATTCACTTTCTTATGGGACCACAAGTTTTTACTTAAGTATTTGGCAGTTACTTAAAAGTGTGTCCACCAAAATCCCTTAATGTTTTTACAAGTACCAACCATCTGCCACATAGCATTAAATTCATATCGTTGCCTTTTAGTATTTCTCTGTCTCCAAAGTATTAAGTTTTTTCTCCATTAATTTTCTGCCTGTGTCATTGGTACCCATAAAGTACTCAAAAACTTTCTTCTATTTTGTTGTGTACCTGCCAATATTATACTTCCAAATATTTTATGGAAGCTCTGCATATGAGAAGTGGGATTTTTGTTATTCTCATACGCAGCAAATAAGTTGAAAATGAACTCCTCAACCTAGAATACATTCCGTATCTGTTTATTCACTTTTGTATTTCATACTAGTCCTTCAATATTTGGTTAAGACATTACTTCTACCAGAAAGTCTTTCTGATCATCAGTATGATTTAGACTCGTCTTCCCTCTGGTCATTTACTTCTGTATCCTTACCACCTAGCGTACAGATGAACATTTAATAAATATTTCACTAGCAAAAGGATAAGTGAACAATTCAGTGAATGAATGAGATGTACGTCTGCAAAGTATTGCTTAAAACGTCTTCATTTCTCTGATCCATGTAATCTCTGAAAAAGAACATTCTCTGCTAATTATTTTATAAGTTTGAAAATCTTGAATAATTTTACATCTCAACTATTCTCAATAAATAGTAAACATATCTCTGTTACTTTTAAATACATTCATGCCTTATGAAACACAGAAAATGAAATGTACATTCAGTGTGTTGTAAGCCAGTGCAATCAATTGATATTGAATTTATGTCATTGGACTGGTGCTGGGCTGAATAACTTCCTTTAAGAAACCATCATCCATTGCCTTAATCAATCCAGTCAAATAGTAAATCACATCAATCCTTTCTCATTTGGCAAATGCATAAAACACAGCTGATGTATTTCATTGCAGCCCGCATGTGCTCTCTTTCTAATTTTTACTTTAGGAAAGGTTTATAATAAGGATGACTTAATTTATTCTTACATTAACTGAAAACTTATGCTTGTAAAGGTCATGTACAAGGAACTTCTCAAGGGGCTGGGGGTGAAAGATGAATGATACCATCCACCTCCTCAAGGTGTTCATAACCAAGGTGGGGAGACAACTAAATACTTAGATAATTCTAACAGAGTATGTTATTAGGTCCATAGCAGATAGATGCCTAGGGTTTTATGATAAAGAGCAGAAGGAAAAACCACTCAGACCAGGGAAATTCCAGGATTCTAGAGGAATTTATGCATTTACTAATGAGTCAGTAATTGCTGGTTGGGGTGGGGTACTTGTGTAGGGGGTGGGAGGGTGTTGAGAAAGCATTTGAGGGAGAGAGAGCATCATGTCGAAAGTTATATAGGCAAAATTGTGTGTTAGAGTGGAACTGTGCTCTGTAGCATTTTTCATGCCTAATTTTTTGGAAGTATGCCACCAGGCCTTTTTTCTGTGGTGCCTCTGGGTGAAATCAAGCCTTCAACCTTTTGGTTAGCAGTTCAGCACATTAACCATTTACATCACCCAGGGACTCTGCCTTAGCTCGCCATTAAACTACTCTTTGTTCTTCAAAGCTCTGTTGAAGCTCTGATATCCTACCAAAAACCCTCCTTGCCCACTCTTCCCTCTCTGCCACCCAGGATTCCTATTTTGCAGACTGTAAGCATTGTTGAGTCCAGCACGAGTTTGCTCTTTGTAACCTTATCTAATTTGGTTGAGCATTTGTATTACCACGAACTACACTGAAAGCTGTCAAAGGGCAGCTATTGCATTTTTCTGGAATCTTCCATAGTATTTTAGAGAGTGGTGGGCATACAAAAGGCTCTTAATAAACATTTTATTATCAGACTAATAGTGGCAGAGCCAAAAGTAAATAAAGTATATCTTGATATACAGCCTTCTGCTCTTTCAAGTTACCTTGTTATTGTTAGGTTCCGTCAAGTAGGTTTCGACTCATAGCAGCCCTATGTACAAAGAAGAAAACACTGCCGGGTCCTGTGCCATCTTCACAATTGTTATGCTTGAGCCCATTGTTGCAGCCACTGTGTCAGTCTATCTCATTGAGGGTCTTCCTCTTTTCCACTGACCCTCTACTTTACGAAGCATGATGTCCTTCTCCAAGGACTGATCCCTCCTGATAACTTGTCCAAAGTATGAGAGATGTAGTCTCACCATCCTTGCCTCTAAAGAACATTCTGGTTGTATTTCTTCCAAGACAGATTTGTTCATTTGTTCGGGTTACCCTAAAACCCCCTTTTTTCTCTTCTTTCCCTTGTTGAAACATGCAGAGGTGTGTTTGAGAGCAGAGCAAACAAACAAAACTGCAAGTCCAAGTGCTATTCAGAGGATACTCCGTTCATCTCCCAAACTTAACGTGGGATTTAACCTAAACTACGCTAAAGAGGAAGTATCTTATGACTTGCACCAGTGTGCAGTTTAATGATGTGACGGGGTGAGGAGTCACATCTGACACATGTTTACCGTCCACAGATGACTTGCTCTAATTCTTTACTCCCCTGCACCCATCCTGTGGGGTGTGAGTTCATCCTCCTCACCCATTGCCCCAGCCTTGTGCGTGCTGGGAAGGAGAGTGTGAGCAGTGTATTTTTGGGAGGTCACAGGGGGTTAACTCACCAATGCATTAGTCTGCCCCTAACTAGTGAGCAGAGCCCTGGTGGAGCAGTAGTTAAGAGCCTGGCTGCTTATCAAAAGGTCAGCAGTTTGAATCCACTAGCCACTCCTTGGAAACCCTCTGGGGCAGTTCTGCCCTGTCCTATAGGATCACTATGAGTTTGAATAGACTCGATGGCAACAGGTTTTCTTTTCTGAACTAATGAGCAGTTGCTTTATATTTTTGTATACATGTATATACACAAGTATTTATTTTATTTATTTGATAGCATAAGGGTATATGTGTATACTCCCATAAATAAAATATGTGTGGAAGCACATTAATATATATATATTGTGTGTATATATATAGTATAGAACATGATTTTCATGCTTTATTGTGAGTTTGAGTTTCCTAGAGGACTTAGAACTTGCTGGGCCCACACTCAGGCTTTCTGATTCAGTTGGCCTTATACGGGGCCTGAGAATTTGCAGTCTGGGTATTGGTAAGATTATCTACCCAAATATATGTGCATGCATATACAGGCAGTCCCAAGATTATGAATGAGTTCCATGCCTAAATCTGTCTTTAAGTCAAATGTGTACATAAGTTGGAACAATTAGATACAGTTTTTATCTGATGTCAGTTAGTGAAATGTTTGTCTTAGTATATGGTATATAGCATACCTTTCTATGCATAAAAAACATTAAAGAAATACTTCCAGATACACTAAAACATCTTTAACATCATAATACAGTAATAATAATGTTTTGATGTGTGTTGCCAAGTAGCGCCCATTTGTTATTATGAACCATTGTAGGTACCTCAAATTTTTAACATAATAGGCTTATGGGATTGGTTTGGAACTATGGGTTGTATGTAAATCAGACATTTGTAACTCAGTGACTGCCTGTATACATGTAGATGCATGTTTGTATATAAATATATAGTTATGGGTATATTTCTAGGAATTGTGTTTTCAGAGTATATCTATATTTCATGTTAAACTCATTATCAGAAGCAGTGGTTTTCTAACCTGCGGGGGGAGATGTCTTCATGCTGTTTACATAAAACTGTATTAGTAGGATAATCTTTTCAGTTTCCCTTTTTCACACATGCAAGTGCCAAATGAAACAAGCATCATGTTCCTTCAGAACCACCCGGGTCCTCCTGTAACGTCAAATTTCAATCGTTTCACTTCCTTGCCTATCTCTGTAAAACACAGTGCAATTCCGTTCTGCATTCAACTGGCAAAATAAATGAAATTGCCGTATAAACTCAGTATGTTGTGTGCTCCTGGGTCACATCTCCTCCCTCTGCGGGACACATCTGCTTTCTTCAAAGGTAAACCTTGTCTGTGGAGGAGAAGAAATGGAAACCATGTGTTTTGGACCCAACACTCAGGAGGGCTGAAGGATAAATGCGAGAAATGCACCCAAGTTTACCAGATTTCATGGGACACTCAGTATAATAATATCTTCTCTCACACCCTCACTCCACCCTACCCTGCCCTAAAGCCTTTCAAACACAAGGGAAGCAAAAGAAAAGTAGCATGAAAAAGAAAAGGAAGGGGAAAGAATTGAATACGTATCATGTATAGCTCATAATACCTCATTGAATAAGTACTATTTTTAATGAATAGCTATGTTAGCTAAAGTTCAGAGTTCTTTAGGAACATATTCAAGGACTCTCAACTAAAAATAGAAGAGTCAGAATTAGAACTAAGGTCTGCCTAATTTCAAAGTTTAGATCCAGAAACTTAGATCAGTGCTTTGCTAAAATGACCTGCAGGGAAGAGCTAGATAATGAATCAAAATCTCTAGAAATTTTACCGAAAGACATGTAGACACAATGGAGATGTGGGGTGGTAGGAGTGGACCTAGTAGGCTTGTGAATTGTGAAGCAGTAAAATACATTTGAGAGATGAGGCATGAGAGGGGATACATAAGTGATAAGCCATCAACATCAGCATTCTTTAAATACATACTGGTGATTTGCTACACTAGGAACCTCCTTGGTGTAAAGTCTGAGGTTCATGTGCTTTGTGTTCATAGCTTTAATCCTGGTATTTGGCTGTGCTAAGTTCAAATAAACACTTGTTGAGTTAATTGCCCAGTCTGGGATGGGTCTGCTTAAATTAATCTTCCCGTTCCATCTCACTAATGCCTGAAATTCTTTCAACAGAAGAAATGCCTTTATTTTAGACTCTGAGATAAGGTTAAATGCAAATAATGCAGAGAGAGTGGGAACTTACTGACTCAGCAATTGAAAGCATAAATAATCCATGGCGGATCATCTTCTAAGACTATGGTTTCTTAGAGAGGTGGAGAAGGTCCCAGAAGACCCGATCAGGGAGTGTTGAAGGGCATGGAGAATCAAGTGGCAACACGCAGATGGGCTGATCTCACCAGCTTCTTGTTATCCAGTCTTTTGAGCAGACTTTCCACAGAGGAAGGGCATGGGGTTGCTTTAGGAGGTGGGAGACCTGTTCACCGCAGCCTTGCCTCCCAGGTGTATTGCTCTTAAAGCCTTCTCACGTGACTCAGTGTGGAAAACAGGAAGATCCTGAAGACAGGCGCAATGACAGTAAAGAGGCTCATGACAGCTACACCTGTTTTTCCAACTCAGACTGTTTCTAATGATCCCTTGGGAAGGGGTTTGGGAATCAAAGTCTTTAACAAAACCCAGAGTGAGTCTTAAAATTAGACCAGTTAATTGAAAGATCTATTTACAGAAGAAAGGAAAGTAGGAAAGAAATGGAGAGAGAAGAAAAGAAGAGAGAGAATGAGGGAGAGAGAATGCTATTTCATCTCCAGCTCAGAGTCAAAGAGTGACATCTGTCATGCTTTGGACCGTGGGTGATTATGAAGAATGAGATTAATTATGGCCTGGGGGATTTTCTACCTGGGTGTCTTAATCCTGCTCTAGACGAGTGAACCCTAAATTCATCTATAATGGAATTTCAGCATTTTGAAGATCAAAGCTTCTGCAAGATCTTCAATGTTTCCTTTTACCAAGAGGTCAAACTGACATTAACAATAATGTTTAGGGAAAACCCAGTCTAATTATGGGAACCCTCTAGATAACTAGAAATTGTTATTTTTAAGTTTCTTTCTTATTTTCTGTGCAACAAATATTTATTGAGCATCTGTGTCAGTCATTCTTTCTGATGTTAGAGAGACTGCAGTAAAAAAAAAAAAAAAAAAAAAAAGAAGTCCTTGACCTCGTGGAGATAATATTCTAGTGGAGGGAAATAAAATAAATCAATAAATATATACAATATAATGGATACTTTATATTGTTGACAAGTGTCATAGAGGTGTCTTCCTGGGCCTTATTAGCCAGAGTCACTTGAGCAGCCACCACTGAACCTTTGATGCTCGAAGGCCCTGCAGCCTGGGCTGGTACTCACACACCTGCTCTGGGATTGACTAGGCTCCTGACTCTGAACAGATTATGTAACCATCCTGAGCCTGATTTTCTGCAATTTCAGGATTGTGGCTATAATATCTACTTTGAAAATTGTTGTGAATTTTATAGGACATTATGTATATATATATAATATTATATCTATATAAAAGAACCTAGACATAACTATTAATAAGAAGAGCCCTGGTTTACCTTGATTAACATAATCTAATCAACATGTATAGCTCAGATTAAACAAGCAGGAAAAGAAAATCCCTTTCATCTAGGGAAATTGTTTTTGTTTTATTTTCTTTGTGCCTAATAGACTAGACAGAGGTTTACATTTTAAGAGTTGGCAGGACTTTGGTCATTAGAATGCTAATAACCCATTACCATCATGTCAGTTTTGACTCAGTGACTGTATAGGACCTAATGAAACTGCCCTGTATGGTTTCCAAGGCTGTAATCTTTATGTAAGTAGATTGCCACATCTTTCTCCCATGGAGCAGGTGGTGGTTTCGAACCACTGACCTTTCAGTTAGTAGAGGAGCATTTAACCACTGTGCCACAAGGGCTCCTCTAGAGTGCTAATAAGTTCCAAAATACCTTGTAGGGTCTCAGAATAGTTATTCTAAATATATTAATGATAACAAATATATATATATATATATCCAAAACAGTTGCGATTCCAGCTAATTGTGACCCCATGTGTTGTAGCATAGAACTGCTCCATGGGGTTTTCACAGTTGTGACCTTTCAGAAGCAAATCGTCATGACTTTCTTCTAAGACATCCCTGGGTGGGTTTGAACTGCCAAACTTTCAGTCAATAGCCCAGCACTTAGTCATTTGTGTCACCCAGGGACTCCTTAAGTGATAACAAGTTCATCTAAAGGATGAGGCTAGCCCATGCCCTCAGAAAGAGAGCATGACTGTAAAATAGGCATACCTGGCTTGTCATCTGTCTTCCCTGCTATCTTTGAATGTGCCTTCTAACCTCACTGAGCTTTTTTGCATCTGGAAAATTGGAGAAAAAAATAAATAACCACTTCTCTGACTATTTGTAGGGTCTGAGAATTGAGGACTCTATACAAAGAGAAGATACTAAACATTCATGCTTGAATTAAAAATTGCAGCCTTCATATGGTTTGCTAGAATGCTTTCCCTAAGTACCCGAAAGGTGACCTTCATCTCTTTTTCTTCCATAATATGTACGTTATGTAAAGAATGGATCACTTTGGTGGTCTGACCGAGGATGTGATATGAGCCACTCTTGGGTTAACCATTGGTAGCAGTCTTCACGGGAAGTTGGAGAAGAAGCCTAACAGCAACTATTTGATGAGTCAATACAATAAAAGGTAGTAGTCAATGCTCAAAGCTCTGTTAGAGAGGAAAGGATGAGTGCAGTTTCAAACAAAGTACTTCCTGTGTGTGATAAGAGGACTCGTTTGACAGAGAGATTTTACCATATCAGCCTCATGAGGCACTTTATTGGACAAAATATCCTAACCATAAAATCAGACATATCCTAGTCTTGCAAACAACCACTTCCTAGTATATCAATTAATCAAAAATGTGTGTGACAAGAGAAAAAGCTCAGTCAAAGTACTTGATCTCCTTTAGAAGACATGAAAATGGAAATTCCTTGCACACTAGTCTCTTTTCTAAAGCTGGCACTTCTTCATTAAAACTAGAACAGAGGTGTGGTAGCAGATGTCCATGCCATTACTAATACAAAACTATAGACAATGAATGTAATGATTAATGGTGTCACATATATCAACATATTATATACCTTCCATGTCTGTGGATATTTTGATCTAAGTATTTTCCTTGAGTTTTGTCATTTGTGGAAACTATTGACTATGTAGCATTTCCCCTTGGCGCTGACTTTTTTCAACCCTTCCCATGCATTTGGAGGACACCACTCAAGGAGTTAGTTATGTATCTTGCAAATGTAGAAAGCCACTCAGCCACTGCACAGGGATGTGTGAAAATTAATAACGGTACAAACTTGGCCTTCATCATATACTTCTCATGAACTCAAAGGATGGAGCATTTACTGACATTCTTGTGGATTTTCTTACATTTTTGATGGTACTATCTTTGAAAAAATAGTGCGTTCAAGAGCAAACACAAAAATCCATCCTTGTTTTCTCATTAAAGACCTGAAAAGAATGTGCACACCACTTTATTCTACTTCTTGCCTCACTCCAACAACTATGCAAATGACTCAGACCTGGTCATCTATATAATTTTTTTTGATGTGTGTGAGGGGATGATCTCAAAGAATGGGAATTTTATGAACTTTCTTCACTGTGCTTTTCTGGGTTTGTTCACCCTTTTGGAGTGTTCAACTTCCATATGCCCACGGGTTCTTCTTTAGTTTAAGACATTCGAATTGTTTGGTTGCGTGCTGACAAGTAAAACAATAGATCAGCGTTACTTTTACAAAGATATGTCTATACTTAAAATTCTTAAAAATCTTCTAATTTATGACCAATTATAGGACCATGACATCAGCATCAAGTGACAAATTGAGAACACTAAAAAGCTGATATTCCATGTCAGCAATCCACACCAAGAACTTTTCTATCTCCCGTAACCCCCAGCACCACCCCCCACCACACCCACCGTTCCAGCCTGTTAGAAACTCACTTGATCTCAGCTTCAGTCTATTCCTCTGTGATTCACACACAGCCTTACAAAGGCCAGTAATCAAACTATTATGTGATTGTTTTCTTATTTGGGATCATTGATTTTTTAGATTTAGTTTCTCCTCCAGCTTATGAACAAAAAGATCACAGCGTCAAGGGATAGGGTCTTACTGTCCCTTGGCCCAAACCTACTGTTTTACCAATGAAGAATTGTGGTAAAAAAGAAGGTAACTTGGCTGAAGCCACATAACTAAACTCAGGTCTCCTTTTTCTGGGTTTAGGACCATTACACAATTTGGGCCCTTTATTTTGTTTGAAATACATCCCTAATAATTTATTTTTCATTTCCCATTGAAGCAAAATCCTCCATAAGGAAGTTGCCTCAGTATACTTATTATGGAAAGCTATTTTTTTGACAAATGTTGATTTTCACTGAAATGGGTGTCTTGGGGGGAAATCTGGTTTAACAAGTTAGTAATGGACAAGTGTGATTATAAATATGAATGATAACTTCATTCAGCCTGAAGAGCAGATGCTGTCCCTCTGCTGTGATGTGTGTTTATAGTATTCGAATCAGGAGGTTAGGCATCACTGAGAAATTGGATTTCTGGTCTTCCTGAAAGTAGGGTAATTTGAGGTAGTATTCTTAATATTAACCACTACTTTGAAAAGCAGTTTCTGTACCTAGATTACACTTTCATTTAAAAGCGTTAATGAACATAGATTTCATGGCTAATTTAACAGGATTAACCAGCTCTATAAAAGTAAAAAATCTGTCTTTTTGCTTTCATGTTGTCTTATAATTAACATCTCTAATTTTCCACATAAAAAGGTGTTTTCTATAATTAATAGCATTGGTTTGCATCTTATATGCAGAACTTTTATTTTTATTTATTACATGTTGAAATGGCAGTATTGGTTACATATTGAAATGAGAATATACTATTAAAATTAATTTCAACACTTTCTTCTTAATTTTTGTAGTATGGCTGCTAGGAAATTTCAAATCAGATGCTCGACTTGCATTATGTTTCTGTTGGATACTGCTGTTACAGCTGTTCAGTTCAATTCAGTTCTCACTGTGTGAGGCACTGAGCTACAAGTGGCGGGATACACACAGAATGAATGAGCACCATCTCTGCTCCTCTAGGAATTTACATTCTTGTGAAAGAAATAGACACACATTAAGAAGGTGATATCCGGAAGCATGTATGAGGTGCTACACAGTATAGATATGGAATGCCATAATGGCCTCTGCCTAACCTCTCCTGTCAGTATATTCTCTTTCATTCCTATTGAAAACCTGTTGCTCTCGGGTTGATTCCAACCCATAGTGACCCTAGAGGACAGGATAGAACTGTCCCATAGGGTTTCCAAGGAGCAGCTGGTGGATTTGAATCACCATCCTTTTGGTTAGCAGCTGTATTACTTAGCCACTGAGCCACCAGGGCTCAACACAAGAAATAGCTAAGAGTGTGTGATTTAGAACCACAGAGACCAGAGTCCAAATCCTGGCCCCACTCTACCAGCTCTGTGGCTTTGGCTTGGTGGTTGTCTTTATGAGATTGTGTTATTGTTGTTAGTTGCCCTCAAGTTGGCTCTGACTCATGGTGACCCCTCATACAACAGAATGAAACGTTGCCCAGTCCTGCACCATTTTCATGGTTGTTGGTATGCTCGAGTCTATTTCTCCACCACTGTGAGTTGTGAGTGCCTTCCAACTTAGGTGGCTCATAGCACTGTACTGACAACATTTTGTTGTGATCTGCAGAATTTTCATTGATTAATTTTCAAAAGTAGGTTGCTAAGTCTTTCTTCCTAATCTGTCTTAGTCTAGAAGTTCTGCTGAAACCCGTCCATCCACCATGGGTGATCCTGCTAATACTTGAAATATTGGTGGCATAGCTTCCAGCATCATAGCAACATGCGAGCTACCACAGTATAGCAAACTGACAAGTGCTGGTGGGAGTTTTTAAAATATAGATAAAAATATCTGCTGCACCTACCTCACAGGACTGTTATAAAGATAGGATGATATAACAGTAACTACTTATAGGATTGTGCAAAGATTCAGAGAGATAACACATGTAAAGAACTTAGCACGATGCCTGACACACAGTGGGTACTCTGTATTTTTTCAAATTTATCTTGTTGTCATTGTTGAGAATATACATAGCAAAATATACACCAGTTCAACCATTTCTACATGTACAATTCAGTGACATCGATTATATTCTTTGAGTGTGCAACCATTCTCATCCTCCTTTTCTGAGCTGTTCCTTTGTCATTAACATAAACTCACTGCCTCCTAAGGTTCCTATCTACTTTTTCAAGTTGCTGTTATCACTTTGATCCCATATAGATGGTTCTTAAAAAAGCATAATGTTCAAAGCATATATTTTTTTATTAGCTTAGCTAAACTATTGTTTGGTTTTAAGAAGACTTCAAAGGATATTTTTAATTAAATTTTAAAGATTATCTCAGGGCAATAGTTTCGGGGTTTCATCCAGCCTCCATGGCTCCAGAAAGTCTGGAGTTCATGAGAATTTGAGATCCTATTCTACATTTTCCTCCTTTTGATCAGGATTTGTCTATAGAATCTCTGATCAAAATATTCAGTAATTGTTGCCAGACACGATCCAGTTCTTCTGGTATCATAGCAAAGGAGGCAGTTGTTTATGGAGGCAACTAGCCACGCATTCCATAATCTCCTCCTATTCCTGACTCTCCTTCTTCTTTTCTTGCTCTAGGGCAATCGAGACCAATTGTCTGGCCACTTGTGAGCTTTTAAGATCCCAGGCACTATGCAATGGACCAGGAGATAGAAGAGAAGTACTAAGTCATTATTACAGCAGTTAACTGGGATGTCCCTTGAAACCATGACTCTAAATCTCCAAACCAAGGAACCAAATCCCATGAGGTTTTTGGTTGTACAAAAACTGTCTCAGCAGCTACTCTTCTTCTTCTTTTTTTTTCTTTCTTTTGTCATTGTTGTAAATATATTATCACACAACTTTTGCCAATTCAGCTTTTTACAGGCGTACAACTTATCCACAGCAGCTACAATAATCAGCTGTGAAACCCTACCCTTAGTCAATGTGTTTTTTCCATCACCGTTATTCCCTCCTTTCCCCCTCCCTCCTGCCCCCCAGTAACCACTAATAGACTTTGGTCTCTATACATTTGCCTTTTCAGAATAAAAAAAATTGATAGATTTAGTTGATCATATTTATTGTGAAATCAGTATATTTTATATAGTCAAAACTGGACACAGAAGTTTTATTTATTAACTCTCTAACATCTGGATGTTTCCAAGGAATAATTTCAACCATTTGTAAACAAAATTATCCAAGTCACATCCCACATTTGAACCAGTTTTGATGTTTAAGGAAAGATATTTTATTTCTAGTTATGACTATACGTCTCTCTCTTGCTTTACTATATTGCAATAGGAGTGACTCTGGCTTACAATTGAAAATAATTATTTTGAAATAGGCAGAACAAATGTGGAGTCAAAGCTTAACATTTGCAAGAGGAAGAGAAAAAAAAGAAAGAAGGAAAACTTTTGCCATCATTACATAATTTTTGGGGGGCATCTTGATACTTAAGGAAAGAAGTTGAAGGCACTTTAAGATGAGGGTATCTGAAAGAAAGCTTATTTTGGGGTACACCAAGTGATAGAATATATAAAATGATGGTATTATATTCCTTGAAGGGAGTTAAAAGGGGAACTAGATACAGAGAAAAGGATGCAGATTCAACATTCATACATTCATTCAACAAGGAGTCACCGAATGTCCACAGTATGCTAAATCTCTACTGGAGAACAAGGTGCAGAAGACATAGGTTCTGCCTTTGCAAATTTACAGTCAAGATGAGGAGATAGGAAAATAACATTTCAAATATGACAGTGTGATAAATTGGATGATAAAGGCTATGGCAGTGTAACAGATTAGATAATCCAAGCAATCAGAGAATATTAGAGGGGCACAGAAAAAGAAGATGAACAGCCGACAGACCTACCACAGTGGGCTTGAGCTTTTTTGAAAAAAAGTTAAATGGAAGCCCATTCAGCCCATGGAGACCACTGTTTGGCCAGCCTCCCCAGTCAGCCTGTCCAGTTAGCCTGCCATGGTGCCCTCTCCCACCTTCACTTCCATTGACTGAGAAGAATGGTAGTAATGACGGGCTCTAGAGAGAACAATGCTGTCTTTGAGATATTCAGAGCTGTCCAGGTAGCGGCAATGGCTGGAACTTCCAGGAGGAAAAAAGCAGCATTCATTCCTAGAATGTGGAGAGATGAAATAACTTGGCTTATTCAGATCGATGAAAGCTATTTGATGGGGCTGACAAAGAAAAACATTTAAAAAAAGGAAGAAAAGGGAGAGATCAGGTAAGAAAGGTAAACAGAATTGTAAGATGAAGAGTTGAATTTTTGCTTTTTTTGTAGAGCAATGAAGTGTCATTGATAAATGTTAGCATGTGTTCCATGAGGAGATAGAAAGAAGAATAAATGGCTAGGGTGTCACTTAGGGAAATTACACACCTTCTTCTCTGAGATGCTTTTGGAGGTGCAGACACTGAGTAGTTTCAGATGTGGACTGTCCCGGAATCAGATAGATGACCCGGTGTTGTGGGGTCCGTGATGTTCTTTTAGTCCCATGAAAAATAACTCCATAGCTTAAGTGTAGAGCAGAGTATTCTGTGGGCCCTACAGATCTACCCTCTACCATTCACCTCCCCTTACCACCCCCTCGTGAGTCCCTTTATTCCATTCTCCTCACTTGGTTTGGGAGTGCCACATGGTTTCTGCCAAGACTCAGACTGATATTGATATCTAGTGGATATTTCAGACTCCACAAGTCAAAACTGAATTCCACAACACACTGTATGTGTGAACATCTGCCTCTCACTTATGGCAACTCCATCCCTCCAGTTGCCAAACCAAAAACCTGGGGACCCTACATAAACAGCTCTCCTTCTCCTATGTGCCATAAACCACCTGTTAGGAAATCACGCAGATTCCATGTTCAGCATGAAGCCAGAAACTTGCTCCTCCTCACCAGCTCCGGGGCTGCTGCTGTATCTCAGGCCATCATCATCCCTTACCTTTTTTTTTTTTTGAAATTCAATCATTAAGTTTATTCGAGAATAATTACAGCTATTTAGTGTCCCATATTTAGGATCAAACTATAAAAATGCTGAACCATATTGTTTTCATGTGTGAAGATTTTAATTCACTAAGTCAGTCAATAGTACTGCAATCACAGAATTAAAGATACTTTTACAATGCAGGTTTGGCTTACTTTTAAAGGTAGACCAGCAAGCTAATCAGCTGATTGTTGAATATTACTCGAAATAGTTTTTTCCATGAAGCAGTGCTGGCAGATTTTTATTTTTTTAAGTTTTGTGCATTAAGTGAAAGTTTACAATTCAAGTTAGTCTCTGCTACAAAAATTTATACATACATTATTATGTGAGCCTCGTTGCTCTCCCTATACTATGACAGCACACTCCTCCTTTCCACCCTGGATTTCCTGTGTACATTCAACCAGCTCCTGACCCTTTCTGCCTTCTCATCTCACCTCTGGATGGAATCTGCCAATTTAGTCTCATGTATCTACTTGACCCAAGAAGCACACTCTCCACTAGGATCGTTATATGTCCCATAGTCTAGTCTAGTCTTTGTCTGAAGAGTTAGCCTCGGGAATGGTTTTAGTTTTGGGTTAACAGAGAGTCTGGGGGCCGTGTCTTCTGGGGTCCCTCCAGTCTCAATCAAACCATTAAGTCTGGTCTTTAAGCTAGAATTAAAGTTCTGCACCCCATGTTTCTCCTGCTCCATCAGAAACTCTCTGTTGTGTTCCCTGTCAGGGTGGTCTTTGGTGGTATCTGGGCACCATCTAGTTCTTCTTGTCTAAGGCTGATGAAGTCAGCCCTTTCTGTCTCTTAGGCTAATACTTTCTTTGTGTCTTTGGTGTTCTTCATTCTCCTTTACTCCACATGGGCTGGGCACAATTGATGCATCTTAGATGGCCACTCCCTAGCTTTTAAGAACTCATTCGCCACTCAACAAAGTGGGACGCAGGACACTTTCTTAATAAACTTTGTTATGCCAATTGACCTAGATGTCCCCTAAAACCATGGCCCCCAGAACACTGCCCCTGCTACTCTGTCCCTCGAAGTGTTTAGTTGTATTCAGGAAACTTCTTAGCTTTGGTTTAGTCCAGTTGTGCTGACTTCCATTATAGTGTGTGCTGTCCTTCCCTTTACCTCACCTAAGATAATTCTTATCTACTATCGAGTTAGTGAACAACTCTCTCCCTCCCTCCCCACCCTCGTAACCATCAAGGAATGTTTTCTTCTGTGTTTAAACCTTTCTTTGAGTTCTTATAACAGTGGTCTCATACAATATTTGTCCTTCTGAGACTGACTAAATTCACTCCGCATAATGCCTTCCAGATTCCTCCATGTTATAAGACGTTTCACAGATTCATTGTTCTTTATTGCTGTGTAGTATTCCATTGTGTGAAAATATCATAACGTGTTTATCCATCTGCCCCTTGATGGGTACTTAGGTTGTTTCTATCATTTTTCTATCATGAACAGTGCTGCAATGAACATGGGTGTACATGTATCTATTCATGTGATGGAGCTTATTTCTTTAGGATATATTCCAAGGAGCAGGATTGCTGGATCATATGGTACTTCTATTTCTAGCTTTTTAAGGAAGTTCCAAATCAATTTCCAAAGTGGTTGTGCCATTTTACATTTCCACCAAGAGTGTATAAGTGTTCCAGTCTCTCCACAACCTCTCCAGCATTTATTATTTTGTGTTTTTTGGACTAATGCTAGCCTTGTTGGGGTGAGATGGTGTCTCATGGTAGTTTTGATTTGCATTTCTGTAATGGCTAATGATCATGAGCATTTCCTCATGTGTCTATTAGCCAGCTGCATGTCTTCTTTGGTGAAGTACCTGTTCATATCCTTTGCCCATATTTTAATTGGGTTATTTGTCTTTTGTTGTTGAGGTTTTGCAGTATCTTGTAGATTTTAGAGATCAGACGCTGATAGGATTTGTCGTAGCCCAAAGTTTTTCCCAGTCTGTAGGTTGTCTTTTGACTCTTTTGTTGAAGTCTTTTGATAAGCATAAGTGTTTGATTTTTAGGAGCTCCCAGTTATCTAGTTTCTCTTCTGGTGCTTGTGCATGGTTACTTATGGTTTGTATTGTGTTTATGCCATGTATTAGGGCTCCTAGCATTTTCCCTATTTTTTCTTCCATGATCTTTATCATTTTCTATTTGATATTTAGGTCTTTGATCAATTTTGAGTTACTTGTTGTGCACGATGTGAGGTATGGGTCTTGCTTCAGTTTTTTGCAGATAGATATTCCAGTTATGCCAGCAACATTTGTTAAAGAGACTGTCTTTTCCCCGCTTAACAGACTTTGGGCCTTTGTCTAATATCAGCTGCTCATAGGCAGATGAATTTATGTCTGGATCCTCAAATCTGTTCCATTGGTCTATGTATCTGCTGTTGTAACAGTACCAAGCTGTTTTGAGTATATGGCAGTATAATAGGTTCTAAAATCAGGTAGTGTGAGGTCTCCCACTTTATTCTTCTTCTTGAGTAATGCTTTACTTCTCTGGGCCTCTTACCTTTCCATAAGAAGTTGATGATTTGTTTCTCCATCTCATTAAAAAAATGCCATTGAAATTTCTATCGGAATTGCATTGTATTTGTAGATTGCTTTGGATAGAATTAACATTTTTGCAATGTTGAGTCTTCCTATCCATGAGCAAGGCATGCTTTTCCACTTATGGAGGTCTCTTTTGGTTTCTTGCAGTAGTGTCTTGTAGTTTTCATTGTATAGGAATTTTACATCTCTGGTTAGATTTATTCCTAAGTATTTTATCTTTTGGGGGGCTATTGTAAATGGTATTGATTTGGTGATTTCCTCTTGGAAGTTCTCTTTGTTGGTATAGAGGAATCCAACTGATTTTTGTACGTTTATCTTGTATCCTGAAACTTTGCTGAAGTCTTCTATTAGTTCCAGTAGTTTTCTCATGAATTCTTTGGGGTTTTCTGTGTATAAGATCATATCATCTGTAAATAGAGATACTTTTACTTCCTCCTTACCAATCTGGATATACTTTATTTGTTTTCCTAGCCGAATTGCTGTGGCTAAGACCTCCAGTACAATGTTGAATAAGAGTGGTGATAAAGGGTGTACTTGTCTGGTTCCCATTCTCAAGGGGAATATTTTCAGACTCTCTCCTTTTAGGATGATGTTGGCTGTTGGCTCTGTATAAATCCCCTTAATTATTCTGAGGAATTTCCATTCTATTCTTATTTTGTTGAGATTTTTTATCAAATGGGTGTTGGACTTTGTCAAATGCCTTTTCTGCATTTATCAATAAGATCATGTGGTTCTTGTCTTTTGTTTTATTTATGTGATGGATGACATTGATTGTTTTTCTAATGTTGAACCATCCCTGCATACCTGGTATAAATCCCACTTTATCATGGTGAATTATTTTTTTGATATGTTGCTGAGTTCTATTGGCTATAATTTTGTTGAGGATTTTTGAGTCAATGTTCATAAGGGATATTGGTCTGTAATTTTCTTTTTTTGTAGTGTCTTTAACTTATTTGGTATCATGGTTATGCTGACTTAATGGAATGAGTTTGGGAGTATTCCATCCTTTTCTATGCTCTGAAATACCTCTGGAAGTAGTGGTGTTAACTCTTCTCTGAAAGTTTGGTAGAATTGTGCAGTGAAACCATCCAGGCCAGGGCTTTTTTTGTTTGTTTGTTTTCGGGAGTTTTTTAATTACATTTTCAATCTCTTCTTTGTTATATGTTTATTTAGTTGTTCTACCTCTGTTTGTGTTAGTTTAGGTAGGTAGTGAGTGTTTAGAAATTTCTTCTAGGTTTTCAAATTTGTAAGAGTACAATTTTTCATAGTATTCTGTTATGATTCTTTTAATTTCAGTTGGGTCTGTTGTGTTATCATCCATCTCATTTCTTATACAGGTCATTTGCTTCCTCTCCTGTTTTTCTTTAGTCAGTTTGGCCAGTGGTTTATCGATTTTGTTGATCTTTTCAAAGAACCAGCTTTTGGTCTTGTTAGCTCTTTCAATTGTTTTTCTGTTCGCTATTTCATTTAATTCTGTTCTAATTCTTATTATTTCCTTTCTTCTGATGCCTGAGTTCTTCTTTTGGTGCTCTCTTTCTGCTTGTTCCAATTGTAGGGTTAATGTTTTGATTATGGCCCTTTCTTCTTTTTGGATGTGTGCATTTATTGCTATAAACTGACCTCTGAGCACTGCTTTTTCTGTGTAACAAAGGTTCTGGTAGGATGTGTTTTCATTCTCATTTGATTTTATGAATTTATTTATTCCATCCCTAATTTCTTCTATAACCCAGTAAATTTTGAGCAAGGTGTTGTTCAGTTTCCATGTGTTTGATTTTTTTTTTTTTTCCCTTGCTTTCTCTGTTGATTTCTACTTTTATGGCTCTATGGTCAGAATAGATGCTTTGTAATATTTAGATGCTTTGGATTTTGTTAAGGCTTGCTTTATGACCTAATATGTGGTCTGTTTTAGAGAATGTTCCATGTGTGTTGGAAAAGAAATTATACTTCGCTGCTGTTGGGTGGAGTGTTCAGTATATGTCTATGAGATCGAGTTGGTTGATTGCAGCATTTAGATCTTCCATGTCTTTATTGAGCTTTTTTCTAGATGTTCTTTCCTTCACCAAAAGTGGCACGTTGAAATCTCCTACTATTGTTGTGGAGCTGCCTATCTCTCTTTTCAATGCAGTTAGATTTTGTCTTATGTATTTTGGAGCCCTGTTATTCAGTTTGTAAATATTTATTATAGTTATGTCCTCCTGATGTATTTAATCATTAGGTAGTGTCCTTCCTTATCCTTTGTGGTGGACTTTACTTTAAAGTCTGTTTTATCAGAGATTAATATTGCCTCTCCTGCTCTTTTTTGAGTGTTTTTCCTTGCTATATTTTTTTTCAGTCCTTTGAGTTTTAGTTTGTGTCTTTAAATCTAAGATGTGTCTCTTGTAGGCAGCGTATAGACAGATCATGTTTTTTAATCCATTCTGCCACTCTCTGTCTCTTTACTGGTGCATTTAGTGCACTGACATTCAGCGTAATTATTGATAGATATGAGTTTAGAGCTGTATTTTTGTGTTGTTTTTTTTTGTGTGTGTGTGTTTATAGTTTCTTTGTTCCACTTAATTTTCTGTGCTGAGTCGTTCTTCTTTATGTATTTTCTCTTCGTGTTTCTCACTGTTGTTGAGTTTGTGTTTGCTGAGTCCTTATATTTTTCTTGTTTTTCATTTTGATGTGTAGGATTGTTAGTTTCCTTTGTGATTACGTTAATATTTACCCATATTTTTCTAAGTTTGAACCAGTCTTTTATTTTTTATATTGCCTTGACTTCCTCTCCATATGAAAAATCTGTCTACATTTTTTAGTCCATCTTTTTTTTTGTTTTAATGTTGTAATCTTTTACATATTGACAACCCTATTTCATTATTTTCAGTGTTTTAGCTTTGATTTATTTTTGTGGCTTCCCTGTCTGGGTTGGTATCTGGTTGCTCTGTCCTGTATTCTAGTCTTGGATTGTTATCTGATGTTAGTGATTTTCTAATCAAAGGACTCCCTTTAGTATTTCTTGTAATTTTGGATTGATTTTTGCAAATTCCCTAAACTACTGTTTATCTGGAAATTCCCTAATTTCGCCATCATATTTTAGAGACAGTTATGCTGGATATATAATTCTTGGCTAGCAAAGTTTTTCCTTCAAGTCTTTATATATGTCATCCCATTGCCTTCTTGCCTGTATAGTTTCTGCTGAGTAGTCCTAGTTTATTCTTATTGACTCTCCTTTGTAGATGACTTCTTGTTTATCCCTAGCTGCTCTTAAAATTCTCTCTTTATCTCTGGTTTTGGCAAGTTTGATTATAATTTGTCTTGGTGACTTTCTTTTGGGATCTACGTTATATGCGTTTTGATGAGCATCTTGGATAGATATTTTCTCATCTTTCACAATATCAGAGAAGTTTTCTGTCAACAAATCTTCAACAATTCTCTCTGTATTTTCTGTTATTCTCCTCTTTCTGGTTCTCCAGTCACTCATAAGTTATTCTTCTTGATAGAGTCCTTTATAATTCTTAGGTTTTCTTCTTTTCTTTAATCCTTTTATCTGATTTTTCCTCAAATAAGTTGGTGTCAAGTGCTTTATCTTCAGTCTCATTAATTCTGACTTCCATTGCCTAAATACTGCTCCTATGACTTTCTATTGAGTTATCTAATTCTGACATTTTGTTGTTAATCTTCTGGATTTCTGATTGCTCTCTCTCTACGGATTCTTGCAGCCTGTTAAATTTGTCATTATGCTCTTCTCTAATCTTTTTAATTGCCTCTATTGCATATTCTGTGTTGTGCTTAATTTCCTTCCCAATCTTTTGAAGACTTCTGTATGTTTATCTTTTGTATTCTGCCTCCAGTAATTCCAAGAAATTCTCTTCCTCCGGAAAATTTCTTGATTCTTTATTTTGGGAGTTTGCTAAAGCCATCACGTTCTGCCTCTTTATGTGATTTGATATTGAGTGTTTTCTCTGAGTCGTCAATAAGTTATTATATTTATTTATTTTATGTTTGCTTACTGTGTCCTAGCTTATTGTTTTGTTTTGTTTTGATATGCCCAAATAAGCTGCTTCTGTGAGCTAGCCTGATCACTGGTGCCCCTGAATCTCCAACGTCCTGCCACCAGGTGGCCAGACCTACCACTAAGTATGTGAGCCCAGGAGTCTGCCCACTCCTCCTGTATGGTTTCAGCTCAGGTGTCCAGGTAGTCAGCCCCCAAGTGTGTGGTGCAGGCTCTCTTCTACAGTCCTAGACAGGCATGGGTGATTGGTGTATGCACAGGCATCTGGCTGCAGCACAGGGTCACATGCTGAGCAAGGCAGGGGGCCAACAGCCACCCCCGAGTGTCCAAGAGGAAAGCATGTCCCAGTTCCCTAGAGTGCATAGGTGGGTGGATTTTGTGGCCAGACTGTGAGCTCCCAAAGCTGTTGGTTGTAAGGACTGGGGGGCACTGCTTATTCTTGGACCCTTGTCATGGGTGGCTAGGTGGCATGGGTGGAGTCACCAGTCCTCGGTCACCCGATGTGGGCAGGTGAGGAAACTGCCCAATGGGCAGACCGGTGTCAAATGTCACAAACCTGACTCTCCACAGCTGAAACAATTGAAGTTACACTTCAGGTATACACTGTGTTGTACTGTGGTAATGAGGGCCTATGCTGTTGAAATGGGCCCATACAAGTCTGTGCAGGGGTAAAAGGCATTCAGTGTACGTGGAAACCTTATGCCTGTGCCTAGGCAAAGGAGTTGTGCCCACCCTGAGTTCCTGGCTTAGGGGAGTTGGCAGATTATTTTTTCCCATTTGTTAATTTGTTCTGTCTCCAAGGTAGGGAGAATGACTCAAGGTGTGTGAGGGGTCCTGCTTCTGGCCCGGGAGACTTGACAATCGCTGGAGCTGTCCCAGACCCAGTGCAGAGCAGGGGGTGGGGAGGTAAATGGGAGAGAGTTTTTTCCCAAAGGAGGGTGTTTTTGATCCACATGGTAGGCCAGATACAAGTACTTATCTTTTGCCAATTGAGGGCTGCTTTTCACTCATCTTGGATGTCCAGGTAGAGTCTCTACAGGTGGATCTCTCCCAATGTGGAAAATACCTCTCAAGCGCCACCGTATTCCTTTACCATGCACAAGAGCTGATCCAGCTTGAAGGACTCTGGCTTCCACTGGGTCAGATCTGGCAACTCCTTGCTGCTTCTGAACCACTTCTCCCTCCCTCTGCCACTCAGTCCAATTCTTCAACTTTGCCTTTGATGTTCAGGGCTCTTAGATTGTCATATATAATCAATTCACTTTTGGGGGTGGGATCTTTGTTGTAAGATGGACCACAGGATGCGTCTGACTACTCTGCCTTCTTGGCTCCCCTCCAGATTTTTAATTTAATGAATAGACTTTACTTTTTAGAGCAGTTTTAAATTAACATAAAAAATTGAGCAGATAGAACAGACAAGCCCCATGTCCTTCCTTGCCCTTCCTCAGGTTCCCCATTATTAACATTTTACATTAGTGTGGCACGTTTGTTGCAGTTACTGAAACAATACTGATACATTATGATTAACTAAAGTCTATGGTTTACATTTGGAGTCCCTGGGTGCAAATCGTTAATCCTCTTGGCTGATAACTGAGAGGCTGTAAATTTGAGTTCACCCAGAGGCAACTCAGAAGAAAAACCTGGTGATCTGTTTCCAAAAATCAGCCATCAAAAACTGTGTAGCACAGATCTACTCTGACACACATGGGTCAGCCATGAGTCATTGACTAGATGACAACTTTTTTTTTAAGTTCTTTACATTAATTTTCACTATATTGTACAATCCTAGAGTTTTGACAAATGATTGATACCGTGTGTCCATTATTACACAGCACACAGAATAATCTCAATACCCTAAAAATCTATTGTTTTTCCCCAAGTCATCCCTCTCCCCTTTCCCTGGAAACCTGGGTAACTTAGCCTCTTAAATGGTCCCCTTGTGGCTACCCTTGCCCCCGATAGCCTGATCCTAACACAGCAGTGGTGTGACTGTGTTAAAATAGAAAAAAGACTGTGTCACTCCTCAGAATCTCTGACTTATGGCTCCCATCTCACTCAAAGCCAATGCCGAAGTTCCTTCAGTGGCCAACAAAGCCCTACCGGATTGGGCCCCAGGGCCTCTCTGCCCTCACCTCCTACCATGCTCCCTAAATGAATAATTTATTTCATAAGAATCAGCCCAAGGTTGGTTCCAATGAGGGAGAGGTTAAAGATATCCCAAATGTCCACCTTTTCCAAATTGCTGTACTCTATTTCATCTCCAGCATCAATGACTTCTGATCCTCTCAGTACTCTCCCTCCTGTTTTTGGTTCCATAATTCACAGAATTCAAAAACTATATCAAGGAAATAGCTCATGTGGTTGTAGAGGCCAGCAATTCCCAAATCTGTGGCATAGGTTTCTCCTGATTTGGGTGGCTGCAGGGGCTGATGAGATCAAATCAGCAGGCCAGATGGCAGGTGGCTGGCTCAAGTCCCAAGACCTGGAGGTCAAACAATGATGAGCCAGATGCAGGATTCAGATGCAGAAAGAGAACTCTGCCAGAACATCCACATACATATACTGGATTCAGGCCACACCCAAGGAAGGGCGTGATTTGAGTAAGGGTGGAACTTGAATCACTGCCTCCTGCAATGCTGTAACTCAAGATACACCCCCATACTATTCTTGCCTCTTTAACATATAATGGTTAGAGTTTACAGCACATCAAATGGAGGATAACTAGGGTAATTACATAAAATCACAAAATGGAGGACAGCCACACAATAGTGGGAATCATGGTCTAACCAAGCAGACACACAACACCAACCACCACACACCGTTAGGGTTCCGAACACCTTATTTACATGTTCCCACCAGTCATTGTGTGGGAATCACAAAGACTATGGCTACAAGGGCCATATTATTAAGTGATTCACTGCACAGTACTCCCTCTCACTCATTCTATGATGGCTGTATTCTCCCACCTCACTACCTCTGTCTGGCAGTTCTTAGATCTGGATATCCTTAGGTATCCTCTGGGCTACCTCTCTCAGTTTTTGCTCAGGTGGGAAGTTCACAATAAGTCCCACCCTGACCACCCTATTTAATACTGTATCTTGTCTCTTGCTTCCCCCAACAATCATCTCCTCATTTTCCTGCTCCATTTCTTTTTGTTTCATAGCACTTATCATTTTCAGGTATTCATGGTCTACTTATTTATTACGTTTATTGTTTATTCCATCATCCATCTGTCAGTTTGTCATGCTGTGGCTATGATGCAAGAAGTTATGCAGGTCACCGATGGTGGACAGGTTTCAGTGGCACTTTCAGACAAAGACAGACTAGTAAGAAAGGCCTGGTGATCTATTTCCTAAAATGAGCCAATGAAAACCATGTACATCACAACAGAACATTGTCTGATATAGAGCTGGAAGATATGTCCCTACATTGGAAGGCATTCAAAATACACAGTGGCCACAATGGACTCAAATATAGCAGTGATCAGGAAGATGGCACAGGTCCGGGCAATGTTTGGTCTGTTATAAATAAGGTCACCATGAGTCAGAGACCATTTGATGGCAACTAACAACAACAGCATTGTTCAGCATCTGTCTCCACTGGCTAAGAGTTAAGTTTTTCAGGACAGAGATCTTTGTCTCTTTTGTTCACTGATGTATCCTAAGGATCCAGGGTCATGCCTGATATACACTGACAAATATCAATAGATGTTTGTCAAATGAAGGAAACATCTGAATAACAGGCTGTTTTAAGAATCCATGTGAGATAGAATCTTACTCAACAGAAGAAGAAAATGTCTCCGAAGCTCTGGTTTTGCATTCTTGGTTTTGAAAGCTTTGAAACTTGGGTGGCAATACTTCACTGGACCTGTGGGGTTACACATTTTACCCTAATGATTTCTTGTCTTTATTTTTCAGCCCGTTCATGAAATTTGAAACATTTATTTTTAAACCAATCCCTCTTAAAACTTTAGAGCTGAAACTCTAATCCTTAGCAGATGGTTGATAAGCACCAGAGGGAGGAAGAGAGATGGGGAGGAGGAGGTGGAGAGGGAAGGACAAGAGAGGGCTGCCAAACCCCAGCCTGGGACAGATTTCAGCAAAGAAACAAAAGTGACACCCAGCAGAACTGTGTGTGGAGCTGGCTTTATTGCTGTTGGGCAGCTCCTGGTCATAAGTGACCTCATCGACCTCAGTCTCGTACCTCCCTGGCTGTGCAGCTCTCTGCCAGCTCATCACCTTTGTCCTCACTTCGCTCTCCTCCCAGACCCTGGTCCTCACGTCCAGATCCCTTTCTGGGTTCCAAGGTACAGCTGGTGCAACATCTCTTCATTTCCAACTGCCGCTCAACTCCTCCCACCTTTATTTTCTCCTCTGGGTGACTGAACCTTTCCAATACTGGGTACACTTGCCACTCTCCACGCTGTCTCCAGATGACTCAGCTGCATGTGTGCTCGGGACATGCTAGCAAAGGGGAGCAACAAGCAGTCACCCGTCTTAAAGAAGCCCACAGAGATGTAAACCAGGTCCCAGTGGACTCAAACATTCTAACAATCAGGAAGATGGTGCAGGACAGGGCACTGTTTCTGTTCTGTTGTATGTGAGATCACCATAAGCCAGAGCTGACTCAACGGCAACTAACAACATCCACACACACAGGCGTACCATGTGTTTGGACAGCCTGGTGGGGCCTGGTTTCTCTTCTTTAGAACATGTGGTCATTTGACAAAAATGCATTCCTGGCCCTCTGCATGCTTCCTTTATAAACTAACAAATGATTTCAAATGTGCAAAACTAGTTTATTTCCAATCATTCAACCAGTTACAGATTTATAATATTTAAAAATAAAAGCATATCTATGAAAAAAAATTACTTAAAATGATTTTATTACCCTAAGCCATTACAGTATAATAATAATAATCCACCAATCTTTCAATCCTGAGTACCTTTCTAGGATCTTAGATTCACTACCATTAAGCTCACAAAAATCCTGTGAAGGATGTATTGTTCCTCATATATCCTTGGAGGAATTAAAAGCACAGAGATTTGCTGGAGGCCATTCCCTGCTGGTAACGCCCAGACTCAAACTCAGGTATGTTTAACTCAAACACCTGTGTTCTTGCCCCTACAACGGTGGTTCTCAAAGTGTGGTCCCTGGAACAGCATGCTCAGAATCCCCTGGAAACTTGTTAGAAATGCAGATTCTGGGGTCCTGCCCAGACCTACTGAATCACCAACTTTGGAAGTGGGCCACAAACAAACCCTCCAGGGGATTCTGATGCTCTCTCACATTATGTTTGAGAGACCTTAGGATTCACATTTTACAGTTAGAGAAACAGAGATTCAAAGGGTTTGAATGACTTTCCGAGGGTTCTAAACTAGTTATTGGCCAGTGAGGTTACATCACTGTCTGTGACATAGATAGTTCCTCAAACTGCATTTGTTGTTGTTTTTCTAAGTTTAAAATTTAAACTCCAAGCTCTCCAAAGTGGTGTGATTTTACTAAATTTGAAAACTAAAACTTCCCTAACCTAGGTAATTTGCTTTACAAAAAGAAAGTGAAGCTCACTATGTGGAGAAAATAAAAATAGATCCCTACCTAATAGTGCATGAGAAGGTGGATAGCAAATGCATTAGGGAACCATGTGTGAAACGTCACACTACGTAATGCATAGAATAATACATGCATTAATAACGTTATAACCTAGAGGTGGAAAAGCACTTCTTAAATAACACTTTAAAACTAATACAAAAATAGATGGATTTGAAGATCTCCAAACCAAAAAACTAAACTCCTTGCCATCAGGTGGATCCCGACTCACAGTGACCCTATAGGACAGAGGAGAACTGCCCGTAGGGTTTCCAAAGAGCGTCTGGTGGATTCGAACGGCCGACCTTTTGGTTAGCAGAGGAGCTCTTAGCCACTATGCCACCAGGGCTCTGAAGAAATCCAAAATAAGGAAAACTTAATAGATAGATGATAGGATAGTAGACATTATTTGAAATGTCTCAATTGAGTAAGGGATCGCTGTTAAAGAAGGGATTCTGAAAATTAAAAATGATTACAAAAAGGACAATCTTGCCAACAGAAAAACGGCCAGTTACATCACTGGCACTTTTAGGAGAACTCAAAAGTGTAAAAAGCATCTGAAAAAAAGCTCAGTCTCATTAAAAATCTCAGTAATGCCGTTTTAAACAGCTTAACAGCTATTACTCCGGCAAGGAACAGGAGCTGAGGTACAGTGAGGGTCAGATGGCCTGCAGCGAGGCGGTGCAGGCAGGCGTGGCCAGGCCGGAAGGCTGCCAGGCTGAGTGAGTCAGCTGATGAGGATGCTATGCCATTAAAAAAGAAAGAAACAAAAAACAGTTGCCGTGCGCTGGACTCCTTCTTATGGCGACCCCAAGTGTGTCAGAGAACTGTGCTTCACAGCCTTTTCAATGGCTAATATTTTTTCTGAATTAGAGATCCAGGCCTTTCTTCTTATGTGCATCTGAGTGGACTCAAACCGTCGGACTATGGGTTAGCAGCCAACTGTATGAACCGTTTGCACTACTCAGGGACTCCTGCATTTGCCGTTGTGACCCCCAAACTCCCATCCTGGGCATGTAACATAGAGATATGCTCACACAGGCGAATTCTCATAGAAATGCTCATTAGAGGGCTTTTTGGAGGGGAGGGAGTTTGTGGCAGGCTTTGTACCCATCACCTTCAGAGCGGATGGATAAAATACAGTAAATGAACACCCTAGGGAAGGGATTGGCAAACTGGCTCTGTAAAGATACCGGTAACAAGCTTTTCAGCTTTGTGAGCCAGAGGGTCTCTTTCCAACCTCTCAGCGCTGACTTTGTGATGTAAAAGGGGCCACAGACAAGACGCAAATGAATGGGTGTGGCTGTGTGCCAATAAAGTGTCCTTTACAAACACCAGCAGTGCCTGGATTTAGACTTGGCCATAGGGTCGCTAGGAGTCAAAATGGGCTCAAACACAAAGTTACTATTATTACTTTTTTAATAGTTTGCCCACTCCTATGTAACACAATGCCATTTGTGAGAATTTAAAAAGTAATGCACACATAGTAAAAAAAAAAGTGTAAATACATAAACATTTAGCAAGACTAACTATAATAAACATATGCATTTTCTCTGTATTTTACTCATCTTTCAATGATTGCTTGTGGGGTTGGGGAAAAGAATGTGGGTGGTACGAAGAGAATGATAGTAAATGAGCAGGATCATTGAGTCAAGATTCTGCATCTCAGTCTATTGCTTTTTCTAACAAGGGCACAAAAGCTGTGGTTTTGGATGAGCAACTTTAATGTGGTCATGACTTTTTAAGAACTGAGGTTCAGTGTGAAGCACCGCCAAATTGCTAACCGTGAGTTAATCTAAACTCCAGGCCTCCGGTTTGTCGCTGCACCTAACTGTGGCTGGGAATCACGACCCCTTGTGCAAAGTCACTTCTAGTGCCTTCCTTTTGAAAAATAAAGGGCATCAGGTAAAAATAGCATCTTTTTTTTTTCTAGATCAGGAAATAATGATTTTAAAAAATGTCCAAAGGGAGAAGGACGTTGTCAAGCTGCATACACAGTGGTTCTAGATACTACCTCTGATAAAGGAGAGGTGGAGTCTGTCTGTCGAGAAAACCCTGTTCGCACGTTAAAAGTAGGAAGGGATAAACGTGCCAAAATTGTCAAGAGCAAGGGATTGGTCTCAGTCTTGGATTCATACTCTGTTTCTTCCATTTCATAGCCAATTTGCTTAACCTTCGTCAGCCTTAGTTTCCTCAAGTTACAAATAAGGATGTTAAAGTCTACCTTGAAGAATTGTTTTGAGAATTAGAGCCTCCATATAAACATAGGCTTGGCACATCGCTAAATAAACAGTAACTAGTACTATTAAGGAAATCCTGGTGGCGTAGTGCTTAAGTCCTATGGCTGCTACCCAAAAAGTCGGCAGTTTGAATCCACCAGATGCTCTTTGGAAACTATGGGGCAGTCCTACTCTGTCCTATAGGGTCGCTATGAGTTGGAATTACTGGACAGCAACAGGTTTGGTTTGCTTTGGTTTTTTAGTACTGTTGTTATGGAAGCCTTAGCAATAGTTTGTATGATTAGTAATTCATAATTTTTACTACTTTCTATTTTGCTAAGGAGTCCAGGTTGCACAGTGGTTAAAGCGTTTGGCTGCTAACCAAAAGGTCAACAGTTGGAACCCACCAGCCATCATGCAGGAGAAATATGTGGCAGTCTGCTTCTGTAAAGATTACAGCATTGGAATCCCTGTGGGGCAGTTCTACTCTGATCTGTAGGGTTGCTGTGAGTCGGTATCGGACTCGATGGCAATGGGTTTGTTTTTTTTAATTTTTTGGTTTATGTTTCTATGCAAAGATGGCATACTCATGAACCCTGTCGTAAGAGTTACTTGTCACAAAAGCATAACTTATTTTACAGACATATTACCATGTATTGCCTTGACCCCCAACAAAAAAGCTAGAAAAAAATGCATATTACTAGCAATTTTTTTGGTTAGAAAATATCCCAGTTCCCATTATAAACATGCACAAACCATTTTAAAAAGACATTGATTAAAATAAAAGGCAATGGCATGATACAAAAGAAAGGCACCATGTTGGGCAACAATCACACAGGGTCATACAGGATCTGGCAGTCTCAAAAGTTCTATCAGTGTCAATGGCCTCCATCTTGGTAAACTGAAACTCAGAGCTCCATAAGCAAAAATATCCCCTTTCCTCCTCCTTCCCCGGTAATCATAGTAAACTTTGGCTGGTATACATTTGCCTATTCTTGTCTTTTTTTTTTTTTTCCTAATAAATGAGGTCATAGAATATTTCTCCTTTTATAGGTGACTAGTGGGAATGAAATTGTATCTCATTGTGGTTTTAATTTGCATCTCTCTGATGGCTAATGACATTGAGCATCTTTTCATGCGTTTGATGGCCATTTGAAGATACTCTTTGGTGAAATGTCTATCCAAGTCCTTTGCCCAGTTTTTGATTGGATTATTTGTATTTTTGTTGATAAGTTGTGAATTTTTATATGTACTCAAAGATCCTGTAGAAGAAACCTAATCAAAAGGGAGGAAATGCAGAAGAAAATTTCAAATTCTCATGGAGTCCTATTTTCCTGAGACAATCTTTAAACCTTAAATCTTTAACAAAAAGCATCCCCTGAACTCTTCCATCTTATCTAGTGCTGCTGCAACAGAAATACTACAAGCGGATGGCTTTAACAAACAGAAATTTATTCTTTCACAGTCTAGTTGGCTAGGAGTCCAAATTCAGGGAGCCACTTCCAGGGAAAGATTTTCTCTCTCCATCAGCTCTGGAGGAAGGTCCTTGCCATCAATCTTCCCCTGGTCTAGGAGCTCTTCAGCACGGGGGCCTTGGGTCCAAAGGACGAGCTCTGATTCTAGCACTACTTCCTTGGCAGTATGAGATCCTTCTCCTCTCTGTTTGATGCTCTCCTTTAGATCTCAAAAGAGATTGACTCAAGATACAGCCTAATCCTGTTGACTGAGTCCTGCCTCATTAACATCATACAGATTAAGATTACAGTAGATAGGATAATCATATCAGATCACAAAATGGTGGACAACCACACAATACTGGGAACCATGGCCTAGCCAAGTTGATACATTTTTTTATAAATATATATATTTTTAATTGTAATTCAGGTGAAGGCTTACAGAACAAATAGTTTCTCATGAAACAGTAGTACACATATTGTTTCATGACGTTGGTTAACAATCCCACAACATGTCAACCCTCTAATTTCTCAACCTTTGTTTTTGGTGAAAATACACATAACCAAAGATACACCATTTCAAAAATTTCTACATGCACAGTTCACTGACATTGACTACACTCTTCCAGTTGTGCTGCTATTCTCACCTAAGATGAAGGCTTACAGAACAAAATAGTTCCTCATTTAACAGTTATTACACACGTTGCCCTATGACAATGGTTAACAATCAAACAACATATCAGCAATATCCTTACTCAACCTTGGGTTCCCTATCACCAGCTTCCTTGTCAGCTTCTGCTTTCTCGCCCTTGTCACTGGACTGCTGTACCTCATTAGTCCCATTTGGTTTTACGGGGCTGTCCACTCCCAGGCTGAACGGTGAACCTTGGAGATAACTTCACCACTGAGCTAAAAGGGTGTCTGGGGGCCTTATTCTCAGGGTTTCTCCAGTCTCCTTTAGGCCAGTAAATCTGGTCTTTTTTTTGTGAGTTAGAATTATGTTCTACATCCTTCTCCAGCTCTGTCCAGAATCCTCTGCTGTGATACTGGTCAGAGCAGTCAGTGGTGGTAGCCGGGCACCATCTAGCTGTACTGGACTCAGTGTGGTGGAGGCCTTGGTAGCTGTGGTCCATTAGTCCTTTGGACTAATCTTTTCCTTGTATCCTGTTCGCTTCATTCTCCTTTGCTCGTGAGGGGTTGAGACCAGTGGAGTATCTTAGATGGCCGCTCATAGGCTTTTAAGACCCCAGATGATACTCACCAAGAGAGAATGTGCAACATTGTCTTTATAAACTGTGTTATGCCAATTGAGTTAGATGCTCCCCGAGACCATGGTCCCCACAGCCCTCCGCCCAGCAATTCAGTCCCTCAGAGAGTTTGGATGTGTCTATGGAGCTTCCATGACCTTTCCTTGTACAAATTGTGCTAGTTCCCCCTGTATTGTGTACTGTCTCACCCTTCACCCAAGATACCACTTATCTATTGCCTATTTAGTATTTCCCCCCCCCCACCCCTCCCATCCCTGGTAACCAACAAAGATCGTTACATTTTGTGTGTGAACTTTTTCATGGGTTTTTACAATAGAGGTCTAATACTATATTTCTCCTTTTGTGATTGACTTATTTCACTCATAATGTCCTCCAGTTTCATCCATGTTATGAGATGCTTCACAGATTCATTGTTGTTCTTTCTCGTTGCATAGTACTCCACTGTGTGTATGTACCATAGTTTGTTTATCCATTCATCTGTTGATGGGCATCTAGGTTGTTTCCATCTTTTTGCTATTGTGAACAATGCTGCAATGAACATGGGTGTGCATATGTCTATTCCTGTGACGGCTCTTATTTCTCTAGGATATATTCCTAGGAGTGGGATTGCTGGATCGAATGGTATGTCTATTTCTAGCTTTCTGAGGAAGTGCCATATCATTTTCCAAAATGATTGTATCATTTTGCATTCCCACCAGCAATGCATCAGAATTCCGATCTCCCCGCAGCCCCTCCAACATTTGTTATATCCAGGGTTTTTGATTCGTGCCAGTAATGCCAGGGTGAGATGGTATCTCACTGTGGTTTTAACTTGCATTTCTCTAATGGCTAGTGATCACGAGCATTTCCTCATATGTCTGTTGACCATTTGAATGTCTTCTTTGGTGAAGTGTGTGTTCATTACCTTTGCCCATTTTTTAATAGGATTCTTTGTCTTTTTGTTGTAGAGGTGTTGGATTTCCTTCTAGATTATGGAGATTAGACCTTTGTCTGACTTGTACTGTCCAAAAATATTTTCCCAGTCTGTAGGTTCTCTTTTGACTCTTTTGGTGAAGTCTTTTGAAGAGCATAGATGTTTGATTTTTAGACGATCCCAGTTATCTAGTTTATCTGTTGGGTTTTTTGTGTTGATGTTTATGGTTTGTATCCTGTTAATTCCATGTATTAAGGCCTGAAGTGTTGGTCCTATTTTTTCTTCTATGAATTTTATAGTTTGAGGCTTTATATTCAGGTCTTTGATCCATTTTGAAGTAGTTTTTGTATACGGTGTGAGGTATGGGTCCTGTTTCATTTTTTTGTAGATGGATATCCAGTTTTGCCGGCACCATTTGGTAAAAAGACTGTCTTTTCCCCATTTCATGGACTTTGGTCCCTTGTCGAAGATCAGGTGACTGTAGGTGGATGGGTTTACATCTGGGTTCTCAATTCTGTTCCCTTGGTCAATGTCTCTGTCGTTGTACCAGTACCAGGCTGTTTTGACTACTGTAGCTGTATAGTAGGTTCTGAAGTCAGGTAGTGTGAGTCCTCCAACTTTATTCTTCTTCTTCAGTACTGCTTTACTTATTTGGGGCTTCTTCCCTTTCCATATAAAGTTAATGATTAGTTTTTCCATCTGTTTGAAGAATGTTGTTGGTATTTGGATTGGGATTGCATTGTATTTGTAAATTGCTTTGGGTAGAATTGTTATTTTCACAATGTTGAGTCTACCTATCCATGATCATGGTATGTTTTTCCATTTATGTAGATCCCTTTGGGTTTCTTGCAGTATTGTTTTGTAGTTTTCTTTGTACAGGTCTTTTACATCCCTGGTCAGATTTATTCTTAAGTATTTTATCTTTTTAGGGGCTATTATAAATGGTATTGTTTCCCTGATTTCCTTTTCATCGTTCTCCTTATTGGTGTATAGGAATCCAACTGATTTTTGAATGTTTATCTTGTATCCTTCTACTCTGCTGAATCTTTCTATTAGTTCCAGTAGATTTCTCGTGGAGTCTTTAGGGTTTTCTATATATAGTATCATATCATCTGCAAACAGGGACAGCTTAAATTCTTCATTACCAATATGGATGCCCTTTATTTATTTTTCTTGCCTTTTTGTTCTAGCTAGAACTTCCAGCACAATGTTAAATAGGAGTGGTGATAAAGGCCATCCTTGTCTTGTTCCTGTTCTCAAAGGGAATGTTTTCAGCCTGTCTCCATTAATAATGATGCTGGCCATTGGTTTTGCATAGATGCCCTTTATTATGTTGAGAAATTTCCTTTCTATACCTATTTTATTGAGAATTTTTATCAGGAATAAGTTTTGGACTTTGTCAAATGACTTTCCTGTGTCAGTTGAGCTGATTGTGTGATTCTTTTCTTTCCTTCTATTTATGTGGTAGATTATGTTGATTGATTTTCTAATGTTGAACGATCCTTGCATACCTGATCTGAATCCTACTTGGTCGTGGTGTATTATTTTTTTGATATGATACTTAATTCTATTGGCTAGAATTTTGTTCAGAATTTTTGCATCTATATTCATGAGAGATATTGATCTGTAATTTTCTTTTTTTGTGGCATCTTTGCCTGGTTTTGGTATCAGCATTATGCTGGCTTCATAGAATGAATTTGGAAGTGTTGCTTCCTCTTCTATGCTCTGAAATAGCTTGAGTAGTACTGGTACAAGCTCTTCTCTGAATGTTTTGTAGAATTCTCCATTGAAGCCATCTGGGCCAGGGCTTTTTTTGGTTGCAAGTTTTTTTTATTACCTTTTCAATCTCTTCTCGTTATGGGTCTGTTCAGATTTTCAACATCGCTTTGTTGTTGTTTGGGTAGGCCGTGTGTTTCTAGAAATTTATCCATTTCCTCTAGGTTTTCAAATATGTTGGAGTATAGTTTTTCATAATATTCTGTTATAACCCTTTTTATTTCAGTTGGGTCTGTTGAAATTCCCCCATTTCATTTCTTATTTGGGTTATTTGTGTCCTCTCCTGTTTTCTTTTGTCAGTCTATCCAGTGGTTTGTCGATATTGTTGATTCTTTCAAAGAACCAACTTTTGGTTTTGCTGATTCTTTCTATTGTTTTTATAGTCTCTATTTCATTTTTTTCCGCTCTGATCTTTACTATTTCCTTTCTTCCGGTGGTTGTGGGATTTTTTTTGCTATTCTCTTTCTATTTTTTTGAGATCTGTAGTTAATATTTTGATTTTTTCCCCTACTTCTTTTTTGATATGTGCATATATTGCTATAAATTGTCCTCTGAGGACTGCCTTTGCTGTGTCCCAAAGGTTTGGGTATGATGTGTTTTCATTCTCATTTGATTCTAGGAATTTTTTGATTCCATCTCTGATTTCTTCTATTACTCAGTGATGTGTAAGCAGTGTATTCTTCAGTTCCCATGTAATTGGTTCTTTTTTTTTTTTTTTCCTTGCTCTTTGTATTCTTAATTTCTACCTTGATGGCATTGTGGTCAGAGAAGATACTGTGAATTATCTCAGTGTTTTAGATCTTATTGAGGATTGCTCTGTGGTCTAAGATGTGGTCTGTTCTGGAGAACGTTCCATGTGCATTGGAAAAGAATGTGTACTTTGCAGTGTTTGGAGGGAGTGTTCTATATATGTCTATGAAGCCAAGTTGGCTGATTGTGCCCTTTAGGTCTTCTGTATCTTTGCTGAGTTTCTTCTTAGTTGTTCTGTCCTTTACTGAGAGTGGTTTGTTGAAGTCTCCTACTATTATTGTAGAACTTTCAATTTCTCTTTCCAGTGTTGTTAGAGTTTGTTTTATGTCTTTTGGAGTCCTGTCGTTGGGTGCGTACATGTTTATTATGGTTATGTCTTCTGACGATCGATCGTCCCCTTAATCATTATATAGTGTCCTTCTTTGTCTTTTATGGTAGATTTTGTTTTAAAATCTATTTTATCTGAGATTAGCATTGCCATTCCTGGTCTTTTTTGGTAGTTGTTAGCTTGATATATTTTTTTCCAAACTTTCACTTTTAATAAATTCACATCTTTGTTTCTAAGGTATGTCTTGCAGACAGCATACTGATGGATCCTGTTTTCTTATCCATTCTGTCACTCTCCGTCTCTTTATGGATGCATTGAGTCCATTTACATTCAGTGTAATTATTGATAGAAGTGAGTTTGTTGCCGTCATTTTGTAGTGTTTTTTTTTTTGTTGTTGTGGTGCTGAACTTTTTTTTTGTTCTTCTTACTATCTTGTGGTGAGTTACTTTTGTTTGTGGATTTTTTTTTTTTTCATTTCTTTTGTTTTTGTTGAGATTTTAAGTTTTTCCTCCTTTTATTATGAGTATTTTTTTAGCTGTCTTTGTGTTTACCATGAATCTTACCCTTATCTTTCTAAGTTTGAAGGAGTCTATTATTACTTGGTATTGCCTTGCTTTCTTTTCCATTAGAAGGTTCTATACCTACACCATTTATTCCCTCTTTTATTGTTCTAATGTTCTTGTCATTGACGGATTAACTACTCTGATTCCTTGTTGTATTTCTTTTTGTTTTGGATAGTCCTCGAGAGTTCATTTCCTAGATTGGTATCTGGCTCTTACGATCCTGCCTCCTAGGTTCTGCCTCTGAGCTGAAGCTGTTTGTCCTCAGATCGAAGAACTCCCTTTAATAATTCTTGTAAATTTGGTTTGACTTTTACATAATCCCTTAATTTCTGTTTATCTGGAAATGACCTAATTTCACCATCAAACTTGAACGAGAGTTTTGCAGGATATATTATTCTTGGCTGGCAATTTTTTTTCTTTCAAGATTTTATATATGTAATCCCATTGCCTTCTTGCCTGCATGGTTTCTGCTGAAAAATCTGAGCTTAGTCTTATTGTTTCTCCTCTGTATGTGACTTCTTGTTTTTCACAAGCTGCTCTCAGGACTCTTTGTTTGTCATTGGTTTGGCGAGTATGATTATGTTATGTCTTGTTGATTTTCTTTTGGGGTCTATCCTATATGGGGTTTGTTGAGCTTCTTAGATGGACAGCTCTTCATCTTTCATAATATTGGGGAAGTTTTCTGTCAGTAGTTTTTCAATGATCCTCTCTGTGTTTTCTGTTTTCTCCCTCATTCTGGAATTCCAATGACTCAAAATTTTTGCTTTTGATTGTATCCCACATAAGTCTCAGGGTCTTTTAATTTTTCTTTGTTCTTTTTTCTGAGTTTTCCTGAACCAGACTTGTATCCAAGTCTTTGTCTTTAATTTCACTGATCCTGTCTTCCACCATTTCAAATCTGCTTCTCAGCCCTTGTATGACACCATCCATTCTGAAATCTTGTTGTTTATCTTTTGTATTTCTAATTGTTGTCTTTGTATAATTTCTAGTTGTGAATTTATTTTGAAATTTTGTTCCTGCATTATTTTCCTAATTCTTCCAATTTTTGTCTGTAATTTCCATGAATTTGTCTATTTTTTCCTCATGTTTGTCAGATTTTTGCCTCAGCTCTTGGAGAATTCTGATTATTAGAGATTTGAATTCCCTATCAGGTAGTTCTAGTGCATTTTCTTCTACTGGAAAGTCATCTAGTGTTTTATTTTGATACCTACTGGAACCATCCTGTCCTGTTTTTGTAAATGTTTTGATATTGTCTGCTGTCTTTGGGGCACACAGTAGTTATTTTTCTCGTTTATTGATTGTAAATTTGTTTGTTTCATCCTTTTTTTTTTTTTTAATTTGAGTATGTCTGAGCAGGCAAACTGTGTGTTCTTTGTTGTTTGCTTGTCTGTGGGCACAATACATTTCACCGCCTTCTCCAATTGGCAGGGTCAGTCACTCATATATGATATGGCAGGGTAGGTCTAGCTGAAGAGGAGTTACTGGGACAGGTTTTTTGTGGCACTTACTACAGCCTCCAGGGTGGGTCAGTAATCAGTGCAAGGCAGGTTCCAGTAGGCCGTGCCCTTGCTGGTTCGTGGTGTGATGTTAAGTGCACAGTGCAGGTAAGCAGGATGTAGTGGGGAGATTGTTATGTGTGGAGCTAAGATTGATATGGGAGAGAGGAGAGAGTAACATGAGCCAAAAACATACAAACAAACAAAAACGAATGCTAGGAGAGATTGATGTTGGAGTGGAGAGATAAGAGACTATGTAATGGAGAAAAACAGAAAGGGCAAGAGGAAGAAAAAAGAAAAGAATGAATAAATAAAAATCAGAAAGGATAAAGAACTGCAAAGTTCGCATGGATCCTGCCAGCGTAGCTATGAGGTCAGGGGAAGTAGCTCTCAGGTGTTGCAGTACAGCCTGGCTGGAAGGCATAGAGATATGCTGTGCCAGGTATTCAGGGAACAGAAAGAGAAGGAAGATATAGAGAGATGAGAAACTGAGTAATGAAGAAAGACAAAAAGGGAAAAAGAGGGAAAAGAAAACAAAACAAATTTAAAAAAAAAAAAGAACAAGAAAAGCCCCTCAAAAAACAGAAAATAAAAGAAAAAAACCAACAATAAATGAAATGCTCTCAGGGATCCCTCTGCAAGTCTGTGCAAGCCGAGCGAGTAGTCTCCTTACCACGCAGCACCGCCTGGCCAGAAAGGGTCCCAACTCAAGAAAAGGAAAAGAAAACAAACAAACAATTCAAAACAAACAAATGAACGAAAGCCCCGGGATCCCACCAGCATGGCAGCTCAGACCAGGAAGCTGCTCCACACTTGAATGGAGCTCCACAGCCCCTCAGGAAGAAGCAAAGATGGCTCATGGAGCCAGGTATTTGAACAAAAGGAGGGGGAGGTGGTGAGAGGTAAGGAAAAAATCAAAAGAAGCAGAGAAAAAAGTGACACCAGCAGCCAACAAATGGCACTCAGAGAGCCAGCTAGTGTGGGCTGGTGGAATCCAAGCAGCCAGTGTTTCTCATACAAGAGACTGTGTCCGTGTGAAGCAGAGGGGGCCGAGTGTGGGTGAAGAAGGGTAGGGAGTGGGAAACCATATATCAGAAATTACCACAGCTCTGCAGCCCCTCAGGAAGAAGCAAAGTTGGTGCACGGGGCCAGGTATTTGAGCAAAAGGTGGGGGAGGTGGTGAGAGGTAAGGAAGAAATCAAAAGAAGCAGAAAAAAGCAACACCAGCAGCCAACAAATGGCACTCAGAGAGCTGGCCTGTTTGGATGTGTGGAATCCAAGCAGCCGGTTTTTCCCGGACAAGAGATTGTGGCTGCAGGAAGCAGAGGAGGCCGAGGGGGGGTGAAGAAGGGTGGGGGGTGGGAAAGTATATATCGCAAATTACCAGTTGTTTTGTCTCCAGCTGGAAGCTCCATGAATCTGCTTTCTTGTGCTTCCTATTTGCTAGTCTCCGGTAGGAGTCCAAGATGGCATATCCACGCTGCTTTAGCTGGTAGGGGACCTCTGCATGAATCTCTCCTCACTCTCCATCTCTGTTAGTTTCCTCACTCCTTTTGGTGCTTGGCTGAGTTCTTTATCTCTTCATTTGATGTTTTAGGGTTTTAGGATTGTTGTTTTCTCTGTTCGGCTTAGTTTTTTGGATCTTTGCTGTGGAGGGACGGCGTAGTGCTTCTGCCTAGAGCTCCATTTTGCCAGAAAGTCACCTGATACAACATTTTTGGTCGACATAATTCAATCCATAACATCTTCTTTAAACCAAACAATAGTTTAGCTTAATTAGCAAAGAATGCCTGTCTTGAGCATTGTGATCTTTTAAGAGCTATCTACATGAGATCAAATTGACAACCACAACTTGTAATATTAGATAGGAAACTTAGGGGCAGTAAGTTTATATTAGTGGGGGGAGAAAAATTTGGAAAAGGAGGGTGAGAATGGTTGCAAAACTTGAAAAATGTAATCAGTTTCATTGAATTGTAGAAATTGTTAAATTGGTGTGTGTTCTGCTGTGTGTTTTCTCAACAACAAAAAGGAAAATTAATTAAATACATACATATATATATTATATATATATAGTTCATTTCCTTTAGTCCCTCCCAGGTTTCAAGTCCTGGGGGCAATGTTGAGTTTGCCCAAATTCAGCCCCAGCCCATACACACACACCTCGCACAAAGCCTCCAGGTGTAATATAGATGGTCAGAATAAATGACATTCACTGAGTGTCTCCTGTTCTTAAATCTGTGTCAAATAATTTACATGCTTTCATTCAAACCTTCAATATTTTATTTTTTTCTTCTAAAATTTATTTATTAAAATGTGAGTTGTTAAAAAAGAATATTTATAAAGTATGTTTAAAGTATGAATAGCAGTAATGCATAAATGTCTGTATAATCACCATGTCAGTTCAGGGAAAATAGCACTGTCACTATGTGGGAGTATGCCTGTGATCTCCTTTGAAGTTAACCAATATCCTGATAAATTTTGTGTTATTTCCTTGCTTTCCTTTAAGGTTTTACCATCTCTGACTCTGTACTGAGGTTCATGTGATTTTAAATGTCATATAAATAGTTGAGTTCACTGTATCTTCTAGGAGTTGAGTTTCTCACTCAATCTTATGTTCTTGAACTTTACCTGTGCTGATGCGTGTATCTTTAGATTATTTCAATGCTGAACCTGTTTCCTTTGTGATAATATGCAACAGTGCAGTTATCCGTTCTATTGTTAGTGGGTATTTGTGTTGTTTCCAGTTTTCTGCTATTACAAACAGGGCTATCACAAATAATTTTGCACATTTCCTGGTGCACATGTGAAAGCATTTGTTTAGAATATATATCCAGGGATGAGATTTCTGACTCAGAAGTGACTCATAACTTTAACTTGATTAATAACACCAAATGGTACAAAATTATGCCACTCACATTTCACAAGCAATGTATAGGCCTTCCAGTTGCAACTTATTCTCTTCACCACTTAATATTATCAAAATTTTTGCTTTGTTTCAATATGGCGGGTGGGAAATAGTATGTCATTTTCATTTCCCAAAATACTAATGAGGTTTTTTTTTTTTTTTTTTGTTAATTTTATAAACCATTTTAGTTTCTAATTTTATTTCTTTATTTTGAAGTAGCTCTTCAGATATTTTGAATATTTTCTACTGGGCCATCTGCCTTTTGGTTATTGTTTTGTAGAAATTATTTCTATGTTCTGAATTCTAATATTTCATTGGCTATGCGGTTGCCAATATTATCTCACAATCTGGTGCTTGTAGTTTTACCCCCATTTATTTATTTATTTCAAGAAACAGAATTTCTTAATTATTATATAGAGCAAGGCCATTAATCTCTCATTTCCTTGATAATTTGAATTATACATATTTTAAGAAATGGCTTTCTACCTGAAAGTCAGTTTTAAATTATTGGTTTGTTTGTTTTTGCCTTTCACATTTAAAACTTCAATCTACCAGGAATTTATTTCCTGTGTATGGAGTGAATAGTGGTCTTTCCAATGTTACAGATTTCTATGTAGATATTATTTCAGCACCATTGCTTGTAAATTCTATTCTTTACCGATCCATAGGACTAATTCTATCATAAGTCAAGCTTCTTTATAATTCTAGACTTGTTACTGACTGCCTCATTTCGCTACATTTTTAAGTATTCTATCCCATGTCAATATGCACACTGCCTTAATAACTACAGATTTTAAATAGTTGCTATAGTTTTTTTACTGTATTTATATATATATCAAGGAATTTTTTCCTCCCCCTCTTCTTCCTCCTCCTCCTCTTCCTCCTCTTCCTCCTTGATGATCTTGCCTATTCCTGGGCTTTTACTCTTCTGTATGAACTTTAGAATTGACTTGCCAGAGTTGAGAAAGAAGGAAGTAAGGAAGCAAAGAAGGAACAAGAATGTAACCCAGACGTGGAGTTTGGGTTGACACTGCAATAAATGTATAAATCTAATTAGGAAGAATTAGAATTGCCAAACTATACAATATTGAATATTCATACCCAGGAACAAAGAATTTCTCTCCATTTCTTTAGGTCTTTTAGAATAACTTTCAAAGACGTTATACAATTTTCTTACACATTTTATTAGATTTATTGCATGTTTCTTGAAATTCAAATTTGAGTTTTTTAAAATCATTTTTGATTATTTGCTGCTTGCGTGTATAAACACAATTGACTTTTGTACATTGATTTTATTTCTTGCAACTTGATGGCTCATTAATTCTAATAATTCCTGTGTAGATCATTTAGGATTTTCTAAGTACACAATCCTATAACCTGCAAACAATGAGAGTTAGGTTTTCTCCTTCCCAATCATCAGACATTCTCTTTCTTTTTCTTGTAATACTCTTCCAGCTAGGCCTCCCAGTATATACTGATTAAGAATGGTGATGGTGGGCATATTTATCTTTTTCATGATCCTAGGGGAATGCGTTTAGCATTTCACCATTAAGGATGATGATTGCTACAGATTTTGCATATATGCCCTACTTCTAATTTGCTGAAAATTGTTGTCAAGAATGGATGTGGAGATATTTTTTATTGGGTATTGAATTGTATTAAATTGTTTTGTATTTGTTGAATTAATCTTACTATTTCTCTTTTTCATATGTTAATTTTACAAATAATATTAATGTGACACCATCCTTGTCATGCTGACTATTGCTGAAAATTCTATTTGTGATTTACCCCACTTGATAGACTACAGAACTCTGTTTAGTATTTACCTAATTTAATACATTGTCGGATATCTTTGGGAACCTTGCCTCTGGGACTGCAAGTGACAGTGGCTGGAACATTCCTTCACTGTCCTTGATGAGTTTCAGTAGATTTTGTCAGTCTCATAGAACAAGTGTGGTGTTACTTCATTTCTTTTCTGCAAGGATTTATGAAATTACTGTTTCTTGAAAGATTGGTAGAATTCCCCTGTTAAATTTCTCTAGTCCTGATAGTTTCTTTGTTGAGATATTTTTAACTACTAATTTATTTCTTTAGATATAATAGAAATATTCTTAATATTATAGAAAGATTCTTGTGGTACTTGCGTTTTTTTCCTAAGAATATATATTTTTATTAGTTTTTCAAACTTATCAGCTAAAGTTGGTCAGAATATCCTCTTAATAACTTTCAGTTCCATCTACATCTTGAATTATACCCCATTTTCAACCCCTAGCCTAAATCAGAGGTTGAAAGCACTTCTACCCTACTTGTATTTCTTAACCCTGAAGCCTTGGTCCAGTGGCACAAATTAATCATTTTAGCTGTTGCTCCTACTTGCCTAACACCCAAACTCTGGTTGACACCTGGATTTCAGGCAGCTTTGCATCCCTTTTATGGGGCCCCCTTCATGCATCCTTGGGGGCAGTGCCATCTTAGGCCGAATTCCATCTGAGACCTGTGAGTCCTCTGGAGTTGGCCCATGCAGTATTCTCACATCATGTTTCACCCTAAGGAATAAATAGTATCTCACTATGTTTCATTTTCTTTCTTTCCTGGGACGTCCCCATCACAAATTGCTAAGAGCAGACAAGCATGACCTGGTAATAAGAATCAGGTCACCATTCATTTTCTGAGGCCCATGCAAATGGCTACTGTCAGATGTGGAACCTGAAGTTTATAGCACTGCCCTATCTACAGGTCACAAGACAGTGGTGGTCCACTGTTACACTTCTCACCTGCCATGTGAGAGACCTGGGTTTTATTCCTGGCCAATGCACCTCATGCACAGCCACCAACCATCTGTCAGTGGAGATTTGCATGCTGCTATGATGCTAAATAAATTCCAGCAGCACTTCCAGAATAAGATGAACCAGGAAGAAGGCCTGACAATCTGCTTCTGAAAATTAGCCAGTGAAAACCCTGCAGATCACAATGAGTTGATTTGTAATCCATGACAGGAATGGCACAGGACCGGAAAGCGTTTTGTTTCGTTGCACATGGTGTGTCCATGAGTCCGGGGCTGACTTCAGGGTTGTTAACAACAACATCCACAGGTCACTTCATCTCCTGATTTTCTTTCAGTCTGGACCACTCATTTTCTCCTGGTGCTGGCAGCGTTTCCTTGCCTAGCAGGTATATTGATTCAATGCCCTGCATCCCCTTTCACCTAAACCTGTCTGTCTTGGGTATCTAGCAACCACCTAGGGATGCCTTGTGGCTGTTTTCTTCGTCCATGGAAGTTAGCCCCTTTTCAACAGAATGGCAGAACTGAGTTGCAAAGCTGGAGCTAGCTTTTCAGTTTTCTGTTCCTCTGCCTTGACCCTACTAACCAGGAAAATAAGCCCATCTCAAAGTCCGTTTCTCTCCTTTCTGTTTTTAAAAGCTCCATTTCCCCCTCAGGAAACTCTATTTTCAACTGGAATTGACTGAGATCACTCCACTCTCCAGGTTTCTGCTTCTTCAGAGGAAGCCCCCTCCCTTGTTCAAGGACCATCTAAGTGAACTAAGACTTCCTCCAGTCTGTACCTTCCATCCCCAGCAAACTGCATTCTTGTAGTGTTCAGTCAGAACCCTGTTTTACAGCCAAGCCAGACTTTCCAGGACCCTATAAACACTCCGTAGTCATTTCCTACTTTCTTTAGTGTTCATGTTGTTATAGTTCGGGTTTATACTTATTCAAGACACACTTACTTAACACCCACAGTGTTCCCAGCTCTGTGTTAAGCATCAGAGAAACAGATAAAAGAAAGAGATGACACTGTTAGGGATTTAAGCATTTGATTGAGGAGATAGACAAGTCAATGGGCATCAATGATACTACCAGTTAACAGCAACAACAGAAGTGTGCATGAAGTCATTGAACCTAGCTGGGAGGAGAGGATCATCAGGGAATATTTCCAGATCAGATAAGTTCAGGACGACATCTGAAAATAGGGATGAGTTTAATTGGGAAGGAAAATGGTAGAGAGAAGTATGTCCAGTCAAATCTATGGTGAGAAATTAAGGTTAGAATCACAAATAAGCTAAAAATCTGAAGGGAAATCTTGGATTAACAAAGAATACAAGCATCAGACTAGAAGAAGATGCTTTAACTATACAGTATGAAAATAATTTAGTATCAAGAATACATGATAAATTCTGACCAATCAATAATACAATACAATAAAATACTGGCAATGGTTTTGAACAGGTGATTCATTCAAAAGGAAATAGAAGGTAAAAAAACTATTCTCTTCTACCTGTAATCTGGGAAACACTTTCTCTGATGTGTTGTCCACAAGCCCAAAACAAACAAAAAGTTACAATAACAAATGTTGAGGAGTATATGAGAGGAATTAAAGCTCTTTCATATTGCTAACCCTGAGTGTAAATTGATACACCTACTTTGAAGAATAGGACAAATTCTAGTAAACCAAAAATATGCAAATACCATAACCTAGAAATATTACCTCTGGATGCACACATACAAGGATGTTTATTGAAAGATTTTTTTTATAATATAAATTTATTTTTAAAAAAAAACTTTAATTCAATAGAAACTGAGGTGAATAAAATGTGAAATATCCACATGATGAAATGCTTAAACCAAAGCTTTAAAGGAATTGGCTAAGTCTATATGTAAAAATCTGAAAACCAATTATGACTGGGAAAATCAAGTTGCAGAATGATAGACATTGCATACCATTGATTTAAAGTTTAAAACACCCACAATATATACATATATATTACATTATATGGCTGCACCATAAAATGTAATGGAAAGAAGCACACCAAATTCATGGTCCTCTCAGAGTACACAGGATGGCCGTTACAGGCTCTTTCCCGATACCTATAACGTTGCTCTTCTTAAAATAAAATATTAGAAGCAAATATGGAAAACAAATATTTAGTATTTGGGATGCTGAGAATTTTATGTTTATTATATTATTCTTTGTCTTTTCCTGGTATATTTTTAATTTGTCAAAATAGAGGAAAGAGAAAGAGGGACAGAAAGAGAAGGAAGGAAGGAGAGAAAGAGGGAAAGATCAAAACTTTAGGGGAAGCCCAGAACGTTTTATCTAGCTGGAATGTCAGGGCAAGTTTAGGGAGATGAGGAAGAGAGGCAGATGAGAAAATGAAGAGTCCAGTTGGACCTGCTCAGAAGTTGAGGTTTTACCTCAAAGGTCACAAAGGGCTATTTGGTAATTTTAACAAGGGAAGTGACAAATTAGATTTGTAAATGCTTCTTTCATTAGGAACCATCAGTTGTGGAGTGAGATAAAAAATGACACTATTTTCTGTTGTATTTCACAAAATTTCAACATCAGCTTTCAGGTTTTTTTAATTGTACTTCAGGTAAAGTTTACAGAACAAATACCTCCTCAATAAACAGTAGTACACATATTGTTTTATGACATTGGTTAACAACCCCACAACATGGCAACCCTCTAACTTCTCAACCTTTTTTTTTGGTGAAAATACACATAGCCAAAGAGACACCATTTCAAAAATTTCTACATGCACAGTTCAGTGACATTGACTATGCTTTTCCAGTTGCGCTGCTATTCTTACTTTAGATGAAGGTTTACAGAACAAAATAGTTCCTCATTAAACAGTTAGTACACATGTTGCCCTATGACAATGTTTAACAACCCCACTACATGTCAACACTGTCCTTACTCAACCTTGGGTTCCCTATCACCAGTTTTCCTGTCCCCTTCTGCCTTCTAGTCCTTGTCCCTGGACTCCTGTGCCTCATTAGTGCCATTTGGTTTTATGGGGCTTCCACTCTCCAGCTGAACGGTGAAACTCGGAAGTGACTTCACCACTGAGCTAAAAGGGTGTCTGGGGGCCATATTCTCTGGGATTCTCCAGTCTCCCTTAGGCCAGTAAATCCGGTCTTTTTTGTGTGAGTTAGAAATTTGTGCTACATCCTTCTCCACCTCTGTCCAGAACCCTCTGTTGTGATCCTGGTCAGAGCAGTCAGTGGTGGTAGCTGGGCACCATCTAGCCATACTAGACTCAGTCTGGTGGAGGCCTTGGTAGCTGTCATCCCTTAGTCCTTTGGACTAATCTTTTCCTTGTATCCTGTTTTCTTCATTCTCCCTTGCTCCCGAAGGGGTGAAACCAGTTGAGTATCTTAGATGGCTGCTCACAGGCTTTTAAGACCCCAGAGTATACTCACCAAGGTAGAATGTAGAACATCGTCTTTATAAATTGTGTTATGACAATTGAGCTAGATGTCCCCCGAGACCATGGTCCCCACAGCCCTCCGTCCAGCAATTCAGTCCCTCAGGGAGTTTGGATGTGTCTGTGGAGCTTCCATGACCTTTCCTTGTACAAGTTGTGCTGGTTTCCCCAGAATTGTGTACTGTCTTACCCTTCACCAAAGATACCACTTATCTATTGTCTATTTAGTATTTCACCCCACCCCTCCCATCCCTGCTAACCAAAAAAGATTGTTACTTTTTGTGTGTGAACTGTTTCATGGGTTTTTACAATAGATGTCTCATACAATATTTGTCCTTTTGTGATTGACTTGTTGCACTCAGCATAATGTCCTCCAGTTTCATCCATGTTATGAGATGCTTCACAGATTCATTGTTGTTCTTTCTCGTTGCATAGTACTCCATTGTGTGTATGTACCATCGTTTCTTTATCCATGCATCTGTTGATGGGCATCTAAGTTGTTTCCATTGTTTTGCTATTGTGAACAATGCTGCCATGAACATAGGTGTGCATATGTCTATTCGAGTGACGACTCTTATTTCTCTAAGATATATTCCTAGGAGTGGGATTGCTGGATCGAATGGTATGACTATTTCTAGCTTTCTGAGGAAGCACCATATCATTTTGCATTCCCACCAGCAGTGCATAAGAGTTCCGATCTCCCCGTAGCACCTCCAACATTTGTTATTTCCAGTGTTTTTGATTCATGCCAGTAAAGCCGGGATGAGATGGTATCTCATTATGGATTTAATTTGCATTTCTGAAATGGCTAGTGATCATGAGCATTTCCTCATGTATCTGTTGGCTGCTTGAATGTCTTCTTTGGTGAAGTGTCCATAAATTTCCTTTGCCCATTTTTTAATAGGATTATTTGTCTTTTTGTTATAGAGGTGTTGGATTTTCTTCTAGATTATGGAGATTAGACCTTTGTCTGACTTATACTGTCCAAAAATTTTTTCCCTGTCTGTAGGTTCTCTTTTTACTCTTTTGGTGAACTCTTTTGAAGAGCATAGGTATTTGATTTTTAGAAGATCCCAGTTACCTAGCTTGTCTTCTGGGGTTTGGGTGTTGATGGTTATGGATTGTACCCTGTTAATGCTGTGTATTAGGGCCCATACCAATGGTCCTATTTTTTCTTCTAGGAACTTTATAGTTTTAGGCTTTATACTCAGGTCTTTGATCCATTTTGAAGTAGCTTTTGTATATGGTGTGAGGTATGGGTCGTGTTTCTTTTTTTTGCACATGGATATCCAGTTTTGCCAACACCATTGGTTAAAAAGACTTTCTTTTCCCCATTTGATGGACTTTGGACCCTTGTCGAAGATTAAGTGACCATAGGTGGATGGATTTACATCTGGGTTCTCAATTCTGTTCCATTGGTCAATGTATCTGTCATTGTACCAGTACCAGGCTGTTTTGACTACCATAGCTGTATAATCGGTTCTCAAGTCAGGTAGCGTGAGTCCTCCAACTTTATTCTTCTTCTTCAGTACTGCTTTACTTATTTGGGGCTTCTTCCCTTTCCATATAAAGTTAATGATTAGGTTTTCCATCTGTTTGAAGAATGTTGTTGGTATTTGGATTGGGATTGCATTGTATTTGTAAATTGCTTTGGGTAGAATTGTTATTTTCACAATGTTGAGTCTACCTATCCATGATCATGGTATGTTTTTCCATTTATGTAGATCCCTTTGGGTTTCTTGCAGTATTGTTTTGTAGTTTTCTTTGTACAGGTCTTTTACATCCCTGGTCAGATTTATTCTTAAGTATTTTATCTTTTTAGGGGCTATTATAAATGGTATTGTTTCCCTGATTTCCTTTTCATCGTTCTCCTTATTGGTGTATAGGAATCCAACTGATTTTTGTATGTTTATCCTGTATCCTTCTACTCTGCTGAATCTTTCTATTAGTTCCAGTAGATCACTTGTGGAGTCTTTAGGGTTTTATATGTATAGTATCATATCATCTTCCAACAGGGACAGTTTAACTTCTTCATTACCAATTTGGATGCCCTTTATTTCTTTTTCTTGCCTTATTGCTCTAGCTAGAACTTCCAGCACAATTGTTAAATAGGAGGGGTGATAAAGGGCATCCTTGTTTTGTTCCTGTTCTCAAAGGGAATGTTTTCAGTTTCTCTCTAGTAAGAATGATGTTGGCTGTTGGTTTTGCATACATGCCCTTTATTATGTTGAGAAAGTTCCCTTCTATACTTATATTATTGAGAGTTTTTATCAAGAATGTGTGTTAGACTTTGTCGAATGCCTGTTCTGCATCAATCAAGATGATCATGTGATTCTTTTCTTTCCTTTTATTTATGTGGTGGATGACGTTGATTGATTTTCTAATGTTGAACCATCCTGGCATACCTGGTATGAATCCTACTTATTCATGTTGTATTATTTTTTTGATATGATGTCAAATTTTACTGGCTAGAATTTTGTTGAGAATTTTTGCATCTATATTCATGAGAGATATTGGTGTCTAATTTTCTTTTTTTGTGGCATCTTTGCCTGGTTTTGGTATCAGCGTTATGCTGGCTTCATAGAATGAATTTGGAAGTGTTGCTTCCTCTTCTATGCTCTGAAATAGCTTGAGTAGTACTGGTACAAGCTCTTCTGTGAATGTTTTGTAGAATTCTCCAGTCAAGCCATCTGGGTCAGGGCTTTTTTTTGTTGGGAGTTTTTTAAATTACCTTTTTAATCTCTTCCCTTGTTATGGGTCTGTTCAGATTTTCAACATCACTTTGTTGTAGTCTGTGTAGGTAGTGTGTTTCTAGAAATTTATCCATTTCCTCTAGGTCTTCAAATTTGTTGGAGTATAGTTTTTCATCAGATTCTGTTATGATCCTTTTTATTTCAGTTGGGTCTGTTGTAATGCCCCCCCTTTTCATTTCCTATTTGGATTATTTGTGTACTCTCCTGTTTTTTTTTTTTTTGTTTTTTTTGTTTTTTTTTTGTCAGTCTGGCCAGTGGTTTATCGATTTTTTTGATTCTTTCAAAGAACCAACTTTTGGTTTTGTTGATTCTTTCTATTGTTTTTCAGTTCTCTATTTCATTTATTTCTGCTCTGATCTTTATAATTTCCTTTCTTTTGGTGGCTGTGGGCTTTTCTTGCTGTTCTATTTGTTTCAGTTCAGTAGTTAATTTTTTGATTTTGTCCCTTTCTTCTTTTTTAATGTGTGCATCTATTGCTATAAATTGTCCTCTGAGGACTGCCTTTGCTGTGTCCCAAAGGTTTGGGCATGATGTGTTTTCATTCTCATTTGATTCGAGGAATTTTTTGATTCCATCTCTGATTTCTTCTGTTACCCAGTGATGTGTAAGCAGGGTGCTATTCAGTTTCTATGTAATTGATTTTTTTTCCTTGCTCTTAATGTTGTTAATTTCTACCTTGATGGCATTGTGGTCAGAGAAGATACTCTGTATTATCTCAACGTTTTGGATCTTGTTGAGGATTTCTCTGTGGCCTAAGATGTGGTCTATTCTGGAGAATGTTCCATGTGCATTGGAAAAGAATGTGTACTTTGCAGGTATTGGATGGAGTGTTGTATATATGTCTATGAGGTCAAGTTGGCTGATTGTGCCCTTTAGGTCTTCTGAATCTTTGCTGAGTTTTAGTTTTTCTGTACTTTAATGAGAGTGGTTTGTTGAAGTCTCCTACTATGATTGTAGAACTGTCAATTTTCTTTTCAGTGCCGTTAGAGTTTGTTTTATGTATTTTGCAGCCCTGTCATTGTGTGCGTAGATGTTTATTATGGCTATGTCTTCATGATGGATCGTCCCCTTAGTCCTTATATAGTGTCCTTCTTTATCTTCTATGCTGGATTTTGTTGTAAAGTCTATTTTATCTGAGATTAGATTTGCCACTCATGCTCTTTTTTGGCAGTTGTTAGCTTGATATATTTTTTTCCCACCTTTGACTTTTAATAAATTCATATCTTTGTTTCTAAAGTGTGTCTCTTGTAGACAGTATATTGATGGATCCTGTTTTTTTATCCATTCTGTCACTCTCCGTCTCTTTATAGGTGCATTGAGTCCATTTACATTCAGTGTAATTATTGATAGATGTGAGTTTACTGCTGTCACTTTGTAGTGTTTTTTTGTGGTGCTGAAGTTTTCTTTGTTCTTCTTACTCTACTGTGCTGAATTATTTTTGTTTGTGGATTTTGTGTTCATTTATTTTGTTTTTGTAGGTTTTGTTTTTACTGAGACTTTATGGTTTTCCTCTTTAATTTTATGAGTATGTTTGTTAACTTTCCTTGTGGTTACTGTGAAATTTACCCTTGTATTTCTAAGTTTAAAGCAATCCATTATTATTTGGTATTGCCTTGCCTTCCTCTCCATTATAAGGTTCTATACCTACACCGTTTATTCCCTCTTTTATTGTTCTGATGTTGTTTTCATTTACAGATTAACTGCTCTTTTTCCCTGTTGTATTTCTTTTGGTTTTGGATAGCCCTTGGGATTTCATTTCCTAGATTGGTATCTGGTTGGTACGATCCTGTCTCCTAGATTCAGCCTGTGTTCTGAAGTTGCTTGTTCTCAGATGAATAACACCCTTTAATAATTCTTGTAAGATTGGTTTGGTTTTTACATATTCCCTTAATTTCTGTTTATCTGGAAATGTCCTAATTTCACCATCATATTTGAACAAGAGTTTTGCAGAATATATTATTCTAGGCTGACAATTTTCTTCTTTCAAGGTTTTCTATATGTCATCCCATTGCTTTCTTGCTTGCATGGTTTCTGCCGAATACTCTGAGCTTAGTCTTATTGTTTCTCCTCAGTATGTGATTTCTTGTTTTTCAGGAGCTGCTCTCAGAATTCTTTGTCTTTGGTTTTGGCAAGTGTGATTATGATATGCCTTGGTGATATTCGTTTGGAGTCCATCCTATATGGGGTCCATTCAGCTTCTTGGATGGCCGGCTTTTCATCTTGCATGATATTGGGGAAGTTTTCTATCAGCAGTTCTTCAATGGTCCTCTCTGTGTTTTCTGTTCTCTCCCCTGGTTCTGCAACTCCAATCACTCGAAAATTTTTGCTTTTGATTGTATCCCACATAATTCTCAGGCTGTCTTCATTTTACTTCATTCTTTTTTCTGATTCTTCCTCAGAGTTGTATCCAACTGTTTGTCTTCAATTTCACTGATCATGTCTTCCACTGTTTCAAATCTGCTCCTCAGCCCTTCTATGACACTGTCCATTTCTGAAATCTTGTTGTTTATCTTTTGGATTTCTAATTTTGTTTTTGTATAATTTCTAGTTGTGAATTTATTTTAGCATTTTTTTCCAACATTATTGTCCTGAATTCTTCCATTTTTTGTCTGTATTTTTCATGAATTTGTCTGCCTTTTCCATGAATTTGTCTATTTTTTCCTCATATTTGTCTGCTTTTTGCTTCAACTCTTGTATGATTCTGAGTATTAGAGATTTGAATTTCCTATCAGGTAGTTCTAGTGCCTTTTCTTCCACTGGAAAGTCATCTGTTATTTCATTTTGGACATCTACTGGAACCATCCTGTCCTGTTTTCGTAAATGTTTTGATATTGTCTGCTGTCTTCGGGGCATTCAATAGTTACTTTTCTTGTTTATTGATTGTAGATTTATTTGTTTTGTCCTTTTTTTTTATTTGGCTATGTCTGAGCAGGCAGACTGTGTATTCTTTGTTGTTTGCTCCTCTGTGGGCATGATACTTTTTGCCTCCTTCTCCAATTGGCAGGGTCAGTTGCTCAGATATGGTACAGCAGGGCAGATTTAGCTGAAATGGAGTTTCTGGAATGGATTGTTTGTGGCACTTACTACAGACACAAGGGTGGATTGGTAATCAGTGCAGGGCATTTTCTGGTAGGCTGTACCTGTGCTGCTTGGAGGTGTGATGTTAAGCACACGGTGCATGTAGGCAGGATGGAGCGGGGATATTGTGATGTGTAGAGCTAAGATGGACGTGGGAGAGAGGAGAGAGGAACAGGATGCAAAAACATACAAAAAAATATAAAAGAGCGCTAGGGGAGCTTGCCATTGGAGTGGAGAGATGAGATACTGTGAAATGGAGAAAAACTAAAAAAGAAAGAAAAAAAAAAAGAATGAATAAATAAAAATTAGAAAGAAAAGAAAAAAACCAGCAAAGCTCCCAGGGATCCCACTGGTGCAGCTACGAGGTCTGGGAAAGTTGTTCCAGGTGTTGCAGTATAGGCTGGCTAGAAGGCATAGAGGTATTCAGTGCTCAGTATTCAGGGGACAGTAAGAGAAGGAAGGTATAGAGAGACGAGAAACAGTAATGAAGAAAGACAAAAAGCGAAAAAGAGGGAAAAGAAAACAAAACAAATTAAAAAAAAAACAACAACAAGAAAAGCCCCCAAAAAAACACAAAAAAAGAACTGGTCTCAGGGATCCCTCTGCACATCTGCGCAAGCTGAGGGGGTAGGTCCCAAGCCGCGCAGCACTGCCCAGCCAGAACTGGCTCCCAACTTGAGAAAAGGAAAAGAAAACAAACAGTTCAAAACAAACAAACAAACAAAAGCCCCTGGATCCCACCAGCGTGGCAGCCCTACTGGGAAGCAGTTCCACCCTCAAACAGAACTCTGCAGCCCCTTAGGAAGAAGCAAAGGTGGTGCATGGAGCCAGATATTTGAGCAAAAGGAGGGGGAGGTAGTGAGAGGTAAGGAAGAAATACAAAGAAGTGGAAAAAAGCAACACCAGCAGCCAACAAATGGCATTCAGGGAGTCAGCCAGTGCGGGCAGGTGGAATCCAAGCAGCCAGTGCTTCCCGGCCAAGAGACTGTGGCCACGGGAAGCAGTGGAGGCTGAGTGGGGAGTGAAGAAGGGCTGGGGTAGGAAAGCATATATCACAAATTACCAGTTGTTCTGTCTCCTGCAGGAAGCTCCATAAAGCTGCTTTCTGGTACCCCCTATTCACTGGTCTCTGATAGGAGTCCAAGATGGTGGATCCATGATGCATTAGCAGATAGTGGACCTCTGCATGAACCTCTCCTTGCTGTCCATTCTCTGTCCGTTTTCTCACTCCGTTTGGTGCTTGGCTGATTTCTTTATCTCTTCATTTGATGTTTTAGGGTTTCAGGATTGCTGTTTTCTCTGTTTGGCTTAGTTTTTTGGATCTTTGCTGTGAAGGGACGGCGTGGTGCTTCTGCTTAGAGCCCCATGTTGCCAGAAATCCAAGCTTTCAGTTTTACAGAGTTACGCTTCACTTTGAAACCCTGAATGACACTGGACTTCAGAGATTTCTGAGAAAATTTAAGTTTGGAAAACTGGCGTTCTTTTCCTTTTATTCTCTCCTTCCTTCTTTTTTTTTATTTCTCCATCTACTTCTCTGTTTTTGTGTGAGTTAGGATACAGGGATGGAGACTAGTGAGTGATTTTCAGTAAGGGGATGATCAACAAGAGAATTGAGTTAAATATAGCCTCACTTACATAGCTGAATGATTGGTCCTTTCCCATAGCAATCATTTCAGTGGAGATGTAAGTCACTGAAGACATTTCTGTTGCTACTTTTTGTCTTTTAAAAAAACAGCTCTTGAACATACAATTATTTATATTAGTTGTGGTGTTAGGCAAACTAAGACATAGCTTTTTCCTAAGTTTACAAGAATTAAAATAAAAAAATGAGGAAAATCAAATTTTGATAAAAATTCTATGATAAATGCCCAATTTTATGTGAAACAATTTAGCTTGGTAAATTCTGATGTTTTCTTCCCATCCAAAGAATACCATAGTTTCAAGTACACCCTGAAAGGCCTTTCAGCCTGTTTCACCACAGACAGGATCCTATTAGATCTTTTTTATTAGTCATGGAAAAAAGAAGCTAAACATATGCCTTCTACTGGTTAGCAATCTCAGCAGATCAAGATTTATGTCTCATCCCTCTGTGACATCAGAGTGCAGAGTGGTGTCTGGCACTGGTAAAAGTATCTTTAAAAATAACTAAATCTGAGAGAGATCAAAACCCAGAAGGAGGACTCTCCCAAGCTCCCTCCCAGATGTGTGTACTAGTTGTAAACCTATTCAAAAAAGGAGAAACCAAGGTTAAGGTGAAGCAATTTTTAGTAATTATGGAAATTTTATTAATTAATCAGTTAATTAGGAGATATTTGACCACCATTGACTTTCAAAACAAGAAAGAGAATTACAAATGACTGTATAGTTACAATAGGCTAAGTCCTTTATGTATGTTATCACATTTAATTTGCTTCAAAACAAACATACTAAAGAAAGGGTAATTATTTTATGTTGTAGAAAACTAAAGTTGAGAGAATTAGGTAGATTTTTCAAGGTTGTGCATCTAGACAATGTGAAGGTCTGTCTGAAGCCTAAGACCCTCTACACCACACTAGAATGTCCCATCGGGCTCACCATTCTGGGGTACCGAGTAATGTTTCAGGCACCTCCAAGACTCAACAAGGTGGAGACAGACAGGAACTATCTTATGAAGTAGTGAGTGACAGTTGTTGCCCCGAAGGTGGAACAGATGGGGGTGGGGCGGAGGAAGGCATGCAATTGAGGTGTTCAGGAATGACCTTAGGAAGAAAGCAGTACTTGAAATGAAACCTGAAGGTTCGAATTTTGCGTATTTGAATTTGTTATCAAATGTCTATGATATAGGCCTGCAGAATCAATATTTTAAGACACACTTCATATCCTAAAGTATTTTTTCATCGTAGATATTGAAACTGATAAATAATTATACTTTGTCCATTTTTTCCATCATTATTGCTTTTCCTTTTCTCTTGCCTCTGCAAAAATATTCACATAACTGAGATCTGAGCCACTTATGAATTGAAGCCTCTGGAAGCATGTTTTAAAAAAGTATGTTTTAATGTAAAACAGTCTGATGCTAATTTTACAGGGTCAGTTCTGCAGGACAGTATAATTATTGTGTATGCCCCAAGTGTTTGGAAAGAGTAAATATAGAAAATGTTAATAGTTTGGAATTATTTCTAAAATCAAGGTAAAAAATTGTCTTCTATCTTTTAGTTACGGTTCCTCTAGTTCGATATTGAGGCTTCTTTCAATTCTCTGTTCTCAGTATGGCTATTTCCTTGATTACTCCAAGTTGCCCCTAGAGCTACAGTAAAAATGAGTTGTGACAGTGTTGAAGAAGCAGCCTCACAAAACTGATTCAAAGGATGTCCTGAGGGCACTCAGAGGAAAGCCTTGACTTCTAAAATGCTGATTTCATGTGCTGTCTTTTCAGTAGTGGAAAGCTAACTCGAAAAATCTGCTACTCTGACACACATGGGCACCATGAGTTGGCGTGGACTCGAAAGCAACCTTTTTTTTTTTTTTAAAGCTAAACCATCCTGCTGATTTGTGACTGGCAGCCAACTGATGGGGTGAGGGTCAGACTCAGAGGGACCAGGACAAGGCCAACTTCAGGAGCAGTGTCTGGTCATGAGCACTCTAGTGAGGCCAGGAGACAGATAGAACCTGATGGCCCACAGCCAAATTGTCTAGGAAAATCCTGACTACGGTAATAATTCCAAGGTCAGGAAGTACCCTACAGCCTGGAGGACTAGCCTTATCTCCAGTGTCCCAGGAGACAAGATTCCAAATTTTGAGAATGCGAAGTCAATTGTTTGCAGACCCAACAACAGAGACAGTAGAATGGACCTAACTCTCCCAGTGAGGACATTCTCCTTCTACCTCTTCCGTGTGTCAAGCTAGCTCTGGGAGATACTGCATATAGAGTCATTTGTACCCTCAAGATAATTCCAAGTTTTGATGTAACATCTTTGATCAAAGATCTCAGGAAAGGACTGGTATGAAGTCTCCCTCTGGCAGTTTTAACAGTGGGCATTTAGTAGCTATTTAATGATTTAGTTGAAATTTGATTTGCTTATATACTCTGGTAGATATCTTAATAGTACTTGACAGAGTGTATGTTAAAGCTATTTGTATTTTTTCCAAACATTCCAGAATTGGTCACGAGCTTGTAGGCAGATGAATATAATGGACTAATCTAGTGCCCCCGGTCAATTCTGCAGGACAAAAGCAAGGTGGTTTACACCAAGGGACTTTGGCCAGACCTACTTCCAACCCAGATCTGTGACCCTGGACAACTTATTTAAATTCTCTGAGCCAGAGTTTCTTTATAACCAGAATAATAATATCTTACTCATAATTAGTAGTAGAAGGACTCAATGAGTTAAATTATGCAAATCACTTTTCACTGTGTCCCATCTTCACTCATTAAATTGTGTGTGTTTTTACAATAACCATAAAACCAAACCCGTAGCCCTCGAGTTTCTTCAGATTCATAGCAACCCTGTAGGACAGAGTAGAACTACACCCCATAGGGTTTCCAAGGAGCAGCTGGTGGATATGAACTGCCAACTTTTTGGTTAGCAGCCAAGCTCTTAACCACTATGCCACAAGGGCTCGGCTATTACAAAGACAGTGGTTATAGTAACTGGAACAGTATTGATATGGCCTACATTACTGTGCATTTTATGATGAGAAGGGAAGCTTTGTTCATATAATGCCCACACTAATAACCCACCCCTTTCCTTATGCCCCCACTCCCTTTCCCTCCACAATGGGGCGGGACATACTTGCCAAGCTCTCTGTGTGTGACACAAGAGTTAGTTACAGTTTGGAGGCCTGAGTTGTGTCCCTGGAGCAGTGACATCAAATAGGAAGATAAGGAAAAGCTAGAGGAGAAGGGCCACCGGTGTTCTAGGGCCTTGATGGTTCAAGTGTGGTTCATGGACCAGCAGAATTGGAGACAGCTGGGAGATTGATCCTGAATCAGAATCTGTATTTTTAACAACATCCCCAGGTGATCTCTGCTCACAATGAAGTTTGAGTAGAGCTGCCTCAGGGAGTAGCCCAGGAAATCAAAAGTAGTTGCCTGGGCCAGTGACAGGAGCCAGAAACCAGGAGGCAGATGCTATAGTGGGGTGACGTATTACATAGAAATGATTCAAGTAAGAATCTCATCAAGTCTCCTTCTTTTAAAGATACTTCTAGGCAGAAAAAAAAGAAAAGTCTCTCCAGTCCAAATATCAATAAATATCAAATATAAACAAACGACTAATTTTTTATTGTGGTGAAAATATACACAACAAAAGCCTTGCCAATTTAACAATTTGTACATATATAATTCAGTTAGACTAATTATATTGTTATATGCAACCATTTTCACTATCCTTTTCCAAATTATGCCACCACTATTAGAATGCTCCTTAGAAGCGAGGATGGCAAGACTATGTCTCACATACTTTGGACATGGTATCAGAAGGGATCACAGTCCCTGGAGAAGGACATCACAACTGGTAAAACAGAGGGTTAGCGAAAAAGAGGAAGACCCTCACTGAGATGGACTGACACAGTGGCTGCAACAATGGACTTAAGCACAGTAACAGTTCTGAGGTTGGTGCAGGACAGGGCAGTGTTTCATTCCATTGTGCATAGGGTTGGTATGAGCTGGAACCAACCTGAGGGCACCTAACAATAACAACAATTAACATAAACTCAATGCCTCCTAACCTAAACCCCACCCCCTCTTCCCCTCCCTACCACCCCTGGTAATCTTTAATAATATTTGGTTTTCATGTATTTGCTTATTTCGTATACGTGAGATCATACAGTACGTCCTTTTATGATTGATTTATTTCACTCAGCATAATAATGTCTTCAAGTTTCATCCACGTGGTGGCATACATCAGGATTTCATTTCTGTTTATGGCTGAGTAGTATTCCATTGTATGTCTATACCACATTTTGTTTATCCATTCATCTGTTGATGGACATTTTGGTTGTTTCCATCTTTTGACTATTGTGAAAAGTGCCGCAAAGAATGTTGATGTACAGGTTTCTGTTTGCGCTCTTGCTTTGACTTCTTCTGGGTATATACCTAGGATTGGGATTGCTAACTCATACAGTAGATTTATATTCAACTTTTTGAGGAACTGCCAAACTGTTTTCCACAACGACTATGCCATTTTACATTTTTACCAGCAATGGATGAGCAGTCCAGTTTTTCCATGATCTCACCAACACCTATTAGGTGGTGTCTCACTGGGATTTTGATTTGCGTTTCTCTAATAGCTAATGATGTTAAACATCTTTCATGTACTTCTTTGCCATTTGACTATCCTCTTTGATGACTTGTCTTTTCAAGTCCCTTGCCCATGTTTTGATTGGTGGCTTGCCTGTTTGTTGTTAAGTCGTAGATGTTTTTTGTATATTTTGGATATTAGACCATTATTGGATATATGGTTCCCCAACATTTTCTTCCAATCTGTATGTAGGTTGTCTTTTTGATTTGTTTATGAAGTCCTCTGATGAACAGAGCCATTTAATTTTTTTGAGGTTCCATTTATCTATTTTCTTTGGTTGCTCCTGCTTTTGTTATCATAGAAATGACCATTTTTTTCAACTTCCAGCATTTACATAAATTAAATTCAAGTCTGTGTGGCAAATAAAATATTTACCACAAAATATTAAGCATTAAATTTTTCGTTAAGACACTACATTTACTCCCAGATTAAAATCCTATTTAAAGAAACCAGATTCCCTTCCTAACACATTATACGGACTCCAAGGAACAAGACTCTGACCCAGTTCATCAAAATGCACTTGAAAATTTCTATCTGGAGCCATCATACCAATGCTATGCATTAAAGGCTTTATTTCTTCTGTCTCTTCTCTTCCAAGGCTTGACTCATGACCACTTGAGATAGAGCTAAAGCTGACAAAGAAAGTGAAAATCCTCTGCCTTCTCACCCTGAGGAAATGCTTGGCAGGAGCTTTCCAAGCTGTGCTGTCATAAAAGCTAAACTTAACCTTGTTCAGAAAAAAAACCCTTAACTTTCAAACCAACTCCTTGTCAGCCCCATTCAACTTGCAAAGCACAACGATGGGGGTGGGGGGGGGGAGAGAAGGGGAAAAAAAAAAAACAGCAATGAACGCATTTCAGTTTGAGGTTATTGAGACTTGTTTTGCAACGACATTAAAGTTAAATGTCTTGGTTCACAGGCACTTACCATTCCTTCCATCTCCATTAATCTTTGCTCACAGTTTCAAAATACACTATGTGTCTTCAGCAATGAAATGAAAATTTCCCGGGGTTATAATTGCTTTTCAGTGAGTCTCTTCTCATGTTACTTGATTGCTAAAGATTTCCTCCAAAATGAGAGATATTTAGTGAACACAATACAATGCATTTGCCTGTTCTTTTTAATCTGTCCATGCATAATTTGAAGGGGTGAGGGAAAAATGGAAATTGAACTCGTCTGACCATGACAGATTCACAAACTTTGGATTCAACTCAAACTTTATTGATGCTTTTGAATTACAGTACCAAATACCTGGACATGCCCATATAACATTTATAGCATTTTATGTCTTCATAGCTACAGTCAACGTTTGCTTAAGAATCGGAATTATAATTTAGAATGAGCAAGAAGAGCATTTCACAAGGAAAAGTAGACCATGCTGAGGCATTTTGCCTGGAACAAGCTTTTATTTTTAGCGTGTCCCCAAAAAACTTATTATCTAGAGGCCTGAAACGCCTGCAAAAATCATTATCTTTGAGGTCCTGGAAGGTCATTTCATAGAGTCCTGTAGGATCCTATTTGATACCAGATGGGCAAATTCTCCGGACTGCAGAAGCAGTTGGTGGAATGGGCTGTCTGTTGGAAACTACCCTCTCCTTGTCTTCTGACATGCAAACATTCTGCAGCTACAGAGTTTCAACTAACAGCAAACCAAAGTTTGATCCAGTAAATTATGCCCAGGATTTTTACTGAGTTATTATAAAAGGTAGCATTCCCAAAATGGAAATTTAAGAAACTGAGAATCTCAAAATAGTTCATTTTTATCTCCCTGTAATAAAGCAAGCTCTTTCTAGTGTCTTTGCTTGGGTACATTTTGCAAGAGTCATAGCATACAAAATAATGCCACAAAAGAAAGGGCCAGACTTGAGAATCTGAACCCTGAACTCTGCCTGGCTCCCTCCTTTCCTGTGAGAAAAGGTCTTTTTAGAAGAGAATATCTATATAAGGCAGACCCACCCATTGCAAATTGAAAGGAACCAGCTACAGTTTGGAAGTAACCCAAGCCAGTTTATTGCCTAGCTCCCATCCCAATAACACAAGGGACCTAGTGATGAATTGGGGGTGGTGGGGAGGGGCTTTGGTAGCTGAAGTGTTTTCCCTTATGTACTATTTCCTTACTCAAAAATCTTTACAGAGAACTTCAAGAGAATTATACTAATAACACTATACCCATTGCCGTTGAGTTGATTCTGACTCAAAGTGACCCTATAGGATAGAGTAGAACCGCCCCATAGGGTTTTCAACGAGCTGCTGGTGGATCCAAACTGCCGAGCTTTCGGTTAGCAGCCACAACTCTTAACCACTGCACCACCAGGGCTCCAATAACATTGTAGTTACCATTAAATGAACACATTCTATGTTTCAAACACTGTTATCTCTGTCAGTGACTCACAATAATGCGTAATTATCACAATCACCCTGTGGAGAGCAGGCATCATCATCTTCATTGTCCAGTGTAGGGAAATAGCAGCACAGAGAAGGAAATGGATTTACCCAAATTCACAAAGTCAGTCAGCACTACAACCAGAATGTGCAAGCAGGGGGACAAGACTCACAGGTATGATTTTTTTACTCTCCTGAGCACTTTCACATCTGCTATAGCATGCACACTTATTGCCCTTGAACTCAAGGCCCTTCGCTCTCAGTCTTCCCTCCATGTTTCCAGCGTTATTCACGACGTTCTCTGAGTCATGATTTCTTTACTTTCAAAATGAGGGTGCATTCGAGGCTGAAACAAGTACTTTGGAGAAAAACAGTGTTTGCCTTCCCAGGTAATACCTGTCTAACCTTGATACCTGTGCCTCCTCATCTCTCAGATGGTCACCACCATGGTCGCCCTACGCGTCTGAGATTATTTTCACAAAGATCAAATAATGAAGGTATTTGGAAACCACGTACAGACATGAAGAATAATGATAATTATCTTATCAAAACTTTCTTTAAGCACTCACAGTATTGATTTCACTCTCCTAGGTGAAATGGGCAAATGAGTCTTTTTACTGTTGCCCAGACAGTTCCCATTCTACGAAGTTACTCAGTTCTTACCCAGAGTGTTAGACTCAATTTAAGACTTTCCTCTATTTACTAAAATTTTACTTAACAGATGATTATTGAGCAACTTCCCTATGATCCTCACTGTGAGAGGTAATGAGGATACCAGAATAAGTAAGACTCTCGATCTGGTGTGCAACATTAACAAAATAGATGTTCATCACTGTGTTGGGTGATAAAACTTAAGGACATTGTGCTTGGTTTTGAAGCATAAGTAACCCATAAAAAGAACAGATCTTGGCACAGAATTATCCTCTCACCTTTGAACAGCTGACAAAGAAAAAGAGTTAAAGCAATCTGAATGGGAAAAATCTAAAAAATATAGTAGAAGGTACAAGAGAAATACCTTTGAAATGTACCTTTCGAAGTCAGTGGCTAGAACTGGAGATGATGAGTTTGAATCTAAGCAGGAATGATAGAAAAAAAAGGGAACTGATGCGTAATCAGTTATGAGTCAAACAGTTATGGGTTGGGTGTTGTATTGGATTCCTAGGGCCACCATTACAAAATCCCACGAATCGGATTAGTAGTATCATGTTTCTGGAGGCTAGTAGACCAAATCAGGGTATTAGCTGTGTTGATTCCTTCTGAGAGCTTTGAGAGAAAACTGTTTCCTGCCTCTCTCTCAGCTTCTGTTAACTCTAGGCCTTCCTTAGATTGTAGCTGCAGTGACATGTTGCATCCTTCCTCGGTCTCTCTGTCTCTGTGTTTCTTCTCCTTGTTTATATGGACACCAGTCATAAGATTAGGACTCCCCCTACTCCAATGTGACCTAACCAATAACAACTTTCAAACAAGTTTATATTCACAGGTACCAGGGTTGGACTTCAACATTGCTTTTTGGGGGGACATAATCAATTCGTAATGGATGGTTTACATAAATTGTCTCTTTGTAGCCTCACAACAAACATATACACTTATGTCATTAGTGATTATCCCCATTTTTACATGGAACTTAAATAACTTCTCCCAGGACATATAATTAGTAAGTTGCAGAGTCAGGATCTGAATAAAGACTGGGCTAGAATCCAATGTCTGGCCTCTCTCCAAATATACTGCAGTCTCCCACTGGTCCAGAAGGAACACACACACACACGCACACACACACACACACACACACACACACATACACACCAGATTTGAATCTTGAAAGAAGACTACTTCTATCCCTCCAAAAGTCTGGCATTATTTTCTCATCTACAAAGAACAATAAAGGTCAATATTTCCTCAAATTATCAGTACGTGTTTAGACCTTCTCTGCATAAATGGTTGGCTTTGACCTCACTAGTTATTCTATCAGCCGGCTGGCTAGTCCCCAGCTCAAGTCTGTCTTCTTAATCAGGCATTTTCCTAAATTCCAATGAGGTAACTGATGTCATGCAGGAATTTTAGTGTTTCCTTTAGGAACACTGTGGCTGGGCCCTTGCAAGATAAAAAGGTTTTATGTATGTGTGTGGATTGATTGAGCTGCACTTTAAGATTATGGTCTCCTGAGTAACTGGGATTTTCAGTGTAATTTAGAAGCACTCAACGCAGGGCCATGATTAGCTATTGAAAGTTTAGCTCCATTGTATTAAAAAAATAAAGCTATCTGCTGAGAAAGACACACCTCTAGAGAAGAAAGTCTCAACCCTGATGAGCACTGAATTGACAGAGGTAATATCTTTGCAAGTCTACAGTTGTCTCCTTTTAATATTCTATGCATAATCGTTTGAACAATACATGTTAAACAAAAAGACAATCTCTACTTTTAGTTTTTTAAATTTTATCTTCCATATTTTTCCCATTTCCCCATCTTATAATTATATGCATTTTATTCATTCATTTAGATAGTTTGCCTTGAAAACCCAATGAATTCTAATCATGATTTGTATTTGTGTGTGCTTGTGCTTGCACGCGCGCATGAGTGTGTCTGTGTGCCTGAGTGTGCATATATCCAGACATGAAAATGGGAGGAGGGAGAAAGTGGTGTATAGAGTACTGAAGCAGGATTGGGCCTAGAAAAATGTTTGATACTGGTAAAATTTTATTTTTTCTAAGATTTACTTGTTTTTCTTCTTCTTCTTAGTCTCTTCTAAAACCTTTCAAATTGGCCTAGACACTGCTCTAAGCTTCTCATATTCCAGATATTTTTAATTCTTTGCATCTATGAATCTTATCTTTCCAACCTTATAAAAGGTTTTGTGACTTTTAGTTAATTCAATCATGCTATAAATGACCACTCATACTAAAGTTTTAATAGCCTTAGCATATTTGAGTTTAAAAAAAACCCATTGCCTTGGATCACAACATAGGGTTCTGGACAGAGCTGGAGAAGGATGTAGAGCCTAATTCTAACTCACAAAAAAAAAAAAAAAAAAGACCAGATTTACTGGCCTAAAGGAGACTGGAGAAACCGCGAGAGTATGACCCCCAGACACTCTTTTAGCTCAGTGGTGAAGCTACCTCTGAGGTTCACTGTTCAGCCTGGGAGTAGACAGCCCCATAAAACCAAATGAGACTAATGAGGTACAGCAGTCCAGTGACAAGGGCTAGAAGGCAGAAGGGGACAAGGAAGCTGGTGATAGGGAACCCAAGGTTGAGAAAGGATATTGTTGATGTGTTGTGAGATTGTTAACCATTGTCATAGGGCAACATTTGTAGTAACTGTTAAATGAGAAACTATTTTGTTCTGTAAGCTTTCATCTTAAGTGAGAATAACAGCACAATTAGAAGAGCGTAGTCAATGTCACTGAACTGTGTATGTAGAAATTTTTGAAACGGTGTATCTTTGGCTATGTGTATTTTCACCAAAAAAAAAAGTTGAGGAGTTAGAGGGTTAATATGTTGTGGGGTTGTTAACCAATGTCATAAAACAACATGTCTACTACTGTTTCACGAGAAACTATTTGTTCTGTAAGCCTTCACCTGAAGTACAATAAAATATTAAAAGAAAGAAAGAAAGAAAGAAAAACCCATTGCCGTCGAGTCAATTTCGACTCATAGCAACCCAATAGGACAGAGTAGAACTGCCCCATAGGGTTTCCAAGGAGAGGCTGGTGGATTTGAACTGCAGATCTCTCTCTGTCTCTCTGTCTTGAGATCAGAGTCTATGTCTTTGACTTAATTCTGTTTTCCCACCGAAATAAAGCAGAACCATGAGAATCTAATAGGTGATTAACAACCAAGTATTGCATTAAACGGGAGATGGATGTCAGGATAGAGAAAGTTTAACCTTTTCATGACTTATCTTAGAGAGCTATGTTTCTTCATCTGTTCGTTATGAAGTAACTCATCTTTTTGAGTTTCGTGGTTGAAAAGAGGGACAGGGTCAGATTCACAAACAATATTATAGTATTTATTTTTGTTGTTTCTAATTAAAATTACAGGTAACCAGAGGAAAAATAAATGACGCTAAAAGCATGAGTTGTCATTTCTAAGCACTACACAAAATGCATGTTTTATGCCTTTTAAACAAAGAACGTCATTAAGTGTGTAATGCTAAGAGGAATTTTATCTCACCTATAAATACAAGTGAATCTTTTAAGCTCCAAATCACCGCATACAGACAATTTACTGTGGTAATCAAGACGATACACACAATTTAACTTCAGTACCGTCTATAACTCTATTAGTATTTTAACAATAATGAATACAAATATATATTGTAATAAAAATAAATATTACTTAAAGTAGAATCTCCTTCAAGAGTCAATGATAATTTGTAAGAAGCTGTGTAAATATCATTTTTACCCAGATTTCTCTGTTGTGCCTTTACCTTTTAATTAATGTGAAAGACCTTTAGGATTTCCCTGTATATAGGTGTTGAAGAACACATTATCATCCCTTCTTCAGACTGAAAATGTCAAGTAAAATGCTTGACTTTAGGATCCATGCAAATACTAATGAAGAAACAAATAAATTTATTTTATTTTCCTCGTCTCTCTCTTCTTTTTTTTCTATCTTGCTTCTTTTTCCTTTTTTGGGGGAGGTGTTGTGGGTAAGAAAGTCTTTTTAACATTTTCTTATTGTGATTTAAATGAAGGTTACAGGGAAAACTAGTTTCTCATTAAACAATTACTACACATATTGTTTTGTGACACTGCTTGCCAACCCCAGGACATGTCAGCAATCTCCCCTTCTTGACCTTGGACTCCCTGCTACCAACTTTCCTGTCCTCTCCTGCCTTCTCATCCTTGCCTCTAGGCTGGTATGCCCATTTAGTCTCGTTTTATTTTGTGGGCTTGTCTAATCTTCGGCTGAAGGTGAGCAGCGAGTTAGGCGGGCCTCGTACAACCTAGAAAGAAATGTCAGGAGCATAGCATGTTCTTTGCACCTGGGGCTTGTGCCCTGAGAAGCTCCTAGACCAGGCGAAGATTGATGACCAGGACCTTCCCCCAGAGCCAACAGAGCGAGTAAGCCTTCCTCAGGAGCTGGCACCCTGAATTTGGACTTCTAGCCTCCTAGACTGTGAAAGAATAAATTTCTCTTTGTTAAAGTCATTCACTTGCAGTATTTCTGTTATAGCAGCACTAGATAACTAAGACAGTGTGCATATGTTGATTCATGTGAAGGCTCTTATTTCTTTAGGATATATTCCAAGGAGGGGATAGCTGCACTGTGTGGTATTTCTACTTCTAGCTTTTAAGAAAGTGCCATGTCATTTCCAAAATGGTTGTACAATTTTACATTCCCATCAGTAGTGCATAAGAGTTCCAATCACTCTACAGCCTCTCCAATATTTGTTGTTTTCTGTTTTTTTTTTTTTTTTTTTGTTTATGCCAGTAATGTTGGGGTGAGATGGTATCACACTGTAGTTTTGATTTGTATTTCTCTAATGGCTAGTGGCATTTCTCATGTGTCTGTTATCCACCTGAAATGTTTTCTTTGATGAAGTGTCTGTTTATATCTTTGCCCATTTTTTAATTGGATTATTTGTCTTTTTGTTATAGAGGTGTTGGATTTTCCATAGATTTTAGAGATTAGACCTTTGTCAGATTTGTCATAGCCATATTTTTCCCAGTCTGTAGGCTCTCTTTTTAACTCTTTGGCTGACATCTTTTGATAAGCATAAGTGTTTAATTTTTAGAAAATTCCAGTTAGCTAGCTTATCTTCTGGTGTTTGTGTAATGTTAGCTATGGTTTATGTCCTATTTATGCCGTGTATTAGGACCTCTAGCATTGACCCTATTTTTTCTTCTTGATCTTTATAGTTTTTGGTTTTATATTTAGGTCTTTGATCCATTTTGTATTACTTTCTGTGTACCATGTGAAGTATGAGTCTTGTTTCACTTTTTCTACAGTTGAACATCCAGTTTTGCCAGCACCGTTTGTTAAAAGACTGTCTTTTCCCCATTTAATGGACTTTGGGCCCTTGTCGAAGATCAGGTGACCATAGGTGGATGGATTAACATCTGGGTTCTCAAATCTGTTCCATTGGTCAATGTATCTGTCGTTGTACTGGTACCACGCTGTTTTGACTACCGTAGCTGTATAGTAGGTCCTGAGGTCAGGTAGTGGGAGTCCTCCAGCTTTATTCTTCTTCTTCAACAGTGTTTTGCTTATCTGGGGTCTCTGCTTTCTATATAAAGTTAATGATTAGGTTTTCCATCTTGTTAAAGAATGCTGTTGGTATTTGGACCACGATTGCATTGTATGTGTAGATTGCTTTGGGTAGAATTGACATTTTCACAATGTTGAGTCTACCTATGCATGAACATGGTATGTTTTTAGGAAAACATCTTGAATGGAGAAATAAGGACGACAAGAAAAACAGAAAAGAAATTCAAATGCTTTCAATAGTTATAAACTCTTTTTCTGTTGTCAAGGAAATGAAACTGTACCCTCCTTGTTGCAGAAAGAAAGTCATCAGTGGAAATAAATGTTAAGAGGAATGATATAACTAATGGTACCGGATTTACACAGAGGTGGCAGAGAAAGCTGGCCTGGTGACCCTCAGGTGGGAGGGAGGAACCCAAGTTTTGGTTATAGCTCTTTCATTAATTAACTGTGTAACTTTGGACAGTCATATCATCTTCCAAGTATCAATGCTTCTATTTGTAAAATAGTTTCTTAGTCTATGAATGTAAATTAAAAGAGTCCTTGGGTGGTGCAAATGGTTAACATGCTTGGCTGCTAACCAGAAGTTGGAGGTTCAAGTCCACCCAGGGGTGCCTCAGAAGAAAGGCCTGGCAATCTACTTCTGAAAAATGAACCATTGAAAACTCTATGGACCACAGTTCTACTTTGATATATATGAATGTAAGTCTAAGGGTCATTTGCAAATAGGACTGAAGTTGTGAAACCTCTTCCAGATGGAAATACTTAGGTGTTTTCAGTCACACCCGTAAACAGATTTTTATCTCCACAGAGGGGAGCAGAGGTGGACTTTGCATTATAAAGGGTAAATAGTAAAGATGGCAGTATATATCTTGTTAGACAAACAGGGAAAGTAATAATTACACGTGGATCAGGGTATTTATTTCTAACATTGCCTTTTTATTTCATCTAATTTTCGCAGTAAATCTTTTAGAGAAAAGGACCATGAAAAGGCTTTTAAAAAATATTTTATTTATTTTTAGTGGCGATGTACACAACCACATACGTCTATTCACAGTTTCTACATGAACAGTCAATAGCGTTGGTTACATATTTCACTTTAGGTCGTCATTCGATCTCTACCCATATTGTTTCACAATCATTAATTTAGGCTCTCTGCCCTTGAAGTTCTCATCTATGCTTTAGATTAACTGTTGTCAGTTTGCACTCATATAGATCATTGTTTATAAGTCTGCTATGCTCAAGACAAACATTCTTTATTAACTGGGCTAAACTGTTGTTTAGTTTAATGATGACTTCATGGGAGAGTTTTGGTTCTAGGTTTAAAGATTGTTTCTGAGCAGTAGATTCAGGGGTTACCCCAGTCTCAAAGCATCCAGTAAGTAAGGTTTCCATATGAGTTTGAAGTTCTGTTTCACACTTTTCATCCTTTTGATCAGCCAAGAAAGAGGCTTTCTTAAGGGTACATTTTGAAGATATTCTACTATGCCAAGGTATCCGTGAAGTTTAGTTCATTTCTGGAAAATGATTCTGGCAGAAATCGTTATTGACTATTTCAGGTTATGTTTCCCATTGAAAAAGAAACCTGACTTTTAGTTTCTCAGCTGTTTTTTTCAAAACCTTCAGACACCGCTCTCTCCCCTCACCCTGGCTTCCTCTCCGTTTCCTCGTTCCGCGTGTGAACAAAAGATTCACATCTACATACATTTTTGGAGAAACTGCTGTTGGATGTAGCTTTGTGCAGACACACTGTCAGAAGGCTGACAGAGTGGAGGCTGGGATTTCACAATATAGGTTTGTTACATAAAGCCCACATGAGCAGTGGAGCAGATGGCCTGCTGCTTCTTCCTCTCCGGCCATTTGTTTGGTGTGAGGTCGTCCTAGTTTCTGCAATTCGGCCATTTCGCGGAGGGGCAGCACTGCCCCATGGGATGTTGTCCTTAGTCCTGCCTTGTGACTTTGTGTCCCCTTTCATTCCTCCTCCACCTCATAGCCACCTTCTCATCTGGTTGATTGTAAGCTGTTAGTAGAAAGGCGATATCTGTGACATCAATTCTTGGGCATGACTTAGGACCTAGAAAACAGAGCCCAGAGATAAGATTTTTTTTAAAATAGTTGCTCTTGATGGACGCAAATATTGCCGACGATTCATAGGTTGCTTCCTGTTCTCATTCCGTGCTTTCTATATTAAAAGGTAACTTACATCCATTCTCATTCCATCTTTAAAATGATTCTACAGTTGGATAGGAAATCCTGGTGGTGTAGTGCTTAAGAGCTGTAGCTGCTAACCAAAAGGTTGGCAGTTTGAATCCACCAGGTGCTCCTTGGGAACCATGTGGGGCAGTTCTACTCTGTTCTGTGGAGGCGCTATGAGTCAGAATCGACTCAATGGCAATGGGCTATGGGCTACAGCTGGATATGGCAGGGATGACTCTTGGTCTGCGTAACGGAAATAAAGCTTAGAGCACTGGAGTGTGTTATCTAGAGTCATCAACAAGCCTAGAACTGGAATCTCCTAAACCTAGCCCTCCTGATACTTTACACTACCCGAGGCTGTCCCAAATCATGAATAAAAAATAAAAACTCTCATAGTTTTTTATTTATGCTAGGCCATTTCTTCTCTGCTTTAAGAATGGGACATGTGTCTAAAAATAATCGACATTTTCGGATTTAGGATGGTTATATGAAAAACCCTTAATTCCCAGTGTCTAGGGAATAGTCTGATTAGGTGCCTGGCCTAGTCTCAATATAGTTGAGCCCATTAGATTTATTCACGTGACGTAGAGATGACAAAGGGAGCCAGCTTGCTGCCTGGGAGGGGGTGGGGTGGCCTTTCTTCCTTTCTGATTTGAAATTTCCCATTCTTATCACTATGGGTATATAAGAGAAGAAGTACAGATTTGCTTTCCAAAAATCCACTCTTAAGAAGTTTCCGGTCTGGGAGGAGAGGCATCCTGAGGAATCTCTTCTAGCCCTTCTCATTAGCACGGCTTGTTTTTCAGTGGTTTCATTCATTTCCAAAGTAGAAACATTATCTGACCCCACAAACTGAGCTATAGGGTGGGCACATTTCAGAAGAAGAAATGGACAGTGGGGACATGGCCGCAGGGAGTCCCAAGGCCAGTGGGCACTAGAAGCTCGGTTCATCCTGAAGCCAGTGGCTTGTGAAAGGAGGGGACTGCCTAGGGCTGGTGGAGATGGGAAAGATCACTTGCCCCCAAGTCTGGACATCAAGGTACCAATTTTATTGGCTTGAGTATAACCTTGTAAAAATCCCCCAAATTTTCCTATCAGTTTATTTGTTTATGTCTTTCTATTTCTCAGTAGTCTGTGAGCTCCTTGAGGTCTTAGACTGTATTGTAACTCAGATTTATCCCCAGTGACTTTCTGAGGTGAATCATGAAATAGGAACTTAATAAATATTTTTTGGACAGGATTGAACTCACACGCTTATTTCACCACCATTTCTAATATCCCCCAAGATCATTGTATAGGTCCCTGGCTGGCTCAAATGGTTTGCATTCAACTACTAGCCTAAAAGTTGGTAATTCGAACCCAAGCAGAAGTGCCACAGAAGAAGGGCCGGGCAAAATGCTTCTGTAAAGATTACAGCCAAGAAAGCTCTATGGAACAGTTCTACTCTGTAACACGTGGGGTCACCATGAGATAGAATCAACTCAAAGGCAATGGGTTAGGTTTTGGGTTTTATTTGTAATTATTTCATTGTAATAATTCACCATTTTAACCAAGCACCACCATAATAAGAAGAGAAGAATTGAATTCCAGAGTTGTTTGTTCAGTGACGTGTGGCTTGAGTTGGCTTGAACCATCCAGAGGAGTACAGTGAATTCTGCCACAATGTGATATATATGCAGTTGCAGAAATAACTTACTAATCACACAATAAAAATCTTACGAGAAAGGGCTTGGAGAAAAAGGGTTGGGGCACAATACTCAAAAACATTGCCAGTGACACATAAAAAAACTGTAAGAGCCTAATAATAATGGTAGCACAGTTTTACACATTAAGTGTGTAAGAAAGACATTAAGTACTACAATAAATATGGTACTTTCACAAGCAAACTGCATATTTACTTAGAGAGGATTTGCAGTTTGCTTGTGGAAGTGAGAATCAGAAGGATTATGAGTTACTGTGAAGTGGTAGAAGGAGAGTTGTTTGAAATTGGAGGAAAGTTGTAACAGATTAGATGAGTGTGGCTCATAATACAGCAGTGAACTGAGATACTATTTTGATGCGTGATGTGTGTATGTGCACGTGTGTGTGTGTGTGTGTCGTTTATGTGGCTCAGTTCAGTTGGGTTCAATTTTCTGCATTCACCTAATGTTTCTTGATTACCAAATTCAGCATAAGCAAAAACAGAATTAGCATTATGTTTGAAATTTTTCCTGATATATAAATAGAATAACACGTGCATTTTCAAACGAGTGCTTTGAATGTGTTTGTGCGTCTCGTCCCTTCTGTGTCTCATGCCAGGAGTAGAGTGGCCTCAAGCTCTCCTTTGAACTTGTGGAATGACCATAACTGCTGAGGTGCTGGCGCTATGATTTTTATGGTTCCTATGATTCCTGTCCAGTGAGGATCTGTCTCTATTTTGTGCTTGTGGAATATCTCAAAATATTTTTCAAACATTTGTGTTTGCGAAAAACTCAAAATTCACTTCCCCAGTTGATTTTTTAACTCCTTTAACAAACAAGAATTTAATCCTTATGTCAATAATTTTCCTGCAATTAGTTGAAAGACAGCTCTCTAAGAATTTGCTGTATAAACAAACAGCTTTATAATACTATGCCAATTTTTTTTGTTTTTAATATCAAACAAATTTTTCCTCAGAGCCATAAAGTTAGCCTTTAAACTGAAGGGCGCATTTCAAATTTGTTTTGAATGAGTTGTGTCTAGGTTTCATGAAGTCATTTTGCAATGATCTGCAGGATCAATTGTGTTGGAAAACTAGGAAAAGAGTCTTGCTTTAGTTATGTTGACTCATTGATAGATTGATCAATCCTTCCCTTCCTTGCTCATTCATTCATCACCCCATTTTTTCAATAAAATCTTTATCAAAGGCTTATTATGTACCAGACTGTTTGCTAAGGTTCCTTTTGTAGGATGCAGACAAATAAATTAAGGAGTAAATAAATTGTTGTGCTTCGGTATTATTTATAAAATGCTGATAGATTTAATTTGTTAACATGTAACATTTAGGCCACTACCAGCATTGATGTTTCAGTGATAGAATTCTCACCTTCCATGTGGGGACTCAGGGTTGATTATTGACCAGTGTACCTCATGTGCAGCCAATACCCATCTGTTGGGCTTGTGTGTTACTATGATGCTGAACAGGTTTTCAGCAGAGCTTCATTATAAAAATGGATTAGGAAGAAAGATACGGCAATCTACTTCCAAGAATCAGCCAATGAAAACTCTGTGAATCACAACAGCCCAATATGCAACTAATCATGGGAATAGCACAGGACTGGGCTGTGTTTTCTTGAGTTGTCCATGAGGTCACCATGAGTCAGGGCCAACACAACAGCAGCTAACAACAACAATACCTATACTAAGAGTGAAGATCAAGAACGTCTACTTGAGATTGGAAGGTCAGGACATCTATGCCACCTGGAGAGACATATCTATTGCCAAAATCAGCATCTTGCCAGTGGTCCAACCCTGTTCCACAAGTTGACAACATTGATGGAGCCTTAGAAAGCGTACTGTGTTTTTTCACAAGTAATGCACCCATGTAACTAATGCACCCACACATATAAGGTGCATAGCTTGTCTAAGAAATTAATGCACGAGGGGGTTGCACGGTTGGCAAAAAAAGTATAATGTGCACGTTATTTGTGTAAAAATGGTACTTATCATTTAGTGAAGGCATAAAAGGGAACCTTTTGTGGCCTGGTGGTAGTTACTGCAGTGATTGTAAGATTCAAGATTCTATAAACCCTGGGAATATTCTCTATTACTTCAGGGATTAGAAATGAATTATTATAATTAGTAACTCCTTTTCCAGGAATAGAAATGGATTATTATAATTAGTAGCTTGTTTTCAAAGACTTTCACACACCTGGGAGTGAGACATTCTAAATTATTTTATCTCCCGAGATATAATTATTAGAGGGGCCCTAATGGACTGGAGAATGGGGAATAGTTGAACAATGTTTCCCCCTTCAATAGATCTTTCATTTTATAGAATAAGCTCAATACATAGTAAATTAAGATTTTGCACAGGTGGTACATTATAGGCATGGATTGGTAGTTGGTCTTCTGCTAAAGCAAATCTGGATGAGAATTCTGGCTTCACTACTTTCTAATGTTGTGACCTTGCACAATCTACTTTACATCTCTGAACTTCAATTCCTCAGTCTGTGAAAGGAAGTTTGACCTGTCCTTCAGGGTTGTCGTGAGCAGTAGATGAAATGACATATGTAAATTCATAATACATGACCTTGTTCAGAGAAGGTGGTTAATAATGAGTACAGTTAATGTAATGTGTTTATTCTTCACATTCTCTTGCTAACAGAACCTGGTTATCTCTCTCTCTCTCCTACCATTTTAGACAACTGTGATGACCCGTTAGCATCCCTGCTCTCTTCAATGGCTTTTTCCAGTTCCTCAGACCTCAATGGTACTCACAGCTCGGCTCAACTCAACAGAAGAGTTGGTAAGTAGGGTGATTGAAACCCTAAATCTAAGTGCTATGTAAACACGTGGGAAGGAACTGAAGGAAGTGAACAGTTTTATACACTGGGATTGTGTCCAAAAGAAGTGTTTGGAAGAAGAATGAGGGTGTAGGCTGTGAGGTTAAATTAGAATTAAACTATACTTACCAGAAGATAATGGATATTTAAAATATGCTGATACTTGTTCCCCTATCTACCATATACTTTTGGATTATCAGAAGAGGCCTTTGTGAAAATAACTTTTAAACAATTTGTTTTTTTTTTACATTTATGTTTCATGTACATGTAATAAATAAATAGCTGTCAAAACCATTATTATGATAACATGTTTATATTAAACATGAGTGAGGGCTACTAAGATTTTTTTTTCTTCAAAACAAATCTTCACCAAAAAATTGCTAATTAAATACACACATACACTCACACACACATATAAACAACATAAACAGTGACTATACACGTGGATTTCACCATATGGAAAACAAAAGAATCAAATCGACTACATCTGTGGAAAGAGACAATGGAAAATCTCAATATCATCAGTCAGAACAAAGCCAGGGGTCGACTGAGAAACAGACCATCAATTGCTCATATGCAAGTTCAAGTTGAAGCTGAAGAAAATCAAAACAAGTCCATAAGAATCAAAGTACAACCTTGAGTATATCCCACCTGAATTTAGAGACAATCTCAAGAATTGCTTTGACCCAAAAATTGGTTTGACTGAAGACTTGGTGAGTTATGGAAAGACATCAAGCACATCATACACGAAGAAAGCAAAAGGACATTAAAAAGATAGGAAAGAAAGAAAAAACTAAAATGGTTGTCAGAAGAGACTCTGAAACTTGTTCTTGAACATAGACTAGCTAAGGCAAATGGAAAAAAATGATTAAATAAAATACCTAAACGGAAGATTTCAAAGGGCAGCTCGAGAAGACAAAGTAAATTTTATAATTAAATGTGCAAAGACCTGGAATTAGAAAACCAAAAGGGAAAAACATGCTTGGCATTTATCAAGCTGTAAGAAGTGAAGAAAAAATTCAAGCCTTGAGTTGCAATTTGGAAGAACTCTATGGGCAAAATGTTGAACGATGCAAGAAGCATCAAAAGCAGATAGAAGGAATACACAGAGTTACTCTACCAAATAAGTGGTCGCCCTTCATCCATTTGAAGAGGTAGCACATAATCAAGAACCGATGGTATTGAAGGAAGAAGTCCAAGCTGCACTGCAGGCATTGATGAAAAACAATGCTCCAGGAATTAAAAGAATATCACTTGAGGTGTTTCAACAAATGGATGTGGTGCTGGAGGCGCTCACTCGTCTATGCCAAGAAATTTGGAAGACAGCTACCTGGCTAACTGATGGGAAGAGATCCATATTTGTACCCATTCCAAAGAAAGGTGATCCAACAGAATGCAGAAATCATTGAACAGTATCATTAATATCAAACACAAGTAAAATTTTGCTGAAGATCATTCAAGAGTGGCTGCAGCAGTATATTCATGGAGAACTGCTAGAAATTCAAGCTAGATTCAGAAGAGGACTTGAAACAAGGGAAATTTCATTGCTGATGTCAGATGGATCTTGGCTAAAAGCAGAGAATACCAGAAAGATGTTTACCTGGGTATTATTGACTATTCAAAGGCATTCGACTGTGTGCATCAGAACAAATTATGGATAACATCCTGAAGAATAGGAATTGCAGAACACGTAATTTTGCTCACTTTAATTTTTGTACATAGACCAGGAGGCAGTCATTTGAACAGAGCAAGAGGCTACTGCATGATTTAAAATCAAGAAAGCTGTATGTCAGGGTTGTATCCTTTCACCATACCCAATCAATTAACATGCTGAGGAAATGATCCAAGAAGCTGGAAGATATAAGAAGAATGCGGCATCAGGATTGGTGGAAGACTCATTAACAACCCGTGATATGCAGATGACACAGCCTTGCTTGCTGAAAGTGAAGAGGACTTGAAGCACTTACTGATGAAGATCAAAGACCACAGCCTTCAGTATGAATTGTATCTCAACATAAAGAAAACAAAAATCCTTATAACTAGACCAATAAGCAACATCATGAAAAATGGAGAAAAGATTGAAGTTGTCAAGGATTTCATTTTACTTGGAACCACAATCAATGCCCACAGAAGCAGCAGGCAGGAAATCAAACGACATAGTGCATTGAGCAAATCTGCCACAAAAGACCTCTTTAAACTGTTAAAAAGCAAAGATGTCACTTTGAGGACAAAGGTGTTCCTGACCCAAGCCATGCTATTTTCAATCTCCTCATATGCAGGCGAAAGCTGGACAATGAATAAGGAAGACTGAAGAAGAATTCATGACTTTGAATTATGGTGTTGGTGAAGAATATTGAATATACAGTGAACTGCCAGAAGAATGAACAAGTGTGTCTTGGAAGAAATACAGCCAGAGTGCTTCTTGGAAGTGAGGATGGTGAGACAATGTCTCACCAACTTTAGACATGTTACTAGGAGAGACCAGTCCCTGGAGAAGGACATTATGCTTCGTAAAGCAGAGGTTCAGCAAAAAAGAGCAAGATTCTGGATGAGATGGATTGACACAGTGGCTCCAACAATGGGCTTAAACATAAGAACAATTATGAGGATAGTGCAGGACCAGGCAGTGTTTCATTCTATTGTACCTAGGGTCACCATGAGTTGGAACTGACTGGACGGTACCCAACAACAACATATATATATGTATGTATGTATATATATTTATATATGTGTGTATGTGTATATATATATATTTATATATGTATGTGTATATGCATATATATATAATATTAAGTAAAAGTAAGAAAATACAAATAATCTGTAACCCTACCAGCTCGAGATAACTGTAATTAACTGCCTGATATGGATCTTCCCAATATGTGATAGAAGTGAGTAAAGTCACTCTAATTAGTCCTTAGTGTGAACTATCTTTAACAAATATGATGTTGCAAATCTAGCTAAATAATATTTATCATTGTTTAGGAATTATCTTTCTGTTCTAGCTTACTAAAAGATGAAAGTTTTTTTTTTTTTAAATCAGTTGTGTATATTGAATTTTTCTATATATGTATACACAAACACATACACACGTATATAGTTATATTTTAGTTTTAAAGATCCCCTTTCAATAACTGATTAGTGTTATAAACTCTTTTCCAATGGGAGAGAAAAAAATAAACTTTTGTAGCCAATGTGAAGACTCCCACTGATCTACTAAAGCTCATATTACTCACCCTTGGCTATATTTTTCTATTGACATATTAGACCAACTACCTTAGTAGCTTTTTGAATGTTGAAACATCTTTGCATTCTGGAATAAATTCTAATTTGTTGCTGTGCTATTGGTATTATTTATAAAGTGTTCTTAGATTTAATTTGTTAACACTTTTTTTTATTTTTTGAATCACCATTAATAGTGAGATTGATTCGTGGTTTTGGTTTGTATGCTCATTGTTTGTTTTTGTGCTAAATTTAACAGGTTTTCTATTATAATTGTATCTGTATTTAAAAAATTAGCCAGTTCCATGGTTTGTTGAGAAATAAATTTCAGAATATTTTTCAAGGGGAAAGAATAGCCAAAGACATAGCAGAAAAAGTATTAATAATTTTCTATTAATACTGCTTTTTGCTGAATGTTGCTGTTGTTGTTAGGTACTGTCGAGTAGGTTGCTGAATATTGTATCGAAAATTTTGTTAAATGTTTTACTTATATTATGAGCCCTCACAAGATGTTATGAGCTAAGCATTGTTATCCTTTGCCATCAGATAGGGTTCCTGAGGCTCAGAAAAGGTGCGTAACTTATCCAACATCACACAGCTAGGAAGGCTAAATGCTTGGATTCAAACCTAGGCCAACTGAATCCAAGGTTCATGCTCATAACCACCACAGTAGTAACCTGATTCACTAGTGCAGGTTAAATAAGGGTATAGTAGAAAGAAAAGAGACTTTGAAACTAATTGGCCAGAGTTCAAATGATGGCTATGGCAATTTCACACTGTGGGAGCCTCAGCCAGTCATTTAAACAGTCTGAACCTCAGTCTTCCCCGGGTATTTGGACCAATAAGGTCTACCTTGCTGCATCGTCTCAAGACAGAGCCCAGACTTGCATGTGCAAAAGTTCCCTCTCACTGCAGGGCAGAGAGTCGGACTGGACCAGGAGGCACGCTCTTCATTTCAGAAGAAACCCAGTTTGGAAGATTTTAATACAGTCTCCAACAAGGCTCCAGTGTAGGGCTTGTCTCAATCCTGCCAATTGTGCTGTGGCAGAAAGTCATCAAGCTGTCTACTGGCTCCTTGGCAGTATTTGAGATGCTGTGGTTGTCTGCTCACAGGCCAGCTCCTTCCGGAATGCAGAGATACTGATAGGATGCAGATGCCTCTCTTCTGACTCATTCTAATCATTCTACTTTTGGGGTATCTGTGTGCGTGGGTGTGTATGGAGAGGATGATCACTTCCTCCCTCTCACCACTGGAGACAATCTGGAAGTTACTGTAGGAAAGACAAATGACAGAGCCATCTGGCCTAGTACTCCAACCCCCGGCACAGCTCCCAAGGGGTGGGCAGTGTCCCCTTGATTCACCTGGGCTCACCCTTGGCCCTCAGGAAGAATTAAACACAGGCTCGAAGAGGTTCGCATCCCAGCTGCACAACTGAATGAGTTTTACAAGTAGGCTTGTCTAAGACCGTCTCCCAGATAGTCTGAATTAATTGGTCTGGGATGGGACCCAGGTAAGGGTATCAATGAAGTAAACAAAAGCTTTACAGGTGAAAATGCAAAAAGGGTTGCAAACCTCTAGATGGGATGAATTCAGGATTAACCTATTCTTCCATTAATAATTATTGAGCACTTACAATGTCCCAGTACTAGAACCCTGTACATAGTTGACAAAAACAGGCACAGACCCTTTTCTTAAAGAGCTAGACAGATAATACAAGTAACCACATAATTACAAACTGTGTTCATAATTAACAGATAGCATATTCTGTTAGTGATAATATTGGTATTGTTATTTTGTTATATATATACACAATGTAAACTGTGTGCATGTGTATATATACTTACATATACAATAGAATATGTAGACAGAATCAAATATATTCACATAGTTGGATATATAAAGAGTCCGATAATCAAAACCACAAACAAATCTATCGTCATCTAGTTGATTTTGACTCATGGTGATCCCATGTGTTACAGAGTAGAAACACTCCATAGGGTTTCCTTGGCTGTAATCTTTTATGGAAGCAGATCGCCAGGCCTTTCTTCCATGCTGCTGCTGAATAGGTTTGAAAGCCAGCCCTTCAGTTAGCAGTTGAGCACAAACCAGGGGACATATATATATATATATATATATATATATATTTATATATATGAATGTATATAGTAAAATATATATCTACACACACTTATACAGAATATATACATATACAGTATACATATATAATAGGATATAATATATAAGTAATTATGTTAATGTTATTAGGGACAGATTTTGCCATATGAGAAGACATACAAGTAGAAAATATAGAAAGTTAAGGGAAAAACCTGTGATTTTTAAATTGCTTTGGAAACATCAGTATAAAGTCATGATTTATTTTTCTCCTTCTTAAAAACAAACAAAAAAAAAAAAAAACACTTATGCCTGGTCTGTCCACTCTGGCCTAGAAGCAATAATAGCCCTGTCTCAAAGAATACTCTTTCTCCATACATCTTTTTTTAAAACTTCTCTTTTATTATAAAAGAGGAAAGACGTCAACTGTACCTAAACTGTACTGCATGGTTTGAAATCAAGGGTGCTCTCAGACATACATGAAGATTTTAAAAGGCATCTTGGTTTTAATTTAAATTTTACTTACAGTGTTTTGAACAGAAAATTTATAACTGTATGCTAAATAATTGCTATTCATTACTGTCATTAGAAGGTGTCTTAGTCCTCTAGTGCTGCTATAACAGAAATACCACAAGTGGATGGATTTAACAAGGTGAAATTTATTCTCTCACAGTCCAGTAGGCTACAAGTCCAAATTCAGGGCACCAGCTCCAGGGGAAGACTTTCTGTCTCTGTCATCTCTGGAGGAAGGAAGTGATGCATCAGTCTTCCTTTGGTCTGGAAGCACCTCAGCGCAGGAACCTCAGGTCCAAAGGACACGCTCTGCTCCTGACACTGCTTTCTTGGTGGTATGAGGTTCCTATGTGTCTCTGCTTGCTTCTCTCTTTTATATTTCAAAAGAGATTGCATTAAGACTCTATCTAATCTTGTCAACCTCATCAGTATAACCTCATCACAATGACAGAATTTGCAACACATAAGGAGATCACATATAATCTCATCATAGTGCTAGAGTTTACAGCACATAGGGAAATGGCATCAGATAACACAATCATACAATACTAGGAATCATGACCTAGCAAAGTTGCTACACACATTTTCTGGGGGACACAACTCAATCCGTGACAGAAGTTTTAAAAATTCTGAGCCCATAGGCGAGGCCAAGATGGCGGAGTAGTAAGACACTTTCTGTGGACCCTCTTACAACAAAGACCTGAAAAAACAAGTGAATCAATTATATATGACAATCTAGGAGCCCTGAACAGCTGAGGCAAAGTTGGGGAACCAGGCTGAGTGGCAGGGGGAGGGAGAGACTATTCAGAAGCAGTGAGGAGTTGCCAGACCTGAACTGGTGAGAGCCTGAGCCCTTCAGGCCTGATCAGATCAAGGGTAAGCGGAGAGGCAAGCAAGCAGTGGTGCTCGGGAGGCATGTTTTCCACACCGGGAGAGACCCAGTGCCAGAGAGTCTACACGGCCACCCAGAACCAGCAAGAAGCAGCCCTGGATCGGAGAAAGATAAGTACATGCATAAGGCCTACCGCACGGATCATTTTTCCTTAGGGAAAAACCTCTCTCCCAATTACCTCCCTGCTCCCTGCTCTGCACTGAATCCTGGACTGGCTTCAGCAAATGCCAAGTCCCCTAGGCTGGGAAGTAGGATCCCTCACACGCCTGGAGCCATTCTCCCTGTCTTGGAGAGTGAACAAATTAACAGAGGAAAAAATAAACTGCCAGCTCCCCTAAGCCAGGAACCCAAGGTAGGCACAGCTCCTTTGCCTAGGCACAGGCATAAGGGATCCACAGACATTGAGTGCCTTTCCCCCTGCACAGACTTGTGTGGGCCCATTTCAACAGCGTAGGCCCTTATTACCACAGTACAACAGGGTACATACCAGAAGTCTAACTTCAACTGTTTCAGCTATGAAGTGGCAGATTCTTGACATTTGACACTGCTCTGCCCATTAAGCAGGATCTTCATCTACCCACATTGGGGACCTAAGGACTGGTGGCTCCACACATGCCACCTAGCCGCCTGCAATAGGGGCCCATGAGTAAGAGATGCCCCCCAGTCCTTACAGCCAACAGCATTAGGTGCTCATATTCCCGCTGCAAAACCCACCCAACTATGCACTCTAGGGAACAGGGACACACCTTTCTCCTGGACACTTGGGGATGGACGTCAGCCCCTTGCCTTGCTCACAGTGTGTCCCCCTGCTGCAACCAGATGCTTGTGCTACACCAATCACCCATGCCTGTCTAGGAGTGCAAGTGAGAGCCTACGACACACATGTGGTGGCTATCTACCTAGACACCTGAGCTGAATCCATAGAGGAGGAGTGGGTGGACTCCTGAGCTCACATACCTAGTAACAGATCTAACCACCTGGTGACAGGACATTAGAGCTTCAAAGATGCCAATAATCAAACTAGCTCATACGAGCAGCCGATTTAGGCATATCAAAACAGAACAAGAAGCTAGGACACAGTAAGCAAACACAAAATAAATAAATATAACTTATTGATGGCTCAGAGACAACAGTCAATATCAAATTGCATAAAGAGGCAGACCATAATGGCTTCATCAAGCTCCCAAAATAATCTAGAAATTTTCCAGAGGAGGAAAATTTCTTGGAATTACCAGAGGCAGAATACAAAAGTTAACATACAGAACTCTTCAGGAAATTAAGCAAAGTGCAGAACATGCAATAGAAGAAATTAAAAAGATTAGAGAAGAACATGATGACAAATTTAACAGGCTGCTACAGCAATCAGAAATCCAGAAGATTAACAATAAAATGTCAGAATTAGGCAACTCAATAGAAAGTCATAGGAGCAGAATTGAGGCAATGGAACTCAGAATTAGTGACTTATTTGAGGAAAAATCAGATAACAAGATTTTAAAAAAATGAAGGAAACCTAAGGATTATGTGGGACTCTATCAAGAATAACCTACGAGTGATTGGTATACCAGAACCAGGGGGGATAACAGAAAATACAGAGAGAATTGTTGAAGATTTGTTGGCAGAAAACTTCCCCGATATCATGAAAGATGAGAAGATATCTATCCAAGACACTCATCGAACCCCACATAAGGTAGATCCCAAAAGAAAGTCACCAAGATATATTATAATCAAACTTGCCAAAACCAAAGACAAAGAGAGAATTTTAAGAGTAGCTAGGGATAAACGAAAAGTCATCCAGAAAGGAGAGTCCGTTTGAATAAGTGCGGATTACTCAGCAGAAACCATTCAGGCAAGAAGGCAATGGGATGACATAGAGAAAGCCTTGAAGGAAAAAAAAACTAACAGCCAAGAATTATATATCCAGCAAAACAGTTTCTCAAATATGATGGTGAAATTAGGGCATTTCCAGATAAACAGAAGTTAAAGGAATTTGCAAAAATCAAACCAAAATTACAAGAAATACAAAAGGGAGTCCTCTGGTTAGAAAATGAGTAACATCAGTTTCTTAGTCATCTAAAGCTGCAACAGAAATACCAGAAGTGGATGGCTTTCACAAAGAGAAATTTATTTTCTCACATTCTAGTAAGTTAGAAGTCCAAATTTAGGGCATCAGCTCCAGGGGAAGACTTTCTCTCTCTTTTGGCTCTGGAGGAAGGTCCTCGTCATCACCAGTCTTCCCCCAGACTAGGAGCTTCTCAGTGCAGGAAACTTGGGTCCAAAGGACGTGCTCTGCTCCAGATCGTTCTTTCTTGGTGGTATGAGGTCCCCAATTCTCTGCTTCCTTCCCTTTCCTTTTATCTCTTTTAAGGTAAAAGGTGGTGCAGGCCAAACCCTAGGAAAACTCCCTTTACATTGGATCAGGGATGTGACCAGGTAAGGGTGGTGTTGCAATCCCACCCTAATCCTCTTTAACATAAAATTGCAATCACAAAATGGAAGCCAACCACACAATTCTGGGAATCATGGCCCAGCCAAATTGATGCACACATTTTTTTGGGTACATAATTCAAACCATGACAATCAGTTAACAACCAAGACTAGAACACAGGACAGAGCAACCAGATAACAACCCAGATAGGGAAGTCACAAAAGTTAATCAAAGCTAAAACACTGAAAATAAGGAAACAGATGTCAGTAACTAAAAGATAACAACAATAAAAAAGAGAGAGAGAGAGAGAGATTAAAAAATGTAGACAGAGATTTTTCATATGGAGAGGAAGTCAAGGTGATATAAAGAAGTAAAAGACTGGTATAAACTTAGAAAAATAGGGATAAATTTTAAGGTAACCACATAGGAAACTAACAATCCTGCAAGGCAAAATAAAAAACTAGAAAAATATAAAGACTCCACAAACACAAAATCAACAATAGCGAAAAAGATGAAAAGAAAATACATGAAGAAAAACAACTCAGCACAGAAAATTAAGTAGAACAAAGAAACTCAACAACCCACACAAAAAGACATCAAAATGGCAGAACTAAAGTCATACCTATCAATAATCAAGCTGAAAGTAGACGGACTAAAAGCACCAATAAATAGACAGAGAGTGACAGATTGGATAAAAAATATGATCCGTCTATATGCTGCCTGCAAGAGATACATCTTAGACTTAAAGACACAAACAAACTAAAACTCAAAGGATGGAAAAAAAAATATATCAAGAAAACAGCACTCAAAAAAGAGCAGGAGTGGCAATATTAATCTCTGACAAAATAGACTTTAAAGTAAAATCCACCACAAAGGATAAAGAAGGCCACTATATAATTATTAAAAGGTCAATGCACCAGGAGGACATAACCATAATAAATATTTATGCACCCAAAGACAGGGCTCCAAAATACATAAAACAAACTCTAATAGCACTGAAAAGAGAGATAGACAGCTCCACGATAGTAGGAAACTTCAACACACCACTTTCAATGAAGGACAAAACATTCAGAAAGAAGCTCAACAAAGACACAGAAGAGCTAAGTGCTACAATCAACCAACTTGATCTCATAGACATATATGGAACACTCCACCCAACAGTAGCCAAGTATACTTTCTTTTCTAATGCACATGTAACATTCTCTAGAATAGACCACGTATTAGGCCATAAAGGAAGCCTTAACAAAATCCAAAGCATCAGAATATCACAAAGCATCATTTCTGACCATAAAGCCATAAAAGTAGACATCAACAACAGAACAAGCAAGGGAAAAAAAATCAGACACATGGAAACTGAAAAACACCTTGCTCAAAAACTACTGGGTTATAGAAGAAATTAAGGATGGAATAAGGAAATTTATAGACTCAAATGAGAATTAAAATAAATCCTACCAGAACCTTTGGGACACAGCAAAAGCAGTGCTCAGAGGTCAGTTTATAGCAATAAATGCACACATCCAAAAAGAAGAAAGGGCTCAAATCAAAACATTATCCCTACAACTGGAACAAGCAGAAAGAGAGCAGCAAAAGAAGCCCTCAAGCACCAGAAGAAAGGAAATAATAAGAATCAGAGCAGAATTAAATGAAATAGAAAACAGAAAAACAATTGAAAGAGCTAACAAGACCAAAAGCTGGTTCTTTGAAAAGATCAACAAAACTGATAAACCATTGGGCAAACTGACAAAAGAAAAACAGGAGAGGAAGCATATAACCTGTATAAGAAATGAGATAGGTGATATCACAACAGAGCAACTGAAATTAAAAGAATCATAACAGAATACTATGAAAAATTGTACTCTAACAAATTTGAAAACCTAGAGGAAATGGACAAATTTCTAGAAACTCACCACCTACCTAAACTAACACAAACAGAGGTACAACAACTAAATAAACCCATAACAAAAGAAAAGATTGAAAAGGTAATTAAAAAACTTCCAACAAAAAAAAAGGCCCTGGCAGTATGGCTTCACTGGAGAATTCTACCAAACTTTCAGAGAAGAGTTAACACCACTACTACTAAAGGTATTTCAGAGCTTAGAAAATGATGGGATACTCCCAAACTCGTTCTATGAAGCCAGCATAACCCTGATACCAAAACCAGGTAAAGATACCACAAAAAAAAAAGAAAATTAAAGACCAATATCCCTCATGAACATTGACTCAAAAATCCTCAACAAAATTCTAGCCAATAGAATTCAGCAACATATCAAAAAAATAATTCACCATGATCGAGTGGGATTTATATCAGGTATGCAGGGATGGTTCAACATTAGAAAAACAATCACTGTAATCCATCACATAAATAAACAAAAGACAAGAACCACAAGATCTTATCAATCGATGCAGAAAAGGCATTTGACAAAGTCCAACACCCATTCATGATAAAAACTCTCAACAAAATAAGAATAGAAGGGAAATTCTTCAATATAATTTATGGAATTTATAAAAAGGCAACAGCCAATATCATCATAAATGGAGAGACTTTGAAAGCATTCCCCTTGAGAACGGGAACCAGACAAGGATGCCCTTGATCAGCACACTTATTCAACCTTGTGCTGGAGGTCCTAGCCAGAACAATTAAGCTAGAAAAAGAAATAAAGGCATCCAAATAGGTAGGGAAGAAGTCAAAGTATCTCTATTTGTAGATGATATGATCTTATACAAAAAGAACACCAAAGAATCCACAAGAAAACTGCTGGAACTAATGGAAGATTTCAGCAAAGTTTCAGGATGCAAGATAAACATACAAAAATCAGTTGGATTCTTTTACAACAACAAAGAAAACCTCAAAGAGGAAATCACCAAATCAATACCATTTACAATAGCTCCCAAGAAGATAAGATACTTAGGGATAAATATAACCAGAGACGAAAAGACCTATACAATGAAAACTACAAGACACTACTGCAACAAACCAAAAGAGACTGGCATAATTGGAAAAACATACCTTGTTCATGGATAGGTAGACTCAACATTGTGAAAATGTCAATTCTACCCAAAGGGATCTACAGATACAATGCAATTCCGACCCAAATTCCATTAGCATTTTTCAATGAGATGGAGAAACAAATTACCTACTTCAGATGGAAAGGGAAGAGGCCCCAAATAAGTAAAGCATCACTCTAGAAGAAGAACAAAGTAAGAGGCCTCACACTACCTGATTTTAGAACGTATTATACCGCCATGGTAGTCAAAACAGCCTGGTACTGGTACAACAACAGATACATAGACTGATGGAACAGAATTGAGAATCCAGACATAAATTCATCCACCCATTAACAGCTGGTATTTGACAAAGGCCCAAAGTCTGTTAACTGAGGAAAAGATACTCTCTTTAACAAATGGTGCTGGCATAACTGGATATCCATCTGCAAAAAACTGAAACAAGACCCATACCTCACATCATGCACAAAAACTAACTCAGAATGGATAAAAGACTTAAATATAAAATTGAAAACAATAAAGATCATGGAAGAAAAAATAGGGACAACACTAGGAGCCCTAATACATGGCATAAACACAATACGAACCATAAGTAACAATGCACAAGCACCAGAAGAGAGACTAGCTATCTGGGAGCTCCTAAAAATCAAACACTTATGCTCATCAAAAGCCTTCACCAAAAGAGTCAAAAGACAACCTATAGACTGGGGAAAAATTTTTGCCTATGCTAAATCTGATCGGCGTCTAATCTCTAAAATCTACAAGATACTGCAAAACCTCAATAACAAAAAGACAAAAACACAATTAAAAAATGGGCGAAGGATATGAACAGCCACTTCACCAAAGAAGATATTCAGGCAGCTAACAGACACAAGAAGAAATGCTCACAATCTTCAGCCATTAGAGAAATGCAGATCCAAACTACAGTGAGATATCATCTAACCCCAACAAGGCTAACATTAATCCAAAAACCACAAAATATTAAATGCTGGAGAGGTTATGGACAGACTGAAACACTTATACACTGTTGTTGGGAATGTAAAATGGTACAATCACTTTTGAAATCGACTTGGCGCTTCCTTCAAAAGCTAGAAATAGAAGTACCATATGATCCAGCTATCCTGCTCCTTGGAATATATCCTAGAGAAATAAGAGCCGCCACACAAATAGATATATGCACACCCATGTTCATTACAGCACTGTTCACAATAGCAAAATGATGGAAACAACCTAGGTGCCCATCAACAGATGAATGTGTAAACAAATCATGGTATATCCACACAATGGAATACTTTGTAACGATAAAGCCATGAAACATCTTATAACATGGAGGAATCTGGAGGGCATTACGCTGAGTGAATTTAGTCAGTCACAGAAGGACAAATATTGTATAAGACCACTATTATAAGAAGTCAAGAAGAGGTTTAAACACAGAAGAAAACATTCTTTGATGGTTACCAGGGTGGGAAGGGGCAGGGAGGGTTATTTACTAACTAGATAGTAGATAAGAATTATCTTAGGTGAAGGGAAGGACAACACACACTACAGGGGACGTCAGCACAACTGACTAAGCCAAAGCTAAGAAGTTTCCTGAATACAATCAAACACTATAAGGGACAGAGTAGCAGGGGTAGGGGTCTGGGTACCATGTTTTCAAAGGACATCTAGGTCAATTGGCATAACAGAGCTTATTAAGAATGTGTTCTGCATCCTACTTTGGTGAGTGGCATCTGGGGTCTTAAAAGCTTGCAAGCAGCCTCTAAGATGCATCAATTAGTCCCACCCACCTGGAGTAAAGGAGAATGAAGAACAGCAAAGACATAAGGAAAGTAGTAGCCTAAGAGACAGAATGGGCCACATAAACCAGAGACTTCACCAACCTGAGATCAGAAGAACGAGATGGTGCCCGGCCATCACCAATGACCACCCTGACAGGGAACATAACAGAGAGTCCTGGATGGAGCAGGAGAAAGGTGGGGTGCAGAACTCAAATTCTGGTAAGAAGACCAGACTTAATGGTCTGACTGAGACTGGAGGAACCCCAGAAAGCATGGCCCCTGGATTCTCTATCAGCCCAGAACTTTAACAATTCCAGAGGCCATCTCTTTAGACAGGGATTGGACTGGACTGTGGGACATAAAGTGGTACTTGTGAGGAGTGTGCTTCTTAGCTCAAGTAGATACAAGGGACTAAATGGGCAGCTTGTGTCCAGAGGTGAGATGGGAAGGCAGAGAGGGTTAGGAGCTGGTTGAACGGACATGAGGCAACAGGGTTGGAAACAAGGAGTGTGCTCTCAGAGTATGGGGAGAGCAATTAGGGTCACATAACAATGTATGTATAAATTTTTGTATGGGAGACTAACTTGAAAGGCAAACTTCATTTAAACTCTAATAAAAAAAGAAAATATACAAAAAAATAAAATAATTCTGAGCCCATAACCATGGACTCTGCCCTGGAAAGGTGGGATTGTGTGCATAGGTGTTTACTCTCCTCTTGCTGTTAGCTTATGCCTGGTGTTGTTAGCTGCCACTGAATTCTCTCTGACTCATGGCGTCCACATGTGTAATGGAAGAAAATGCTACTTGTCCTGCGCCATCCCCATGATCAGTTACTGATTGGACCATGTGATCCATAAAGTTCTCACTGACCAATTTAGAGAAGTAGATTGGCAGTCCTTTCTTCCTAGTCTGTCTTAGTCTGGAGGCTCTGCTGAGATCTGTGGAGCATCATAGCAAAATGCAAGCCTCCACTGACAGATTGGTGTTGGCTTAGTATGAGGTACATTGGTGGGGAGTCAAACCCGGGTCTCCTGCATGCAAGGTGAAAATTCTACCACTGAACCACTACTTATGCCAGGCCTACCAGCACAAAATTAATGATAATCATAATAATAACAACAACAACAATACACTGAGTACTTACCACCAGCTCTCACTGTTCTAAGACTTGAAGGCATATCAACTGAATCCTTCCAATCATCTCTGTTCATAGACAAAAAGTGTTGTGGCACAGAGGGTAGATATCTTACTCAGCCAGCAAGTCAGTGGCAAAACCAACCAGTTTTTCACTCCAGGAAGTGTGATTCCAGAGTCTGTGCTCTTAGCCACTATACAACAATGTTCTACCCACAGGGTCATAATCCCTTCACTACTTTAGATAGGCGAAAATGCGGGTCATTTTTTATTAGTTAACTGCATTTGAAAAGCAATGAGCAAATGTTCAGAGCATCCTGGGTGTTTCTCCATTATCCCTTTTACAGTAGTCAGGGCCCTATCTCATTGTGTTCTGTCCCAACCCTTCAACTCCTTGTATACTCTTCTCCCTAACAGAATGCAATTACATTGCCCTGCTTTATTGAGTCTTACCGCCTCTCCTCCAGGAGGGCACTGCAAACCCACCTCCTTCAGTTCTCCCACCCCAACCCCCTCCTGCTCCTTCTAAATGCCCATATCTCAGGTTCTGCACACACACTCACACATGCATACCTACACAGGTACACACATACCTCTGTTCTGAATTAGATTTACACTTTTAAAGAGCAAAGACCAAGGTATCCCCAAGGAATAGTTTAAAATAAATGAGGCATAAACACTTGTCAAAGTGTGATTTTCAATAGGCTAAAACAAGTCTCATGCAAATATAGGATGAGCACATCAAAAAATTATTCAACTCATTACAGAGGGAACTGATAAGATGGTAAAACTGGTTCAAGAAATATTTTAAGGAACTGAGTATGCGATGATATTTCGGGGGGAAAAAAGTTAGGGTAAAATTGCTAGGCATATACTAAACTAGTTTTGCAGCAGAACGGTTGGAAGTTCAAACACACCCAGTGGCTCCTCAGGAGAAAGATCTGGTGATCTGCTTCCATAAAGATTACAGCCAAGAAAACCCTATGAGGCAGTTTTACTCTGTCACATGGGATCACTATGAGTTGGAATTGACTCAAAAGTACCCAATAACAACAACAGTTAATGTTTTATAGGGTACTTGAGGGTTACCTTCTTTAATAGACAGAAATTAATAAATTAATGTGTAACTTCATAGTATGCAGGCTCCAATCAAATAGTAAATAAACCAAAAAACCATTGCCTTCCAATTGATTCCAACTTATAGCAACCCTGCAGGACAGAGCAGAACTGCCCCATAGGGCTTCCAAGGAGCAGCTGGTGGATTCAAACTGCTGACCTTTCGGTTAACAGTTGAGCTCTTAACCACTGCACCTCTAGAGCTCCAAATAGTGAATAGAAAAGTCAGAGGACAACCATATTCTCCAAAAGGATTAAATAATCATTGAAGGCACTGTTTAAAACTGCCGAAAGATGATATTAAACAGACATACTGTACTTTCGCTGGGTTTCCAAGTTTTGAAGACTTTTTTCTTGCATATTCTATCCATTCGTTCATTCATCATCGTACTTGATGGATTTCTTCTATTCTACTCCATTCAGCCTTCCACACACTTGTCAACAAACTTTCTGGTATTTCCCTCAGTATGAAATCCAAATTGTAAAACTCTTGACTTACACAAAATTAAGTCCTACTCAATAGAATTGTGTAAGTTCAATGGAATCCTTGTAGCTGTACTCTTTCAGACAGATGCTCCCCCATGTAAGTGTTTGGGTGCCATTTTAAACTGCTGAGTCTCTTGGGGAGTATGTTAACCTTTGACATACACTGAACAAGGGTTATTAAGGAGTGTTTTACCCCATGGTGTGTTCCCAAACTCAAGTGTACACATCTCTGACCTATACCCAGGAAGAAAGAGTGCGCAGGTGGTAAGTTTGTCATGGGAGAAGCAGGGATGAGTTCAAAAGATGAACAGTATAAGAAGGGTGTGTTGGGCAAATGATGTCTGATGAACACACTCAGCCCTAGTGCAAAGCAAGTTTAATTAGTTCTCTCAGTGACAAACTCATTTTTCTGGGAGAAAACACACCCTAGGACACAACAGTTAACCTGCAGCACTGCTGTGGTGGCTCAGCCCCAGGCAAGTCACCCTATGAGGAGAGGGATTATACAGTTAAAGCTCAACCATAATAGTCTTCACACTGCTATCTCATCTATGGAAGGGATTTACCAAATGGAATTTTTGTTCTCACTTCCACACACACTTTCCCTCTCCCCTCTTCTTTATCTGCACACAAAAGATAATGAAAAGCAAGGAAGAGAACTAATCACTTTTGAAAAAATGACGTATTACGTTAAGCTGGAGGTCAGATTCCCATTACCTCAGGTTGCTGAGTCAATCTATATAATTGTGGCTTAAGAGGGATCAGTCTTTGTCAAATGTGATTTTTTTTGTGACAAGAAAGCTTTGGATCTGGGCACTGAAGTCAGGTGTGCTGCAGAGAACCAAGCGCTCTCAGCAGAATGTGCCGAAGCTGGTGTCCCTGTATGAAGCTCCCAAGCTGTGGCTTACACCTTCCTGAAAGGGAGGGGAAGGTTTTAAGTTACTTTATCTGGTTAAAAGGTAGCTAGGAACAGATGTCACTGGCTCCATGAGGGGAGAGGTTTATATTTTCCTTTCCCACCTTTTTTTTTTTTTTTTTTTCCCAAACACATTTTTGCAAACAATTGCTTTTACCATTTGGTCCTTGAAATTTTAATCCTTTTCCTCACTCATTATATTTTTGAGATGCTTGCCTGTGTTAGATGAGATTGTGTGTTTCTAGCATGACAATTTTGTTGCCATGGAGAATTTGATTTCTTATGTGAAGGCATTTTTTTTTCTAGCTTCCTCGGCTAGTGGATGAATGAAGAGGCTTAAAACCCTTGCTGCCTCCCTTTCGGACAGAATCCACAGCTATCTTTTTTCTTTTCTCCCCCCTGGGCAGCCAGCACTGGTTACAGAAAAGCTAAGGACCTGGGAAGGTCTTTGGAAGGCGGTTTTCAGTTTGGGATCATTGGTCCCCCCGTGAGGAGAAGCCAACTACAAACAATGCAGAAATCAGGGTCTGTACAGTCAGCATGATAGCCACTCTCTAGGGACTTGTTCCAAACAGCTAGGTGAGAATCCTGAGAAGCCAATTTCATAGACAGCACCGGAGTGCTGCTTGCTAAAGACGGCACCTGTCTCCCATCTGGATTGATGGAGTCAGACACGAGATGGATATGATCTAATCTGTTTAAAAAGACAGCGAAGTGCACAGAAACCTGTCAGTTGATTCACTCCTCTCGCCTTGAATAGCCTGTTCGCTCTGTCAGCACCCTTCCTTGTTTTTGCCCTGGTCTAGCTTCCCCAGGTGTGGTGGGCGTCAAGACACAGCCTTGTATGCTCCTTTGCTGTTCACAGCGTGGACCAGGCTGGCAGTGTACACATCACCTGGGAGCTTGTGAGAAATGCAGAGCCTTGCCCTCTACCCCAGAACACCTAAACTGGGTTTAATAAGTGTTTACTTTGCACATCCAAGGCTGAGATGCACTGATTTGAAACATCCTGAATCTTCTGGACTTCAGTTCTTACCTAGGTACCTTATTTGCTGGGGATCTCTGGGGTAGGGGAAGATGGAGGGAAATTAAAGTTGACTAAGTTACCTTGACTGAGGAACTGTGCTAAGAATTTAAGCCATAGATCACAACAGTACTGTCAGATACACTGAATTGTTTTCATTCTAAAAGATGAGGAAACAGAGTGGGTAAGTCACTGGCCCAGAGATAGGCAGATAATTATCAGGAGGGCTTGGATTTGGATCCAATTCTGTATATACCACATTCATCAATATCTTTATTCACGTTGATCTGAGATCTTAATCTGAGCAAAGGTGTTGGCGTAACAGTCACCCCTTTCAGAAAAGTTTGGTGTTTTTAACTAGGGTTATCAATATTGTAACTTCAAAGACTAGATTTTCAGGCATTACAGGGAGAAAGAGATTTTGACATCTGTGCCACCTCAATGTCCTTATAATCATACTGTGCACTAATATGACTGTGGGCAGGACTGACCTTGATCTAGATATTTAAACAATGCCATAGGCCTCTAACTAGGACTGGTACAGATTATTGAGAGGTACTAGAAGAAATCTCCTGCAATTTAATAGGAGCCTTGGGGCCTTTCTCAAATGTAGACAAATCCAATGTGATGTCCCTTTATTTAACCAGCTAACTGTAAAACAAAATAATGTTGAAAGGGAGAAGGGGGGATCGGAATTTATGCATTTTCTCGCTAACAGTGTAATGCTCCGAGCATTCTAAATATCACCATTGGTTACCAGCAGAGTGATAGATACCAAAAACCAAAACCTGTTGCTGTGAAGTTGATTCTGACTCATAGTGACCCTATAGGACAGAGGAGAACTGCCCCCATAGGGTTTCCAAAGAGCAGCTGATGGATTCGAACTGCCAACGTTTTGGTTAGCAGCCGTAGCTCTTAACCTCTATGCCACCAGGGCTCCAGAGTGATGGATAAACCCACGTAATTCATGCTCTACTTTCTTTCCTAATGTCTGGTCACTTCCTTTTAAGAGCCAAGCTGAGAATATTTCTAAACAGCACTCCTTAAAATACTGGCTTAGTGAGCCACCAATCAGATGTATTAAAAACATAACAACGGAATTAAAAGCAGAATTAGTAATGAGTTATCAACGAGTTTGTTTGTTTGTTTGTTTTAATATTTGTCTGGAGCCCTGATGGCACAGGAGTTAAGAGCTCGGCTGCTAACCAAAAGGTCAGCAGTTCAAATCCACCAGCCACTCCTTGGAAACCCTGTGTGTCCGTTCCACTCTGTCCTCTAGTTGGAATCGACTCGACAGCAATGAGTTTTTTTGTTTTATATATATATTTGTCTAGTGATTGGCAGTTTACTACTGTTTTTGGAATTTCTGACACATCTGGGAGTAAATAAGACGGATTTAAATAGCATATTGTGTGGTGGATACTCTTGCTTTGTCTTACCTGGAGTGGCCAGGTAGGATCCATTCCATCAGTTTACCCTTCTAGAAGAAGTTGGAAATGTCCTCACAAGATGAGTTTAGGATTACTGAATCTGGTGTATGGAGTGAAAATGGAAACATATAACAGACGCTACAGAAGTGGAAAATAGGAGTTGATATAAACCTCCAGTTCGTCTTTCTCCAGGATTCTGGTTTGGACTCCCCACCTCTTGTGGGGGCCCTTTTCCTGGTGCCTCTTGGAGTGCCCCACACTATACTTCCCTCACTTAGCGACATCTCTGTGCAATGGGGCGCTTGCATCTGGACTTTATTTTACTAACCAATGAATGTATTTGATAAAAACATAGAATTTATAAAAGAATTTTATCACTTTTTTGGCTAAAGACTTGTTCCTGAGGAATCTCTTCCACCAATACATTATTCCTGGGGAATTATATCTTTGTTAGGGTGCTTTTTTATGCAAGTGACAGAAAAACCCGTTCACACTAGCTTGAAAAAATATTACATTGTTGAGACTGGGTACATGGAGATGTTTCTTGGCTGATGGCCATACTTTTATTTCTTGAATAAAGTGGTGGTTACAAGGTTGTTGGTACTATAAATTTATTAAGCCAAAGATTTGTTCTGTGTAATTTTCTGTATCTGTACTTTATTTTGCAATTAAAAAAATAAAACTCACTACCTACATAAATGGAAGACTCCCATGAGGACAGGCCACAGAGCTGGTGGATTCAGCTCAACAATGCTGGCATCATTCCTGGGCTAAAACGATGCCAAACATCTCACCTCAGCACGACAGTGGACAGTGTTCTGGGAAACAAAGAGACCACCCCCTCCCGTGACTTGATTTTGAGCCATTGAAGTGTGGTTGCCAAAAGTCACAGAGGTAGAAAATGGTCTGCTCAGCTCGAACATGGGACATGGACTGAACGTTCCTTTCAAACAAAACCACCTTAGGAATCTGAGCTAAATGCTTAGCTGAATACAGAGTGTGTGCTGCCTACGAGGGAGAAAACTGAAGTGATAATGCCAACAATATGAGGTCTACAGCTTAAAATGATTTCCAATTCCACTTCTCCATTTTTCCCTCAAAGACCATGGGGGAGTAATTTTTTCTCTATCTGCCTAAAAGAGGGAAGTGTGTCTTATCTTGTTGCTGAATATTCTACAGGGCTTTTCTGCTGGAAGGAACTCAATGATTACATATCCATTAAATCAGGTATAAATAATCTACCCAAAATCCCCTAGGCCTGAGCCTAGGTTGAGTTGGATTGCGTTGTTTTACCAAATAGAGCTGAGCTTCTACTTGTTTTATAAAAAAAATTCTAGAGATGCATCAACCAATAGAAATTTCTGCAAATATGGAAATGTTCAATAACTGCACTGTCCAAAAAGTTAGTCACCAGCAACACGTGGCTGCTGAATGTTTCAAATGCAGGCAATGCAACTGAGAAACCGATTTTTTTAATTTAATTTATGTGAAGTTAAATTTAAACAGCCACATTTGGTTAGTGACTGCCATATTGCACAGTGTAGTTCTAGTCTTTTCTGCACCTGACCCCTTCATCTACGTTTCTAAAAGTTCGTGGCTGTTTGTATGTGTATATATGAGTAAGTCCTTGGTCTAGAGGGCACCTAAGATGTGAGATGTTCTACTTGGAACTGAACTCTAAATCCTCTGACCACTATCTGACCTCCTGCTGATCTCTCTCACTTTTATATAACTTCTGGGTTCCAAATGTGCAGCTAGATATCCTTTTCTGATCCATCAGGGCCTTTTTGGCTCTACTATTGGAAAAGGCAGATCCTTACTGTAGTGCATTACAATGATACTCCCTGAGTGATGAGCATCAGGACCCTTCAGAGTAATACTAGAGCCCTCTCACTGCAAACATAGGCTGACAGGCAGGTACACAGTTGTGTGGCCAGGTGCATAGACGGTTGCAGAAGCTGTAGTGTCCAGCTCCCTTGCCCCAACCCTCCCACCCCCTTCAGTGCAAGCCCAGTGTCTTAGGTCAGGTCCTTAGAAGCTGAGCTGAGACAGAGGACTTCTTGTTCAAGTGATTTATGGGGTGTACCCTCTAGGGACAGAGTGCAAAAGAAGCAAGATAAGGCAGGGGAAAGCTAGCAAGAAAATGCTCTTAGCTGAAGTCTAGCTTCTATCTGATGCCAAGACCAGGCTCTGGAACACAGATTGTACTTTAAAGGTGTCATGGCTGGGTCACCCCATTACTCTCTGGCTGAGTGTGGTCCAGGGAGTGGTAGACACCCAGGTAAGAAAGCTCCCATTTGGCCAAAGGCAAAGCTCTTAAGGAGTTGGCTTGGAGTTGTCAGCCAGCCCTGAAGCTGGGGATGAGCCTCCATGCTAAAGAGGCTGTGGGTTGGGCTCCTGAACAATTCCAGCACTTCTGTCTCTAGAATCCCCCTCTCTGCCCAGGAGGTTTTCTCTGCTCTTTGCACCACACCACCCTCCAGAAGCCTTCCATCCATACTCAGCAGAGTGGATGGATAAATATTCCAACAACCTCTCCGTGGGGTGGGATAAAACTAGCATGCTTTCTATGCTCGGGGGACTAAGTGCAACCACAGGACTGGATGGCTTGATGATGCACCCTGAGCTGCTTCTCTTCCTTTCCTTGCCTCATCTCCTTCCCTCTGCCCTGCTTCCTGGGAGCATTTCCCAAATTAACTGTTTGCACTCAATCCTTGTCTCTTAATTGACTTCTGGAGAAACCCAACTGAGTGGCACACAGGCAGCCACTTCCCCCAGACATTGCTCCTGAGGCAGGACTCAACTACAATACCTGGTTCTGAGCCTCTGCTGCAAACTCTCCCCTCTCTCATGTGAATCTTCTCACGTGAATCCTTTCTTCTTCCCTGCAAACTGGTTTCAAGCAGGGCCAGTCAGCCTCCTCCTGCAGGTTTTTATCTTTTTGAATCCCATGAGTATTTGGTCAGGTGTCCACTTAATTTTCTTCTCTCCTAGGAGGCTCCTTTGCCCCTAAATTAATATGTGGATGAGAGGGTAGAAGCCCTGACCGTTGCCAGTCTGCAGCACCCAAGTCCAAATGACCCAGCCAACAGCTTTAAAGCCTTGAGGTTACTTGCCCAGCCACAGCCTCCTGTTACAAATGGATGATAATGCTCTGAGGGGAGGTGCAGGAAGCTCAGAGCACTGCAAGCTTGTTTGAGAATACACCCCAGTCCATACTGTATAGTGTTCAATATTGATGAAAGATCCTCTTAGCTCTGTTCATTAGTCACTGGGGAGTTTTAGCCCTGGAAAATCTCAGTCCTTTGTCCACAGAGGCACCAGCTGTTCAGCAATTAAGGACGCAGCTAGTATGTCGAGCTAATCTCCTAGTCATTTGTGAGACTGTGTTTGTAACGTTATAGGGTCTTGTGTAAGGGTAGGGGGAAGTATATACCTAGGGAACTTATTCCTTATAGGGTTAATCTTAGGCTTTTGAAATATGGCCAGGATGTGTGCTTAAAACAGACTGGGTAAGAAAATGTAAGGTGGGTAAGAAAATGCCATGTATGTGTGTGTGTGTGACTATTTTAAGCTCCCATTGGTCTTGTACTAAATGGACTATCTCTTTTTGAATGCCAATTGTAAAATATTGCTTAGCAGCGACTTGTATAGAATCTGTTTCATGATCACTTCCAGTGTGCAACATCAGTCAATTCTCATTTCCTTTTATGAGTTAGAGGCAGAAATATATTCAGTGTAGATACTGAGGAATTCCTGCGTTTTCTCCCAGGGATCCTGTTTCATGCTTAAAGCCTATACTAGGATGTGGAGTTTGGAATGTAAGGTCTATGATAAGCTTTGAGGTGTAGATGACTGAGCAGGAGACCAACAGGGAAGTCAAGAGAACCAGGTTTCTTGTCTTACTGTAAACCTTACTCTCTAAGACTTTGGTCCCTGTTAAAACTACGGTCAGAAGACACTTGAAATCAGAAGAACTGGGCTGGAAGGCAGGCTCTGCCACATAACCTGGATAAGTTAGTCGGCCCCTTGAGTCTGCTTTGTTCTCTCTCAAATGAAATTTCACAATACTATTTCTGACTGCCATTAGAATCAAGAGAGATACTGAAAAGAAAAGTCAAGTATGGATTATGTTTTTGGAGTGAATGCCTTTGAGGAGGAAGGAAGAGAAATAGTACAAGAGTGCTTTCTTGGTGTTCCTACAGGCAGAGTGACTAAGAGATGGAGTGCTGGGTTTGAATTCTCTGCTCCGCTGCTTACTAGTTGTGTGATCTTGGACAAGTTATCCAACCATTTTGGCCTCAGTTTTCCCATCTGTAAAATGGGGGTAATAGCAATACCTATTTTGCAGGACTACTGTGATGATTAATGAGTTGATGTCTACCAAGTGCTTAGAACAGTGCCCAGCACTGAGAAAGGGCTATATAATTTTAGCTAAAATTGTGTATGAACAAAAACTCCAAGGACATGTAAGAAGGAGATGATAAGAAGGGATATGAGATAGGAAGTTCTGAGAAGCAAAAGGCATAACTGGGAGTGAAAAGAACAATCCAAGTAAGAGCAAAGAGAAATATTCCTGAATTTATAAGTTTTCAGATTTCCTAGCTAATTGTAACTCTGACTTCAAGTATCTCACTGTGTTTGTGTGAGGGGAATTGTGGACCAAACTGGAAAGGATCTCCATCAATAGGTCCAGAGGCAATGTGATACTGTTATGTTTATTCTGTTTGTTTATTAGTTTTTAGAAATCAAAAATAACATATTGAATTTAAGATAATGTGGACTATTAAATAGATAAATAATCTAACTCTAGTCAGTAAAATATCAGGACAGAAACCTTAAATATCATCTCATCCAATGATTCCCAAACCACTCACCATGCCATGAATATCTTTCTACAAAAAATACAGAGCAGAAATCATGCTAGGCTCCTGAATAAGGTTCCAGGGAGTGGGCCAAGGAATTTATATTTGTCTTCCTCACTAGACTCCGGATGTTTCTGATGATTAAACACGCTTAGAAATCTACCATACAATCCAAACTATTTGTCATGTAGAGGTAGTTGAAGTCCAGTAAGGAGCTCTGGTGGTGCAGTGATTAAAAAGCCCTCAGCTGCTAACCAAAAGGTCAGAGATTCGAACCCAACAGCCTCCCCATGGGAGAAAGATGTGGCAGTCTGTGTCTGTAAAGATTACAACTTTGGAAACCCTATGGGGCAGTTATGCTCTGTCCTATAGAGTCTCTATGAGTCAAAATCGACATGATGGCGGTGAGGTTGTGTTTTGCTGTATTGAAGTCCAGTAAATAAAGCAAACAGTCCAAAATTTCACAAGGCTTCAGAAGACTGGGACTTGAACCAAGTCTCCTGGTTTTCTGTCCAACATCCTCCTTATTCCACCTTCTCCCCATACATCAAATATTGCAGACTGTAGAGTATAAGGCTTGCGGTGTACTAGAAATAAAGTGAGACATAGCATCTGAGTCATCTGAGACTCCATTCCTTCACTTGTGGAATGGGATCATCATACTATTTTTTGGATACTTCATAATAGTATTTTGGGGTTCAATAAAATAATAGCTGAGGACAAGCTTTGAAAACCTATTGAAAAATTCTGGATGCTGTAAAAATCTAAGATGGGATCATTCTTTTTATAAACTCAGATGCTTCTTGCAACTGCAGGATTTATGGAAATTGAAGTTAATAATCATTGTTACTGCAGCCACAATTACAGACAGCACTGCCTTAGTTAACAACTTCAACTTGCCAACTACACACTTTTCTGTGTGTGTGTTACACTTTCAATTTAGAGTATAAGTCAGAAACTGGAAATGAGTGTGGATATGGTGTGTCTTTAGAGCAAATGCAAATATGTCTTCAGGACACTCTCATCATTTATTGTTTGGTGGAAAGAACAAAATGTTTTCCACAGCAACCACAGCAACGCTGGGTTTCTTGCCTGTTAACTGTAATGCAGACAGCGTCTTCAACAGCAGGGAAAGAGTCTTTGGCAATTATCACCCAGATAGTTTCCCTCCATTTTAAGAGCTTAGGTTGAAGCTCTTGGGTTCAGAAAATTCTTGACTTGATGTGTTAATGAATGCTAACAGCCATGATTCCATTTTGGTTAATCTCAAGGGGATTAATAGGCTAAAGACTTTACTGTGAGCAGAAGCGAGATGTGATTTTCTTTAGACAAATCTGAAGAATTCTTTTTAGCACTAATGCTCCCTCTTTTCTCTTCTCTCTCTCTCTTTTTTAAATTGGTCATCCTTTTGTGATTTTATTTTTTGATGGTTGGTGGTGCTAGGGGAAGATTTTTAGCCACTTTTTTTCTTCCATAACCAACATAAATTCCTACCCTATTAGAATAAATGAAAAAAAAATTCTAAAGCATGACTAAGAACTTATTTTCAAGAACAACATCTTGTTGTGTACTATCGGGGATAAAAGATAAATGGTTAAGGCTTTAAAATTTTAAATTCAAATATAGTGATGGTCATACAAAAACCATCCATCTGTCAAATTGCTCTACATATTCTTTATGCAATGTCACATAAATACAGTGTCTTATTTATCTAGTGCTGCTATAACAGACATACCACAAGTGGATGGCTTCAACAAAGATAAATTTATTTTCTCACAGTTTAGGAGGCTAGAAGCCAAAATTCAGGGTGCCAGCTCCAGGGGAAGGCTTTTTGTCTCTCTGTCAACTCTGGGAGAAGGTCCTTGTCATCAATCTTCCCCTGGTCCAGGAGCTTCTCAACACAGGGACCCTGGGTCCAAAGGACATGTACTTCTGGCTCTACTTTCTTGGTTGCATGAGGTCCCCATGTCTCTCTACTAGCTTCTTTCTTTTATATTCCAAAAGAGATTGATTTAAGACACAACCTAATCTTGTAGATTGAGTCCTGCCTCATTGACATAACTGCCTCTAATCCTGCCCCATTAATATCACAGAGGTAGGATTTACAACATATAGGAAAATCACATCAGATGACAAAAGGGTGGATAATCACACAATACTGGGAATCATGGCCTAGCCAAGTTGACAGATATTTTGGGGGTCATACACAATTCAATTTGCGACATTTGAACAGTGAGATTTTCATCTTATAAAGAAAGACATGCAGATGACAGATAATGTGTAACATATAATGAGTATTGTACATCAAATAAAAATTACTCATACTGTCATGAGTCAGTGGAAATCACCATGCATTTTTTATTCTATCATGTTTTAGTATTGTGAAGATCATATAGTTGATAAACCTTTGTTTTTTATTTTATTTTAATCTTAAGAAAGAGAACTCATGAAATGGGCAGCAGGAGAAATCAGACACAAAAGAACAATAGAATCAGAATAATTATGGATTTCCTGGAAGTGTAAAATCTCCTTCTTAGCTTCCCTGCCCATTTGAGAAGTTAGGGGAATGTGGAGTGGATTCAGAAGTGTTGACATATTGTTGAAAACAGAATTGATTGACACAAATGTACCCTGGCATCTCAGAATCCTCACTCAAATACCTCTTCCCAGTGTCTTTCCTCCTTATCAGTAACTTCTTATTGATTTTCTGGAATTTTAGGAATATTTTTCTGTTACACTAAACCAAAAAACCAAACCAGTTGCCATCAAGTCGGTTCCAACTCATAGCAACTCTAGAAGATGGAGTAGAGCTGCCCCATAGGATTTCCAAGGTGTGGCTGGTGGATTTGAACTGCCGACCTTTTGGTTAACAACTGAGCTCTTAACCAGTGCACCATCAGGGCTCCAAAATAGTCTGAAATAACTGGATTTACCCAGACAGTGATTGAATACTGGATGTTGGGTATCCTAAACCTACTGGATCTCAGTTTCCTCAACAATATGGTTATGATAATGCTATTTGCTTCACAGGATATCATATCTGTGTTAGTTAAAGTAGGTTATACTGCAGTAGCATATAGACTCCAATATGCACTGGTGTAAACACAATAGGTGTTTATTTCTTGTACCATCAGGGCCAGTGTTCAAGGAGGCAGGCGTTTTCCTCCATGTGATGGTGCAGGGACCCAGGATCTTTCCCTGTAGTGGCTCTGCCATCATCTAGGGCCCTGCATCTATCAGTCATGGGAGAGGAAAGCAAGTGAGGAAGAGGCATGCTTGCCTGGAATAGGCACATCTAACTCCCGCTCATATTTTTGTTGTAGAAAACTCAGCCACTTGGCCACACCTATAAGACTAAGAAAGTCTGAGAAATGCAGTGAGGCCATGAACCCACTGCAGTCCTATTACTCTAGAAGGAAGACAGAATGAATGTTAGTGAAGATCTGGTGACATCTGATCAGATGTGTGCAAAACACTTAACAAAACCCTTTCCACAGTAGCTGTTTGGCAAATTTCCTTCTCTTTCCTTTCCCTGCATTTGAATCTCCTCAGGGAGGGGAAAAGCTTTATCAAACAAAAGCTACTAACTACTAGCTATTTAGGAATCCCTGGGTGATGCAAAGTTTGGTGGTTCAAATTCACCCAGAGATGCCTTAGACGTGAGGCCTGGGCTACCTGGCGATTTACTTCCAAAAGGTCACAGCCTTGAAAGCCCTATGGAGCTGTTCTACTCTGCACACCTGGGGTTGCCATGAGTTGAAACTGATTTGACAGTAATTTACAACAGCTAGCTATTTATTGGAAGAAAATTAATCCTAGTCCCATACAATGAGAGATTATCTTTACAACGGGAGCCAGGGCTCTGAAAAGTATCCAGTTACCAAGGAGAGGTCCCATTGACTCATCTTAAGATGGTAGAAAAGTAGACCGGGACATCATTAGAATGAATTTCAGTGACATAGCTTAAATAAAAAGGAGTTTATTGATTAACTGTTTAAATAAAAAACTCAATTAACTACCGACCTCATGCCCTGAGGAAGGCAGTTCACGAAGGGACCGCTTTCATCCTATCTCCACCCTTGCCATAGATATTCTGTAGCCCCCCCACTCATATTTCAATAGAACTAAATGCTGGGGTCAGTAGAAGTGAACATTGACTTCTTCCTTCCTGTGTGAAATAAAAACAATAAACTTAGGCCACAAGCCTACCATCTAAGCAAGAACTAATATTTATCTTCTGCAAACAAAGTTCAAGTGTAGAAAATAATGAAATTCTGGGACTGAAAGCCTTTTTTGTCATGTTAGAATACCTCTGTGTGTCAAATATTCCAAATCACATGTAGATCTGAGAATGTCATACTAGTTTACATCTCTTTGAGATTTTGCATATGCTGTCCCTTCTGTCCTGCTTGCTGTCTATCCAACTTCACCCTGGTTTTCCTGGGAAATGCCTGTACTTGCTTCATATTTTGACTTCACTATCACTTTCTTTTGGCTCAGTGGTTAAGAGCTCAGCTGCTAGCCAAAAGGTTGGCAGTTCAAATCCACCAGCCGCAACTTGGAAACCCTATGGGGCAGTTCTACTCTCTCCTCCAGGATTGCTATGAGTTGGAATTGACTCAACAGCAACAGGTCTAGTTGCCCACCAAGGCACTCTGTCCTCCATGCTCCTGTTCTCCCTGTTTACCTCCGTTAAGTCTACTTTTCACATCACTTTACGTATCATTATCTTTCTTTGCATATTTTTCTCTCTTCAGCATCCAGCGTGTTCTTGGTGCTCAGTGAACATCTTCTGAATCAATTAATGCTATCCCCTCAAAGGCATGGTCAGTGTTCCTTCATTTATGTATCCACAGCAAAGTATTTGTCCAGCGTTAGGTTCATAGTATGTATTTGGAGAAAGATAAGGATATAAGAGAAGGGAGGAAGAAAGGAAGGGAGGCGGGGAGGGAGGAAAGGAGAACGGAAGGAGACGTCAATCAGGCAGAGGATATAAGACATGTCCATATACGTCTACAATCAAAGGCTAACATTTTAAGAAAAGAAAGAAAACAAAGTCTACCAGGAATTCACAAAATGGAAACCATAATGACCGAGGAAAGAGGGGAAGAATCATGGAGGAAATAGCATTTGAGAAGAGTCTTAAGCCATGAAAGAGAATTAGATGGAAGGGGAGAATGGAAATTCTGTGTCAAAGTACCAGGTAGTTAATTCGAGTCATATTTTGAGGCAAAGACGTCTTGAACAGTGTTTTGTTTCTTTGAATTCCCCTTTGACAGTTGAAAGTTGTAGCTGTGTGAGATATTACTACAAGTCTCTCTCTCTCTCTGATCCTTTTCCAGGAACTGGCGGTTGGTCCCCAGCAGATTCTAACGCTCAACAGTGGCTCCAGATGGACCTGGGAAACAGAGTGGAGATAACTGCCGTGGCCACACAGGGAAGGTACGGAAGCTCTGACTGGGTGACGAGTTACAGCCTGATGTTCAGTGACACGGGACACAACTGGAAACAGTACCAGCAAGAAGACAGCATCTGGGTAGGACACCTTTTCTCTTTCATTGAATAAAATGGAGATGCGCTAATGGTAACCACTGAATACTCCTGCCATGTGCCTACGCCCAGATTGATGATGGCTTAATAACTGTTGAGTACCCATTCAGAAATAATTAAACCCTGCATAAAGTCAATCCTCAACATGACCCTAGCAAGTTAGAATGTCTATTGTAAAGAGTTGAGTGTTTTCCTCCTTTTCTTGTAACTTGGGTAATTCACTCTCTGGGCCTAAGTTCCTTCAACTATAAAAATAGGTAAATGCACCACCAGAGTCTGACTGATAATGAGAATATCATTATTTACTGACCATTTATTTACTTTTTTGTTTCTTACATTCCAGGCACTTTACATACCTTATAAAGACCCACTAGCTCAGTTGTGTGACTACACCACAGTCACCGATTTGGGAAACTCAGCACAGGAATTTCTATTTCAGTCTGACTCTAATGCCACTAAGCTGAGCAGCTTCTATCTGAGATTTGAAAACAACTTAAAATGTGAAAACTACAAAATAAATATAAGATTTAGAATGATTCTAGCATTAGAAACGTTCTTTGGTTTGGATGTGAAGGGCAGTTAGCTCCAAGGGTAAAAATGAACTTTCCTCCCCCACCCCAAGGCCCAAACTCTTGTCCTCACCGTGTAGGTGAAAGGCTGTCAGTCAACAACCAGATGAGGGGAAAGAAGAGAACCAGGTCACCAGCAACTTGGAGATTGCTTCAGAAATTCATGCGTACAATACAGTACTTTGTTCATTTATGTAGCTTTAGGTTTAGCTTTCTTTTTCTCCTAAATGAACATAAAACATGATGCTTTGGCAGTTGATAGCATACTCTTTCCTCTCAAGAGCTCTCTAGTTGCCCCCCACCCCCGCCGTTTAAATCAATGCCAATTTAGGATTTCAAATTGCTCGTTTGTACACATATTTTCTCTGCAGGCCCAACTTAGTTGGAAAAATATGTACTTCTATTTCATGTTTGTTTTTATTTGTTAATTGCTTACACATCACTTGGGTTTCTAATTGAAAATAATAGTACATTGAGGATTAAGACTAGTTACAGCAGACTGAATCTTGACAATACTATTATCATTGTCTTTATTCTGGGTCGCTTGTAAAATTAGGTTATGATATTCATAGAGAGGGTTGCTTGTAAAATTAGATTATACTATGATTCATAGAGAGCACAGATTTCCTTCATTTGAAAAGTAATCTTTGGGACACCATTCTATTTTTTCTCAATTTTTTAAGCCTCCATAAATTTTTACAGTTTTTTGTTTCTTTTGTTGTTTTTGGAGCCCCAGTAGCACACTGGTTAAGACCTACAGCTGCTAACCAAAAGGTCTGCAGTTCAAATCCACCAGCCCCTCCTTGGAAACCCTACAGGGCAGTTCTACTCTGTCCTTTGGGGACACTATGAGTCAGAATCAACTCGACAGCAACAGGTTTGGTTTTTTTGGTTTGTTGTTTTTATTTCAACTGAGAAATAAGCACACCTTACATTTTGAAGATAGCTGTAAGGTTTTATTTTTACCTCAGAGGGACAAATAGATGTGGAATTATTTGTTTTCTTTGGCATTTTCAATCAGAGCCAGGCTTTTATTTTGTTTGTTTTGTTTTTTGTATTTTTTGAGATTGAACTGTAGCTTTGAATTATGCTCTCTATTAAAAAAAAAAAAGCACAGTTTCATTGTCCTTAGCACCTAATCACCTGCTCTCAGCCTACTCTCTGGATCAGGATGTATTTCAAGCGACAGCAATCTTGCTGGGCTTGGGAGCAGCTGGCCAGAGGCCTAGTTCACCTCCTTGCCCGTGTTCACTTACTTGTGTTTCCAAATAACCCCAAGCCCCTTCAAGGCAGGGGCCTGCCTTATATGTCTTTCTAGCCTTGTGCCCAACTGTAACCTGGACACCGCAGGGGTGAATTGTGGATGGCTGTTCAGATAACCACAGAATTACTAGAACTTCCAGAATGTGGGTGGGGGGTGGTATTCCTGACCCCTGTCTTATCCCCCAAAGCACCTTGCTATTGCTGGGGTGGGAGGGGGTGTAAAAGATGCTGGATGGGCAGGAGAGGAAGAGGCAGGGACCACCATGTGCAGCAAGGCGGGGCATTCCAACTACAGCTCCCCGGAGATACTGCCCACACTGCCCAGCACGTGGGACACGTGGCAACTTCAGGACCCACCTGTCCACTGCAAGCACTGGCAGGAGGAATGACGAAAAAGACATCATCTCAACTTCCATTCAAAGAGTAAAATACAGCAACATTTAGCAGGAGAGCTGTGATCAATCATGTGCATTAACTAGACTCAAATCTGTATGAAATGTGTGTCCACTTATATTATTATTGAAGACTCTAATGGCTATTGAACACCTACGTTTATTAAAAAAAAAAAAAAGAGAGAGAGATTCTATACAATGGGTATTTTAACTAGCTGACTGACTGTGATGACTAGGCACTTACCTCCCCACAAATGAGAGACTGAAGGCTCACAGAGACTGAGCCAAACTCACACAGCCAGGAATTGGTGGTGACAAAATTCACAACAGAGATTCATCCCTCAGTATTCTTGATTGCAAACTGTGCTTTCTATTTCTCCTTGGTCTTAGTTATCTAGTGCTGCTATAACAGAAATACCACAAGTGGATGGCTTTAACAAACAGAAATTTATTCTCTCATAGTCTAGGAGGCTAGAGGTCAGAATTCAGGGTGCCAGCTCCAGAGGAAGGTTTTCTCTCTCTGTAAACTCTGGGGAAGGTCCTTGTCATCAATCTTCTCATGGGTCTAGGGGTTTCTCAGTGCACGGATCCTGGGTCCAAAGGACATGCTCTGCTCTGGGCTCTTCTTTCTTGGTGGTATGCGGGCCCTCTCTCTGCTCACTTCTCCCTCCTTTTATCTCTTGTAAGATAAAAGGTGATGCAGGCCACACCCTAGGGAAACTCCCCTTGCATCATCAGATCAAGGCTGTGATCTGAGTAAGGCTGTTGCATCCCACCCTAATCCTCTTTAACATAACCTAATCTTGCCTCATTAACCACAGGCAGAGATTAGGCTTTACAACACATAGGACAATTACATCAGATCACAAAATGGAGGACAACCACACAATACTGGGAATCATGGCCTAGCCAAGTTGACACATATTTTGGGGGGAAACAATTCAATCCATGACATCTTACTACATTTGCTTTTGCTAATTTTCAGAAAAAATCATTTACTTATCTTGCTTTAAATGTTAACTTTGTCAGGCCCACTCTGTAAAAATAATATTGAACCCTGTTGTTTAATTCATGCATTGCTAAAACACAAGACAGACAAAGCATCAACAATATACAACTGCATTTATATATGCAGAAAATAGTGCTCAAACTTGCTGAAATTGTCCAAGCCTTCAGGAACTTATATCAACAAGAGACTCAGAATGTTTGACCAAACACTTCAAAGAAATATGCACAATCTGACTTGTGGCTAATTTTCATATGTACTTCCACTAGATTATGCTGTTGGATGGAATAGATTACTTTGAGAGTTTTTCTTTTTTATTTTAAATTTAAAATTAGAAGTCAGACAATGGATTCATCAGAGCTAAGCCTTATAAACAAGGTGAGGGCAGTAGCATACAAGAGGTTTTTATGAAAGTCTCTCAATTGTTCTGTGTGACTTGTCAGAAAAAGTCAATACCTACAAACATCAATATCAAGTATTGACTTAATTAAAGCTGGTGTTTCAAGGCAGTAGAGAATCTTTAGCATGCAGAATTTCACCTGGTCTTTTGCAAATCCTCAATTTTCAGGTGGTACAGAATTTTCAATGTTGTTTTAAATTGATTTCCCAAATAATACGAATATAGCACAAGCCCTCTATGGGACACCAATTTACCACACCGCTCGAGGGATTTATTTTAATTTTAGAAAGTTTATTTTAGAATGAGAAGCCTGAAAGGACACTCTTCTGATGTACAGTAGCAAATCTTCATGCCCTGAAAATTCAATTTAGAAAGTTTCTGATCTGGCACTGAATGGAATATTCAAGAATGAGTCCTCCAAGCAGCCACTTAGCAATGCATCATGATTTATGAATAAACCAGAGCCTGCTGCTTTACTAAACAGTCAGGTGTGAAGGTGTCTCAGGGACAAATTTAGTAACAATTTTTAGAATCATAGCAGATCCAAAATCTCTTCCAGGTTGGTGAGTAGACATGCCGAAGCAATGCAAGTGTTACGAATTTGGCTTTGGGCATCACGTGAGCCTATGTTTAGTAAAGCGGATACATTTCTTTGGAACAAATGAACCCCTTGATTAAGTCCACACAGATCAGGTTTCTGCTACCAGTTGTTTTGAAAGGCATGCCAGTTGACACACTTACTGTCCCTGTTGTATCCATGCACAACCTTTTCAGTCCCGAGCCCTTCGTGCGTGAGTGAATGTGCAAATGCTTCAAGAATCTGCCTGCATTTCCAACATAGAACATGCGGGTGTTCTAGAAATCCATTGTCCTCTGTGTGCATTGGCACTTTTTCTGACATTCTGAAGTCACCACTCTTAAATTTCAAAGATAGTCATTTTCCTTTAATCCACCTTATCCACAATACTCATGATTGTCTACAATACAGTCGGTGAATTTTACAATCTAATTCCTCTTCACATGCCAGACTCAAGTATCTCCATCTTCTCAGTCTGTTTTAAAATTTCAGGGACAATTTCACTCCTCTATGTTTTGATCTTTTTCTTGTCTCCCCACCATTTTGTCAAAATCAACTATGCTAAATGTATTGAATATGGACACAAAAGCCTTACCTAAAATCGTCTTTAATGGCGGTCTCATTTCTTTGCCATGTTGGTGCAACAGCATATTAGAGTAATATTTTCTGTTAAGGAACCACAATTATTTAATAAGTTCTTATAACTGGGGAAGAAGAAACTGCAAGAAAATTTAACCATAAAATAGGTTGTTCCAATATGTGTCAAAAGTGTACATTACTGATCTCAAATTTACTGCCCATTGTCATAGCCCCAACTCCATCATCATCACCACGCTTCTTTATTATAAAGGGCACTATATATACCGTGATTCTCACTCCGTTTTATATCCAGGAACTTCACCATAAGACACCTACAGTGTGCAGAAACCAAAGAGAGATCTCTAACTCCCCAAAGTCATTTTATATCTGATCAACACAACCCTCTTCTCAAGCGAAGTTAATCATATTGGCTAAAAGACTTACTACTTTCCTGCCCACATTTATACATAGATGAACTCTTTCTGTAACCCAACTCCAACTGTTTCCTACTTAGAGGTTTTAATGTCACCTACAAAATTAAATAATTTTTGCAATTACCTTTCTGCATTTTGTTTACAAAGAAGACACAAAACAAGAGGTTGCAGCAATATGGGAAAAATCCTGGATTTCAAAATTTCTCTTTCTTCCAACCATTTGCGTTCCCTTTCTAAGTATAATCCCCATATTTATCAATGATAAAGTAATATCCATCCTTATAAGATAATATATTTTATATGTCTTTTGCAAATATAATCTAATGAGCCCCTTTCAGGTACTGGTTCTAGAAGCCTCTGTTGCAATGGATTCTTCAGTATTAGCCATGGAAATCTAGGCTGGTTCTGCTTTATCTCCATATTCACTTGCCTTTCCAAAGTCTCCATTTCAATAGTCATTTCACAGTCAGCCTCCACTTGATGCAGGTCACGTATTTTGAGATGGTACAGTTCTATCCATTCCTTATTGTTATAACATGGGCCAATTCACTCATGAAGAAGTCAAGGACTGCAGTGGTATGAGCCACTGGGGAAGATAAGGACCTTAAAGAGTTGGGGCCACAGCTAAGGCAAAGAATTTTGCAAGGCTGATGCCTATAAATGTAAACTGCATCATCTTAAGGATCAAAATGAATTTGTTTGATGACCCTCGGGTATCTATATGCTAGGATATCCAATGCAATGGAACAGTAACTCTTTATCTAGTATGCAATATGAGTAGTCACTCTGCTAAGATTACTAAATAGGTTGTTTAGTTTTATCTTCTCATTAATCCTGACAGGTAATTCCTATTTCAAAGAAGAAACTGAGGTTCAGAAGGGTTAAGGGATCTGGAATATATCACACAAGAAGTGAAGTGGTGAGGCCAAGGTATAAACTCATCTCTGTCTGTTCATGAAGCTTAAGCACCTAACCCACTGGATAATACCATAGCCAGTGGATGACAGCATGAGAGTTAGGGCTCAATATTCTCAAAGGACTAGTGTGACCTAGGCTGTGATTCAGGACATATTTCTACCCAGTGAGGAGGTAGACTGCTAATCCAAACTGATGTGGAAATTCAGGTCCCATCTGGAATTAACCAGCATGGTGAGCCTTATGGGAAGACTTAGTAGGCATGGAGATGCCTAAAGATTATCGCTAACATATTATGACATAGTCAGCTGGTTCTAGCTCTTCCTGCTAGTGGTTCTGAAACTAATGGTGTGGTCAGAATTGTTTCAGTAATAGGTTACAACTAACTTTCTGGCATAAGTATTCAATAATAATAGATCAACAAGATAATAGCTGGGAGAGACCACACACATGAAACCAACATCTGTTTCCCAGTCTTTCTTTATGCGACTTGGACAAAAAAAAATCTACCTCCTCTTCTGCAGAATGGTATTTCAGATCTTTTAACTACAGCTACAGATGTTGATCTCTTCCTTTGCCACCACAATTTCCATAGTGTCAGCAAGACTGCTCCCCTCTAATCCAATGTCCCCACATACTCAGATGACTTTTATGTGGCTGGTTCCAAGCCCCTTAACTAGCCTATCATCTCCCCTTCTGAACATACTTAGTGTTATTATTATTTGATTTACAATTTTGTTAAACTTGTATTGTCTCTTCCCAAACACATCAGCCACCTAGTCCTTTATTATGGAATCACTTGACCTGTGCAATATGAAGATCTATGATTTCCTGTAGCTTCCTGGAGTCTTCCTGATATGAAGAGCTTGCACTCATTATCCATCACTTTTTTCACACAGAGGTCAATTGAAACAATGGGTTATACATTCTGATCATCATTTCCCTGATTTCATCCTTGAGTTACTTCCATAGTCTTTGGGAGATGCTAGCTGATCCTCATGATTTATAAACATTTATTCTGCCAGTTTGGCCTAGAGCATTCTGAGTTCTGGTCACTGTTTGCTATAATATTTTAAGCCTACTAATATCAGAAAACAATTTGAAAGTGAGAATCTCATTACCATTGACATGTATCTTCAGATCTCGTTATACACCAAGCACTGTACTAGATGCTAGGCATACAAAGGGCCTTAAGATGTTGTCTCTTTCTTTCCTGTGTATGCATTACAATTAAGGAGACAAATATGTGGCACTAAAACACACTATAGGTGCAGAGAAAATGGCATTGATGGCAGCTCATGTTCATGTGGTGATCAGAGAAAATGTGTCTGAGAGTTTGTGAGTGGGAGGGACTTAGATGAGTTGAAAGGCAGGGGCTGTGTTTAAGTAACTTTAGCTTCCCAACAACTACAGGGTGCTTTATACCTAATTAAAAACAGCAACAACAACAAACTCCGCATAAATGTGGGAAAGTAAAATGGTAGGAAGGGAGGCGCATTCACAGCAGGAGAAATTCTATCAGCAAATTCTTAAGGGAAGATGTGCAAAGTGTATCGGGATAAAGAATTCGAAAATTTAGGTACAAGATTTTCTTGGTCAGCTATATAAGATAAATCTTAAGAGAGAGGCTGGGTCAGATTGTAGACTACAGTCATTAGCTGCTATTGAATTGGCTCCCACTCTTAGTGACCATGTTTATAACAGAACAAAATATAGCTTGGTCCTGCTCATCTTCACGATCTTTGGTATGTTCTAGTCCATTCCAGAGGCTACTGTGTCAAACCATATCATTAGAGGTTTTCCTCATTTTTGTTGGTCTCTACTTTACCAAATATGATGCCCTGTTCTGGTAATTGGTCTGTAAACTATGACTACTACTAGCTACATTAAAAAAATATATTAAAAAAAAAAAAGTTGCTGTCTAGTCAATTCCAACTCACGTTGACCCCATGTACTCAGAGGAGAACTGAACTCCATAGGGTTTTCATGGCTGTGACCTTTCAGATGCAGATCACTGGGACTTTCTTCTTAAGTGCCTCTGGGTGGACACCAACCACCAACCTTTCAGTTAGCAGCTGAGTGCTTAACCGTTTGCATCACCCGGGGACTCCCACTAGCTACTACTAGCACCCCGATATTTTCTTTATTTACATACTAAAGAAAATAAGTTATTTATTAATCACTTTCTTTTGATACTTTTTTGATTAAAAATATAAAAATAGTTATTTGATATATTTGTCAGGATTTTATTTTTTCTCTCAACCACATAAATATAACCTTTTAATGTAGATGGTTATCCGTGTCACTGTTGGTCATTATTAAACCCTCAGTTAAGAACTTGGCAATTCAAGAATCCCACCCCTGATTTGATGGAGGCCGCCAATCCAAAAGCAAATTATCACCTTGGAATAGGCCAACAGAAATAGGGCCTAGAAAGAAATGTAAGGACTTTTGGCTAGGATCAGATTCCGGATTCATCTCTGATTGCATATCTGACCTTGAAAACATTATTTAACGTCTCTGTAGAGAATCATTCTCCCCATTCATGGTAAACTCATATTTAGGATTTTGCTCGGGGTCTCTGGTTTCTGGACTGCTCTGTGGATGAAAGTAGGAAACACTGAGATAAAGCCTGAGCTTCACTATGGATCCAGCTTAGAGTCAAGTAAAGGTCATCAAAGCCTAATCACCCCAGGGAGGCTGTCTGAAACAGTTTTGCTGACCCTAGATTCTCTTATCCCTGAATGAGGCTCTGCAGAAGAGGAGAGAGGAACAAGTTGGTCAATCGGATTTCCGGTCTTCACCTCAGCATCAGCAGGCTTTCCTCCAGCCCTCTGGCTCTACGCTTAACCCTAGAAGTTTCCTCAGTGATGCCCATCTGTTTTCCCCTCTGAATGCTAGAATTTGCTGAGACACCTTCCCAACATGGGGTCCAGCCTTCTTTAAGGAAGAAACACTGCCATATTATTTACACGTGTGACATTTAAACACATCACATCGACAGGGAGTCAACATGTAATCTTCAAGGTTAATGTTCATATAGACACTTCCCAGGGAAGAGCAGATGTTTGCAGTCTTCCCTACAAACTGGTTGCGTTTTCAGCAGGATAGGATCTAGCAGCTGATATCAAAGTAAGGAGGAAGATCTGCTTAAAATTCATTCTCCTAAATCCACTGCTATTCATTTAATCTTATCGTTAAGGTACTTAGTAATTTACAGGAAACTCAATTTATAATTTACTTTGTATTAGGAGAAATCAGAGTTAATATCTCAACCTTAATTTGTAGCAAAGCATTAGTTTTTATGTGTATAAATATATGGAATTATGTTAGCTATGCACAAAGATTTAGAAAAAAATTCAAAAACAAAAAAAAATAATTGCATAGAGTCGATTCTGACTTATGGCAACACCCCCACCCCCACCCCCACCACCGTGTGTCAGAGTATAACTATACTCCATAGAGTTTTTAAGGACTGATTTTTCAGATGCAGATATCCAGGCCTTTCTTCTGCAGTACCTCTGGGTGGATTTGAACCTCCAAACTTTCAGTTAGCGGCCAAGCAACTTACCCATTTACACCACCAAGGGTTGCTATGAGTCGGAATCAACTCAACTGCAACAGGTTTCGTTTGGTTAAGGACCATTAGTTACCATGTGCAAATTTTTTTTTTTTTAGTTAGATTACCTCAGGCTTTGAAATCTGACTGTTAGAGACACTGTGACTTTGATAGATGACTTAAACCATAGGAGGCTCAGTTTTCTCATTGGTAAAATGGGTGCAATGAAGGTTCTTACTTCACGTGGCGTATATAAAGAAGTGGTTCTCAAACAGGACCACGTATCAAAATGTCTCCAGAGCTTGTCAGGACACTGATTGCTGGGCCCTACCCACAGAGTCTATGATCCAGTACAACTGAGTGGGGCCAGGAGAATGTATTTGTATTTATAACAATATCCCAGGTGGTGTTGATGCTGCTGGTTGAAGACCTCATTTGAGAACCACTCTGCAAACTTTAAATGGGTTAATGCGCATAGACATTTAACAGGGTGCTAAATAAATAAGGATGTAATTACTACTACAGTTAAAGGTATGTGTACGTGATATAACCTGGTGCAGATACCCAGAGGACACTAGTTCTCAGAGTTTTATGTTCTTTGAGCTTTGAATGTGAAAGGGAAAGCAGTCGTAATAAGTCAGCCTTTTTTTAAAACTAAATGCACAGTGGAGCAGTTATGATGTCTTTGTGGTTACAGCAGGAGCTTTGAACAGGTTAATGCCGGTTGGAACCCCTGCTGAGAACTTGCATTTTTAACAAGCTCCCAGGTGATGCTAATGCTGCTGGTTAGGAACCAATTCTGAGAACCACCAGTGGAGCAGCGGTTCTCCAAACGTATTATACATAAGAATCACCGGGGATCTTGTTACAATGTAGATTCTGATTCAGTCTATCTGGGGTGGAAATGCAAATTCTCAGCAGGTTCAATCCCTGGGTTACCGGCAAGATAGTTATCCAATGAGGATCATTAAAGACAATTAGCAGAGAGTCCTGGTAGCAGACAGGAGAGCTAGAGGAAAAGCCTGGGGGAGTTTCTGTTTTTCTTTTTTTAAATTGTACTTTAGATGACGGTTTACAGAACAAATAGTTTCTCGTTAAACAGTTAGTACACATGTTGTTTTGTGACAATTGTTAACCCACAACATGTCAACACTGTCCCTTCTCAGCCTTGGGTTCCCTAATTCCAGCTTTCCTGTCCCCTCTTGCCTTCTAGTCCTTGTCCCTGGGCTGCAGTACCCCATTAATCTTGTTTTGTTTTATGGGGCTGTCTAATCTTTGGCTAAAGAGTGAACCTAAGGAGTGACTTCATTACTGAGCTAAAAGGGTGTCTGGGGTCCATACTCTCAGTGTTTCTCCAGTCTCTGTCAGGCCAGTAAATCTGGTCTTTTTTTGTGAGTTAGAATTTTGTTTTACATTTTTCTCCAGCTCTGTCCAAGACCCTTGGTTGTGATCCAGGTCAGAGCAGTCAGTGGTGGTAGCTGGGCACCATCTGCATGTACTGGACTCAATCTGGTGGAGGCCATGGTAGTTGTGGTCCATTAGTCCTTTGGACTAATCTTTCCCTTGTGTCTTGTTTTCTTCATTCTCCTTTGCTCCCAAAGGGGTGAGATCAGTGGAGTATCTTGGATGGCTGCTCACAGGTTTTTAAGACCCCAGATGCTACTCAACAAGATAGAATGTAGAACATTGTCTTTATAAACTGCGTTATGCCAATTGAGTTAGATGTTCCAGGGAGCACTTCTGATGCTTAAAGTACAGGCCTCTAGACAAAAGTCTGAAGCCCCAGGTGTCTATTTGGCTGAAGCCAGATGGAAAGATTCCAAATCTGGCAAGAGACTCAAGAAGGTGAACCATCTCTGAAGTATTGGAAAAAAAAAAAAAAAAATCAAAGGAAAGCAGGCTTCATTAAGTTTATTATTGCAATTTTAACAGCTGATAATAGAGCTAATATAGCAACCACAAGCTTGTATTACTATTAATTATGGCTTCCAGTTTTGTTTACCTTAACGATAATTGCAGATAAAGCAACCAATATATAGCCAATGATCACTGTGTAATGCTAAGAAAAGGGAAGAACTCAAGAGAAAAAGTAAGAGTGTGAGCAAGAAGTGACTACGTGCTACAAATCTCTGACCAACTGCACTGGTCCACTGGGACGACATCCATCCCACTGGCCCCGTGTAGCCAAACAGTACCAAGTGTAGCCAAACAGCACCACGGCCAGCTTTGCTGCTCTCTGAATTAGAGAGAGCATCTGAATGTTATCACTGAATCTGTCTGGTACTCTAGACTGGGCTTGCTAATAATTCTTTAATTTAATGATTTAAGGGTCTCCACAGATTATTTTACAAACTCATACAAAATTGAAAAAGACTTGTTTTTTTTTGTTTGTTTTGTTAGTTTGTTTTAGCCTTAAGCATGGGAAGTAGAGAGAAGGAGTCATAAAATTCGGGTTGGAGTTATTTTGACTGGAACCTCATAGGCATTTTGTGTGTGGGAAGTGTGTTGTACTTGGAAAAATTGGTATCAGAAAAACACGGACTTCTAACATCTTGTCATACTTGATTGTAATTTAGGGTATCAAGCATCTGCTAGGAACATTCTGCATGCAATAAATTATGGAAACTTTGAGAGACAATTCAGGAAGCCTAGCCAGAGGTAAGATAAATGCCTGAAAAGCTGTACAGAAAGAGGATATATAGATGGGCATATGGATGAGAGAAGGAAGTTTCTGACCTCTCTGTAGAATAAGTGCCATGGTTTTTTTCCCAGTAGCTATTTTGATTTTGCAGTAATTCATCCACATTGTTACCCTGTCTGTCCCCATTAATGACACATTGTGGTAACCAAGGGCCAGAGTTCCACCGATGAACTGTGATGTAAAGTAAAAGGAACTGATGGGATAAGGACCAAGCAGGTAAGCATGAACAAGGCAGTGTGCTCTATTTAAGCAGATCGGCTGACTTCTATGAATCTGAGGAAGTCTGATATAAGTGAGAGAAAGGAGAGTGGGTGCAAAAGGTCGGCAGTTCAAATCCACCAGACACTCCTTGGAAACCCTATGGGGCAGTTCTACTCTGTCCTATAGGGTCGCTATGAGTCAGAATTGACTGGACGGCAATGGATTTGGTTTTGGTTAGGTAGGTGTAGGTGTAGACATCCATGACACACACTTATGTTGCTCTGAGAGGTGGCTCCTTTCCACCTTACATTTCCACAGGTTAGCCTGCCCCCAGCCTCCTCCCACCCACTGCATATTTTTGTGAGGTGCATAGTGTGTTTCTGTGAGCACTGCAACTATGGGGGAATTTAACAATATATGTGTCTGTACAGAGGCAGCATGAAGCTTGGGAGGTGCATCCTAAGCCACTTTAGTAAACAGATTATTTAGAAAAAATCCTGGAATTGTCAAACAAGCTCTGCCTAAAGGCCAACCTCTCGTTCCCCATTCTATTAAGCTTGCTGCCCCTACACTGCTCATGTCCAGAAATATTGAAGCTACCATTGCTGGCCTACATATGCCCATGCAGATGCACTTCAGAGGGTTCCAGGGTGATGACCGATCAGACTTCTCAGTTAAGCCCAGACCCTCAGAAACACCTCTGGGGGAGGCAGCTGCTCAGCAAACCTCTGAGCCCTGTTTCCCCTTCATTGCTGGTGATTCTAATCTAATGCACCTGTCACGAACTGAATTGTGTCCCCCCAAAATATGTGTCAACTTGGCTAGGCTATGATTCCCAGTATTGTGTGGTTGTCCACCATTTTGTCATCTGATGTGATTATCCTATGTATTGTAAATCCTAACCTCTATGATGTTAATGAGGCAGGATTAGAGGCAGTTATGTTAATGAGGCAGAACTCAATCTACAAAGTTAGGTTGTATCTTGAGTCAATCTTTTTTGTGATATAAAAGAGAAAAGCAAGTAGAGAGGCGGGAGACCTCCTACCACCAAGAATGAAGAACCAGGAGGGGAGCGCGTCCTTTGGACCCGGGGTCCCTGCACTGAGAAATTCTTAGATCGGGGAAGACTGCTAACAAGGACTTTCCCCCAGAGCTGACAGAAAGAGAAAGCCTTCCCCTGGAGCTGGCACCCTGAATTTGGATTTCTAGCTTCCTAGACTGTGAGAAGAAACCTCAGTAGTGTAATCGTTGAGCTTCGGCTGCTAACTCAAAGTTCTGAAGTTGGAATCCACCAGAAGCTCCTAGAAAACTCTATGGGGCAGTTCTACTATGTCCTATACGGTTGCTATGAGTTGGAATTGACTTGATGGCAATGGGTGTATGCAACAGGTGAGACTGTGAGAGAATAAATTTCTCTTTGTTAAAATCATCCACTTGTGGTATTTCTGTTATAGAAGCACTAGATAACTAAGACAGCACCCCTTACTCGTTCTACTTTATGTATTGGACTTTTTTTCTAGAAGCTTGAAACCTTACAGATGACCTTATTTAAATGTAAAAAATGTGAATTAAATCTCCAATGCTATTAGATTGTGATCCTATTACTCATGCTAAAATTGAGAAATCAGTTTAACATTTACGTGTGTTTGCTAGGATTTAAAGATAAAGATTTAAAGCCTAACATGTTTTATCTTGATTTCCCTTTGATTATAAATTCTTATTTTTCAAATTTTTGACTTTCCTGAGAGTTATTAGTTTAAAGATATTTGATCTGCATATTTTTTACTACAGTCTTCATCTAGAAATCAGATGTCACAATAATAGTAAGAAAATTCTCCCCGAAGTATTTAAAGGTTTCATTAATAATTGTCAATGTCTTATCAGAATGAAGGAAACAAAGAGATGCAAAAGAGAACATTATATACCCTCTGCTCCCCACTCCAGCTGAGATTATCCACATTCTTAGGCCTTAATTCCTAGTCGTGGTATAAAGACATAACAACCAAGCCAGACTCTAGCATTTGTCAATGGATGCTACATCACCCTTGTCAATGAGGACAATAAAACTTTGTTGCACTATATCAGATGATATTCTATTTTTATCCATTACATTTTTATTGGCTAATTTCAGGAATTAGGTCACTATGCCTTTCCTCTTGGTTTGTCTTAGTCTGGAAGCTCCACTAAAACCTATCCACCATGGTTGACCCTAAAGGTATTTGAAACACTGGTGGCAAAGCTTCTAGTATCATAGCAACAGGCAAGTCATTATAAACTGACAGACAAAGTAGAATGACAGATTACCCCATTTAAAGAGAGATAATAAGGCTCACGGAGTTAACTGTGAACTCAGCTCCATGATAAGCAGCAAGTCTGAGATTTAAAAAGGAACCATGGGAACCCAAAGCCCCCGCCCGTCTCACTACTCAAGACTCATTCGTAATGAAAAAAAACACTATCTACTTGCAATAAATATGTTCCACCTGCCTTACTTTAAAAATAATATTCACAATCCTTTGAGACGATCATAATTCTTTGTTTCTCTAATCAAGATGATCTCTGATGAAGGTTTATGTTAAGATGTTGTTACTATTGTGTGTATTGTTCTGTTCTTCCATGGCTTGTGTGATTTTTCTCATTTAAGCAACGAAAATAAATTTATTTTTTAAAGCACTGTGGAATTAAATGGGTTCCATTTATCAGAGTACATGGATGACTGGACACTCAAGAGGACAGGAACTCTGAATCATCCTTTTCTAGTTGGAATTACCTTTGTTTATCTGACACTAAATACGGTGCTGGCAGTAACCTGTGACTCTGCCCATAGATTTAGGTCAGAAGATGATGGGGAGAGGGAGATTTTTAATTCAAACTGGATCAGGATTATATTGATTTATTTGAGTCTCTTTTAGCATAAGAGTACTCAATAAAACTCCCCTTTACGTGTGGATTTGGAGCATGAACTTTGGATATGGGCAAATCTGAGTGGGAATCCCTGCCACTTACTAATTGTGTCACCTAGAGCAGCACTTTATCTCACTGAGCTGTGGAGCTCACATCTGTAGAAAGTGTATAAAACCTGCATCACAGTGGGGTGACCTATGCATGCAGGCTCCCCATGTCCCTGGTCAGATTAGCACTATTTGAATCTTTATTTGAAGCAACTACGGCTCTCTGTCCTCTCTGGGGAAAAATTCTTGTCTCAGCCTCTGTAACCCTGGCTTTCCTGTTTCTTGATGACCTCCACATGGCATCTGTCTTTCCCCCATTTGTGCTTGCTTCTTCTGTGTCTATTATCTGTTCATATCTCAAAATCTAATAAGTTGAGGACACATCCTACACTGACGTGCCCCGTTAACATGAAAAGAAAACGCTATTCCCAAACTGGGTTACAGCCACAGGTATAAGGGTTAGGATTCCAGCACCTATTTGGGGGGGACACAATTCAGTAAAAAACGTTCTACCTTTGCTGCTCAAAATTTATTTCCTTCCCACATGCAAAACACATTCACCCTATCAGATCATCATAAAAAGTCTTAAATGAACTCTAAATTCAAGCTCTCATCTTCTAAGTCATCCAAATCCAAAAGGCATCTTTTCACTTCAAGTGTAAGATGTTAAATACTGTTGAAATAAGCCTGCTCAGACTCCTGTGTGGATTTTCTTAGGCCAGTGGCGTTTGTGAATCCAAGGCCGTGGCACGCTGGCTGCCTGCTGGTAGGGAAGGGTGCCTAAGCAGATAAGCATGGCCCCGTTGGATAATGCTGCTCCACTTGCTCCAGGGTAAATGAGACATCTGCCATTCATGCCAGTGGACATGGGTTGCCAAGTTACATGACAGACAATGTATGTTGGTCTGGAAACAAGGTAAACCACCCAGAGGGCCAGGAATTTAACGCTGAACAGATTTTAAGCTATTGGCATTTTGTTCGAACCAGTTCCCAGAAAATCATTTGAGTTGAGCTTCAAAATAGAAGCTGCCGTCCTTGACTGAGAATGGGATGCTATATTGGGCATCTTGCCGGAAGTTCAGAATCTCAGGAACCATTTATCAACATTCTTTTCTGCAAGACTAGGTACTAATGCAGCATTTATACATTCATTTCAGAATGCTATCCAGTCGGAGTGAGACAGTGAAAATACAGACTTTTGCCTGATTTACAGAAGCATAAGTTGTTTTGAAATTTGTTTTTCTACTAATATAGATTCCTTAACCTCTTTCCACTAAATAAATGTGCTATCTAACAAAGATTCTCATGTAAGCAAATGTGTTGCTACCCAAAGGCTCCAGTACCAGCAATTTTTGACAAAGTAGTTAGAGATGAGACTCAAAGAAAGGAGGCAACGTAGGGAGGAGAAGTCAGGGAAGTAACAGATGACGGACTTAGTAGGGAACAGGAACAAGGTCTCAAGAAAGCTCTGGGAGGTCTTTAAGACACCAAAGCTCAGAATCATCCCTATCTGATGAGATTTGAAGAGCCTTTTATGAGCGGTCCAAGTAGAATTAACATAGCCTGTGGAATTAAGGATCCTATCTCCCAGTTTTGATCCTAACCTTTATTGTTACATGCATTTTCAAAGCCACTTATCCTCTCTGAGCCTCTAAGTCTATATGCTTTTTAAAAGCATATACCTAGCCCAAGTACATAGTAGGCATTTACTAAATGCAGGCTAAGTGAATAAGTAAATGCTACATCATTATCAAAGTCCCTGGGTATCACAAATCGTTTGCACTTGACTACTAATCTGAAGGTTGGTAGTTCAAAGTCATCCAGCAGTGCCATGGAAGAAAGGCCTGGTGATCTGCCTCCATAAAAATTACAGCCAAGAAAACTCTATGGAGCAGTTCTACTCTGTAACATATGGGATCTTCATGAGTTGGAATTGATGACAATGAATTTGGTTTTTGTTTTATATTATCAACAAACATTAGCTGAGTATGTATTGTGACAAGTCACAATATTGGATGCTGGCAATAATAAAGGACGTCCCAGAAAATAACAGAAATGGCGTCTGTTTGTCTCAAATAGGACTTGTGTTGGGGATGTAGGCGATAAGGCTGGATAGGTATAGTGCCTGATTTATCTTCTGGATTTGCTCAGGAAATCCCTTGTTCACACCTCTTGTTCCAATGTAATTACAGATTGAGCCACCTTTCATTCTCAAAAATGCCTGGTATGGACAATAAATTATACGGTCAATGTACTTCTAGGGACCATCAGTTCAAGGAAAACATGTTATAACTGACACAGGAGGGAAAGAGACTAAGGAAAGGAAGTGCCTTTTCAGCCTGTGCGAATATAGGATGGGTATTGATAATAACTGATGTTGGATAATTCTTAGCTTAATGTTAATTCAGGAGACGCTGAGACTTTCCTCAAGAGATTAAAGTTTAAGCATAATGAAAGGGCTACCAATGGATAAAGCTTTGATTGTAAGCCTCCGATAGTTTTATAAGTTCACAATCTGTAGGAACGTACATGACATCAGAGTAAGCAATAATGCAGAAAGTAGAGAAAGCTTAACCAATCAGGAGTTCCCCCCAAAAGACTTGTGAAGATAATCAATGAAGGGGTTTGCCTGTCTCAATTATTATTAGAGATAAAACTAGTCTGTTGGGGGAAAGACGCTCTGTAGAATGTAGATCAGCAAAAAGGAGAAGAATGTACTTGGTTTTAAAGCTCCAGAGGAACTGACTAGCTCTTCTATTCAAGGGCAATGTATGTAGCGACTACAGGATTAAACTCTCTTCTTTGGTCCACTTTTTAACTTGTACTCAAGTGGATTCTCCAATATCATTTCAGGAACTGATTATAGAAGCAGAGGAACCCCTATAGATTCCAGTGGCCTTGGACTGTCTGCTATTATTCTGCATGTACAGCTCTAAGCTCCTCTGCTGGACTGCGGATATCATGTATATAGGAGCCAAGTATAAGAGCCTCTTGGGTCTTTCCATGCACCTAGCCCAATGCTACCCCTGGTTCAACATGCACATAACGGGCTGACTCCTTTAATGTATTTCCATCTTCAAACCTTTGCTCATAGTGATGCCTTCACCTGGAATTTTCCCTTCAATCCCTCCAACCCCACTTCATACCACCTTTGGAAGTTCTCCCTCATCCTTTAGTATTCAGTTCAAAAATCTAACCCTACGCCCATGTTGAAACTTCTCCTGATTCAACTCCTCCAAGTAGAAACGATCTTTTCCACAACTGAGCCTTTTCACTCTGTCTCATTTCTTACTGCATTTCTGTGACTGGTAACAATTGTTCCTGAGATTTGTTATGGTCCCTACAAATGTTGTTCCTTATGAACTAGCCTTGTCCATGAAACTGAACAGGGTGAACTTTGAGCCCAATCTGATTTATATCTCCACCTCCCTGCTTAGCCTTGTACAAAGTAGATGTTCAATGGTAATGTGTTGACTATTTGCCCTGCCTCCCTCTGCAGTGATAAAACCTAAATGTTCTCTAAAATTACTTTTTCGTCATTATAAATTTGACTTGAAAGCCATGTAATTGATGCATTTGCTAGAGATTATCTTCTGTCCATAGCTCATTAAAGCTGTCCTCATATTGCACAAATATTCATAGGAAAAGCTGAGTGCTAGCCCCCATGTGGGAAAGTAACCTAGGCAAATAACTTGGCATGAGAAAAACACACACAGCAATGCAGATCGTGTAATGCCTCTGCAAGGGGTCTACAGATCTGGGGTACCGGCAATGGATGAACCAACTTGGGAAAGGCGGCCCACAGTTATCAAGGGAAAAAAGAGGGAGCAGTGACTTGTTAATATGTTCCCAGCAAACAATTTTCAAAGTTGAGCCAGACAATGACGCTGTTAGAATTTGCTCTTTATAAGTTACTAAAGATGATCTGCCTGTGCTGACAGATATGTTAAACCAGTCATTGTTGAGCTGATGACACTGCTGAGGAAAGGGCTCATTAAACCTGATTTGGAAGATTTTGAAAATGTTGTCTAGATGGGTTCCAAGGTCGTGTTTGGGCAAAAGGGCTGGATGAATGCAAGGTGCCGTTAGATTTGCCCCATTGGCTCTTTTAGTTGTATAGTCCTCTTCTTACTTTTCACAATCTGAAGAATATGAAACAATGCTGCAAGTTTAAAAACACAGGTTCAAATTGGGGCCAGTTGTATACCGCGTTACAGGAAGAAATTGCCCCTCTCACTGATATGAATACTCCTTTCAACCAGCAGGATATGAGGTGTGACAATGCTATCAACGTGCCCTACTAGACAGAAAGTAACATTTCTGACAAGAGAATTTCATGGCAGTTATATCTTCATGATATATAAATATCTTCCTACCATCTACCAGTTGTCATTGAGTCAATTCCGACTCATAGCAGCCCCATATGTGTCCAAGTAGAACTGTGCTCCACAGGGTTTTCAATGGATAATTTTTTGGGAGGAGATCATCAGGGCTTTCTTTCAAGGCATCTCTGGGTGGACTTGAACCTCCAACACTTCGGTTAGCAGCTCAACACACTAACCGTTTGCACGTCCCAGGAACTCTCGTAACTTCCTACAACAGTGGAAATGTGAATTAGATATCAAATAACTTCAAATACTTTTAAATGCATATGTCAATAGCCAGCAACACTCCAAATCAACATATCTAAATATGGTCCATAATACAAAACACTTTGATGAGTCAAATAGGCTGTTGATGTTTAAAAGGAAATGCTCATTCATTTACGGATTGAGAAAGAACTATATATTGAAATTAAAACACTGTCTATGCAAAACACATAGAGTCCTGTGCCTGTAGGCTTGACTTCAGATAAATACAGAAATGTAATATATCACATAAACATACACAAAAATGGAGTATAATTTTCACATCTCAAATAATTCTGACAAATTACTATATTTACTGAAGAATTATTTGTTTCTGTATATCATTTTAAGATATCTTAAGAGACATGCTTTCCACCTTTTTATTTATTTATTTTTTCCTGTGGGAATTCATCTCTGATGTTATAATAAAATTTAGCATGGGAAAAGGGCTGGATGTATTAAGAATTTATTTATGGAAATTTTTAAAAATCAAATAGATATTCTGAACATGCTGTACATCAATCCTAAAATCTATGAGGGCATATTTACTTAAATAATTCAGTTAATCTGGCAAGTGAAGAGGTTGTGTGCTTCCTGTGACTGAACTCATTTACACACAAAGGTCGCTCAAACGCAGATTTTTTCCCTACATAAAACCCGTCAGTGAAGCCCTCCCTAACCAAACTCCCAACTATCTCCTCTCCCAGCAGAATTAATCACCTCCATATTTTCCCGCTACTGCCCTGAAGAGCGCATATCACACTCCATTGTAATAATCTTTTCACTTTCTTCTCACCCTAAAACAGTGTAAGCTTTGAGAGCAGGCAGGGATGCAACTAATCTACAAATGTCAATAACGATGACGAGCATAAGTGGCAGAAACAGCAGTGGCAGCAATGGTGTTTCCCCAATCTGCCACCGTACCCTGTCCACAAATCCCGGGCTCCCACTATCCAGGTCTGTGGCAACATGGGGGACCGCCCTGGGAGACACGCCCCTTCCCGCTGTTCGCACAGTGTTTGCCTCATAATCGGGCACTCGGTACTTGGGAGCTGCAGGAAAGATGCTATTTCTGTGGTGACATTTCTTTCTTTCTTGGCTGTCAAAAGTAGAGCTGCTCAGGTATCAGTCCTCATGGTTTTGAATACGAGAAAAGTTGCTGTATATGCAGTTGGAGGGGTGCAGGTTAGACCCGAGCAGAGTCCTCTAACTGAAGGATGTCAGGAAAGGTATGGGAAGGTTGGAGAAATACAACTCTTGGATTTGTTGACCTTACTGTCGGTGCCTATTCGTTATTTATTACCCAGCCCATACTAAACAGGAGTAAAAGGCATACAATAGAAAAGTATGAAAAAAATCAATGAGGACATTGTGGCAAAGAAGAATTGCTCAATAATAATAAATCTAGGGTGAGACTATTAGAACAAATTAGGCTGAATATATAGCAGGTTTTTCTGTGGCCAATATCATCTTTGTTAATATTGCTATTGCATGTGACTTTCCAAGATTGCTCTGAAATTAAAGAGATGAAGATAGAAATATTAGCGATTTATTCCGTTTCCTTTTTAATCCAAAGTACTAGTTAGATGACCAAATTGGCTAGACACTTTTTCAAGGTTGGTGTGAAAAAACATTTTGTGTGTGTGTGTTTGGGCGTGTGTGTGTGTGCTTTAAATAAAGGTAGCCTGAGAATCTCCTAAAGACATTCTGGGAAGTTGCAACAATTGGGAAAGTGAGTCTTGAGCAGCCAAGAGAGAGACCAAGAACAATCACGCCAGGACGAGGCAGACGATGGAGAAGACAGCTGGAGAGCTGTAGGCATGCAAGATAAAGCCCCTCAAAGAGATTCCAGTTGGGTACATTCCTCCTTTAAAAATCTGCGGAACATTCACCACTACAGATCCAACCCTCCTCTCCCCAGGAAAAAAGAAAAAAGAAAAAGAAAGACAGTCTGACTTCATGGCCAAACTATCTTGGTAATGGTAGCCAGTTTTTCAAAGGTCATACATGATTATATTGGCTCATTGCTTTCTTCTTGTACTTTCTTGCAAATGCAAAGTGTTCCCAAAGTCCTACTGATAGAGACATAGTGAAGCTGGCAAGAACACTGGCATAGTGTATACCTCCAAAAGGCCCCGGCTTTGAACCCCACGTCTACCACCAGTAAGCCCTGAGCCCTTATGCTCTTATTGCTCTTCTTCTCTGCTCAATTGCCTTTTCTGAGAAATGGAAAGAACAATGTTTCCCATGCTGGATGATTGGGAAATTAGAGAGAATATGTATAAACTGTCTGTCACAGAGAAGCCCTGTGGTGCAGTGGTTAAAAACTCAGGCTGCTAACCAAAAAATCAGCAGTGCAAATTCACCAGTCACTCCTTGAAATCCCTATAGGATAATTCTACTCTATCCTATAGGGTCATTATGAGTCAGAATCGACTTGACAGCAGTGGGTTTGGTTTTGGTTTGGTCAGACAGCAGTTACTTCACAAATGGCTAGCATTATTAGCCATCTTTGTTTTATACTAACCCAGCTGACCATATACAGGATGAGAATGTTCTCAACCTCTAGATGCCAGAGTAATGGAAACCAGGTCTTTGTGCAGCCGGACCTCAGAAACTATCTGAATACTCAAATCATGGGACTTCTGAGCTGGTCAATAAAAGAAGCGCATTTAAATCATGTAAATGTTTGACTTGGGTTTATTATGTTCCTTATAAGGAACTGCCTAAATTGGGCTCTTCAAAGAAAACAACAGAAAAAATGATCCTCTGTCTGAGTCTTTCACTAAACCGAATGATACCCATGGATACCCCTATTCAACACAGGCACACACATTCACACATACATGCTCCACTTACCATGGTTAGTGATCAATGTCAAGATTAGGTTTCAAGGAGCCGAATGAGGACAACCAATCCTTTCTGAGGCAACATAGATATGGAGGGGTCAGCCCAGTCAGGGTTTCATGGAGAAAGCCTGGAACCAGATATCTGAAAGCTACAGTACCAATGCCAAAGCAAAAAGCCAGAGGCAAGACTGAATTTGGCCTGTGGATTGAAGATCCCAGGCTCCTGTGATCTGGGATGTACTGAGAATAGGTCAGGCCCAAGGTAGAAGGGTTGATCACCTCCAGCCACCTCCCTTGGCCTTCTGAACTTCCTCAAATACCAGAGGCAGGACAGACAGAGAGTCAAAAGCTGTTCCATTCATTCTTGTTATTTTATTTGCCTTCTTCACTACACTGGCCTCACTGTAATACTGTCAGATGCATGTGTGTGTCTGTGTGTGCACGTGTCCCTGGCTGGGCGTGTCTGTGTGTCTCTGTCAGTGTCTGCGTGCCTGGATGAGTATTTGGGGTGCACCGATTCCTTTCTGCATATACGTCTGCTTTGTGATGAAGGCCACATAGAGTGTGAAGGCCCCGGAGTCTCATAGGAGATCCCAGCATCACTGCTGTCACCCGTGAGTGGCGTTGCTAGCGGATCCAGGCGCCCTTCTCACTCCAGATGCTTTGACTGAGAGCAAACACATTCACTGTTTTGGGATTGTAGGTTTACAGACACGGCCTCCAATAAACTCTGCATGGCCTGTCTCAAGGTCGCTGAGCTGCCCGGCTGTGCCTTTCCTACCTAGGCACAGAAAGGTCGTGAGTGAAGCTCCAGGTAAGCTCTGTTCTGTCATCTGCGAACTCGTGAGTGACAAGAGTTTCTTTCTAGTGCTGCTCATCGATGCTTGTTTGCTTCATCCCTTAGTGCCAATTTCACTGTCTGTGGCCATTTTGGTCCAAACGGATGCTAGGTGCCTCTGTCCACTCTAATTCTACTAATAATGCCTTGCAGGCCATGCTAATAGGGTTATTACCTCCTTCATGCTCATGGGGTTCAAATTGCCACTTTAACACCTGTCACTTCTGTCCTAATCGATCATTGCCCTTCATATCAGCAGCTCTTAGAACCTAAGACAGTCTATCTAAAAAGGAGGCTTTGTGTCTGCCCTCGCTGGAAGCATTCAGAGATGAAAGGATGAGGGTACTGGAGGCACCATGCTGGAGAGAGATTACAGCCAGTTAGGGAACAGAGAAGACCCTCTGGCAAGGTTTTTAGATGCAGCGACTGAAACTAATTCATGGGCAAAGGATTCTAACGTGGAGTTGGGGCTGGTGCAGCACATGTGTACAGTCTGGCTTATCTAGGTGACAGAGTGTGGGGCTGGGAGCTGGGGACCAGTCTTCTGCTCCAGCAACTCTGGCTGGACTGTGCAAAATTAATGGCCCTTCACGTTTCCATTCACGGCCCAAGGATGGTAAAAACAATAGAGTCAGTCAATCAGGTTGCAGGCCAGTGCAAAGTTAAACATCCAAGCAGATGACCCAGTGGCCACGATTAGACAAAACCTCGAAGCCCTCAGCTGTATCCTGTGCTGGCAACCTTCTCTCTGCTCCCACCATATAGCCCGTGCTTACGAGCTTGGCTTCTGGAGACCTACGGTCAGGGCTCTGACCCATGTTAGCTATTGACTTCTAACATGTTCGTAATCTTTCCCAACCTTAGTTTCCTCATTATAGAAACAAATAAAATTATTGACTCCTGTAAGATTGATGTGAGGATTAAGCCCTATCCCCCCAAACCAGATATATGGCAAGGGCTCAAACACTGACCATTAATAATATTACTATCTGTGTTGTTGTTGTTGTTAGTAGTTTCCATTGAGTTGACTCCAACTTAATGTGACCCCATGCACAATGAAATAAAACAGTACCCGTCCTGCACCATCTCCATGATTGTTCGCAAATCAGGCCATTGTTGTCTATAGGGTTTTCATTGGCTTATTTGCAGAAGTAGATCAGCAGGCTTTTCTTCCTAGTCCACCTTAGCCTGGAAGCTCTGCTGAAACCTCTTCAGCATCATAGCAATATGCAACCCTCCACTGACAGATGGGTGGTGGCTGCTCATGAGGTGTATTGGCCGGGAATCGAACCTGGATCTGCCTCATGGAAGGCAAGAATTCTACCACTAAACCACTAATGCACCATATTCTTATCTATACAACAGAAGAAAAGTCTGAGATATCTTTTATTATGCTATCCCAATGCCACCATGCCCGCTAACCTTTAGAATGTTCTATTTTACATGACTAGAAATTACTTTAAAAAAAAAAAAAAAAAAAACTGTATCCATGTGTTATTTGACTGGTTTGATGAAATCAGTCACGTGACATTTTTGGATATAGTATCAGTCTCCTTGCAGGCCAGAAACTGAGTTGGCTTAATATGGTCCCGGAAGAGAGTTAAATTTTGCCCTCAAAAAAAAAAAAAAAAAATTTGGGTCAGCCCTCAGAATGATTTATGAATAGCTCTCTGATGCATAAAATCTCATTTTCTTTAGTGCATTTGTCAAAAGATTACCCAATGTGTGTCTTGTGTGGGATTTGGTTGGTATAACCCATTCGGCCTCCCATGCAGGAGTATTTTTACTGAAACTTTGTCTTGACAGGTCTGGGGATGATTTTATTTGACTGATGCGTTCATGTTCTTCCTTTACCTCCTGCACTGTGAACTTTATATCATGTTTTACTTGCCTGCATGGTAACACCTGGGTCTTCTTTTACAGATGAAGTGAAGCCATAAAACTTAGCCCATCAGCCAACTAGAATTCGTCTGACAAACTACACTTTGTCTTTTGTGCGCTAAGCAGGAAACGGCAAAAAGGTGGCATCTTGTTTGCCTTGCCAAAAACACACCCCCATAGAATAGAAATTACATAAGCTTTTTGCTGGCTTAAGCATAGTATAGATTTATGATGGGGAAGATAGATGAGAAAATTTTTTTTAACATGCTGCAAAGGCTTTAAAATTATCTACTGTCCTCATTATCACTAGGAAGCTGGCGTTATCTGATCTATCTCTCCTGATATTTTATGGTAAAACTCTATTTTAAGATTTACAATTTTTAAACATATCCTGTGCTTGCATGGAATATGGACGCTGCATGAGGAAGAGTGATGCCTGATGGATGTCCAATTGCCTTTGCAAAAGTGTATTTGAAAAAAGTTGAGAAAATGTTTTCTAACAGGATGCAAAAAATTGGGTCTTGAACAAAGTCGTGGCTGTTCAAAAGAACTTTTGGAGGAAATGGCTGCTGAATTTACATACTGTGAACATAAGTCAACGTTCAAATCCTCACCTTTGGGGTCATGGTGATTAATTTCCATTCCAAACGCAACTCCTCGTATAGGCGAGAAATCCAGTAACTATTCCCCTGTGATCAACAATCCTGTGAGCTGCTGGCAGAATTAATAAAGCTGTCAGGGTTTTTTTGGGATACTGCACGTCTTCCTGTATATCGTTTAATTGTGAAGTGTAAATACGCATATGGCACATCAGGAAGACTAAATATATTAGACTTCTGGACTTCAGCTTCTGTTTCTCTACTTGTATCAATTTTGATGAAATTAGAAATAGCATTTTGATATAAAAATATATAAATTGATGTAGTTTTCCAGGAGAATGATTTGCATTGTTTATGCAGCGTAAGTATCTAGGGAGAAATATATATTTTTCTTATATGCAGTTTTAGATAATATAGAATGTAGAACTGTGTAGTAGAACTGTGCTCCACAGCATTTTCAAAGGCTGATTTTTTGGAAGTAGATCAACAAGGCTTTCTTCAGAAGCACATCCGGGTGGACTCAAACTTTGTAGTACGTAGAGGTTAAGAAATTTACTCCAAGTCACCTATCAAGGCAGTACTCTGTCTAACAATGGTGGACCTGCTGCAAAATTAGAAACGGAAGTCCATGTCCTATAAGTCTACATATGTCAAAATTATAAATCAAGCTGACCAGCTGTTAAATAGCTTATGTTCGCTCGATCCTCCATTGTTAACAAATAAATGCTCATAACAACATAGATTCTAGGTTCAAATTTAGAGTATTTGAATGTCTTGGACTTTCACATTAGAACACACAATACACACCACCCCTCCCCTCCCCACCCATCCTTCACAACACGAGGGGCTGAGCCTACATTTCTTCCACATATCCCCCAATGCCCAGCTGTCTCTCAGCCAGGTCTTGGCCCTATGGGGGCACAGTAGTCTTGTGGCTTGGCCCATCTTCTTTGGGAAGATGGACCTAGGAGAGGCCTGCACAGGCCCAGGAAGTGGGTTTCCGGTCACTTGGTCAGAGAATTCTGAGGTCTGGATGCCTGAAACATGGTCTAGACTGGGTGAGAGGCCACTAGGGTGGGGGGAAGTGAACTTCCCAAGGAAGCCCGTCACCTGCAGGGCCCCTGGTGATAATCACCCCCAGGAAGAAAGCAAAAAAGTGCACAGGGCATTGGCCTTTTCTACTCCTGTCTAAGTGAGATACTAGAGCCTGGAGGTGGTGATTGAAATGCAAACCTGAGAACATGTGACTCAAAGGCTGGTATATTCTCCACCCTCTCCAGCTGACTCGCTGGTGCTTTGAATGAAAAAAAACAAAAACAAAATGTAAGTGTGACTCTGGCTACCTAACTCTTTCAGGAATCCTTTTCATGTGAACAAAATCAAAACTTTCAAGAGTCAGGCCTCAATGCAGAAGCCTCAGGGCCCCTTCTGCCCTTTAGAAGTGGCTGTGGGCCCCAAAGCAGGGCCTCCATTAAGCAGAGTTAGGTTTCTTTCTTTGGGGTCTAGGAGCACCCCAGGACCACTTATCTGCTAGCAGTGTCCATGATAAGATATTCAGGGCTCTTCAGATTCCCAGCTGTGCCTCCAAAGACCGGAGCTTTGAGAAGCTTTGTGTCCACAATCACAGGGACAGAGAAGCCACAATAAGTGCCAGGGAGAAAAAGGGAGACCTGAATAGAGCAAGATAAGGCAGCTGCACAATAGGCAACTAACTGTAGGATATCCATCCATTCAAGGTGCAATCTTAGCCTATAGCATACACTAGAGCAAAAAAATTAAAAACATAATAAGAAAATACTTCAAGCTCTCTGCTATTAAAATAGGTCAAAATGTGCTGTCAGATTGAAAGAAAACAAGGCAATAAACTGACTCAATTGGAAAACTGAGGCCATTGTTTGGTTAGGTAGATCTCCCACCTACTCAGAGCTTGTCTATGAGTTAATGAGGGCAAACCAGTGCTGGGATAGAGGAAGCAGAACAGCCCTTACATTCAAAAAAATTACAAGTGCAAATAACACATCTAGAACGATGACATCACTAGGGTCGGTGCCACCCAAGGCAGTAATTCATGTGTCACCCCCGCCCCATGCTAACTACCACAATATTGTAGCGAAAACACCAGAAACTTTGCAACATCAGCCACTATGAAAACGACAGTAAGGAAAACAACCGCGCATGCTTGTAGGAGGGCCAGATGAAACCACGTGATTCGAAACGTCAGTGTAATTGGACAATAATGACAGCTCTGATGGAGTATATTAGAAGCTTCAAAAAGCAGATCGGCATAGAGTTTTAGCCTTGTAGGTATATTGATACATGCAAGCTGGGCTTATATTGTTATAACTAACTAGAGGGATATTTTTATAAAAAATAATAAATTTCTGCTGAAACACTGCACAAAAACTTTATAGACAGTCATTTTGGTATCACCCCCACCCCCGACAGTGTCACCCGATGCTGTCGACACCCCCCAGCGACGCCACTTAGCTAGAAATATAGTCCTTGCGACTGTGACAAGCTCACACTGAATGTGCCCTGTAATTATTTCCTGTGAGTGTTGAGAAATATCGGAAAGCACTTCCAGGTGCCTCTAGAAGAGGGAAAGATGAAATTGGGTTGATTGAATCAGAGAGGTTTCTGGAGAAATTAAGTTTTCCATGTGTATCCTTGAGTGGAAGATCCTTAAAATCACAAGTAAAGGGGAAGGAGAATCGATACCGCACGAGGAGGGGATTAAAGAGACACCATTAGGAGCGCACAGAAAGAATGAAGGCTTCTTGTAGCCTTCTGTGGCTTCTTTCTATAGCTTTTTGGAGGATGGCTAACATTCTGGAGAGGCATGTTCAGAAACGACTGAGGTTGGCTCTGTGGTCTGACAGGCGTGGAGGTGAGGAGTCAGATGGCAAGAGCAGGAAGGCCAATCTGAGGAGTGGGTGACGTGATAACAGGAAGAGTGGGAAAATGTGTCATTTAACTGCAGGCAGGAAAGACACGAGGAGAAGGAAATGGAATCAGGGAAATCCGATTAGAGTCTCAGAACCTACCATTTCTCAGTTTTCATTTTCAAGTTTGGCATAAAAAAAAAAAAAACACAGCTTCCATTTTCTCCATTTTAAATTGTCTTTAGGTATTAAAAAAAAAAAAAAAATGTTTTTTCCTTGAGAAATTCATCTTGGTTTTTATTCCTCCCCACCCCCACCCCGGGTTTTAATGATATGGGCCTGTGACATAAAATTATTTTTCTTGTCCTCCACATCTGAGACTTTTCTATAGATAGGTATCATCAAAAATTAAGCAGAGAAAGAAGCTTATTTCTGAGATATTTTTAGTTTTCCCAATCCCCAGTCTGGACTTTCCATTTTCATTTATTTTCTTTAGTTCAGATAAGACAGATGGCTTTGGCTTATGAAGTAGGTACTTTTTCTGCCAACAAATTCTACTATTAAATATGTTATGAAAGTGGATTGAAATAGTCATTAATAGGAACCTGTTGTATCAATATATGCCAGACATTTTTATAGAGAATATGCTTACAGAAAGAGAATCTAAAGTCTGAAGACTTTCCAGAAACCATATTCTCTGTTCCTTACCTATTCAAAAGAGAGCAGAAAAAGAAAAAAACAGCACGTTAAGTCATAAAATTTTAGAATCAAGATAGTTTAACTCTAGCTTTATCGTTTTACAGAAGAGGAAGAAAAAGAGAGTGAATTAAATAAATTTAAATGCATCTTCATCCTCGTTCATTACATGTGTTGATGATCAAATCACTTAAGTTCTCTAAGCCTGTATCCACATCTGTGAAATTAGACAAAAATATCTCTTATATGTCTGTTGGGATGATAAAATGAAATAGCAATAGATAGAGCTATAGATTGATTGATAGATGACAGATAGATCGCTGCTGTTGAGTCAGCTCCAACTCATGACAAACTTGTGTACAACGGAACAACACATTGCCCATACTCAGGATTGTCCACATGTTCGAGTCCATTGTTGTGGCTCTTGTGCCAATCCATCACACCGAGGGTCTCCTTCACCCTCTACGGCCACTACTTTACCAAACATGAGGTTTCCTTCTAGCGATTGGTCCCTCCTGATGACTTGTCCACCAGCTGCTCCACAGAAGAAAGGTGTAGCAGTCTGCTTCCAAAACGATTACAGACTTGGAAACCCTATGGAGCAGTTCTACTCTGTCCTCTAGGGACGCTATGAGTCAGAATCAACTCCACACAATGGGTTTGTAGTATGTGCAAAACACCAGGCATGAATTAACGTTAGAAGAGTGTTACCCATATGCTATAATATTATTTTAATAAAAATTAATTTGGAATATAGCAAAGATTGTTTGGTTTTGTTTGGGGATGTAAAGAATTCAATCCCTAACTCTCTGTAAGCATTAAATAATCAAATGCTGGTCTGTCATTTCCTCATGAAACTTATCTCTTGACCTTGTTCTCCAAATGAAAGTCTAAAATAGAGTGGGAAAGTGCTAATAGTCTTGATTCTGATGCTTACTAGCTATTCAGCCTTAAGAAAGTGATTTATACTCTCTGGCTAAAACATCTAAGAGTAAAATCAAGATACATTGTGCCACATGCTTACTATATTGCTTGTCACATACTAAGTGTTCAATAAGCATTGGTTCTTTGTTCTCAGCACCTCACTTGTAATATTGGAATGCTACCTGATCTAGTTCAAAAGTGGTAATTGTTGTAAAAGGTGGGCGATAGGGTGAAAGATCCTATACATATGTGAGATGTTATTGAAAACAGTTATCAGAGATCAGTGTCTTGATATGGAGCTGAGAATGAGCAGTGATGCCTGGATACCTTGAAGAGAAGGATGAACTTCCAAATTCAGCTATGTTCATTATATCTCCAGCTCTTTACTCTGCTTCCTCTTTAACTGGTCAGTGTTTGGGCCTCAGATTGAAGGAGCTTCTCTCAGTCACTGTAAGTGTTTTATTTCCCACTTTGCTCTGCCCATTAGAGTTGCTGACCTGAACAACCCAAATTTCTGTGTCCTCCAGACTGAACATGTATACAATGAGCCTCCATGTTTGCCTCCTGGGCCTGGAAAGGAACAAAGGGAACACCCTTAACCCCTACCTGCAAGGCTGTGGACCCTGGTTAACTTCAGTGTGACGAGAGGATGGTGCAGCTGGTCTCCCCAGTGAATTCCAGAGAGAGATGAGTGGAGGTGCCATTTGTAAAATCTCCTTAATAAAAATTGACGCTCTTTGTAAATTACTTCTTATCTTCACATTAATCCTGAAACATACATTATTTATACGGATTTTTTTTTTTTTTTATATTTTATTGTACTTCAGGTGAAAGCTTACAGAGCAAATAGTTTCTCATGAAATAGTAGTACACATGTTGTTCTACGACATTGGTTAACAACCCCACAACGTATTAAGCCTCTAAATTCTCAACCTTTTTTTTTTTTTTTTGATGAAAATTACAGATGGCCAAAGATACACCGTTTCAAAAATTTCTACATTCACAGTTCAGTGACATTGACTACGCTCTTCCAACTGTGCTGTTATTCTCACTTAAGATGAAGGCTTACAGAAAAAAATAGTTTTTCATTTAACAGTTACTATACATGTTGCCCTATAACAATGGTTAACAATCTCACAGCACATCAAGAATATCTTTACTCCACCTTGTGTTCCCTATCACCAGAGGACTTCCTTGTCCCCTTCTGTCTTCTGGACCTTGTCACTGGACTACTGTACCTCTTTAGTCTCATTTGGTTTTTTTTTATTTTTTATTTTTTATTTTATTTTAACACCATTTCAAAACTTTTTACTTACACATTTAAGTGATATTGACTATGCTCTTCCAATTGTGCTGCCATTCTCGCCCAAGATGAAGGCTTACAGGACAAAACAGCCTCCCATTTAATAGTTACTACAAATGTTGCCCTATAGCAGTGGTCAACAATCTCACAATACATCGACAGTGTCCTTATTCAATTTGTGTTCCTTATCATCAGTTTCCTACTCCCCCTCTGCCTTCTGGCCCTTGTCACCGGACTCCTGTACCTCGTTAGTCCCATTTAGTTTTACTGGGCTGTCCATTCCCAGGCTTAACATCGAACCTCGAAGGTAACTTCACCTCTGAGCTGAAAGGGTGTCTGGGGGCCACACTCTTGAGGTTTCTCTAGTATTCTTTAGGCCAGTAAATCTGGTCTTTTTTTTTTGGGGGGGGGAGTTAAAATTATGCTCTACATCCTTCTCCAGCTCTGTCCAGAACCCTCTGTTGTGATCCTGGTCAGAGCAGTCAGTGGTGGTAGCCGGGCACCATCCAGCTGTACTGGACTCAGTCCGGTGGAGGCCTTGGTAGCTGTGGACAATTAGTCCTTTGGACTAATCTTTTCGTTGAATCCTGTTCTCTTCATTCTCCCTTGCTCCCAAAGGGATGAGACCAGTGGAGTATCTTAGATGGCCGCTCATAGGCTTTTAAGACCCCAGACACTACTCACCAAGGTAGAATGTAGAGCATTATCTTTATATACAGATATTTTAAATGTTGACATTGAAGCTCAGAAAGTGTCAGCAACTTGAGCAGATATCAAGATCAGTTAGGGGAAAAGTTGGTGCCCACGTCCCAAACCGTGTGATTCCAAACTGTGTGAGAGAAATAGAAAGCAAGTCATGTATGCAACTTTAAATTTTCTAATATCACCATTATGAAAGCAAAAAGAAACTGGTAACCTTAATTTTAATAGTATATTTCATTATCCAATATATCCAAAGCATTATTTCACTGTATAATTAACATAAAATTAGGATTTTTTTTTTCCAACTAAGTCTTTAAAACCTACTATGCATATTATACCAAAATCAAATCTTAATTTGGCCTAGCCATGTCAAGTACCCAGTAGCTGTGTATTGGACAGCCCAGGTAAGATACCTTTCTTTATACTATACTACTTCTTCAACTCATCTGCCTCCTTCTAACACTTTGACATAGAACACCTAAGTTATATAGTACACTTTAATTTCCTAATGCCTGTGAAGATATAAAAGGAACCAAAAATAAGGTGAATTAAAAATAAAAGTCCCTAACAGGTAAGCTTCCATCTGTGATTTTAACTTGAAGGAATGTTTGAATGATCCAATTAAAAAAAAAAAAAAAAACTAATCAAGAAAAAAAAAAATGATGCATCAGTCTCCAGATTGGCATTTATACAACAATGTGCCTTAATTTATTTAATGCATACATGCATATAGTTGATGTCAAAATATGGTTGCTTTAAAACCTGCACGTGTTTGGATGATGGGCCCAATACAAGCAGAGGGCACTCTGGCCAAAACTTTCAATTCTGAAGTTCAGAGTCTGGGTGGCTTTCACTTGTGGAAATTTAGAGATTTTGACCAACTATAGAGTTGATGTTACTTTACATGTGGCATGTCTGTCTCTCCAAATTCAACTATTTAGGCTACTTAAAATGAGGAAGACTTTAGTAGTTTTCTTCTCTGGGCTGGTTAGGCTGAATCTTAATTTAGGAAGTTATATTTAGGTATGAGTTCCCTAGGCAGAGCAAACAATTTGCGCTCGACTGCTAACCTAAAGCCTTGCAGTTGAAACCCATCCAGTGGTACCACAGAAGACAGCCCTGGCCATCTGCTTCCATTAAGATGACAGCCAAGAAAACCTTATAGAACAGTTCTACTGTGCACACATGCAGTCACCATGAGTCAGAATCGACTTGATGGCAATTAACAACAACAACATTTAGGTATGACTCCTTTAAAGAATAATATAGATAATGAGTGTGTATGCAGGGGGAAAAGATTAGACAGTAAACACATTAAAAACTAAGTCATATGAAAAAATTTAAAGATGTTCACTCTGAATACTGTTATTTTGACTGAGTTGGAAAGAGATGATATGAGGTTCCAATGACAAAATGTATGTAAGAAGGGGGATTCATGAAGCATCAGCTGGACAGACCACCTCCAACTTGGGGTGGTACAGATATTAGATGAGGAGTTGAACTTGGTGTCCTTTAAGGCCCTTCCAGCCTTGAGATTCTATGATTAAATAGCCCTCTTCCACAACCACATGTAAAATTTCACTTACTGAAACTATACCAAGAAGAGACTGCTTTTAAACATGTCCATAAAGGGGAAGGTTTATACTTTAACCTCAGGATGTTTTTCCATAAATAATCAACAGGGCACATCACCATGCGAGGTGGGGTTGGCCTCAGCCCTTTGTTCCTGGCTGCATGGCATTATATCTGGATAGTGGAAAACCCAAGCCTTCTTTGGCCTTGGGCAAGGAAGGTTTTATTGATTGCGCTTGTCATGGGCAATCTTCAGCCAAGGGAGAGAAACCAGAGGAATCCTATAAACTACAAGTCCTGGTTTTGTATTTGCTGTATTTTCGAAGTGCATAAAACACTGAGAAGCTCTGCAGACACCTAAACATTCTGTATGTTTATCCCTGTCTACAACAAACCTCAACATAGATTCCTTATATAGGTGATGGGGACAAACCAATCCTCATTAACTTTTGGCTCCAAGAGGTTTACTCTACCACTGAATTATGTTAACATGAATATTGAGCCAATCATCCTTTTTATTATTATATCTATTTATCAAAATGACCATAGTACATCAATTAGAAATAGGTTTTTCTGTAGCAAGAGCAGCTTTAATAAGAGAGAGGGACTTATCGTCTTTTGAAGTAGAAACTCAGTGGCAGGCAATTCAGGGCTGATCCAGCAAATGTCAAGTAACCAGCAAGTGCAGGAGCTGGATTTGAATCCAGGTTCATCTGAGGCCGGAGTCTGTGCTTCTCGACCATTGTCGTGTTGATGTACCAAAGGGGCAGCCTCAGCAAGCATGTCATTCCATAATTGACCTTGTTGCCTTCCTGCCAAGCGTCCTTATGCTCCCAGCAAAGAAGGACTCTGCTCAGGTCTCGTCTTCTGCTCTCATTGTGTCCAGCTGTCACTGCCAGTTCAGCCCCGAGTGAATATCTGCAGCATCTTTGCCTCCATGTGATTAGTCTTAAGAAAACTGAAGGAAACTTTAGGGCTGAGATGGCATTTTTCAGAAATACAGTTGAAGCCAATCCTTAAGTTAGATGGGAAAATCAGATCATCAGATTTCCCCAAAATATCCAAGATCATCAGGCCTAATAGACCCAACGCTATATTTAAGAATAGACAGCGAAAATAACAAGTCCATAATAAGGGACAAGCAGATTCTACTCATTTAATTAATTCCCACCAAAGGAATCACAAATTATTTTCAAAAGGAAAAATACTGAAAAAAGAGTAAGGCATTA